>CM077147.1:76910723-77510723 GCA_039583875.1 Platanthera guangdongensis
GCCATCGTCCGTTTAACATGGCGTTTTTGTTTCGATAAAACAAGTCAGGGAATATAAGTCAGAAACTGAAGTAATAATCAACAAGTAATAAGTCAGCCCCAGGAAACAGAGAAGCTAGAAAAGGAAAACCGAAGAATTGGGGCAGCAGCCGAGCAGCGCTAGCTGGCTGGGGCATAACCTCCTTAAAATGCAAAAGACCCATAAATTAACAAAATACAGAAGCAAAAGAACCAGAGGAGTTCATTGGCCGGCCAAGAGGAAGAGAATCCCCTACCCTGAAGCCGGAGGCGAGAAGAAAATCAAGTGACCTCGTTGGGATGGAGGAGAGACACATGGTAGCGCCAACTTAATTTAGGGTTCAAAGATCCTTCTTTACATAATACATAATATAAATACAATGTCAGACGACGAGCAAAAATGTCCCGGAGTGGAGCGTTGGTTGAAAATCCTAGTTGTTGAGCATTGGTCAATAATCAACTATCTAGTCACCTGAGCGAGTACCTAATTATTGAGTGATGGTCAACGATCAAGTGCCCCGTCATCGAGCTTACATATTCTTTATGCGAGTGCCCAATTGTCCACCGTCAGTCGACAATCAAATATCATGTCATCTAGCGGCGATCGACGAACAAAACCGAGTCGTCATAGGCACCATTAGGGCACCCACACAGGCATCCCTGGATTGGTCGCAATGGGACTCTGAAAATTTCTTGGTGATGTTGTGGCTAATCAACTCCATGCTTACAATTACTCATTCATAGACACCGCAACCAATATTTGGAGGAGAGTTGAGGTTACATGATCCTGTCGAGGGAATGCCGCTTAGATTTTTCAACCACGACTTAGACTATTTCTTTTTGAGGCAGGGAGATCGTCCGTATGAAATTGCAAAAATATATTTGGTTGATAATTAAATAAATCCGCCAAATCAAACAGCTACTTTGAAATGGGGTGACTAGTTATGGAATCAATTGTTGTGGTACATACCTCATAAACGAACAGGGTTACCATTTATGAATTCAACCACGGTTGCCCTATTCCTGTTTCCTACCAGAGAAACTTGCTGTAGGACAGGCTGCAATCTATGTAAACCCCAATGAACCAAGACAATGTGTGGCCCTGTGCATGAAGCATCCCCACGCAGCGAGGGTCCGGGAAAGGGTCCCACTAAAAGGGTGAAATGTAGGGAAACCTTGCCCAACATTTTTGCAAGAGGCTGCTTCTAGGACTCCAACCGGTGCGTCAGGGCTCCCCTTCTACAGATTGTCATGAAATGAACAGTGACAATGTTATGGAGAAATTATGATTATCTAACCTGAACAGTTATTATGCAAGCCAAGGTAAATCCTTGTTAGACCTCTCTACAGAATAGCAATCTGTGTGACATTTGTCAACATTTTCAATAGGTTTTACACAGCCAGAAACCTAAAATTTTAAAGTAAAGTTTCTCCAAGGGAATAATGAAAAGGACAACCAAAATTGAATCCATCAACAATATCCATGTTCACATATGAGGAGATTGCTGGGACGACAATTCATTTCCAGAAATGTTAACCAAATTCTATTCAGAGAACTATTACACCTAACTGCTTGCCTTATTACAAAGTGCAATTTATTAACTAAAATTTCTGAATTGTATCAAATCGGTAGAGGTGTGAAAGTGCCTGGAGGAATACATTCTCCCAGGCATTTACAAAATACAGCAACAAACTAATTCATATGAAATGAGAAGGAAAAGATCAGATGCAAGCACTAGAGGTTTTTTGTGCTAAATTTCATGTCAGAAATGGAGCAGTAGCTGAGAGGACACTGTCAGGTTACTATTTCCTTGAGTGTGAGTCAATACAGAACTCTGATAATGGAATATATAACTAAATCCATCCACATGTCTGCCAAGAGATGCAGGCATTCAATTTTGTATAATGTTCACTACTTTTGCCATTGGAAAGTAATGCCTGTATTTATAGAAATAACCTATAAGTTCATATTTTCCATATACTGGAACCTGATGTTGATTTCTTGTAACTGCATATTTATTTGGTGGAGTTTAGACATGAAATATTTTAGTAGATTGATGTGGAACAGTTAAAACTATGCACCCAATCCAAAATAAATTGGTTGCAAGTGAAAGGACCCATAATAAATTTTGGATGTAAGACTCTATTCTCAACAAGCCCCGTAACATGTAAATTTTTTTGAATCTGAAGCCTACACACTGATTTGCGTCTGGGCTCATTCGAATTACAACCTGATGTGTGATCATTTTTTGATCATCTATGATCATACTCATATACGGCCATTTTTTCTCACATATACATCACTTTTTGATTGTACATAGAAAACATTACTACATGGCGGAATCTGCATGATCTCCGAAGTAAATCATTGTCCAGGCTCTGGAAGAGAAAATCATAGATCACATCTATGATGTTTGGACTCTAACATGTGAACATTTTTTTAAATTGGTAATGTGGGCAATTGAGACTAGACTCTTCTGATATCAAGTTATAATATATGCATTCAATCAAAAATCAATTTTTTGTAGGTTGAGGGACCTGATTTACAAGACTACATGAGTTTACCAATGTGCAAAAGATGACATAAAGCTTATAAATGTGTAGTATACATGAAGATACCAGTTCACAATCACATAACTTTGACGTGACTCATCATCCATTCATACATTTAGCAACTTTCTTTTTTCCATATACATTGACAAAAAGTAAATTTTACAGTCATTACCTCAAGACCATTATCAAGTTTAATGCTCCTGCAAATTAGTACTCTAAAAATCTAAGAAATGTTGATTTCCCTATCATATTACTCCATTCCACCGACAGAACTAGTATACAAATAAAATAATAAACCATCTTTCAATCAGTTATCAGAATAATAGGTAAACTTACAAAACAGAATTTGACACATTATTCAGCAACAGATACTTTTTGGAATCGTTTTGCATGATCTTTCAACGGTGGTAGTTGTGTGGGCAATTCTCTCAAGTTTCTTCAAGTCTGGCTCCAACTACCCTGACAGTAAATGAAACCAAAAAAGTTTGAGTGGGTGAATACGGACACTAACAAGTTTATGCTTATCCAATTATTTTTTTTTATTTTCATCATTCTAGCTACATGTATAAATGTAAGGGGCCAAAAAGATCATGAAATAACTATAGAAGGCAAAAGAAAACATGTAACCAAAGCATTCTCTTAAAATAACAACTAGGTCTACAATGACTAGTTCATAACTTGCCACTTATGTGCAGAAAATTGTAAAAATTGAGGGGCCAATCCTGCACAATTAATATTGTATAAAATGGTGTCACATGGCATTGCTCAACATGGTCCCCCCCCCCATCCTTGTTGCTCACTTTATCCATCAATCTACAGAAAGAAAAACATCATATATTTTGTATGATAAACAACCATGTTGCACAGGTTAGGAATGAGATACGAGATACAATGCGATAGGGATAAGTGAGTCATGTTTAAAAAAAAGGATAT
Organism: Platanthera guangdongensis; assembly: GCA_039583875.1. Taxonomy (NCBI): domain Eukaryota; kingdom Viridiplantae; phylum Streptophyta; class Magnoliopsida; order Asparagales; family Orchidaceae; genus Platanthera; species Platanthera guangdongensis. Next base: position 76,914,227 of record CM077147.1, read on the forward strand.
TGGATGCATTTTTGAATTTAAAATATTTACATATATATACAAATTAATATAAAGATGTGTGATATTCACATCTTCGATTTTTCAAACATTATATCGCGCAAATATTGAATGAAAATCGAGTTTGCCACAAAATAGTATCATATCATAGAAGAACCATGAATAGAATTATGTAATCAATTGACTCCCACCACTTATCATCCAAAATTATTTCTTTCACACATGTTTCTACATAGCATCATCACAGTATACAATTTTTAAGTATCTTCGAGCATAATTAAAAGAAAATTTTCGGAGTTACGGGACCAATTTCCTAAAGTTTCCAATTATTTCTAGAGTCCGGAAAAATTCAAATACGGTATGTAAGATTGTTGCAAGTATCTATATTTCCTAAATAAAGGACAAATATATGAGATGTTTTTTCAGTGGTATGAAGATATAAAGCATAAATTTTGTTCGAAATAATCTTCAATAATTGGTTACAAATATGTTATGGTTATGCACATGTAGTCGATGAGTAACGAAAAGGAGAACTCAACGTGGCAGCACCCGTATTCTTTAGTACATCATGTTTTTCCCAAGTTTCATTCCAAATTGTTTTGGTCTGCTAGCAGTTAAACTCTCAAAACACCTAACAGACTTAGTTACTAAAGGCGCAAGGCGCACTAAGACGCAAAGGGGTATTGGAGCCTAAACGCAAGGCTCAAGGCTCAGGTGCACGCCTGAAGAAGGCAAGGCGCAACCACATTCATTAAAAAAAATAAGCATCAAACATTAGTACATATTTTTGAACAGATATTTTATATATTCTACTCACTAATCATTAATTACTATCATTTATATCTCTTAAAATATATAATTAATTTGGTTACTTGCATCATATCTAAGTCTTAACACTCGATTATGCTTCACAAACTCTAAATTATAAAAAAAACTATTAAATTCTTACATTATTTCTTTCTTTCTTTCTTTTGAGAAAAAAAGGTTTGAAACAAAAATCGCTCTCAGACGTGTCTTTTATGTTCTAAAGGCGCACGAAGGCGCGAGTCTCTGAGCCTGTTGAGCCTGGAGCTTTAGGCGCGCATTTAACAACATAGCTAACAGGTTCCTCTAATGGTCTCCTTTGTACGTGTCCAAACCATCTTAATCGAGCTTCTTGCATCTTCTTTACAATTAGTGTCACTCCCGTCTTATCCCTGATACATTCATTCCTAATCTTATCCAGTCTCATTTGTCCACACATCCACCTATGCATTCTCATCTCCGCAACTCCCATTTTTTGCTCAAGTACACAATTCACTCTCCAACATTCAGAATCGTAGAGAATCGATAGTCTAATTGCAGTACGGTAAAACTTGCCTTTGAGTTTTAATGGTACTTTACGATCACACATAAGATTCCAAACGTCCCTCTCCACTTCAACCTGCCTGCTTGGATTCTATGTATCACATCTTTATCTACACCTCCATCTTTTTGAACTATCGATCTCAGATATTTAAAGCACTCACTGAGAGAAATGTCTTAGCCACCCAACTTAATGACAAAGTCATTTGTCCTTCTTGCACTACTAAATTTAAACTTCATTTACTCCGTCTTTGTCCTATTCAACCTAAAAACCTTTCTTTCTAAAATGTCTGACAAAGATTCAAGTTTCACGTTTACACCCCCGCGCGTCTCATCAACCAAAACAATATCATCAGCAAACAAAAAATAATCCGCAGCTAGCTCGGGTAAAATCTCTCTCGCTCTCAGCATTGGGGGACATCATTAGAAACTTTGAAGTTTTTAATGGAGCTCCTTCAACCGTTATGCCAAGATGCACTTCAATGTCTAATAGTTCTTCTCTAATGTACTTAAGAGTTGTGACAATTTTCCCCCATATAAAAAAATAATATTGTCATTAGTAATTATACAAAGATTAGGATTATCCACCACATAGACAATTTCTACAAATGGCTCTGCCATGGATCCACGTTGAGGCCGGAACTACCATCGCCGCGCACATGTGATGGCGATCGACGACACGCACGCGTCTATTCACGCAGGAGGCAATGATCGACGACCCGGTTGGGGGATCCGAGTCCGCAGATATGCCTGGAGGGTCGTTCCAAGCCAGTTTCATATATTAGTTTTTATTTTTATGATGTATTTAGCCCCCGATCGGCCCGAAGAGTCATAGTCGTCTGATCGGGAGCCCTAATTCTGCTTTAGCTTTTTCTCTTATAAATATGCATGTTGTTGGCCGGCCCTAGGGATTGAAAGTTGCGGGTACTGCAACTAGTCGTTCCGTGCCTGCTCCGCCAACCCGCCGATCTCCCCGTCCCCGTCGAGGTTCCAGCCTCCTCTCCGCGTCTCCTTGCAACCCCGCGCCCCGTCCCTTCCCCGTTTCCCGATCCCGCAGCCAAGCCACGCTTCCAACAACTCCAACCACGTCTCTGGCAGCCCCACCCCATAATCCCACCACCCGCCGGCCCTTCCACAACACCGCTCTCCATCCTTTGGCAGCTCCGACCCTCCGTACCTCATCCCGCAGCCAACCCGCACCTCCGGCAAACTCCAACCCCACTTCTGAGTACTCCTCTACCTCATACCCTATAGATCCGCACCCTACCCACTCCACTCCCGTAGATCCCGCTCCCACCGTCCTAAATATCGCAGATCTGAATTTTCCTAACTACCCGCAGCCACGCCGTGGAGCCACCCTCAAGCCGGAAGCACTCCCACCATCGGATCTCCATCCCGAAATCAAACCGTCGTGTGCATTAGCGAATCAAGGTATATGGTGTTTTATTTCTCTCATTTGGAGGCTTGGTCTAAAACAATTGTTTGGGAACCGTTGATTTTTATATGAGATTGTATTTTTTTGGTCGTTTGATTTCCGGGACGCATTCGACGCACTTGAATGGAAATCACACCTCACTTCGTTGGTTAATTATAGTTTCTCTCTTTAATTGTCAATTCCTATTTTCAATTGTGCCTTTTGTGCTCATAGCGTTGCTAAAATTATTTACTTGTGAGTGGATCTTGATTTGGACTGTTCTCATGTTCACACGCGCACATCATTTAAGTCTTAACTTGATTTAGATTGCCTTTTAACGCATTGTCGTGTTTTAGCCGGTCTACCACTGCATCAATATGTCTCTAAAGAGTGACCGGACATTATCCTTCTTACTTTCCTAGCATCGTATTTTCATACTTTTTATTTTTAATGAATATCTGGATTTATGAATTTCACTTATTACACACCATACTTAAGGGAGTGAGGACTCTTTGAGAAGGTAATAAATGAATTAGAAACGGTAGAGAATGGCCCAAAAGCTTGTATGTATTGTTTCAGTATCAAAATACAAGGGGAGAATACAAATATATAGGAAAGAGGAGAGAAGAATGAATCCTATACATGATGTGAGACTAAAGAATGAGGAGAGAGAAATAAAGAAAGAGGGCCCAATAATGGACCCTTTACATGGGCTTTTCCAACATACTCCCCTCAGCGCTGGAGCGTACAGGTCGTATGCGCCAAGCTTGGATAGGCACTGATAGAAGAGGGTACTTGGTAGAGGTTTTGTGAGGACGTCCGCGACCTGTTCACCCGAAACATGCTTGAGCTCGATCTTCTTCATGTGGACTTTCTCTCGGATGAAATGTCAATCTACCTCAATGTGCTTCGTTCTTTCGTGAAAGACCGGGTTCTTGACAATATGTATAACAGCTTGACTGTCACATAGGAGGAGAGCTGGTGAAGATAGCCTTACACCAAAGTCGGCAAGGAGACTCTCAATCCATGTGAGTTCCGAGACCACAGAAGTCATTGCCCAATATTCTGCTTTTTCTGCTGAGGATCGAGCAACCACTGCTTGTTTCTTGTTTCTCCGCTCCGCCAAGTAATCAGATGTTCCTCCAAAATATGTGCAGAACCCGCTAGTGGATCGTCGATCATCAAGAGAGCCAGCGTAGTCGGCATCAGAGTATGCCACTAATGTTGGGATTGAAGATGAGGTTTTGTATACAAGTCCTTGGCCCGGAGTTGTCTTGAGGTATCTGAGAATCTGTTCCACTGCCTGAAGATGAGAGCTTCGAGGAGAGTGCATATACCGACTAACGAGCCCCACAGCGAAGGATATATCGGATCTTGTTACCGTTAGGTAGATTAGTTTCTCAACTAGACAACGGTAATATTCTGGATTTTGTAAAAGAGTATCAAGATCTGAGGCCAGAGCACATAGTTTGTGATTGACATCCATGAGAGTGTTCACAGGTTTGCAGCCAGAGTAGTATGCATCATGAAGAAGATCTAGGCAGTATTTTCGCTGAGAGAGAACCAGACCATCTGATCGTCGAGCAACCTCCATACCTAGGAAGTACCGAAGATGTCCCGGATCTTTAGTTTAGAAGACGGAGCTCAGATGTTGCTTAACGGAATGTACGCCGTTTGAGTCGTCTCCAGTAATGATGATGTCGTCGACATATACCAATAGGAGAACCGTACACGTTGCCTGGTGGCAAGTAAACAATGAGAAGTCAGCCGAGCTCCGAGTGAAGCCAATTTCCCGGAGAGCTTTGCTGAACTTGTCGAAACCATGCCGAGGGGATTGTTTGAGACCATAGAGCGATTTGAGAAGGTGACACACTCGAGACTCCCCCGTGGTCTCAAACCCGGGAGGTTGCTGCATGTAAACCGTTTCGTGGAGGTCGCCATTCAGAAAAGCATTCTTGATGTCTAGTTGAAGGGCCATTGGCGATGGACAACCACCGAGATGAGAACGCGGACTGTGTTGAGCTTAGCGACCGAGAGAAAGTCTCGTCATAGTCGAGACCTTGTCGTTGTGTGAAGCCACGAGCTACCAGACGAGCTTTGAGTCTGTCAATGGTCCCATCAGGGGCATGTTTGATGACAAAGACTCATTTGCAACCCAACTGGTTTCTGTCCGGGAGGAAGGGGCACCAGGGTCCAAGTCTGGTTTGCCCAAAGAGCAGCTATTTCTTTCTTCTTCATGGCAGCGCGCCACCTGGATGTTGAAGAGCCTCTTGTACGGTGTTAGGAATAGAGACCGAGGATAGTGAAGTAGCCAATGTTTGAAGAGGTGGAGAGAGGCGATGTAGAGAAACATAGTTGGTCATCGGGTGAGCTGTAGAGGCAGGCACCGGAGCAGCAGAACACGGAGAAGCCGAGGTCGAAGCCGACTGCATAGGGGCAACGGAGGGAAGAGGGCGGCGAGTATATACCCGAATAACAGGCGGCTTAGGAGGAGCACTAGTGGGAGGAAAGGCTGGAGGAGGCGAGTTGACGGGGATAACCGGCCGTGGAATGGAAGGTGGGAGAGTGGTTGGTGGTAGAAGAGGTGGTAAAGGAGGGAAGAAGGGTTGATCCGCCCTGAAGGTAACGTCAGCGGACACAGAGACCTTCTGGGTAGCCGGAGAATAACACACATAGCCCTTTTGGGTGCGGGAGTAGCCGACGAACATGTGTTTCGCTGCTCGGGGATCCATTTTGTCCATAGTGGGGCCCAGGTTATGGACGAAACACGTACAACCAAAAACCCTTGGTGTGAGAGGAAAGGCTGGTGCGGATGGAAAGAGAAGGCTGAATGGGGTAGCATTTTGGAGAACCGAATATGGGAGACGGTTGATGAGAAAACACGTAGTGGAGACCGCAAATTTCCAGTATACTTTGGGAACATGCATGTGAAGCATGAGGGAGCGAGCAACAACAAGAAGGTGGCGGTTCTTTCGTTCGGCGACCCCATTTTGTTGAGGGGTGTAGGGACAAGAGATGTCTGATGAAACAATACAAAGTATGCGCATAGAATGGCAAACTCGTGGCTAGTGTACTCACGGGCATTATCATAGCGGAATGTTTTGATAGTAGTAGAGAATTGCGTACGAGTTTCTAACACAAATGCCCGAAAGACACGAGGAAGCTCAGAGCGATCATGAAGGAAATACAACCATGTGGTGCGAGAGTAATCGTCAATAAACATTATAAAGTAACGATAGCCAGAGATGCTTGTAACCTTGTACGGACCCCAAATATCAGAATGTATTAAATAAAAAGGAGCAAAGCTCCGAGTACAATGTGCGGGAAAAGAAGAACGTGGCTGTTTGACAATAATACAAGAATCACATTTAAAAGCAGGAAGTGATACGTCAGGAAGCGCCTTCTGGAGGATAGGTAGAGGAGCATGCCCAAGACGGCAATGCCAATCACTGGATGATACAGAGGAAAGGGCGGTAGAAGAGATATCGAGGAGGTAGAGCCCATTCTGCAATCGACCCCTACCAATGGTAATCTGCGTCTGCCGATCCTGTATCAAAAAATCAGAAGAGGTGAAGGTGATATAGCAGTTCATATCAGTAGTGAGACAGCAAACAGATAGTAAATTAAATGGTGATGCCGGCACATAAAGAGCGGAGCGAAGAGAGATGGAGGGGTGGATCAAGAGATCAGCACATCCGGAGACCGGAACAATCGCACCATTAGCCACAGTAATAGACGTGGGATGAGGAGCATCTGAGAACCTTGGCGGCATCAGTGAGGTGATGTGGTCGGTGGCTCCCGAGTCCAGGATCCAACTGGAACTGGAGGAAAGACAGACAGTACCTGTAGTAGAGGTGGAAGCAATACCTGCAGTAGAGGTGGAAGCAACCGAAGCAGACGGAGGGTTGAGAAGCCCCTGGTGTTGTTGCAGCTGAAGGCGAAGAGCCTCAAGGTTCGTACCGGTGGGTGGAGAGCTATCAGCGGTAGCAGCAGTAGGCGGGCGAGTAGTCATGTTTCTTGTGACATACAGCTTCAGTGTGTCCATCTCGGCCGCAGTATAAGCACTTTGGGCAACCTCGACCACCACGGCCCCTTCCGCGGGAGCCCGTACGGCCACCCCGAGTAGAAGATGCTGGAGGAAGTAAGGGAAGAAGGGCATGCTGAAGAAGGGCCGGTGATGGTGGTGCAGACGTCTCCAGAGGAGGTGGTACTCGAAGTAACATAGAGCAAACATCTGAGAAGGAGGGGGTAGCAGGTGATGCCAGAACCTGGGCCCGGATACTGTGAAGGTGTGGCGGGACTCGAGCCATAATTATAGCAATACAGACAGCCTCCTTCTGGGCACGCTGAGCAGCGAGATCAGTAGTAGATGGCTGGTGCTGAATCCAGGCCTCCGTGAGAGTCTTAGCACGAGCCACAAAGGAGGTCATGTCCATAGCTTGGCCAACATCCAAGGCTTGAAGATCGGTGATGATGTCAAAGAGGTGCTGGAGGCTGTCCTTGCCCGAGTACAAGGAGTGGAGTTCATCCCACATTGCTTTGGCGGTCTCATGATACATGATCATCTGGTAGGGCTCACCCTCCAGAGAGTTCAGGATCCAGGTCTGGACGCGACCGTCATTGCGTAGCCATTCATCAGTAGTAGGAGAAGGAGGTCCCTGGGTAAGGTGACGCGTCAGGCCCTTGGCTTGCAGGACCCTCCGAACGGAATGAACCCACGGGATGAAGTTCGACTTCCCAAAGAGGGAAAGAGTAGTAATCCGAAGCTCATCGCGGAGGTCAGGAGTAGGAGCCGCGCTGCGGTCTGCCGTGGGGGTAGCTGTAGCGGAGTCGCTAGAAGACATGGCGACCTGGAGGAGAGCAGATACAGCGGACAGGAGCAGAGCAGAAGGCAGGCCGCGGCGAGTACGGACGCGCTAGACAAGGCGCGAGCTATTTGAGGTCGCGACAGACTGGAGCAGGCCGCAGCAGGCCGCAACAGGCCGCAACAGGCCGCGGCGAGTACAGAGGCACGAGGCAAGGCGTGAACTGAGGGAGGCCGCGGCGGACTGGAGCAGTCCGCGGCGAGTAGAGCACAACAGCGCGTCGAGAAGAGAGGGCAGGACGCGGCGAGATAGAGTAGGAGAAGACAGGCGGGGAGAGCTCGACAAGTCGCGGCGATGTGCGGCGACTAGAGGGAGACCGCAGCGGGCTGGACCAGTCCGCAAGACGGAAATCGCAGAGAGGAGCGAGTCCGCGGCGGGCAGAGAAAAGAACTTGCCCGCCAGAAGAGCGAGAACAGGAGCGGTCAAAGAAAGCAGAGCGGACAGAAGGGAGCTCGCAATAGCAACGGGTAATGGACAGAAGGAGACCGCCGAGCTCGCAGCGGACCAAAGAGAGCAAGAAGAGGAAGCGGGTTCGCCGAGCTCGCAGCGGACAGAAGTCGACCGCAGATCTAGGGAGCAAGTTCGCGGAGCAAGAAGAGGATGTGAGTTTGCCGAGCTCGCAGCGGACAGAAGGAGATCGCAGAACTTGGGAGCGAGTTCGCCGAGCACGCAGCGGAGAGACAGAGGCCGCAACGGACTTGGGGGAAGCAGTGGACCCCACAGGTCAGAATGAGAGGGTTATAAAAGGAGCAGAAGAGGAGTGGTTCCACGGAAGAAGGAGAGGGAGCGGAGAGGAGGGCAGGCCGCAGAGGCAATGCGAGTAGGAGGTGGGGACAGGAACAGTCAGACCGCGAAAACCGCAGGTCGCCGGGCGGATAGAGGTCTGAATCCGCAGGAGGCACCGATTGGCTCTGATACCATGTAGAGAATGACCCAAAAACTTGTATGTATTGTTTCAGTATCAAAATACAAGGGGAGAATACAAATATATAGGAAAGAGGAGAGAAGAATGAATCCTATACATGATGTGGGACTAAAGAAGGAGGAGAGAGAAATAAAGAAAGAGGGCCCAATAATGGGCCCTTTAAATGGGCTTTTCCAATAGAAACTTTGAAGTTCCTAATGGAGCTCCTCCTACAGTTATGCCTAGATGTGCCATAATGTCTAATAGTTTTTCTCTAATGTAGATGTGACAATCTTCCCCATATAAAAAATAATGCTTTCTGTGGTAAACATACAAAGATTACGATTATTCACCGGATAGATAATTTCTACAAAAGCTGTCATGGATCCATGTTGAGGCCGGATCTACCAACGCGGCACGCATGTCTCCAAGGAGTGACCGCGCATCTTATTTTCCTAGCACCGTATTTTCATCTTTTTATGTTTTAATGAAAATGTGAATTTATGTTTTAATTTCTCGTGTAGTAACACTCCATATTTAGGGGAGTGAGGACTCTTTGAGAAGGTAATCAATGAATTAATATTTCCTCCTCCTCTCTCTCTCTCTCTCTCTCTCTCTTCTCTCTACCCCCTTTCTTTTTCTTTCCCATAAAATGTCTTCCACCAAACAATCTCGTTGCAGGGCCTCGCTTGACCACGGGAATCATCGCCCGAAAACCTCTTCCCCTCTTGATCATGCTCAACGTCACAATAGCTCCTCCAGCTTCTCAGAAGGGGCACTCCGGCCCAACATGGGTTTATCCCTCGTGTGCCCTAACACTTGATCTCAATTGGGAGCCCACAACAAGCTCCTAGAGGTTTAAGAGGTGGATTCGATCACAAATATTTTACCTCAAACAGAATAAGGCACAGTTTGGAGCAGCGGATAGCATGTGGCACGGATTTTGATTGTGGGCATCGAACAACGGCTACAGTCATACCATTTGCGGATCCACGTCGTGACCGATCCGCCGCCCAAAATGGGTTCAGTGGTGGCTTCCATCATTAGCATGGAACATCATCTCAGTATGAGACAATTTTTGAACATCCAGAAGCAAGGTAAACAACTAGTTGGTTAATAGTATTTATGTTGACTTGCTTCAATAGTTAAAAAATATCAATGTAAAAGTTCTTCTAGAGTAGGCTGGACCTAGATCCAGAACTTTGTTAGTACAATAGTCGATCACAGGAAAGAAGCATCCAAAGGAAATCAAGTAAAATCATCCCTCCCTCAGTAATGTTCAATTGTTCATGTCATTATGCAGAGCATGGGCAAAACGTTACAGAGATTCTCTATAAAGATTGATTGGATATAGAATGCTAGTTTAGACATTGGCAATCACATAAAGTGATCAAAAAATTATGATCAAGTCCATTCCCTTCGATTCATATAGAAATGATGGGATGATATGAATCAAATCATATATTAAATAAAGATAATATATCCTCACATTCACTCGCCAAATGAAAGACAAATAATCAGAAGACAAAGCACTGTGATGGAAGTTGTACGGACCATAATAAAGTTGATTTGATTTAGCTTTATCCTGCTTTTTCCATCTCTGTGCCAAACACATAATCTTAGCATCCAAGTTTTTCTAGGCGTACAAGTTTAAAACAGTGTCACAAGTATTGATTACACAGAAATTGAAATCCCAATTTTTAATAAAACATTTGTCAGAAAGTATAAGGATCATTAGCATGTTCACCTGTTCACGAAGCAAGTCACTTTGAATATCGCTTCAATCGAATCCAAATTTATCATATATTGCAGATTTGCACGTATTCAGATTAGGATTCATTCAAATATTTGCATTGATATTTAGATACAGATTTGTGCTAAAATATAGTATTTGATTTCAAAACCATAGTGAGATTAGGCATGATTCAAAAAAAAAAATTAATTAAAATGTGTACTGAAACTAAATGACAAAAAAAAATATTTAAATACATATTAATAATTCGTAAATTATTCAACAATCTTACAAATAGAGAGAAATTATGATTCGGATTCAAAAAAATCAAACTTGAGTCAAATTTTCTCGAATAGAATCTGAAACTATTCACAAACTATATATTTTGCAAGCAATCATATCATAGGTATGATGCAATAAAGTATTAATAATGTTTGAGAAAAAAATAACAACTGAAGACTTGCAGCAGTATTGATGAGGGGCTAAGCAATGTCCTCATGTCATGGGCTCATCAGAAAGACAATAACACGTTGGTGGGTTGTTGGAAAATGGCCGGAGGTGGGGATGACGGTAGCGAAGGATACAGTGGAGCCTGAACTGCGGCTACCTAAGCGGGTGTGCTCGGGAGAAGAAAGCTACCACAATCTTTTAACAAGTCAAAGGGAAACAGAGCCGAGGGTTTCTATTTTCTAACCTAAACAGAGTGCCGTCGGGAAGCGAATTAAAATGGGGCGTGATTTTATTTTCTAACCTAAGCGCGTGATTTTATTACCGCTGGATCGCTATAATCGTATAAGGATCGCGATCCTAATGATTCCACGATTCCTATCGCGATTCCACGATCCGGATCGCGATCCCACATGTACGAGCTCCAATTTCGATCTAGATTAAGATCCAGATCAAAATGTATAATCCGGATCGTAGGATCGTGCGATCCTACGATCCGGATCGCGATCCAGACAGCGTTGGTCCACAAATCCCGCATGGGGCATGTCGCAATGTCGTGAGTGCACCGAGGGGTTGCTACGGATGTGAGGACCGAATCACAAGTTGTTGAGCCGCTTGAAGCCTCCCACATCAGTCTTGGTTGGTCGATGAGGAGACGAGTGTACCAAAGCTGAGCTGAGTCGAGAAGGTGGAAGGATGTCAGACGAATCCATTCTGCTATCGGTGTTTGTTGATGGTATGATGCAATAAAGTATTAATGATGTTTGAGAAAAAAATAACAATTAAAGACTTGCAGCAATATTGATGAGGGGCTAAGCAATGTCCTCATGTTATGGGCTCATCAAAAAGACAATAACATGTTGGTGGGTTGTTGGAAAATGGTCGGAGGTGGGGATGACGGTGGCGAAGGATACGGTGGAGCCTGAACTGCGGCTACCTAAGCGGGGTGTGCTCGCGAGGAGAATGCTACCACAATATTTTAACAAGGCAAAGGGAAACAGAGCCGGGGTTTCTATTTTCTAACCTAAGCAGAGTGTCGTCGGGAAGCGAAATAAAATGGGGCGTGATTTTATTTTCTAACCTCAGCGCGTGATTTGATTTTCTAACCTAAGCGCGTGATTTTATTACCGCTGGATCGCTAGAATCGTATAAGGATCGTGATCCTAATGATTCCACGATCCGGATCGCGATCCCACATGTACGAGCTCCAATTTCGATCTAGATTAAGATCCATATCAAAATGTATAATCTGGATCGTAGGATCGTGCGATCATACAATCCGGATCGCGATCCTAACAACGTTGGTCCACAAATCCTGCAATGCGGCATGCGGCATGCGGCATGTCGCAATGTCGTGAGTGCACCGAGGGGTTGCTACGGATGGGAGAACCGAATCACAAGTTGTTGAGCCGCTTGAAGCCTCCCACGTCAGTCTTGGTTGGTTGATGATGAGACGAGTTTACCAAAGCTGAGCTGAGTCGAGAAGGTGGAAGGATGTCAGACGAATCCAGTCTGCTATCGATGTTTGTTGATGGACGAAGAATTGTTCGCACCTGGTTGGCCAACCCAATGGGTCAGCCGTCCCATCATAGGTTGGGAATTTCAACATGGTGTGACGATGTATAATTGTTGGTCTCTTGATCCATAGGCGGGGTAGTAATGAACGGACCGGTGGCAGTCAGATCCATAAGCTTGTTGGTGAGTGTGATCATGTCTTCCGGATGACGTGCTTCGGCGTCCCAAAGGCGTGCTTCCACGGTGTCATGAATGTTTGCATCAAGTCATGGATAGTATCCATCAAATTGGGCGAGTCCCCATACGGTGGATAGAGGTAGCACGAGATAAGGAGTGGGTGACGAGTCAACTCGAGTCCTCTCAGGCAGTTGGTTGTGAGTTTTCGCCAGAGCCACGACGTTTCCCTATATTGCCAAACCAAAATACAATACTCCTTCGCTCTTTCTTCCACTTTATTTTTTGAATAAGAATTCATTAATTAATCAGAGAGGTGATTAATAAATTAAGTACTAAAGTTGTTGCCACCTTTTATAAGAAGTTCAGAACGTGCAGGCTCAAGGAGGGAAGGCGTTGCTCGAACGAGAAGGCGTTGATGCGGAGGTGTGCACAAGCGACAAACGAGGTTCGACGCGGGCGTTGTCAGGCTTAATAGACTTGTGTGGAAGGAAGACGATGAGGGCACCTGGGGTTAACACAGCTGGGGTGGCAACGCGTGGCTACTGGGCTCGACGAGGCTTGTGGTTTCGACGGGGGATATGTTGCTTCAGTGTGGCCAAAGGCGAGGAGGTCGTGGTTGCTGGGCTTGATGATGGAAGGAGCGTCGGTTGGCTCTTCCACGTACATCCAACGAGGAAGCCGACGGAAGCGGAGATGGGCTGATGTGATGGGGTCGTAGACTGTTGCTGACAAATAATGGAGACAACACGGAGAGCAACGTCGATGGTGAGCAAGGGCATTGGAAGGGAGTGTTGACAGTTAACAAGGGCGCAAACGACAATGTCGGGCGTGAACTTGGAAGAGATTTCTGACGGGGACAATCGTGTTTGAATAGGACCAAAGGCGGCGGTGATGCAGGTGCAGTGTGTTGAAGAAGACAGAGGAAGGAGTGGCTCTGATACCAAGCTGTTACGGGATCGTGCATAACACATCGGTAAGGCTGTCGAAGAGTGGCCGGAGGCGTAAATGACTGTCGCAAAGGATACCGTGAAGCCGGAACCTCTTCTGCCAAGGCGGGGCGTGCGTAGGAGGAGAGAGCTACCACAATCTCTTAACAAGGCAAAGGAGAGAATATACTTCTGGATATTTTCTTCCATACAACATATGTCTTTAGATAAGCTTACAAAACCTTATAATGATAACTCCTAACCATGACACACCCAACTCCGAATTCCCAACAAACTCATAAATGCAAGACAATACAAAAAAAAACATACTAAAAATCCCACTTGATATATGAGCGTGAAGTTCATAAAGCCTCTTTCCATCAAGCCTTTTTTTCTGGATTGATGGGTTATTGAATTCGGGCTTTTGGGTGATCCATGAGCTATTAGCATTATACCTTCGGCAAGATAAAGGTTGAGAGTATTAAGGAAACGGGCAATGATGAATAGGGAACTTGTTCTGCTTCGTTCGTTGACAATATAACAGAGCATGAACTCGTTCATATCAGCTATCAATCTGAAATAAAATTCGTTGTTGTTAGCTCAATTAATATCAAGCCTAATATGAAAATAAATAAATAAAAATTATGAAAAAACTTCATCAACTACTAACACTTTTTTAAATCAATCTCTGAACCTTTTTTACATGATTTTAGCCCCTTTACTTTCCAAAATCAATAAAATCAAGCATTCTTTTTTTCTCACTAGGACTCAAAAAGTTAACTAAAATCATGCAACAAAAAAAGTTGGACTAATTTCAATATTGTGTTAAAATTGGACTTATTTAATAATTTTGTCGAATATAAATGGCTCGCCTTCAAGTGCATCATATTTTATTTTAATTGATGGCTCTAGTGGCAAGAGAAAAAAGTTGTGAGTTTGATAATATGTTGTTCAATATTATCTGATTATCTGTTATGATCTCGTTTATTATGAACTGTGTTTTGCTTAGTTAAGCATGAGTCATGTTAGGTGTCCTTAAGAAGCGGAATTTTTCAATCGATCACCATTTCCAAATCTGTGTCCAGGATTACTGCAATGCTGACGTGGCGGAAAATAATATAATGTGATAGACTTAACTGCAGATAAAATTACTAGTAATCTCCATTGAGAACACGCGTGATCTCCACAGAGATCAAACGTTTCCGTGGAGACCACGTTAGATCTTTGTCATATCCGTGGGGATCTGTTACGCCCCCGGACGCATCCCGTCTATTTGGTGGTCAATAAACGCGGAGGCGGAAGGAATCCAGAGGCGACAACAGGGCTGAACCAACCGGTTCAACCCCCTCTCACTCTAATTGAAGATCGGCGATATTGGGGCCGAACCGGACCGGTTCAGCCCCCATATGGGGAGGGGCCGGCCGGCCCCTCTCAACCCCGGGTATAAATACCCGGGGTGGCTCTCTTGGTGGGCAAGCAATAGAATCTAAAGGTATTCTTCTTCTCTAACCCTAATTCTCTAGTTTCTCTTCATAGATCTCTCTTTCTCCCTTCTTCTTCCTATCATTTGGTATCAGAGGTTTTTTTCTCCATCATGGTAACTACTCGAATGCAAGAGGAAATCGGCCGCTTGGAAACCCTAGATGAAAATCTGGTGGGATTGACGGATTCGGTGGCCGTCATCGAGGAAAACGTGAAAACATCCACGCAAAGGCTAGAAGAACGGATCGACACCCGAATGGAGGAGATCATGGCGTTGTGGGCACAAAATCTGCAAGGTAAGGTCGTGTCGGAGGAGGATCCGGGCGGATCTTCAGGCTGCACGGGTCGATTCGCACCGGATCGGCGCAAACGGAGGGCAGGTCGGCTCGATAAGGGGCGCAGGGTTCGCAGCGGGGTCCGGATCGAGCCAGAGCGGCGGGATCGGCACGGGAGGGGTTGGCGCAGGCGGGATGGGCTCCGGCAGGGTCGGTACAGGCGGGATCGGCTCCAGCGGGGTCGGCGCAGGCGGGATTGGCCCTGGCGGGTTCGGAGCAGGCGGGGGTAGCTCCAGCGGGTTCGGAACAGCCGAGATTGGCTCTGGAGGGTTCGGTACAGCCGGTTTCGGCACAGGTGGGGGCGGCTTGGGCGGTTTTGGCGCTAGAGGTGGCGGATGGCCGATTCCCCCATATGGAGGGGGGGAGGGGCTGCTACCTCACCCGGCAAGAGGAGGCATGCAGTGGGGTGGTGCTCCAGCGGCGGGACCGTTTCGTCATGGGTTTTTGGGCATGCCTTTTGAACCCGAGGAACCAAGAGGGCCGGCGGAGTTTGGACAGGAGGAGGGGTGGCGTGGACAGGCCGATCCCCGGCCGAACCGCAAAAGTTGACGCGGATGAATTTTCCCAAGTTCAGCGGCGGTGATGCCCTGGAGTGGTTGCAGAAGGCGAAACTGTTTTTCAATTATCAGGAGATTCCCGAGGGACAGTGGGTGCAGTTAGCATCTTTTCACTTGGAGGATGATGCTTTCCAGTGGGTGCAGTGGTTCCTAAGGGGCAAGGACTACGTGCCCTGTACCGAATTTGTGGATGGATTCACCGCTCGTCTTGGGCCACTAGAGTACAAAGATTTTGAGGCGCTCCTACAGAAGCTTCGCCAAAAGGGTACAGTGATGGAGTACCGAACAGAGTTCGAGAAGTTGGCTAACCGTGTACAGTGGGAGGAGAAGACATTACTCAGTTGTTTTGTATCGGGACTCGAGGATTATTTGCGAGATGAGATGCAGTCGTACATGCCCCGCATCTTGAACCATGCGATCAGTTTAGCTCAGATACAGGAGGAACGGTACAACAGGCAACGCTCCCGCAGCACAACACGTACTACTACCACTATGCCGGTGGCGAGACGAGACTCCCAGGGTCCAAGCAAGCCGGTTGTCACTCTGCTGACTTGGTCGGAACTTCAGGCGCGGAAGGAAAAAGGCTTGTGCTATAACTGTGATGAGAAGTTCGTTCCTGGGCACAAATGTCAAAAGGTCCAGGTGTTCATGCTATATGAGGATGCAGAGGAGGAGGTGGACATGTCCCCAGAGCCGGACTTGACAGAGGAGTTGGCAGTGACTGAGTTTGGAGTCTCGATACAGGCTATGAAGGCCTGCAACGCCCCCCTCACTATGCGCATGGCGGGCAAGGTCCGACGGGAACAGTGACGATTCTGATAGATAGTGGGAGTACCCACAACTTCATCCGTCCTGAGGTGGCGCGCCGAGTGGGACACGTGATCGATCGAGGTGCTTCTTTCCAGGTTATGGTAGTCAATGGAGCAAGTTGTAGTGTGAGGGGGTGATGAAGCAGGTGGAGCTTAACATACAAGGCTACATTGGTCGTGCAGATGTTTATCTCCTTCTGATCTGAGGTTCAGATATGGTTCTTGGGGTACATTGGCTGCAACAACTCGGCGAGTCACCTTTGATTGGGACCACATGACTATGAAATTCTTACAGCATGGGAAGCAGTTTTGTATGAAAGGCCTAAAATCGTCTCCAGTGAAAGAGATTTATGTCCGGAGCTTACAGCGTATTGGGGAAGAGGGCAACATGATGGCAGTTCTTTTAGGGGTGCAGTCGGTCGACACGGGGCCATCTGAGGTACCGGTCCAGATGCAGTCTCTCCTAGAGAAGTATGCTGACATATTCCAAGAGCCCCGCACTCTCCCACCACCGCGCTATCGGGATCATCAGATCGTCATCAAAGCGGGGGCGGAGCCTACCAATATTCATCCATATCGATATCCGCACATGCAGAAGGCCGAGATCGAGCGCAGCGTTCGGGAGATGCTGGATACGGGGATCATCCGCCCCAGTACAAGCTCATTTTCTGTCCCGATCATCTTGGTCAAGAAGAAGGATGGTTCGTGACGGTTCTGCGTAGATTACCGCGCACTGAACAGTGTCACTGTAAAGGACAAATTTCTTATTCCCTTGATTGAAGAACTACTGGATGAACTGCACGACGCACAGCGGTTCACCAAGCTGGACTTGCGGTCGGGTTACTATCAGATCCTCATGCGGGAGAGCGACATCCACAAAACAGTTTTCCGGACACACGATGACCACTATGAGTTCTTGGTGATGGTCAATGGGCTGACCGGTGGGCCGTCCACCTTTCAGGCCAACATGAACGAGATTTTTTGTCCTCTTCTTCGTCGTTTTGTACTGATCTTCTTCGATGACATCCTCATATACAGTCCCAGTTGGGAGGAGCACTTAGCTCATGTTGAAGAAGTCTTCTCCATCCTCCGCCAGAACAAGCTCTACGCTAAACGGTCCAAATGCTCCTTCGGTCAGGAGGAGGTGGAATACTTGGGACATTAATCTCGGCTCAGGGCGTCAAGGCCGACCCCCGGAAGATTGAGAGTATGTTGTCCTGGCCACAGCCCCAGACTGTGCGGGCACTACGAGGCTTCTTAGGCTTTATCGAATACTACCGTCGTTTTGTGAGGGACTACGGCAAGATTGTCAGGTCTCTTACCCAGTTGCTGCAGAAGCACGCCTTCCTCTGGCAGGATGAGGCGGAGGAGGCCTTCCAAGCACTCAAGAAGGCCATGACGACTACACCGGTCTTGGCGCTTCCCGACTTCACAAAGGATTTTGTAGTGGAGACTGATGTGTCAGGAGTGGGGCTCGGTGCTGTATTGATGCAGGAAGGGCGGCCCATAGCCTTCTACAGCAAGGCATTGGCTCCAAGGATGCTGGGGTTGTCCACATACGAAAAGGAAATGTTGGTAGTCATTCATGCAATAGCCCTGTGGCGGCCATACCTGTTGGGAAGACATTTCAAGATTCAGACGGACCATCAGAGTTTAAAACACTTCTTGGAACAACGGGTCTCTTCTCTCCAACAGAAGTGGGTGACCAAATTTCTAGGGTATGATTACGAGATCGTCTACCGGCACGGGAAGGGCAATCGAGTTGTTGATGCTTTGTCCCGCTTACCTGAGGGCGCCCTCGCTCAGATTACTACACCAATACTTGACTCCATTGACGAGATACAGGATGAGGTACAGCGCGATCCCGAGTTGCAACCTATTGTGGAGGCTCTTCGACAGGCACGTGAGACAACTCCGAGCTACCATCTGCATAATGACGGGTTGTTCTATCAAGGCCGCGTGGTCATTCCTTCGAAGTCTGCCTGGAGGGCAGTTATGATGCATGAGTTCCACGCTTCTCCGACGGGTGGTCATGTCGGTGTTCTTCGCACTCTCCAGCGGGCGCGGGCCAATGTTTTCTGGAAGGGGATGCGCCTTGACATCCAATTGTTTGTTCAGCAGTGTGAAACTTGCCAGCGCCAGAAGTATGAAACCACGTCCCCAGCCGGCTTACTCACACCATTGGAGATTTCTCACCAGATTTGGGATACGGTGTCCATGGACTTCATTGAGGGGTTGCCCAAGTCTCAGGGCAAGTAATTCATTATGGTGGTGGTCGATAAGTTGTCCAAGTACGGACATTTCATAGCGTTGAGTCATCCATACACCGACGAATCTGTCGCCGCTCTTTTTGCCCGCGAGATTGTCCGGCTTCATGGCATACCGCGGGCGATCATTTCGGACCGTGACCCGACGTTCGTCGACAACTTTTGGAAGGATCTATTTCGCTTACAAGGGACCTCTTTACGTTTCAGCACAGCACACCACCCGCAGACAGACGGGAGGACAGAGGTACTCAATCGAGGCGTAAAAACATATCTGCGTTGCTATGTTATGGACGAGCCGCGCACGTAAACGAGTTGGTTGCATTGGGCCGAGTACAGCTACAACACGTCCTACCACTCTGTCAGCAAGATGACTCCGTTCGAGGTCGTGTACGGTCGTCCTCCTCCCACCTTGAGCAGTTATGAGGCCGGCAGTACGGCGTTGCCCGTCGTTGACCGCGCACTTCGTGATCGTGATCTCACACTCGCCGCTTTACGCGAGAATCTCTGGATAGAACAGGACCGCATGAAAGTGCAGGCTGATAAGCATCGAAAGGAACGGGAGTTCCAGGTGGGGGATGAGGTCTTTCTCCAGCTTCGTCCCTACAGGCAGTTGTCTGTAGCCCAGCGGACAAACCAGAAGTTGGCACCGCGTTACTATGATCCATTCCGGATTGTCCGACGAGTGGGCCATGTGCTTATACGTTGGCGTTGCTCGAAGGATCGCGGATACATCAGACCTTTTGTAACCTCATCCGTTCATATGGTATATGCTAGAAGGTCCGGCCGGGGCCCCACAGGATATATCACAAAACAGACGGTGAAGGTACAGGATGATACCAGAGTAGCGCATCGCACCTATCACAAAGCATTCTAGCGGAAGCCGATCCTACAACTTGAACTCCTCATGAATGTCCAAACATAAAACTCCACATTTTATACGATATAGGAATGTCTTACAACAAGTACAAATAGTTGGCCTTATGGCCTTACATGGCTATCAAACATTGGCCTAAAACAATTGGCGCGCAGGCCGGCCACATGAAAAGAAAGTACACAAAAGCAACACATATAGCCTTCGAGGGCTAGCAGTAGTAGCAACAACAGCAGCATGAACATCAGCCTTTACGCGTCCCGCTTGGCTCGCCAGCACCTGTACAGGGACAATCCACCCAACGGTGGCAAACAAAAGCAACGGTCAGCGTTCAGCTGACCAAATTATAACGACCCTACCCCTTTTCTCGGGGCAGCGGTACTCTTCCCTGCAGACATATCATATCACAGTATGGCAATATATCTCATCAAAATGTTCTTTCACGCACACAAGCCATCACAACCGTTCGCCACCCGGCCCAACGGTCCGTGCACTCAGAGCACATTCTTGGTGTTCTGGCAAAGCTCTTGCCCACCACCGTATCAGGGTCATCACCCAACGGTAACTCTCTTGAGCATTTACTCCATGGCGTGCAGCCGGAGTTAGTCTTCCTACACCGGGATGGCCCGTAGCCCCCCATTGTGTCATGGCGCGCAGGCCGAAGACTCTTGTTATGCGCTCCAACAGACCGCACCTTTTGGTCTCACGTCGGACGGACATAGCGCAGGTCGGATCCTCCACCCCCCGTTGCTCAAATCGCCTTGTCTTCTCCGAGTACAGCGTACTCATGGCTATATCAAAGGCGCGGGTCGGTCTCACCAATCCTGTTCTTGGCATTCAAGCCTGGGTATTTCTCGATACCCACTTTCTTAGCACAACAGCGGGTCTTTCCTGGGCCTCCCAGTACTTCCTGTGACTCTCTTCACAGGTGGACACCGCACAATCACAAATATCAGGGGTCTTTCCTGGCTACCATGCCAGTACTTCATGTTACTCGCTTCACAGGTGGACACCCTACGACATCAAGCATCACAAAGGGCCTTTCCTGGTCACACCAGTACTTCATGTACCTCATTCACAGGTTGGACCCAAAAACATACCACGGCTATTTTCCTGGGCTACCACCCCAGTACTTCCTGCTACTCCTTTTCGCAGGCATAACCCGTTGACTCCTTAAACTACACGTTTCGCACGGAGTCTTCTCCGGTTCGTATGCAACATCACCAATCCAGACCAACCTGTCCAGATGGGCTTCACACAGCATGCTTATTCCGTACTCCATTTCCGGATCTATATGCCAACAAAAGGGGATTTCATGAATCACCCAAACGACTCCCAAAATCAGTCACCTCTTGGTGGGGGAATCACAAAGATATGCCAAAAGAAAGCCTTCACATGGCTAGGAAGAAAAGTCGTTACCCTTGACGACCGCTTCGGTGCCATGAACTCAAAGCTTCCTTGAAAGACTCGCAAGAGCGTTTCCTCCGCAACGCCGGCTTCGGATTTCTTGTCGGTAAACCGCAGCACCACCACCACCAGCCCTCTTTCCTCCTCCTTCTTCTTCCTCTCCTTTCTCTCTTAACTTGAAGAAAGCTCAAGGTCAAGTAAAATGAGAATAACTTCTCAGATTTCGGCCTTTAGGAAAAGAGGAAAGAAGCTCAGCCTTTGGATCCAGACTGAAGGAATGGACGGCCACGATTTTGCCAAAAACACTGATTTTGACCTGACACGGCCTGTGACACGCCCGTGTCCCAGGCCGTGTGCCTCAAGCGGTGGTCAACCGACCTATCCAGACCAGTGACACGCCCATGGAACACGCCCGTGTCATGGGCCGTGTCCCCAACACGCCTTCGAACACGCCCGTGTCTGAGGTCGTGTGTCTGGGCGAAAAAAATCCCAAAACATCCCGAGACTTCACACAGCCTGTGACACGCCCGTGTCCCAGGCCGTGTGCCCAGACACGGCACGAAGACACGCCCAGTCGAAATCCTTCATCGGGCTGAGTTCGTCGACCTGATTTGACACGCCCTGTGACACGCCCGTGTCACAGGCCGTGTTCAACCTCTCGACACTCAACACTCGACACTCGACACTCGACACTCGTCGAGCAAAAATCGTCGAGCACACGACACGGCCTTGGACACGCCCGTGTCCTGGGCCGTGTGCCCCCTCTCGACACATCGTCGAGCGAAAAATCGTCGACACTAAAGCCGATAGTCGACACGGCCTCGACACACCCTGCGACACGCCCGTGTCGCAGGCCGTGTCCGCTACTCAACGACCGTCGACTCCAAATTTCGTCGACTACGCGGCCAAATCGTCGACCCCAGCTTGACACGCCCTGGGACACGCCCGTGTCCCAGGCCGTGTCACCCAAAAATTTCCTGTTTGAGAAATTTGGGCTATTACACCTTTCATGTCTCCTTGTTGAAGCAGAAGATCGGCGATCTTATTCGACCCAGCCCTCTCCTACCCGAGGCTACAAGCACGGGCGAGCTGCGCCCGATACCTGAGGAGATTCTGATGATCAAGTGGAAGCACCGCGGCGGGCAGTACCGTCCAGAGCTACTAGTCAAGTGGAAGAATATGACCGCGGCGCACAACACATGCGTGGATTTGCTGAAGTTCAGGTAGATTTACCCTGATTACCACCTTGGGAAGAAGCTGGTTCTTGATGAGGAAGGGAATGTTACGCCCCCGGACGCATCCCGTCTATTTGGGCGTCAATACACGCGGAGGCGGAAGGAATCCAGAGGCGACAACGAGGTTGAACCAACCGGTTCAACCCCCTCTCACTCTAATTGAAGACCGGCGACATGGGGGACGAACCGGACCGGTTCAGCCCCCATGTGGGAAGGGGCCGGTCGGCCCCTCTCAACCCCGGGTATAAATACCCGGGGTGGCTCTCTTGGTGGGCAAGCAATAGAATCTCAAGGTATTCTTCTCCTCTAACCCTAATTCTCTAGTTTCTCTTCCTAGATCTTTCTCCCTTCTTCTTCCTATCAAGATCACGCATGACCTCCGTGGAGATCACGCATGACCTCCGTGGAGATCACGCATGACCTCAGTGGAGATCACCCATGCCCTCCGTGGAGATCACGCATGCCCTCCGTGGAGATCACGCATGCCCTCCGTGGAGATCACGCATGCCCTCCGTGGAGATCACGCATGCCCTCCGTGGAGATCACGCATGACCTTCGCGGAGATCACGCGTGATTTCACATGCAGTTAAATCTTCCGCTTTTTTCCAGCCGCGAGTCAGTATCCTTGGGCTCCGGGACACGGATTTGGTAACGGTGGCTAGATGGAATAATTTCGCTCTTAAGAGTTAACTGAGAGCTTTCGTAACGTTGCCTATTTATTATGCTTGGGTATTATTCTAATTAGTCCAATTATATGGATTAAATTGCAAAATGTCAAATGTGTGCTGTATTAATATGCTCTTAAGGCTTTTGGAATGGCAAGGAAGAACCAATTATATGGTACGAGTCAAGGACAAACTTATAATAAATTAACAGCACTGCAATATTATATACTCCCTTTAGTTTCTCATCCCCCCCCCCCTGACGCAAGGCAAATCTATAGGCGGCGGGCGGGTAAACGGCGACTTAACCCTATATGTTATGCAAATCTGACGGCGTAAATCCAACTTAGATATATGGATTAAAGTGCAAAATGTCAAATGTGTGCTGTATTAATATGCTCTCAAGGCTTTTGGAATGGCAAGGAAGAACAAATTATATGTTACCAGCCAAGGACAAACTTATAATAAATTAACAGCACTGCAATATTATATACTCCCTTTAGTTTCACATCCCCCCTGACGCAGTGCAAATCTATAGGCGGCGGGCGGGTAAACGGAGACCTAACCCTACATGCTATGCAAATCTGACGGCGTAAATTCAACTTAGATAATAAATTTAAACATCCCATGCAGTTAAATTTACAGCAAGACACAATAATTAATTAGGGCGAGAAAAGCTTAGGCTTTCCTCCGCTCGGAGGGCCAAACCAAGAGCGTGTGACGAATAAACTCTGCAAATCACGATAATTATCTAGCAGACCACCACAACACAAGATATCCAAACTAATATTGTAACCAATCCAATACAAATATGCTAAAAATAATAATCTAGTACAACGAAATCTCACCAAATAGTGGGTTGATCAAGGCACTAAAGAATCCGGAGCCGGAGATGAGTGTACGACGATCCGAGGTGAAACCGGAGGCGGGAAAATGATGTAGGTGGTAGTCTTCGGCGATGGAAAGTGGAATCAGACCGAAAATGGAAAGATCTGATCACGTATGGATAGATCTGGGCGGGGAATGGTAGATCTCACAATATGAGATTGGATCGGGACTGAAAATCCGGGATCTAGACTTATCCGGGATGAGGAGAGGTTTTGGATGGTGGTTCCACGTGGGGGAGGACTGGCGGCAAGGTGAAGGAGTGGAGGAGGCTGTTGTAGAAATGAAAAGGGGGTTGGGAGGCGCTGATGGAAGAGACACGAGGCTGGTGGCTTGAAGGGGGGTAGCTGGGAGGAAGGGGCAATAGCAGGGAGGTGAGGCTGAGGATGGCGGCTAAGTGGAGGGGGCTGCAGGTCCAGCGGCTGCAGGAAGATGCAGGCAGCAGGCCGGCGGATTGAATAGGGAGTGGTAAACTATATTTTAGGAATAGTATATTTTATTTTTGAACAGTAAACTGAAAGGGGAATATGAATTCTGGACAGCCATTGGTGGATGGATTTTGGGGGCTGTAGGGGGGCTGCGAGAGGGAGTTTGGGAGGGGAAAAAGAGGCTTAGGATTAGGGCAAACCTTGGGGGAGGAGACACACCTAGGAGTCGTCACCTAGCGTATCACGGAGTCGACACTGTGGGATGATCGCGGGAATCCGGGAATAGCTTTCTGCAAATTCTGCAATAGCTCTAATTAGTTCACTAACATCCTATTTATAATAAAAGAGACTTATGACATCTCACCATCGACAGATATGATCGGTCGGAGGTGGGGTCACTTAAATACATCAAAATAAAATGCAAAATAATGAAATAATGTATCAAATCGATTCGCAACGCGAATTCGGACACATCTGCGGAGTCCGGTCGTCGATCTGGGCACGCCATATATGGAAAGTCATCAATTTGATACAAACGGGCCCAAAAACTCGTCATGCACTGCAATTCCTCGTCTATGCTCCGCATCAATCTCTCTGCCTTGAAAGAATTCATCTCCTGATGAATAAGGATCAGAATTCTCTCGTTGTATGGCAGGTAAAACTCGAAAAGGTCCACCAGAGATCGCCCAAGTGTCGTCGCTGGAAAAGTGTCATCGACAATCAACTCCCCCTGACTGAAAAACTATCATCTTCGGTGAATGGAGACGGTCGTACTGAATTTGAAGTCCAGGGGTGAATCGATCAAGCTCTGTTGCAAGTACCCAGGTGTCACCAACATCTGTAGTGGCAATGTACTGGTGGAGTCTGGTCTTCGTGATGCTCTCAACGCTCAACTCACGAATGGTGGATCCTGGTGCGATCAGCGGCGCCATAGGTAGAACCAAAGAAGACGAATCTCCTGGTGGGTATCAGAAATTGGTGAGTAGTGGTGGCCATTAGCCGTGTGTGGGCTTATGAACTATGAAGGTGGCAATGCAACGAAAATGGAGTTGTGGACGGCTGGAAATCCTCACTGCTTGGGTCCACATACTCGTGAGGCTCGTAATACGGCGTCATATCTTCAACACTAAATACCAGGTGGATACTCATACTTGCAGGGATATCAAGATCGGAGGTGTTTGCTTCGATCTGTCTCATGATTATATAAGGATTCATTCGTCTAACGCTCAAACTTTTAGAAAGCCTCGCACGGAGCCTCGCAACGCAGATTCTCGTCATCACCAGCTCACTTTCATGAAGTACCTACTCTTGCCAGTGAACATCTGCATGTGACTTAGAAAATTTATTATCATTATGGATTTTTCATCGGACCGACTCGTGACACACATACAAACAATGAACAGACAACACAACAAATTCATGCAAATGATGAAGAAACGACTCAAGAGACTCATGCAAATGATGCAAATAAAACACTACAGACATTACATGCTTTCTATGAGAAAATCTAATAATGATCGGAGTGTCTCTAAAAGATGGTGGCAGATCAGGTGGCTCTCTTGGTGGAGTGTAGAAAAACTCATCTCGTGTGTGTCGAGTGTTCAGGTGACAGCACGAGACATCTACACTCAAATACGAGCTCTTAACGAGTCAAATGTCTCTCAGGGAACGTAACACATCAGAGAGTTCATCATAAAGCGTGTACGAAAAGTCATCGCGAATGGAACGATCACATGGGTGCAAATCGTGTACACCGACTAGAAGATGTGGCTCTCGAGTGTGGTGCGTGTCCCCGAAAATAAAGAGCTCGTCTGATGGGTCAGCAGGTGGTGCATCCAAAAACTCATCGAAGGCGCGATGTGTCGCCAGATAGGATCCCAAAATATCAGGAATATGCTCAAGTTTACTAGGGGAAGTCCTAGATACTTGATGTTTCACTCAATATCTAACCATTCGGGCAAGGTCAAGGACGATAATGGAAGTGGTGTCAGTAAGTCGATACACATACATGAGTGACTTACCTGAATATCATCCTCACCAGGATGTGGCAAATCATTAAGAGGTTCAACTGGGGGCTCGTCATAAAGCTCATCACTAGGGGAAAGACCCTCCAAATGAGTATCATCGTGAGGGGTATTGTCCCCGTGAATGAGTGACATAGCCGCTACAAGATCAACACCAGGCTCTGGGCACTCGATCGTGATGTGACTCAGGGCAATGACAAAGGGAGAGTGACATAGACATACACTCAAGAATGGTTTTATGGGTTCGGTGTCAAAAAATGGGTATGTGGTTAGGGTGCCAACTAACCCGGTGCTTGGCAGAAGAAGAGATGTGGGTGAGGGGCAACACTGCAGACTCAATAAGTCGCTCAGGCTCGCTCTCAGTCGGGGTCACAAGAGATGGGTAAAAATTAAGAGATTGGTCACTCACCGTGCTAAACACCTCACTGTGGTGAGAGCAATTCGCGTCAGGTATCACTTCTGTAGTGGCCGACCGGACAGTGGTAGGCGTTGTGGTGACCTTAGTATGGGAGGGACTCGTACTGCGAAGGTCAAGGTGAGAAGCACATCGACCAGCTCTTGCGGATCTCAAAGACTGTCGATTACGAAAGGCGAGTTGATATGTCTACTCGAGAGACTTCGAGCTATGATAAATTACCTTAGTACGTATGTCAGACCGAAGTCCAGACCGAAATCGGGAAACAGACATGGCTGGGTCCTCACGGATATCACTCCTCACCACTAACTCATCAAAACGGTCCATGTACTCAACGACAGACATGGAACTTTGTTGAAGGGTAAATAATTGGCCGAGCAAGCGACTCTGATATGATGAAGGCAGATACCTCTAACACAAAGTACGCTTCATGTCCACCCAACTAGTGATGTGACGAAAATGATCTCGCTCGCGGGTCCTCTCAACGCTAGCCCAATATGCCATCACCTGATCTAGAAGTTTAAGTTTTGCAAATTTGATGCAACGATCACCAAACAACTCAAAATGATCGAGATAATACTTCATATTCATGAGAAAATAACTGAAAGACTCGGGACTCGATGAGCCGTCAAAGGAAGGGGCAACAGTTCAAAACTGGCTCTCAAGATCTCTCTCAAAGCGACGATCCTCATAATGGTCATCACTAAGGTAATCGAGTCGAGTCGAAGGATCAAAACAATACACTCGCGTGTACGGATAAGAGCGACAACAATCATATTGATCGTCTCTAGCATAGTGGGGTCGTGTCGTTGGATCAACATGATCTCTAAAAGTGGTGTGTTGCGATCGAGGATAACTGTCGTAGTAATATGAGGGTCTCCCTGACGGGGCTCTATGATAGTGTGCAAGAGGACTCGAGACCTCCAAAGTGAGGAGAGGGATAATTAAGACATCTAGACATAATGAAAAACTTATACACTCTGCGAATGCGTATCAAGAGAGCGCATAACCTGGCTGCGCGCAACCTGGCTCTGATACCAATTGACGCAGGGCGACTCTATAGGCGGCAGGTAAACGACGACATAACCCCACATGTTATGCAAATCCGATGAAGTAAATCCAAATTAGATAGTAAATTTAAACATCTCGCACAGTTAAAGTCACAGCAAGACACAATAATTAATTAGGGCGAGACAAGCTTAGGCTTTCCTCCGCTTGGAGGGTCAAAGCAAGAGCGCACGACGAATAAACTCTGCAAATCACGATAATTATCTAACAGACCACCACAACACAAGATATCCAAACTAATATAGTAACCAATCCAATACAAATATGCTGAAAATAATAATCCAATACAACGAAATCTCACCAAATAGTGGGTTGACCAAGGCACTGAAAAATCCGGAGCCGGAGATGCGTGTACGATGATCCGAGGTGAAACCGGAGGTGTGAAAACGATGTAGGTGGCTTTACTCGGTGGTGGAAGGTGGAATCGAACCGGAAATGGATAGATTCGATCACGTATGGATAGATCCGGGGAGGGAATGGTAGATCTGACAATATGAGATCGGATCGGGGCTGAAATTCCCGGATCTGGACTGATTCGGGATGAGGAGAGGTTTTGGATAGTGGTTCCACGTGGGGGAAGGCTGGCGACAATGCGACAAGGTGAAGGAGTGGGGGCGGCTGTTGTCGAAATGAAAAGGAGCCTGGGAGGCGCTGATGGAAGGGGCAGGGGGTCGGCGGCCTGAAGGGGGGTGGCTGAGAGAAAGGGGCAGTAGCTGGGAGGTGAGGTTGAGGGTGGCAGCTAAGTGGAGGGGACTACAGGTCCGGCGGCTACAGGAAGATGCAGGGAGCAAGTTGGCGGATTGATTAGGGAGGGGTAAACAATATCTTAGGAATAGTATATTCCATTTTTGAACAGTAAACTGAAAGGAGAATAGGAATTCTAGACAGCCATAGGTGGCTGGATTTTTGGGGTTGTAGGGGGCTGCGGGAGGGAGTTTGGGAGGGGAAAAATATGTTTTGGGTTAGGGCAAACCTTAGGGAAGGAGATACACACCTAAGAGTCGTCACCTAGGATTCCACAGAGTCGGCACCGGGGGATGATCGCGGGAATTAGGGAATAGCTTTCTCCAAATTCTGCAATATAGCTCTAATCAGCTCACTAACATCCTATTTATAATAAAAGAGATTTAGGGCATCCCACCATCAATGATTATGATTGGTTGGAGGTAGGGCCTCCTAAATACATCAAAATAAAATGCAAAATAATGAAATAATATATCAAATCGATTCGCAACGCGAATCTGAACACGTCTGTGAAGTCCGATTGTCGATCTAGGCACGTCATATATGGAAAGTCACCAACTGGCCCCAAACGGCCCAAAACTCGTCATCCACTGCAAGTGCTCGTCTATGCTCCGCATCACCC
This sequence comes from Platanthera guangdongensis, assembly GCA_039583875.1. NCBI lineage: Eukaryota > Viridiplantae > Streptophyta > Magnoliopsida > Asparagales > Orchidaceae > Platanthera > Platanthera guangdongensis. The sequence continues at coordinate 76,943,359 of CM077147.1, forward strand.
CCTCTTAAACCCTAGGTAGAAGGATTTGGAAGCTCTCCCTCGAGCTTAGGGATGCAATTCAGGTCAGTTCAGATCATACCAAGAACCAATCCATATAAGGGTTTTAACTATTTGGAACCGAAACCGACCAATGTACTCGAAACTTATAATCATACCCAAAAAAATTTTGGTTTGGTTCAGGTTTTGTTATCGACTGTACTCACTATCTTCGTGTTATTCATTATACATATAGAATTATATGGCAAGTTGCAAGTAAATGGTAATTAAAAAATTGACCAAAATCCTAGCGCTGTAAGTTTGAATTTATCTTCATATTAATGATATAATAATATAACATTCATATGGTAATTAAAATTAGTATTTGTCATTATTAATATGTATAGCTCAATGTACCCATTACGAGATACCTCCCAGAAATGTCTAGATTAGTCTCACATTGTGATTTGAGGTAAAAGTATCACTCCTCTCACATATTTATAGGTGTACATGTACTTGCATTTTCTCTTAATGTGAAGTAATAAAATTATTACATCGTATCACTTGTTGTTTTACATGTATTAGAGTTATATGATTTCTAAAGTAAAAAAAAATTGATGATTTAGCTCCCACTCTTGTCGATTGAGATCATTTCGCTTCTATCAAAAACAACCCACGATCAAGACTTCTGGGTTGAGCTCGCCATTAGAACTCAACAATAACAGAGCTCGCCAAATTCTCTCCAGCACTCGTCGACTTCCTCTGCATCGTCCAAAATACACCACCCCTTCCTTTTATAAACTCCAGGACAACATGCCTCCTCAATGAGCTCTCGTTGAAGTTTGCTCTCCACCACGGAATTCATTGTCTCTCGTGCACAGTTCGCACCAGCGCGTAAGGTCTCGCCGTTCCCTTCAAAACTGCAGCTCGTCGACTCCCTCCTTCCAGAGCTCGTTGACCCCCTGCTTCCTGAGGTCGTTGACCCCCGGCTTCCTGAGCTCGTTGATACATAGCTCGTCGACTCCCTCCATCCAGAGCTCTTTGATAGAGGGCTCGCCGACTTCCTCCTTCCAGAGCTCACCGACTCGCTCCTTCCAGCGCTCGCTGATACGAAAACTCAGCAAACTCAAGGTTTGAGCTAGCCCCTACTGCTTGAGCACGCCAGAACTATTGCCGACAGCTTGAGCTCGTCGACTCCTTCCTCCAATAGCCCTCTTATAACATGAGGACGAAAGTTATGCATGCCTCATCAACCATTTTGATCACTCTCTCTGGATCACACCTATGAAGTCTGAGACGAACAAAAAATTACTATTATCTCCCTCACTTGGAAGAAAACTTTTGTTGAGTGGGTCCACCTGGTGCGCTGAGTACTCTAGACTAAGGGTCTTCATCATCATCTAACTCGCGACCTACCAGTTGAGCCTACAGAACAATGGCTCCGGGATGATGGCTAAGTTCAGTCCTGGACTTTCAATTTCATAAGTAGTGAATCATATCTCCTGGCACTACGAGACTACAAAGGTCAAAGGCCATGCGAGATGAACTGAAGTCCCTTTAATCTGGAAAATATAGCTTTCAAAATCAGTTTGATTTATTTAGGGACCTCAAAATGTGACCTGACGTCATTTGTGGTGCAATATAAGACCCTCGTTGAAACTTGGATTCAACGCCTGCCTCCGACTTCAACTTTCTATACTCAGAGGGCTCAGAAGGAAGCTTTTGGTATGGCGTTGATGATGGCATGGATAACACCTCATCTATATATTGTTCGAGCCAACATCTCATCCACTCTAATTATTCTCTCTTTATCAGATGTTTGTTCCATAATTCTGAAGTTGGCTCCACTCACTGATGTCTCCATGGCTCTCTTCTGCCTTACTCCAACATTTTACTAAAGTTCCCCCCCCCCCTCTTTCTCCCCAAATTTAGGCGCCATAGATGTTGCAATGGGTCTCGAAGTGGTGGGCATGATAGACAAAATCATCCCAAGGGGCAAAACACTCGCATGTGTACCCACTGTGGTCCGGGTAAACCATACTAAAGCTACCTATTGAAGGAAAAATGGGTTCCCGCAACAGTCCCCTAACCCTCCTCACCATGCCTCTCTAGCGGTGCGTGGATGCTCCAAGCATGTCCGGGACTGAAATTGACACCTTGTGGGAGGAACTCCAACATCTGTGTGGGTTGGTTTTTGTTTCTCCAGGCCCATCACCTTTATATTCAATAAAGGTGTCTCATGTTATTCTCATAGCTCCTCCCGAATAGTGAACCTCAGGGTCACAAATCACATTACTCAGCAGAAACCATCTCAGTACACGGGCACTGCTTGTAGCATATTTATCACTATTGTGAATGGAGAAACCAACCCGATTTACGGAATTGGAGATGTGTCTTTTACTCTCTCTATTTCTTTATAATGTACTTCATACTTCCGGCTCACAATGTAATCTTCTCTCTGTTAATCAACTTACTCGTGATCACGACAGCTCAATCACATTTTCCTTTTCTTCCTTTGTGGTGGAGGATCGACAAACACAAAGTATCATCGATAAAGGATGGTTGTCAAATGAGCTCCACACTTTGGACCTCCCCACCTTAGCTTTATCCTTTGATGATTGGCAACGACGTCTTGGCCATCGTACTCTTTCAATACTGGAGAAAGCTCTTCATGATTTCACTTTACTAAACCTACTTGTAAATCATGTATCTACGAAAACCAACATTTTCTTCTCATTGTATTAAAAGTTATGCTTCATTTTCTTTAGTTCATTCGAACATTTGGGATTAATATAAAACTGCAAGTTTATCTAGATATCGGCATTTTCTTACTTTTATTGATAATCATTCTAGCATGACATTAAAGTACTTACTGTATGATCGCTTCAAATTACTTCATGTCTTTCACACCTTCATCGTTAAAACTCGTACTCAATTTTTGAACTCCATTAAAATTCTTTGTACCGATAATGTTCATGAGTAGTCATGAATTCCAAGAAATTTGCAATACTTTGGGTATTATCTACCAAACATCTTGTGCCTACACAGCACAACAAAATGGTGTGGCCAAGTGAAAGAACTGCTACTTTCTTGAGGTTTCCAAATCCGATATCACTACAACATGCAATTTAATTAAACACAAACATTCAATGGTCCTGAACTTTGCGACTCTCTTCTCCATCTTGTTTCTATCAACACCCTATCCATTGACTCTTTGTGTTTTTAAGTGTGTTTGTTTAATCCATTTTCTTGGCTCATTTATGGACAACATGACATCACTTGCAGCTAAATATATATTTGTTGGATATTCTCACACACAGAATGGATAAGTGTGTTACTCTCTCACCGATCGTAAAATGGTAACATCTGCTATTGCTACCTTCCTCGAAGACCAACCCTTCTATTCTTCATCTGCTCCTAACGACTTACCACTTGTTATCTGATGCATCCTGAAATTGCATCATTGTTTATCTTTATTATATTTTATTAAATAATTTGTAGTGCAATGTCGTTACGCTAGTTGTCCTTTATTTCCAATGTATTGTTGTGTTTGGTATCGCGACTTATTGGTGTGTTCGACCAATAAGATCTTAAATAAATTGGTCTGTCAAACTAGGAATATGGTTGTTTTGGGCAAGCGAAGGATGAAATTATTAAATCATATTTAAAACTGAAATTAATATCTTTGGGCATTAATTGACTAATTTCAGTTTTTTTAAAAAAAAAGAGAACTCTTGATATTTTCCCTCACCTTTTACTCCCCTTTAAATATCAAACCTGTCAAAGCCTAAACAACCGGCCAATAAAAAAGGGAGTAACTCCTCACTTTAATATTTTATAACAATTGCCCCCTTCAATAGTAGCCCACCAATATTAAAAGCCATTTGAAACTCCTTTCCCCACGTGTTTTTAATACTCAAACAGTCCAGTAAACGGGAGCAGAGATAGAATCGGGAAACAAGATTAATTCGTCTCTTTCCCGGTAATACCTGCGATAACTTTGCCATTTATGCCTCCTAACGCCCATCGTTCGTGCTCCTTCCTTCCTCGACTTCATCTGCGGCTTCGGGAGTTCCCGACGACCGCCTCTGGGTCAGCCGCGTGACCCGTCGTCGAGTCCAGCATCGTCCATTTCCTTTTTTCCGTTGATTGTTGCTGCAGGAATCCTAATTTCCTGCCCGCCACCGCTGCAGGAGTTTTCCTTGTCACATTCGGGCCACGATCCTTCCCTGGTTGCTTTCAACCAACCCCTCTGCCATTGTACTTCCTCTTACACGGCCAGGATTCATCCCGCATAACATATTGGTATGACTCTCCTCATTTCCGTGTCTTGGATACTCGTAGTTCACTATTCATGAATGCACGTTAATGTTTAATATTTCAGAGCTCGCTTGCCCCAAAATAATTCTTAAGTTCAGTTTGTCGTTAATTTGTTGTTATCTTGTGTTCTTTGTTATCTCTTCTTTCTAACCAGAAACTTATGGAGGAATTAATTATATTGACTATTGCGCACAAATGTTAATCATTATGCTGGTTGCTAAACCATGATTAAATTATCACACATCCTTACTCGTGTTGTCTTGACTCCGCCACCAATTTTTAAGTTGAACGCAAAATTAACATTTTAAACATCAACTTCAGAATTTGGTATGCATCAGTTTGGTATCAGAGGACGGTTCGATTCACTCCTATTGTGAATCGAACGATCATGTTTTTAATTTTTGTTTTCCAAAAAAGTAGAATTAAAAAAAACTGTCAAAAAAATTAGAGTTCTCTTTTTTTAAAAAAACGTTATTATTTAAGTTTTATTTTTCTTAAAAAAATGGAGAGCTGCATCGATCGCATCGATATCAGTATTGGTGACCTAGCTAACCGAATGGGTCAGCTGATGAAGACGGTAGAAGCACTCACCGCTAACGTAAGAGACACGAATTACATAGTAAACAACTTGAAAACCACCGTTAATCACCTAGAAGCCGAACGTCACCTGGGACTAAATCCATCTCCTCACCAAAATCCTAGGTAAGAGGAACAAAATCCTAGTTCCGCAGAACCTGCACAGCCTGATCTTGGACTCCGTCGCCAACCCCGTTGGGACGATGGAATTAAGCTTGATGTAGGTGATTTTGAGGGTCACGTAGAGCCCGAAAAATGCCTCGAATGGTGTGAGCGCGTGGAAAGGTTCATGGCATGAAAAAAAATGACAATGAATTATCAAGTTGAATATGTTGTCCTTAGGCTGAAAGGACCCGCACTAGTTTGTTGGGTTCAACTAGAGCGCACCAGTTACACCTTAATCCTAGCACCTATCACCGCGTGGGTAGAGTTTATGTTGCAACTACGAAAGCGATATGTCCCCCCAGACTATCTGCAAACTCTTTATCGAAGGTTCCACAACCTTCGACAGGACAAGCTTTCCGTGGATGAGTACACCGACGAATTTTTAGTGCTGCAGTCTAGATTAGACTTGCACGAGGAGGACAATATGACGGTGTCCCGTTACCTGAACGGGCTCCGGTATGCTATTAGGGATGAGTTAGAGTTGCACGATTTTAGAGATTTGGGTGAAGTGTCTAGTCGAGCACGTAGAGTGGAGGCCTCACTTCAAAAGAGGAGATCTGGGCATAGGTCTACTGATAGGCCTTCCTCGAGCACCACCACCACCACTGTCCCCACCCCTAAGAATTCTGATTCCCCACCTCAGGTGACTACTGGGGACCCCAGCTCCTCCCACTGTCTCACACGAGGTAAGAAGCCCATGGGATCCAAACCCAACACTAGAGTATTCTGATGCTTCAAGTGTATGGAGCTTGGGCACAAATCTTCTGAGTGCCTGCGATGCCACTTCGTCGCAGTTACTGACTCCTCTGATGGGCGTGAAGCACAATATGGAGTCTTCCTTAATTGTTCCAAACCTGAGCCCGAGTCTGACAACGTCACTGAGATCGAGGGAGAACAAGCTGAACATTTAGTTTGTGTCCTTCGATATAGCCTTATTTCCCCTAGTGAGTCCACTGAGCGAGATTGTCAGAGACAAGATTTTTAGCACTACTGCGCGCATTCAGGGACATTTTTGCTCCATCATCATTGAAAGCGGTAGCATGGAAAATTTTGTTTCCAAACGTATGGTTGAGAAGTTAGGACTCGAGACGCACCCCTTGGAGCGACCCTACCACTTATCTGGGGTTAATAGTCACATGGCTATGCTCGTTACTCACCGTTGTCTCGTAGAGTTCTCTATCGGAAATGTGTATCAGGATTCTGTCCTATGTGATGTCGCCTCCATCGATGTCTGTCATATCTTGTTAGGTAGAGCATGGCAGTACGATAGGCACGTCGTGCATGATGGTGTGAGGAACTCTCATTCCTTTGATCACCGTGGGCACAAAATTATTCTTCTTTCCCAGAAGAATAGTCTTGTACCTAAGGCTCCTGGGAGGACCTCGTCATCATCTCTCTCGCCTTCCTTAGTTACCACTACACCACTATTATTTAGTGTCGCACTTCTCCTTGGACCCCTACTCCGGGAAGACGCACTTGGCTCCGGTAAGTCATCCATTTTAGATGATCTGCCAACACCACCACTCCTTGATTTTATATTTGGCGATCACGTGTTTAGTTCGTACCACTATCCTGTGAGTGTATGTGAGCATTCTGAGTTTCATCAAATGAATTTTGAATTTTTTAGGGTTAGCCTTATGAGGGAAATTGAAACTTTTAAAAGAACTTTTATTCCTAATAGGGACACACGGTTAAAGAGATTTTTGTGGTTTGTTTCAAATGAAGAAATTGTGCTCGGTTTAAAATTTTGTGGTGCTAGGCAAATATCCGTGTGTGACGATTTGTCGATAGTTGCTCTTGGTTTCATAAACTTTCATAAGTGTCTAGCACTAGTACGTATAATGCAAAATATTTTAATGAATCCACAAGTTGATCATGCTTCCTTGCAGCCTTACCTCCTTTGCCATATTGATTCATTCTCCTTCCCACTTTATCGTACTCACCTCCTTTCAGCTCTGAATTTTATTACACAATTGCATGTAATGCATGAATTTTTGACCAACAGTTTTCAAGAAACTTTGTTAAATTATAACTTTGCGGTTGATTTCATCACCTGGAGTTATATTTTTTCAATGGAGATGAGATTTTTGTCTTTCAGGAAAGAGGGTTTGCCAGAAGTTCTTGTGTTGCGATGATGGGTCCCACCATGGTGAGGCCGAGGCAGTGCGTGATCCAGATCATTGTTTGAAAGTTTCAGTGACAGGTTCCATCACAATCTCGACGGGGTCGAGTTCCTTCAACCCCGGGAGAATTGATGCATTCTGAAATTGCATCATTGTTTATCTTTATTATATTTTATTAAATAATTTGTAGAGCAATGTCGTTACGCTAGTTGTCCTTTATTTCCAATGTATTGTTGTGTTAGGTATCGCGACTTATTGGTGTGACCGACCAATAAGATCTTAAATAAATTGGTTTGTCAAACTAGGAGTAAGGTTGTTTTGGGCAAGCGAAGAATGAAACTATTAAATCATATTTAAAACTGAAATTAATATCTTTGGACATTAATTGACTAATTTCAGTTTTTAAAAAAAAAGAGAACTCTTGATATTTTCCCTCACCTTTTACTCCCCTTTAAATATCAAACCTGCCAAAGCCTAAACAACCGGTCAATAAAAAGGGGAGTAACTCCTCACATTAATATTTTATAACAGTTGCCCCCTTCAATAGCAGCCCACCAATATTAAAAGCCTTTTGAAACTCCTTCCCTCATGTGCCTTTTAATACTCAAACAGTCCAGTAAACGGGAGCAAAGATAGAATAGGGAAACCAGATTAATTCGTCTCTTTCCCGGTAAAACCTGGAATAACTTTGCCGTTTCTGCTTCCTGACGCCCATCGTTCGTGCTCCTTCCTTCATCGACGCCATCTGCGGCTTCGGGAGTTCCCGACGACCGCCTCTGGGTCCGCCACGTGACCCGTCGTCGAGTCCAGCATCGGCCCTTTCCTTTTTTCCATTGATTGTTGCTGCAGGAACCCTAATTTCCTGCCCGTCACCGCCGCAAGAGTTTTCCTCGTCACATTCGGTCCACGATCCTTCCCTGGCTGCTTTCAACCACCCCCTCTGCCATTGTATTTCCTCTTACACGGCCAGGATTCGTCCCTTGCATAACATATTGGTATGACTCTCCTCATTTTCATGTCTTAGATACTCGTAGTCCACTATTCATGAATGCAAGTTAATGTCTAATATTTCAGAGCTCGCTTGCCCCAAAATAATTCTCAAGTTTAGTTTGTCGTTAATTTTTTGTTATCTTGTGTTCTTTGTTTTTCTCTTTTTTCTAACCAGAAACTTGTGGATGAATTAATTATATTGACTGTTGCGCACAAATGTTAATCATTATGCTGGTTGCTAAATCATGATTAAATTATCACACGTCCTTACTCGTGTTGTCTTGACTTCGCCACCAATTTTTAAGTTGAACGCAAAATTAACATTTTAAACATCAACTTCAGAATTTGGTATGAATCATTATCCCACGTCCCAACGTCCCTATCGACTACCCACTACCACTCATGTTACTGACGCCATCTCCTCCTCTAAACGTGTATGTTCATTGTCGATCACGTCCAGATTCCCTGAGACAATCGCATCGTACTGATGTCGCTCCTCGATCAACTGATCCGTCTACAGCTGCCACCAAGGGTACGCTCCCATCTACAACTCAACTACTCTCTCATTATGTCTCCTTTGACCGCTTATCACCATAACTTCACAGGTTTGTAGCATCCCAATCTTCTATTTTCACGCCCTACTACTGTGCAGAAGGCTCTCCAACATTCCAAGTGGCGGGCCGCGATGGATGATGAAATAGTTGCTCTCTGGGCTAATTTGATGTGGGACTTTGTTTCCCTTCCTCCAAATCAATCGCTTGTACGATGTAAATGGGGCTTCATAATTAAGCATTGATTGAGCGCCTCAAAGTCCGTCTTATAGCTCACAGTTTCACTCAACAATATGACATCGACTATAAAGAAACATTCTCTCCAGTCACTAACCTGAATACGGTGCATGTATTTGATCTACTTGGTCCTACATCGCCAGTGGCAGTTGCGTCAAGTTGGTATCAAGAATGCATTCCTTAATGACGATTTAGCAGAAATTATCTATATGTAGAAGCTTCCTGGTTATAAGATCACGAAAGATTCTCTTGTTTGTCGCCTCAGGAAATTTAACTTTTACTTAAACAATCTCCTCAAGCTTGATTTAACAAATTTAGTCTGGTTATTCTGGATTTTGGATTCACTCGGAGCTTGACATATTTCTTCTTATTTACACAAGCAGGGACGCTGATACTTCTTGTGTCTGTTGATGATCTAATCATAACGGGCGATGATTTGAACGATATCTCAATGATCAAAAAGCACTTAGCCTCAAACTTTCAGACAAAAGATTTGGGGCACCTCTGATACTTCTTGGTTATTGAGGGAGCTCGTTGACCTAATGAACTTATTTTGACTCAAAGAAAGTACAGCATCAATCTTTTACAGGCTGTCGGCTACTTGGAGTGTAAGCCCGTTGACACACCAACAGATGTCAACCACAAGTTATACGTTCACGAGTCTGACTCTCATCCTCTTCTCCCTAAACAAGAGTACTATCACCGTCTTGTGGACAAGTTTATCTATCTAACTGTCACACGACCAGATATCTCATTTGATGTTGGTGTGGTCAGCCAATACATGCATGCTCCTAAGACATCCCACCTACATGCTATCGAGGGAATCCTTCGGTATCTGAAGAAAGTCTCGAGACAAGAGTTTTTGTATAATCCCTATCTTCTCTCTCATTAATTATCTATTCTGATATGGATTATGTTGGCTCCATCAATGATGGTCAGTGCACGAGTGGTTATTGCACATATTTTGGAGGGCACCTGGTCACTTAGTGGAGTAAAAAACAAACGGTTATGGCACGCACCTTTGCAGAGACTGAGTATTGTTTGATGACTTGTGTCGCTTTTGAAATCACTTGGTTGGAGAGTTTTCTTATTGATTTTGGCATCACTCTTTCCCCTCCTGCAATACTCTAATGCAATAATCAAGTTGCCCTCCATATCGACGAGAATTCAATTTTTCATGAACACGTCGGATATATTAAAATAGATTGTCACTTCATCCGGGAAATTGATTTGTGACAATGCTCCCGTTGTCGATCAAATCTCTGATGACTTCACCAAGGCCTTGTCTCGCCCACTGTACTGACAGTTCGTTTCTAAGTTTGACACCTGCAATCTGTATGCTCCGTGTCGAAGTCAGGAAAATTCTCAACCTCAGAAATAGTATCAAGGCAGCCTAAGGCTACCGGCTAAGCGACAAGGCCTGACGGTTAAGGAAGCTAGGATGAAGAATAGCAACTAAAAACAGGACCCCAGGAGATTTGGCAGGAAGGTCCCACCACGTACCCGGATGCTTGGAAAAAGCAACCCCTCCACAACCAAAGATGGTCGAGCTAGGTACGAGTGAGACGAGCTGGTAACTAAGTCGCATGGTCGCGACCTGTTCTCTAAGGAAAAGGAATCCAAAGGCTCAGCTGATATCCAAAAAGTAGAGCTCGTGAGTATCCCTGCCTACGCTGAAGAACCCGGCATGGAAGCCGCAATAAAGTTACTTCCCGTCGAGAGTCGGGGATCCCATTATGTTGTTCACGGTCAAGGGAAACCCGCTGAGCGAGCGAGCGGCCCTTCCTCTGGCCCGCGAGAAACCTCAGGTCGCGGCCATTCTCCCCGGCGGTCTCGATATCCTCGTCATGGTGACTTGAGCCACTGTTGCGTTGGTTTTATAGGCCAATCGTTGAATCGTTGATTTCTGACCTGGCGACCTTTTTTTGTTTTGACAGATCACCTCGCAACTCCAGGGGCGGCTTTCATTGATGTCATCGGGCTGTCGGGAAGCGAGTATCGTCATGTCGCTGCTCGCGCCTATTTGGAATTGGAGAGCAAGTTCGATCAGCTTGCGATTTGCGAGCCTCATCGTCGAATCTCATCTCTGGAGGTGCGGATGGCGAGGATGGAAGAACTTCCGGCCAGCCTGGAGAACTGCGAGGCCTGCTTCCACATGATCAGCGAGATTGACCGGCGGATGGCGATGAACGACCACCGTCTTCAGCTCGCTCTCGACGAGTTGGCTGGGATGCGTGCGAGCATGGGATCTGTCGATCGGCTGGCGAGGATGGAGGAGCAGTTGCGGCTTGGTGATGACGCGACATCGATAGCTTCCGAGCATTATCGGCGAGCTCCCGAGATGGGATGGGCAGGACGACATCCAAATCCACCGGAGCGGGCGCCTAGACCTTAGGATATTTGTCTTGACTAGTGCTCGCCACTTGGCGATGTTGTACTTTGAACAATTATATATTTTTTTTGTTGATAAGCGAGTTTGAATCTCGCAACGTTGAATGCCGACCTTCTGTTTGATTGATGTCTTCTACGCGCTTTCTTGTCTCCTACGATGTCTGGAATTCATAACTATGCAGGTTTGTCGAGGTGGCGAGATCCTGAAGATTCCTGCGCGAGATAGAGTTTATGGCGAGGATCCGTCCAATGGTTAGGCAGCAACTTAGGGAGATACTCGCCGATCGGATATACAACCCCCACCCCCACCCCCCACTGCCTTCGCCTATAAATAGAGGGGGTAGGTGGTTCATTAGTACGCTGTTGCGACTTCTTAATCTCCTTTGCGCGAGTATCTAGTCTAACTCGCTTCATCTTACAGCTCTCTTACCCTACTCGCCCCCCTCTTTCTCGCCAAGCCCTAATCGCTAAACAATGGTTGGAGACGACGCTAGTGCTCGCCGACAGGCCCATGCCGCGAACTTCGTCGATGCGGCTTTCAAAAAGCCCATTACTACTGAGCGCGATCTGGAAGCATTAGGGGAGCGACTTCTTCCTGAGGGTTTTTCGGCTAGGCTCCCTACTCGAAGCGAGCATCTCAACACCCACATCGAGGGTGCTATGATCTTGTCGCTCCGTCATTTCGACGTCGGCTTGCGGCTTCCGCTGTGGCAGGAATATCGCGAGATCCTGCGGTACTTCGGGATCATCCCCGCGCAGATCAACCCTAATGGTGTGGCGATCATCATGTGGTTCCTTTGCTACCTGCGGGAAGAGGGGGTTGTCTTTGACCTCTCTGTCTTCCGGAAGATATTCGTCTTTGTCGCAACTGCTGAGGGGGTTGTCTACTTCAGCAGCCACGTCTGCACCTTGGTGGGGACGGCGAACAAAGTTCATAGATGGAGCGAATACCTGGTCGTCATCGATGGCGACTTCGAGGGCATTCTGGGGAGGCCACACCAGCCTGTCGACGTCGCCTTCATCTCGCCGATATTGGAGGGTGTTCGCGAGCAATTGTTCGAGTCCTTCCGAGGTCGCCGATTTAACGTCATCCACTGGCGGCTCAACGTCAATGTGCTCCCCGAGATCCACCCCTGTGAGAGTAAGAATTTTGAACGAGAATTAAACCACTTGCCTGCTCGCACCTACTTGTTGTTTGAACTCGGTACTAATCTGCTGTTTGATACTCACAGTCGTTTGCGATCTCAAAGAGAAGCCGCTTCCTCCTGCCAAGGAAGTCGCCTCATCACGCCCGGAGTCCTCCAACCCTCCCGCTGATGTTGGAGAGAAGAAAAAGAAACCCGCCAAAGGGAAAGCAAAAAATCAGATCGCCCGGCCCTGCGAGTAAGAGGGTCAAGGTTTCTTCCCCTCAATCTGGTGATCAAGAGTCGTCGATCGATGCCAGGGCGCTCCGCTTCCACCCAAACTACAACCTTGGGCAAGGAGCGGTGGATGCCTATGGTCGCTCGCTGGTGTCCTGGTCCGAGGATGAGCACTCGGTGACGCTGAGCACCAACCTCCCCTCCTGGTCGGTGGATTGGGAGGATAAGGGGGAGGCCTTCGCCGTTCTGCACGCCTTGTACGGGCGAGCTGACGCCGAGTCTCTGTTGGAGCTCAGCCCAGAGGAGCTTGCCCAACAAACTTCGTGCTCGATTGCGCGGACTGTCGAGCTAGGACACTACTCGGTCAGGAAGCTGTTGGAGACGCACGAGGCTTTGAAGACCGTTTCCAAGAAAGCAATAGATCTCGGCATGCAGTCAGTCCGCTGGAGGGAATATGAGGTAAGTCGCCTCCTCATGCGATATGACTGATCTGGACTTAGATTATTTTGCTGATTGTTTGATGATTCTCGCAGGCTGCCGAGATTGAGGCGGCGAAGAAGCTCTCAGAATGCGAGCAGAAGCTCGCCAACTCCATGGCTGATCTAGAAGCTGCCCAGATTCGCGCCGCCGAGATGGAAACTCGCGTGGTTGCCGCCGAGGAGCGCGCGAGCACCTCAGCTCCTCGCTCTGATGCGCCGCAGCAGGAGGAATCCCCACATGTGACGGTCAAGAGGCTCCGCCCTCATGGGGATGAGATGTAGGCCATCTGTCGCGGGATAGCGCGAGCGGCGGGGAACATCATGCTGGCTCGACTGAGGATCAACGGCCACCTTGTCGAGGAGGCCAAACAGCTTACTGTTGACGAACTCATTCCCGAGTTGCTCATCGAGGAGTCTAACTCGCCTGATCGCGTCCCATCTTTGTATTCAGACTCTTGCAACAGCGGCAGCAGTATCAGTGGAGAAAGTAGTGATGATGGCGGCGTCGCGGATGATGGCGAGAAGGGCGACGACGAGGACGAGGAAGATGTCGACGTCGGAGATGATGATTAATATTTGTCTGATACTGGCGACGATGAGTCCTAGTTGCTCGCCGATATTCTCCATACTCGCCTACAGAAAACACTTAGAAATTTTTGAAACTTGTAATCATATTTGACATAGTACAAGTTTTTTTTGCTGTTGTAGCTTCCCTTTCTCTTTATTTATTGCTCGCATACTCGCTTTGCTGGATGTCGCTCGATAGGCTCATAGGCTCGGAGAGATGGAGTGCTTGTGATATGCTAACTCGCACTTGGACCTCGCTCATCGAAGTTCGTTGCCTACTCGCAGGTCGCCGCCTCTTGCTCGCACTTTGATGCTCGCACCTGCATGGTTGCAGTCGCATGCTCGCTCATTGCTGCTTGTCCCTGCATGGTCGCATACCTTATAGGAGCCCAGCTCAATTGAGTCAGAGGTTGTAGTCGACACCCGCAGGAGCCAAACTCAACTGAGGGTGAAGAAGAGTCGACACCTTTTCAGGAGCCAAGATCAACTGGCGGCGGAGAGCCGACACCCTTTCAGGAGTCAAGCTCAACTAGAGTGGTGTGAGTCGACTCGGGGAGGCAAGTAGTCGGTCTGTAGGAGAGAAGCTCGTACAGAGGTGACAGGCTACAGCATCACTCCAACGAGGAACTTGGTCTCACCCGAGTAGGTCGTTGGTCGGTGTACAGGAGATGAGCTCGTGCAGGGACTCGGACTTATGATAACTCTACCACTCGAGGACTTCAATCGGAGTTGAGGTGATTTCATCCTGTTACTTGAGGGGCGACGGATGAGTTAGCTGCACCGACGTTTTGCAAATGAAGGATATTTTTAAAAGAGACGATCTTGAACCTGTCAAATCGGGAAGTTGGCGCCCAGACCTGTTCCTAGTAATTCCTCCAGTCGGAGGAGAGATGCAATCGGGGGGACCTAGGCCGACATGCAAGGGGGGAGCTGATCTCGGCCGTCAATACAGAGGCTCGGTCTTACAAGAGCGCTTCCTGAGGCATCGTCCCATCATCCGCAATGGGCTATTTAGGAGGAATGGGTCGAAGGCTCGTATCCCGATCCAACAATGGAGGTCGCTTTCGGCCATGCCATCTGGCTACGAGTGCCAATGTATGAGCGAATGGTAATGTTCTTCCGAGGGTCCTTCAGGGCGCACTCGAGGTCAACATCCTCCCTTGGGCTTGTTCTTCGGCAGGTTATCCTGCCTTGGCGGTAGTTGAGATGTCTTTACTAATGATTGTCGGGTGAGATCGGCCCTCATTCAAGACCCGGAGGTTTGCGTCCAGGCCTGTTCCTGATAGTTCCTCCAGTCGGAAGAGAGATGCAGTCGGGGGGACCTAGGCCGACATGCAAGGGGGAGCTGATCTCGACAGTCAATACAGAGGCTCGGTCGTACAAGAGCGCTTCCCGAGGCATCGTCTCATCATCCGCCCGGGGCTTTTTACTAGGAACAGGTCGACCGCTAGTTTTCGGAGTCGATCGCGGGGCTGGATCTCAAAGCCTTCAGATATCTTGGGATAGAACCAATTTGGTTGTCACTGTGTTTATATATACAACATGATTACAAAGATTTAGTACAGGTTACCGCTAGGGATAGAACCTTTTCAGGTCATCCCCGCTCCAAGTAATTCTCAGCTGCTCTCCTACTTGATCTTGAAGATAATCGCCTCCAGTGGCTAGGGCTTCTTGGATGATGAACGGGCCTTCCTAATTCGGGTGTAGCTTGCCAACCGTTGCTCCACTTCCCGCGGCGTCCACCTTTTTCATGACTAGATATCCTGCGCGGAAATGTTTGAGGCGAACGTTTTTGTCGAATTGTTTTCTCATGCGCCGCTTGATTTCCTCCTGGAGAATGGAGGCTAAGTCGTGAAGTTCTTCGACATAATCAAGCGAGAGCCTCTGAGCGTCTCCATTCTCCAAGCGCCACTCTTCCCTGCCATCTCCTGCTGCAACCACCCTTGAACTTCGCACCTCAAACTCCACTGGGATGAGTGTCTCAGACCCGTGGGATAACTTAAAGGGTGTTTCCCCCATGGCCGAGTCTGGAGTTGTTCTCAGAGCCCATAGGACTGAGGGGAGCTGCTCTGCCCAATTTCCCTTCAAATTGGTGACTTTCTTCTTGAGTAGGTTGATGATTAGCTTGTTGACGGCTTCTACCTGTCCGTTGCTGCGAGGATGATACACAGAGGCGAATCGAAGATCCGTCCTTAGCTACTTGCAGAAGTCCTCTAACTCCAAGCTGGCGAACTGCGGACCATTGTCGGTGACGATGGCAAGAGGAATCTCGAACCTGCATGCAATCTCTCCCCAGATGAAGTTCTTTACGATTTGAGAAGTGGTCTTGGCTAGAGTTTTTGTCTCGATCCATTTGGAGAAGTAATCGATCATCACCAAAACAAACTTTTTTTGTCCGCTAGCCTGAGGAAAAGGGCCGATCAAGTCCATCTCCCAGATGACGAAAGACCATGGAGCAGTGATCGAGCGAAGGTGTTGGGCCGGTAGTAATTGAAGAGGCATGAAGAGTTGACATTGAGAACACTTCTTGGAGAAGGCCTCTGCATCTTTTCAAATGGTTGGCCAGAAGTAACCGCGCCTTAGAATTCTTTGTTCTAGCGTGCGAGTCCCGGAGTAACTGCCACATTCTCCCGAATGGATCTCCTCAAGAACACGAGGGACTTCAACTTCTGACAAACATCTGGCTAAGGGGCCTGAAATGGTCTTGCGATAAAGCTCCCCTTCCTGCAGCAAGTAATATGCAGCTTTGTATCAGAATTTCCTCGGGTCTTCGCCACTGGTGGGGAGCTGGCCGGTGGTGAAGAATGCAATGAACGGGTCCTTCCAGGAAGCTCGTTGCTTGATCTCCATCATCTCCCCCTCCTCAATGGTTGGTCGAAACAACTCGGTCACTGTCCCCCCAGCCCGGGGACCATACTTGGCGAGATAATCGCCTCTAAATTTTCCTCTCGGGGTACATGCTCGACGAAGAAAGACTGGAAACCCCCGATTAAACCCTTGACCTTGACTAAATATTTTTGCAGGACGGGGTCGTGCACTTCGAACTCTCCTTTGATTTGCGACGCAACCACCATCGAGTCGGTGAAGACCCTGATATCCTTGATTGTCAACTCCTTGGCGAGACGCAAGCCGTCCACCATGGCTTCGTACTCTGCCTGATTGTTTGTGACAGGGAAAAGGATTTCGACAGCCTGCTCGATCCGGGTTCCCTGTGGGCTTACTAGCACGACTCCGGCTCCCACGGAATGTCTACCCGAGGCCCCATCCACGAACATCTTCCAAGATACTGGGCTAGAAGAGCCTTCGTCCCCTCCCACCTCGGCTGAGAAGTCATCCAAGAAGTCTGCCACTGCCTGGGCCTTGATTGCTACCCTCGGAGAATAGGAGATGTCGAACTCGCTAAGCTCCACTGCCCACTTTGCCAACCTGCCTGAATGCTCCACTTCATCCAAGATACTACGCAGCGGATGATCAGAGAAGACCTTGATGGAGTGAGCCTGAAAATACGGACGGAACCTCTGAGCCGAAACCACTAGAGCAAACATCAACTCCTTCAGGATACGATATCTCGTTTCTGCCTGCCACAGCACTCTACTCACATAGTAGATGGGGAGCTGCTTCTTGCCCTCTTCTCTGACCAGTGCTGAACTAATCGCCTCGACTCCCACTCCTAGATAGAGTAGGAGATCTTCGCTTCCTTGCGGGCCTTGGAGGAGAGGAGCTTGAGTTAGCTGCTGCTTGAGCTTTCTGAAAGTCTCCTCACACTCTGCGGTCCACTCAAACTTCTGCTTGCCCCGAAGAGTTTTGAAGAACGGAGAACACTTCTCCCCTGCCTTGGAGAGGAAGCGGCTAAGGCCAGCCAGTCTTCCTGTCAATCTCTGAACTTCCTTGGAATCTTTTGGAGATGCCATATCCAAGATGGCTTTGACTTTGCGGGGTTAGGTTCCACCCCCCTGGGAGTGAGGAAGTGACCTAGAAACTTCCCTCTTCTCGCCCCGAAGACGCACTTGGCCGGGTTGAGTTGCGTCTGCATTCTTGAGCCCGAAGGGCATCATCTTGCAGTTGTAGCAGTCATCGCTGGTGATGAAGGAGACGTCGCAGCAGTCGGGGGGATGCATCCGGATCTGGTGATATCCTGAAAAAGCATCAAGAAAACTCATCACAGGAAACCCGACGGCGGAATCAACCAGCGCGTCAATTTGAGGCAAGGGGTAGCAATTTCTTCGGGAAAGCTTTATTCAACATGGAAAAATCAATACATAGACGTTGGCCCCCTCCGGGCTTTTTCATCATTACAACGTTGGAGACCCAGCATGGATACTGGATCTCCGAGACAAAACCTGCCTCCAACAACTTCTCTACCTCCTCCCTAATTGGACCGGCCAGCACGGCGGCGCAATTGCTTTGCTTCTGACGGACAGAGGCCGATGCGGGATCCAGGTTGAGACGATGGCAGGCAACATCGGCGTCGATCCCTGGCATTTCTGCGGCGCTCCAAGTAAAGATGTCGACGTTCTCCTGCAGGCAAGCTGTCATCTCGATCTTTCCCTCCAGCGGCAGGGACCCTCCAACTTTCAGCAGACCAGGCTCTCCTCTCCGGGAGATCACCTCTATCTCCTCCACCTCTTCAGCAGCACGCAGACCTTCTTCTCTCTCTAGCAGCTTCTCCAACCTCTCTGCATCCTTCATCCAGTTGATGGTACTGACGACGTTCAGATAGCATTCCCTGGAGGCTTTTGAATCTCCTCTGATCCTGACTTGGACGTCTCCCCGGCAATACTTTAGGCATTGATGATAAGACGATGAGACCGCCTTGAAGTAGTTGATGAGGGGATGCCCAAAGATGGCGGTGTATCTGCTCGGCGCGTCGACGATGACGAAACGGCTGATTGAAGTACCGCCTAGGGTGACCAGAAGATCCACCGCCCCTTCCACCTCCTTCTTCTCTCCTGAGAATCCAAAGAGCGGCCCATCAGCAACTTGGACCCGGGACGCTTCCACCTGCAGCCCAACAAAGGTTCTCTTGAAAATGACGTTCACTGAGCTCCTATTATCTGCGAGGATTCGGTCGACGGTGAAGTCCTCGATAGCAGCTTGAATGACCAGGGCATCGTGGAAAGGGTTCTCATTCCCAACATGTCCTCCTCTGAGAAAGTAATCTCATCCAGCGGCGGCGGGTTTTGTGAGGTTGAGGCGACGCTCTTCTTGTAGATCTGATGGAGACTTCCCTTGTGGGAAGCTCTGAGCCCAGCTCCTTTGTTGATCACACCGACCTGCCCAGCTCCTGTGTCGTGGATCACCTCTCTGCGACCTCCCAGATCGACCTGATCTTATTCCTCCTACTCGCCAAAGCTTGGAATGCCACTTGCCCCAATGGGGCTTCCTGCCTTTGCTGCTCCCTCTCTGTCACTCCGACCTCCAATCTCCTACTCGCTTCCCAGAACCCAGGGCAAGTCAACGTCTCGTGCCCCTCTACCCGATGAATATCGCAGTAGAGAGGAATCTCCGCCTCCTGACGCATTGCCCGCTGTTCCCTCCGGCGACGCTTGTTGCACTGATGGGCAATGGCCATCGCTTCTCTTCTTCCTCCTCGACCTTCCTCCTGCCGGTTTTCGTTCCTCCTCCCCTCTTGTAGAAAACGCGGCCTAACTGGTGGCCTCCACTGAGGGCGATTATTGGGATACTGGAATCGCCTCTCTTCTCCTCTCCTCGTCGGAGCCTCCGCGGGCCTCCTCTCTTCCTCCCTCGGAGGCCTCTCTTGCCTCCTCTGCTCCTCCGTCTTCCTGGGTTCTTCCCTCCTCTGTTCTTCTCTCTTCGACTCTCTTTTCCTTGGCTCCTCCCTTCCCGGTTCCTCCTTTTTCCTCTCGTCCTGTCTTTCCGATAGCCTTCCACCTCTTGCCTCTGAAGGTCTTCCTCTTCCTTTTCCCAACGGCTCATCTCCGTCCAGCCGCGCCAAGAAGTCCTTGTTCTTCTCTTCTCCCTGGACGAACGTATTCACCCTCTCCACCATCTCTTCGAAGGACCTTGGGGGTTTGGACCTCATCTCCATGCTGAACAGCCCCTGCTTCAAACCGAAATTGAGGGCCAGCATCAAAGTGAAGTTGTCCACCTCCACCTCTAAGATCTCCTCCTGGAAGCGATCGATGTAATGGCTCAAACTCTCATGTTGTCCCTGGGTAATCTTGAAGAGGGTCGTTGCCTCCTTTCCCTTCTTGGATGTCGCGAACCTCGCCATGAGGCCTCGATGCAGATCGGCGAAGCAGTAAATGGAATCTGCTGGCAACTGGTGGAACAAGTCTCTTGCATTCTCCTTAAAGGTAATAGAGAAGAATCGGCACTTGAAAGCGTCAGACATGTTACGGATAGACACCACGTCTTCGAACCACTGGAGATGTCTGACCGGGTCATCCCTGCCGGAGCAGTAGGTAAGAACGGGCTTTCTGAACCCTTCGGGAACGGGGGCGGCAAGGATCTCGTCACAGAAGGGGCTCCTCCCTTTCTGGCGGTGACGAGTTTCATCCTCGCTGGAATCATCATACTCGCTCAACTGGCAAGTATCGCGGTATCTCGCCGCTGGTTCTGGATCTCGGAATCTGACTTCCTGGCTGCTCGCTGGGTTGTGCTGGAACTGCCCCGGTCGCTCTTCTCTTGCCCAAGCGGGCTCCTTCCCCGCTCGCCTTGGCGGAGCTTCCTCATCTGGCGGTGTCACGCGACGGGGAGAGGTCGTCGTGACATCGGGGTAATGAGAAAACCCAGCGAGGACGGACCTCTCGATCCTCCTAGCGAACTCCTCGAACGCAGCAACGGTTACAAACTCGCCACTTCGCGCGGCATCACCAGCTCCCGCCAAGTTGCCGAATAATTCTTCATGCTCGCCACCACTCACCATCGCGCCCAACCACAGAATTTTCCTCCTTGGCTGCGATCCACGCTCACAGCACCAAGTGTTGAAGCCAGAAAAATTCCCAACCTCAGAAATAGGATCAAGGCAGCCCAAGGCTACTGGCTAAGCGGCAAGGCCTGACGGTTAAGGAAGCTAGGATGAAGAATAGCAGCTAAAAATAGGATACAAGGCGCTTCGGCAGGAAGGTCCCACCACGTACCCTGATGCTTGGAAGAAGCAACCCCTCCACAACCAAAGATGGCTGAGCTAGGTACGAGGGAGACGAGCTGGTAACTAAGTCGCAAGGTCGCAACCTGGTCTCTAAGGAAAAAGAATACAAAGGCTCAGCTGATATCCAAAAAGTAGAGCTCGCGAGTATCCCTGTCGAGATTTTTTTGTGTCTCACCTCGTACCCCTGGGGCCCTATTTATAGGAAAATCCAAGGAGGGGGGTCATATTTATACCTCACCCCTGTGTTGGTGTTTTTTGGGGTCAACAATGTTTTATATATATATATATATTTATATATGTTTAATTAATGAAGAGGAGAGAGATGAAAGTAATTAGGTGGCATTTAATGTGAAGCCACGTGTCTGTTTCTTATTAGTCGTGCTAGCCTATATAAGACATGTATGTATTTCATTTATAGATTGATGAGATAGTGAAATTTATCCCCTTCCCTGTGTGGAGCGCTGCAGCGCCTGGTGTTTATTTTGGTTTTTGACTCGGCGTGCGTTGGTTGCCTGCCTGGACAGCACGCAGGAGAGATTGCGAGTAACCCACCCTGGTGCTCTCGCCGAGTGAGATGGAGCCATCTCGCCGGAGCCATCTCGTCGGAGCCATCTCGCCGGAGCCGTCTCGCCGGAGCCGTCTCGCCAGGATTGATCTCGCGACCTTGAAGTGGGTGTCAGGTGTTGTGCGTGTGTGGCTTATCCACGTTTCTAACAAGTGGTATCAGAGGCAGGTTGGACCCCCCTTGGAAGTGTTAGTGACTAAAGGTGATGGAGATGGGAAGTACCATGTCGGGGCAAGTCCCCAAGTTGACAAAGACCAACTATGGGAACTGGAGTATCCAGATGCGGGTGTTACTCGCCTCGAAGGAGTTATGGGAGATAGTCGAGGACGGCTATGAGGAGCTCACTGCAGAAGCAGAGGCGGCGTTGACTAACACGCAAAGAACGGCGTTGAGAGAGTCAAAGAAGAGGGATAAGAAGGCACTGTTCTTACTATACCAAGATGTAGATGAGGCGACGTTTGAGAAAATCTCAGACGCGAGAAGTTCGAAGGAGGCATGGGAGGTGTTACAACGCTCCATGCAAGGAGTTGATAAAGCCAAGAAGGTGAAGCTGTAGTCCCTTAGAGCCGAGTGTGAAGTGTTGAGAATACAGAGTGCTAAGAAGGTTGGAGACTATGTGACTCGTATGCGGACGCTCACAAATGAGATGAAGCGCAATGGAGAGACGATAGATGACGTGAGCCTCATGAAGAAGCTCTTGCGCTCTATGTCAAAGAAGTTTCGTCACGTGGGGGTGGCAATCGAAGAATCGAAGGATCTCACCCAGATGTCAGTGGATGAGCTTGTTGGGTCCCTAGAAGCCCATGAGTACTGAATGTTGCAGGATGAAGAAGAGTCAAGTGCCTTGGGCAAAGCACTCCAGACTCAGTTAAATTTTGGAGAGAGCTCTGGAAGAGGAGGAAGCCAGCGAGGTCGAGCCTACCAAAGAAGAGGTAGAGTAAGAAGAGGAGGAATAGACCAAGGAAGGAATCAATACCACCAGAGAGAGGCGGAGCAACCTCAAGGACGAAGGCAAGAAGGAAGAGAAAGAGGAAGAGGCCGATTTGATATGTCTCAAGTACAGTGTTACAACTGCAACCGTTTTGGGCACATGAGTTATGACTGCTGGGCTCCGAGGAAGAGAGAAGAGACCAACCACTATGCAGAAGCAAGCAACACGGGTGGTAACCCAATGATGTTCTTGACTTACAGAGGAGCTGAGGGAGGAAGGAACGAAGTGTGGTACTTGGACACAGGAGCAAGCAATCATATGTGTGGAGAAAAGGAGTTGTTCACCAACCTTGAGCCAAATGTTGGCGAGGTCAGCTTTGGAGACGTTTCAAAGATCTCGGTGGAAGGAAAAGGGTTGATAGTGGTCACCTTAAATGGCAAGAAGGTGCACGTCAATGATGTGTTCTATGTGTCAGGCTTAAATAGTAACATCTTAAGCCTTGGGCAGCTGGTGGAGAAAGGGTACTGTGTGCAGTTGATGGATGGGTCCTTGATCATGAAGGACCGTCAAGGAAGAGAGGTAGTGAAGGTGAAGATGACGAATCGTCTCTTTACGCTAAGGATGGATGCTGAGGAGAAGGTGTGCCTGGTGAGAACTGAGGAAGAAGAAGAAGCGTGGTTATGGCATCACAGGATGGGTCATTTGGGCTTCACTGGCTTGAAGCTCTTATCTCATTCTAAGATGGTGGAAGGTCTGCCCATGATTTCACCACCACAGAAGATTTGTGAAGCGTGCACGAAGGGAAAACAGAAGAGGCAGATGTTCGAAGGTGGCAAGTCCCGAAGGACAAGGAGGCCGCTTGAACTAGTTCACTCGGACATTGTTGATCCGTTTGAGACTACCTCAGCTGGCGGGAGCAAGTACTATATCACATTCACCGATGACTTCAGTCGGAAGTGTTGGGTGTATTTTCTGAAGGATAAATCTGAGGCCCTTGACAGGTTCAAGGAGTTCAAGACGATGGTGGAGAAGAAGAGTGGACAACCACTAAAGGTGCTGAGAACAGATAGAGGTGGGGAGTACACCTCTAGGCTGTTTGACGATTTCTGTAGAGAGTATGGGATCTCACATCAGTTGACAGCGGCGTACTCACCTCAGCAGAATGGAGTCGCGGAGAGGAAGAACCTAACCATCATGAACATGGCGAGGAGTATGGTGAAGGGCAGGGGGTTGCCAAAGAAGTTCTGGGCGGAAGCAGTACAATGTGCTGTGTACTTGCTTAACAGGTGCCCAACCAAAAGTGTGAAGTTCATGACTTCATTTGAAGCCTGGAGTGGATGGAAGTCGAGTGTGAAACACTTGAAGGTTTTTGGGTGTGTGGCTTATGCCCATGTCATGGACCAGAGAAGGAAGAAACTTGATGACAGAAGTGAGAAGTGCATCTTTGTGGGCTACGCTCCGATGAGCAAGGCTTACAAGTTGTACAACCCAGTGACAGAGAAGGCGATAATCTCAAAGAATGTCATGTTTGAGGACAATTGCTGGAGCTTGGATGATAAGATGAGAAGCATCAAGGGGATGTTCTTTGATGACGATGAAGAAGATGGTGGTCACGAAGCAGAAGTTGAGGTTGGTGGAGCTGAGCCACCATCACCACCTAGTGGAGAGTCAGGGGGAGCTCACACTCCCTACTCGAGTGGAGCAAGCACAAGTGGAGGCAATTCTAGTGGAGCAAGCACTAGCAGGAGCAAAGCTGATCGTCCTCAACCTAGGATGAGGAAGTT
Source organism: Platanthera guangdongensis (assembly GCA_039583875.1). Lineage (NCBI taxonomy): Eukaryota > Viridiplantae > Streptophyta > Magnoliopsida > Asparagales > Orchidaceae > Platanthera > Platanthera guangdongensis. The sequence goes on from CM077147.1 coordinate 76,967,489, forward strand.
GGAGGAGATCTATGCGGAGACGGCATCGACCCTTAACAATTTTATTTTATACTGTCTCTTAGCAGATTGCGAGCCGCACTCATATGATGAAGCTGTTAAATTTTCTCAACGTGGTCAGCAAGATAGCCCAAACACCAAATTAATATCTTCGGAACTACCCAGTTCGCACGCTGAACCTGCGGAAAACCCAAGGACTAGAGGTTGCACCCAACAAAACAATGGAAGCACAAGAAGCTCTTATTATGCATTCACTTCTTTACAATCCGAGGCATACATAGCGAGACATGATTTCGCTAGTATTACAGCTGTAAACAGAAGAAACCAAAAAACAAGCCGGGCGGACAGCACTCCAGTCCGCCGAGACCGCGAGGTCGCCGAGACCGCCGAGACCGCTGAGCTCGCCCAAGCTATGCTGCAATCCGCCGAATACCACGGAGTCCGCCGAGACCGCGAGGCCGCGCGGACAGACCGTTATTCGCCTCCTGCTGAACCCGAACTGAGGAAGTCCCCTACCCGCCTGAAACCGGCGGACAGGTTATTGAAGCTGGCAAAGATGAAACAGAACTGACAAGCCGCAGAGCGACCTCCTGCTGAGTCCGCAGAGACCGCACACTTCCAAGCACTGACCGAAGTCACAGCCAAACTCCTGGCTCCTTGAAGTTATCTGCGCGACCTGCACACAACAAACCGTCAGCCTGAAACAATCCGCGCGGACTGACAAACACAGACCGCAGCACTTCGCACACCCCAACTTACTGTTCACTCAAGTTACTTAGGTTACTGCAGATGTGCCAGGGGGGTCCTATTTATAGGCAAGGTGAGGAGTGTGGTCACCGCCCAAGAGATAGCGATACCACCCTCAGTCCGCGCGAATACAACCACCGTCCGCTGAGTCCGCATGGACTTAGCCGGATACCAAGGAAACCGCCAGGAGCAAGGCAACCATTGACGAACCCTCTCCAGTCCGCCTAAGCTAAGCGGACAAGGCACCAGCCCGCAAAGCTCCAACTGCTTCAGGACAGCAAACCCTCTTCAATGGCTGTCCGCACCAACCCGAGGCAGTCCGCAAGACCCACACCTCAATCCGCCACAAGTCCACGACCAAAGGCAAACAGCAACAGTCCGCCCGGTCACAGCGGACTTGGCGGATACGGCGGACACCATGAACTTGACACCAAATGTGACCAAGTCCAAAACCATCAAGGGCCAGTGCGAGCATGGCGGACACAAAGTCCCGTCCGCCAAACACCCTAGCACAGACCGCAACCAGTCCGCGAGCTCCTCGCACTTGTCCAACACAGCAGCTTCCACCCGGACTCCAACACCAGTCCGCCAACCGGTCTCCACAGCAAGACCTGCTGTAACACCTGAGCTCGACAAGGCCTCAGCCAAGCTCAAGGCCCAGTCCGCAACAGCCCAAACCGCGGACACACCAGTCCGCAAGGCTTCCCGCGAACTCGAACCAACCCGCCAACAGCGCAAGCTTGCACCCGCGACCACTGAGCAAAGCACCAGTCCGCAAGTCTCTTTATCCGCAGATACCAGGTCGCACCAAACCGCGGACTCCATGCAACAACCCGCTCAGAACACAGCCGGCTTCCACCAGACTTTTCACCAGGCCGCAAACCTCAGTCCGCCCAGTCCGCCCAGTCCGCCAAGGCTGTCCGCCACAGGCCGCGCGGCCTGTCCCGTCACCCACTTTCACTTCACAAATTTCAACACTCCCCCTTGAAGTGAGAAGTGGTGACCAAGCCCAGCAAGCTGCGCAAGCGTTCAAAAGGCCCCTTCGACAGTGGCTTCGTGAAGATGTCAGCAAGATTATCTTCACTCCGAACATGCCCGACCAGCAGAGACCCCTCCAACACCTTCTCCCTGATGAAGTGGTGATCAATCTCTATATGCTTGGTCCTGGCGTGACACACTGGATTGTTTACCAGTTTGAGAGCACTCTCATTGTCACCCCGGAGTAAAGTAGGCCCTTGCACTTCTTCATGAACATCCTCTATAAGCCTCCTCAACCAAACGGCTTCCCGAGCAGCCAAGGCCGAAGCCTTATACTCCGCCTCCGTGGTTGAAACCGACACCGAGTCCTGCTTCTTGCTACACCACGAGATGCTAGCTGAACCGCAAGTGAACACATAACCAGAAGTAGACCTTCGATCATCCGAATCACCGCCATAGTCAGCATCCGTGTACCCGAGCAACGCAAACTCCGCATCCCTTCCATAGAGGAGTCTCATCTCAGAAGTCACCTTGACATACTTCAGAATTCCCTTCGCCGCCACTAGATGAGATTGCCTTGGTTCAGCCATATACCGACTTACTCGGCCAACAGCATAAGCGATATCCGGCCTAGTAATCGTCAGGTAAATCAAGCTCCCAACAAGAGCCCTGAACACCAAGGGATCATGAAGAACCCTTCCCTCATCCCGTCGAAGCTTCAGCCCAGATTCCAGTGGAGTAGAGCACTTCTTCCCTTCGCCCATGCCAAACCGCTTCACAATGCGATCAGCATACCCTTTCTGGCTAATGAGAACCCCGCACTCCTTCCTCTCCACTTCCAGACCAAGAAAGTGATGCAACTCTCCCAAGTCTTTCATCTCGAAGCGTATAGCAAGCTCTCCCCTGAGCCTTGCTACTTCCTCCTCCGAGTTCCATGTGATGATCATATCATCCACATACAGCAGGACCAAGACTCTTAGCTCTCCCTTCTTCTTGACGAACAAGCTTGAGTCCGAGTTAGAAGCCAGGTATCCACAGAATTGCAAGTACTCTGCAATCTTCCCATACCACGCTCGAGGAGCTTGCTTCAACCCATAGAGAGCCTTCCTGAGTTTGCAGACATAGTCCGGATGCTTTTCAGAGACAAAACCAAGCGGCTGATCCATGAAGATGTCCTTGTCAATCTCTCCGTAAAGAAAAGCATTCTTCACATCAAGTTGCCACAACCTCCATCCCTTGCTAGCAGTCAAGGCGATCACCACTCTTACAGATGTCATCTTCGCAACTGGACTGAATGTCTCCTCATAGTCTTCTTCATACTGCTGTGAGAATCCTCTAGCGACCAGGCGAGCCTTGAACCGATCAATGCTCCCATCAGCCTTCTTCTTCAACTTATACACCCACTTGCAAGTAACCGGAGTAACGCCATCAACCTTGGGCACAAGGTCCCAGGTTTCATTCTTTTTCAGAGCATCAATCTCTTCCTTCATGGCATCATCCCACTCCTTCACTCCAGTGGCCTCGTTGAAGTTTGCAGGCTCTCGCTCATCCAGAGGACCTGCAAAGAAGCAGGAGACAAAGCTCACTGCATTCCCATCACAGTACCGAGCCGGTGGCTTAACCACCCTCTTCGATCTCCGAAGACACGGCTCCTTGCTCACGGCTTCCGTTGCTTCTTCAGGCTCCACTCCTACCTGGGGCAAGCATTGAGCAGTGCTCCCCCTGTTTCCTGAACCAGAAGGCTCAGCCTCGGAGTTCGAAGCAACAGGAGCTGCTGGTGAAACAGCAAGCTCCTCTTCCAAGCCTTCAGCAGCCTCCACCGGTGCTTCCTCAACCTTGCTACTTCTGGTAAGCTCCACCGAGCCACCTCCATATGACGTCAGCTCGTCAAAGACAACGTCTCTTGACACCACGAACTTCTTCGTCACAGGGTCCATGCATTTCCATCCCTTCTTCCGCTCATCATAGCCAACAAAGACAAGTTTCCTTGCCTTCGCATCCAGCTTTGTCCGTGAAGCATCCGGGACATGCACGTAGCAAGTTGAACCGAACACCCTAAGGTGTCCAACACTCGGCTTCTCCTTCAGCAACAGCTCAATAGGAGTCTTCATGTTGATAGGGCTGAGTGGCATCCGGTTGATAACATAAGCAGCACAAGACATTCCCTCCGCCCAAAAGGACCTTGGGATATCTTTCGCATGCAGCCAGCATTTGCAGGTTTCCGTCAAATGACGGATCTTCCGCTCCGCTACCCCATTTTGTTGTGGAGTGTGAGCACAAGTAAGCTCCCGTTGGATCTCGTGCTTCCTGCAGAAGTTAGAAAACTCGGAAGAGACAAACTCTCCCCCGTTATCAGTTCTAAACTTCTTAATCCGCAAGCCAAGCCGGCCTTCTACCAACTCCTTGAACTCCACGAACAAACGGAAGGCTTCCGACTTCTCCTTTAAGAAGTACACCCAAGTATACCTTGAGTAGTCATCAACCAAGACAAGCATGTATTTGCTTCCACCAAGGCTGGCAGTAACAGTCGGTCCCATCAGGTCACCATGAATACACTCCAATGGTTTCTTGCTCCTTGTTTGAGATTTATCAAACGGAAGGCGATGTGCCTTACCGTATTTACAACCCGCACAAACATGCCCATCACCAAAGGAGGACAACATCGGCAACCCCCTCACCAGACTTCTACTAGCCATTGCCTTCAGCTTGTCCATGCCAACATGCCCCAACCTCTCATGCCAGATAGTCGCACTATCATTGGCTCTCATCCTATCAACATAGGCACTGGTGGAAAGAACAAACAAGTTCTTCACCCTCCTCCCAACATGAGCAACATCAGCCTTTACCGCTGATACGTTGCGAAGGAACCTCACGTCTGTTGGCCCAAACAGAACGTGATACCCAGCGTCCACCGCGTTGGTCACCGAGAAGAGGTTCTTCTTCATGCCCGGCACGTGATACACACTCCTTAACGTGAGTGGCCCCTGATCACTACCCAAAGACACGACCCTCTCCTTCTCTACTGCATAAACAGTATTATCAGCAGTGATAATAGCTTCATTACCTGAGTAAGCCTGCATGGAGGTGAACTTCGACTTGTCTCCGGTGAGGTGATGACCACACCCGGAGTCGACGATCCACTCGCTGTTGAAGTCCTCAGCAGATAAGGCCCGGACACAAGTGCCCGTCATGAAAGCTCCTCCCCATTCTGCTTCTTCACTTCGCGAGCAAGCTTCCTCCTTTCCCGCAGCATGCCCAGGCTGCAGTTTGACCTTGCAGTCCCGCTTGAAGTGCCCTCGCTGATGACACCGGTAGCACTTCAGATTCTTCTTCCAGTCCTTAGGAGCATTGCTCCTCTCCGGCGGATATGAAGTTGAAGTCTCCTTCTCAACAGCGGCCTGCATCTTCTTCTTCTTCTTCCCTTCTCATCCCTTCTTCTTGCCTGAGAAGAGAGCCTCGCTGCCTTCCTGATTCAGATTCACTCCAGCCATCTGCCTTGCTAAGCTCTCCTGCGAGGCAAGCAGATTCTCCAGCTCCAGCAGAGACGGCTGAGTAGCCCACCCTTGAACAGATGTAACAAAGGCCACATACTCCTTCCGCAAGCCGCGGATAATGTGTCTCTTCATCTTTGCCTCAGAGATAGGCTCATCAGGATCCAGTGCCGACAGCTCAGCACACAAGCTCTTCATCTTTAAGAAGTACTTGGAGATGGAAAGGTCTCCCTGAGTTGCCCTGGCCAACTCATTCTCCAGGAACTGCAGCCGCGCCACATTCTTCCTATTGAACAACTCATCAATGGTTGTCCAAATATCAGCAGCCGACTCACATCCAATGATGTGATCAAACAGTTCCGGAGAAACAACTCTCTTCAGAATGAACTCTGCCTTAGCATTTGTTCTTCTCCAGAGCCTCACCTGCTCAGCAGTACCGAAAGCAGCAGTTACTTCCTGTCTGTCGTCTCCACCGACAACTTCCCACAGCTCCTCGCCTAGAAGATAACTCTTCATGCACGACTTCCACTTTTTATAGTTAGTCGGCGTTAAGAGTTCAATGTCAAGACCTCTTGCTAAGCTTCCTTCCATTGCAACCACCTGTTGGTACCCTTCAGCAGCTCCGAGCAACAACACAGGTTGAACACCACTCAATCCCTGAGTAACAACGCTGGTTGACCTCCGCTCACGCAACTGAACCTCCGCAACCTCAGAAACCTGGCTTTGATACCATGTTAAATTTTCTCAACGTGGTCAGCAAGATAGCCCAAACACCAAATTAATATCTTCGGAACTACCCAGTTCGCACGCTGAACCTGCGGAAAACCCAAGGACTAGAGGTTGCACCCAACAAAACAATGGAAGCACAAGAAGCTCTTATTATGCATTCACTTCTTTACAATCCGAGGCATACATAGCGAGACATGATTTCGCTAGTATTACAGCTGTAAACAGAAGAAACCAAAAAACAAGCCGGGCGGACAGCACTCCAGTCCGCCGAGACCGCGAGGTCGCCGAGACCGCCGAGACCGCTGAGCTCGCCCAAGCTATGCTGCAATCCGCCGAATACCACGGAGTCCGCCGAGACCGCGAGGCCGCGCGGACAGACCGTTATTCGCCTCCTGCTGAACCCGAACTGAGGAACTCCCCTACCCGCCTGAAACCGGCGGACAGGTTATTTAAGCTGGCAAAGATGAAACAGAACTGACAAGCCGCAGAGCGACCTCCTGCTGAGTCCGCAGAGACCGCACACTTCCAAGCACTGACCGAAGTCACAGTCAAACTCCTGGCTCCTTGAAGTTATCCGCGCGACCTACACACAGCAAACCGTCAGCCTGAAACAATCCGCGCGGACTGACAAACACAGACCGCAGCACTTCGCACACCCCAACTTACTGTTCACTCAAGTTACTTAGGTTACTGTAGATATGCCAGGGGGGTCCTATTTATAGGCAAGGTGAGGAGTGTGGTCACCGCCCAAGAGATAGCGACACCACCCTCAGTCCGCGCGAATACAACCACCGTCCGCTGAGTCCGCATGGACTTAGCCGGATACCAAGGAAACCGCCAGGAGCAAGGCAATCATTGACGAACCCTCTCCAGTCCGCCTAAGCTAAGCGGACAAGGCACCAGCCCGCAAAGCTCCAACTGCTTCAGGACAGCAAACCCTCTTCAATGGCTGTCCGCACCAACCTGAGGCAGTCCGCAAGACCCACACCTCAATCCGCCACAAGTCCACGACCAAAGGCAAACAGCAACAGTTCGCCCGGTCACAGCGGACTTGGCGGATACGGCGGACACCATGAACTTGACACCAAATGTGACCAAGTCCAAAACCATCAGGGGCCAGTGCGAGCATGGCGGACACAAAGTCCCGTCCGCCAAACACCCTAGCACAGACCGCAACCAGTCCGCGAGCTCCTCGCACTTGTCCAACACAGCAGCTTCCTCCCGGACTCCAACACCAGTCCGCCAACCGGTCTCCACAGCAAGACCTGCTGTAACACCTGAGCTCGACAAGGCCTCAGCCAAGCTCAAGGCCCAGTCCGCAACAGCCCAAACCGCGGACACACCAGTCCGCAAGGCTTCCCGCAAACTCGAACCAACCCGCCAACAGCGCAAGCTTGCACCCGCGACCACTGAGCAAAGCACCAGTCCGCAAGCCTCTCTATCCGCAGATACCAGGCCGCACCAAACCGCGGACTCCATGCAACAACCCGCTCAGAACACAGCCGGCTTCCACCAGACTTTTCACCAGGCCGCAAACCTCAGTCCGCCCAGTCCGCCCAGTCCGCCAAGGCTGTCCGCCACAGGCCGCGCGGCCTGTCCCGTCACCCACTTTCACTTCACAAATTTCAACAGAAGCAGCCCAAGAGAAGACCTGGAGGAAGGTGATGCATGAGGAGATAGCATCCATTAAGAAGAATGATACATGCAAGCTGGTCGATCCACCAGGTGGCAACAAACCCCTCGAGGTGAAGTGAGTCTACAAAGTAAAGAGGAACAAGGATGGAGAAGTGGAGAAGCACAAGGCGAGACTCGTCGTGAAGGGCTATAGGCAAGTCCAAGGAGTGGACAACGACGAGGTCTTTGCCCCAGTGGCGCGGATTGACACAATCAGGTTGATCATCGGACTGGCAGCTCACTATAGGTGGAAGATCTTGTAGAAGGATGTTGTGTCTGTCTACCTGAATGGTTACTTGGAGGAAGATGTGTACATCGAGCAGGCTCCCGGATATGTCGTGAAGGGCCAGGAGAGGAAGGTGTGCAAACTGGACAAATCACTGTATGGGCTGAAGCAGGGTGCTCGTGCTTGGAATGGGAGGATAGATGCATACCTCCAGAAGCATGGCTACATGAAGTGTCCTTATGAATATCTTATCTACACGAAGGTGGAGAAGAATGGAGATATGATAATCATATGTCTATACGTACACGATATGATATTCACAGGCAACAACCCTACCATGTTTGAGGAGTTCAAGAGAACGATGAAGGAGTTTGAGATAACCGACCTGGGAGAGCTCAACTACTTCCTAGGTGTGGAGATGCAGCAAAGTGAAGATGGTATCTTCATCTCGCAGAAGAAGTATGCTGAGAAGATCTTGAAGAAGTTCAGGATGGAGGATAGCAAGACTATCACCACTCCCGCTGATCCGGGGTTAAAGTTGAGGAAGGACTCGAAGGAGGGAGCAGTCGACTCTATGTTGTTCAAGAGCTTGGTCGGAAGTCTACGGTACCTGACTTTCACCAGGCCAAATATCATGTACGATGTTGGAGTGGTGAGCAGGTACATGGAGGAGCCGAAGCAGGACCATTTCATGGCAGCGAAGAAGATCCTGAGATTTGTGAATGGAACGAGAGGTCATGGCCTGATGTACTCTACAGGAATGGAGTTGAAGTTGGTTGGGTACTCGGACAGTGATTACGGTGGAGACGTGAATAATCGGAAGAGCACTTCCGGGTATGCTTTCAATGTGGGAACAGGAGTGTTCTCATGGAGCTCGAAGAAGCAGGCAACGATTGTCTTGTCATCGTGTGAAGCGGAGTATATAGCAGCGGCGGCCTGTACCTGTCAGGCGATTTGGTTAAGGAACCTTTTGGAGGAGCCACATCATCCGCAGGATGGCCCTATGACGATACATGTTGATAACATGTCGGTCATCTAGCTCGCGAAGAATCCTGTGCTACATGGGCGTAGCAAGTGTTGGGTTTCTCTATGAGGATGGCACAACACTTGTGCACGCAGCGGAAAGGAAAAACATCAAGAAAAACCCAAAGAGATGTGGATCGGGCCATGAACGTTGAATCAAGAAGTTAGCAAAACAAGGCAAAAATTACCTCGGTGGCGTTGAGTCACGACTCAACGGAGATGCTCCAAATTTCTGCTCCCTGCTAGCGGCGAGTTCTACGTGTAATAATGTCCACGTTTCTGCAGAAGTCCACACGAGCGGGAGAACACCGGGCTTTCCGTCACACGGAAGATCGGGAAGGAGAAGACCGCACCTCTGCTATCCCACGGACTGCTAGGTCCGCGCCAGGAAGAGCAGCACCAGCGACGGTCGCCGGAGAAGAGGAGGTCAGCGGAGCGAACACGGCGGCGGCGGAACCATTCCGTCGGCAGCGGGATTCGGGATCGGCGGAACGATCGCGGAACGGTTTCCGTCGGGTTCGATTCGCACAGCAGCCAAAAGCTTAAAATCCCGATAAAACCCTAAGTATCCCTTTTATACCAAAAGCATAAAAGACTTAGAAACTTCGCTATCCGCAGACCACCCAGAAATGGGGTTCCAGAATCGGCGAGAAACAATCGGTGGGAATCGGCGAGAATCGGCGAGAATCGATCGGCGACCATCACCATGGATCGGCGAGAATCAGAGTACAATACTCGACGATTCTCGCCGATCGTCGAGCTTCACTGACGATACACGTCGAATCTTGTCGACCGTCGAGCCGCGGTCGACGATACATGTCGAAGTCGTCTATCGTCGAGAATCAACATATTGATTCTCGACGATTCTCGTCGATCGGCGAGAATCAAAGAGATGATTCTCGTCGATCGGCGGGAATCAGAAAGACGATTCTCGACGAATGCTATCGACCCTCGGACGACAATCTTACCAGCCCTCCAAGGCAACATTTGCCCAACCCGACGATCCTTTAAGGCAACACTTTGCCCACAATCCCATTCAAGGCGGTGATTGGTAATCTTTACCAACACAGTCAATCAACCAACTTCTCCACATCTCTTATGTGCGACCCTGCAGGCTCATATCGCGTTGGCAGTGAGATCATATGTTTGATCACTTCCAGATCACAATGGTAACTCCAACAGACTCCCACTTGATCTCGAAAGTATCAAAGCAAAAACCTCACAAATAATGAGCGTCATCTAGCAATGCATCATTGCTCCCCAAGCAATAAGAGTTCATAACTCATAAGTCTTTATGACCAATGTATCAGCGTTGTCTTTGTCCCTTTGTCTCTTACATCCGGAAAGAACTAGAGGCATGGACCGTGTCACCCTCGTAATAGCTCAATCCAAGTTTCTTGATCCAGGACGGACTTCCAGAGAATGGTGAGTCCAATATCACATATTGACTCAACCAAGCATGGCCATGCATTTCTCAGTCCAGTTCCATCAAGGGGCCCATGGATGCAACTCCTGTCATACAGGAGGACAAATCCCATATATGCTCACACACAAACACCCAAATGATTCGTAACATGCCCAACAACCACCCTTATCATCAACCTTTCTCAAGGAAGTCATTAGATGGCATCAAAGCACGCTCTTCCTCATTTGATGAATGTTGTGACTTCAGGTCAAAGGATCACAACACCATTGTCAATTGAGACCTACTCGTGACACGATTGGATGACAATCACAGAGTAATCTCAGGTTGGGTCTGTCCAGTACTACTTGTTCACTAACAAGTACCCACGTGATGACTTGATATCACAATATCATGACCTGTGAGAACCGGTCATCAGTCAACACACGTGCTAGTCACCATGTACCATCATCACCCTTAGCTTCTATGATGATATTCGACCAGGGACCTTTAAGAATGAAGCTTCAAATAAATCATGGGCTCTCACATTCAAGTCACGTACTTGATGTCTCATGGAAGCGAACATTCTAAGGGTATCTATTATGTTAACATTTAACTATCATATAAAAACAAGACATAATAAAAGAACTTGTCATTAATTATAAGAGAAAAATTAGGTACACAGTTCATCATATGAACAAACAGCCAACAAAATATAAGATTACATGCAACCCACAAGATTCTCGCTAGAGTTGATCATTTAGGTATCGTATACCCATCGATCTAGTATGACCATCATGCTTTCTCTGCGCGAGAGGCTTTGTCAGTGGATCCGCAATATTCTCCTCAGTCGGCACTCTGCAAATGTTTACATCTCCTCGTTCGACAATCTCACGAATAAGATGAAACCGCTGAAGTATGTGCTTGGAGCGCTGATGAGATCTAGGTTCCTTAGATTGTGCAATTGCACCATTGTTATCACAGTAGAGAACTACGGGACCAACAATGTTAAGAACTACATCAAGCTCGCCGATGAATTTCCTAATCCATACAGCCTCCTTCGCCGCATTAGCTGCTGCGATATACTCGGCCTCTGTTGTAGAATCAGCAACTGTCTCTTGCTTGGAACTCTTCCAGCTCACAGCTCCTCCATTCAGGCAAAACACAAAACCTGACTGAGACTTGGAGTCGTCTCGATCAGTTTGGAAGCTAGCATCCGTGCAACCACTTACAACGAGCTCTTCCTCTCCACCATACACCAAGAACACATCCTTAGTTCTTCTCAAGTACTTCAGGATATTCTTGACTGCAATCCAGTGACACTCACCGGGGTTTGTCTGATACCTGCTAGTCATGCTCAAAGCAAAGGAGACATCGGGTCGAGTACATAACATCGCGTACATGATTGATCCAATTGCCGAAGCATATGGAATCAACTTCATGCGGTCCTTATCTTCACAAGATTTTAGACACTGGTCCTTAGAGAGATTCACACCATGAGACATGGGCAAAAATCCTTTCTTGGACTCAAGCATGTTGAACCGTTTCAACACCTTTTCGATGTACGTACTCTGGGTCAAACCCAGCAACTTCTTCGATCTATCTCTATAGATCTTAATACCAAGTATATAAGTCGCTTCACCCAAATCCTTCATTGAAAAGCAGTTCCCTAGGTTGTTCTTAACAACTTTCAGGGTAGGAATGTCATTCCCAATCAACAGTATGTCATCTACATACAATATCAGGAAGACAACAATGCTCCCACTGATTCGCTTGTAAACACAAGGCTCATCTTCATTCTTGATGAAACCAAACTCTTTGATTTTCTCATCAAAACGAAGATTCCAACTTCGAGAGGCCTGTTTCAGTCCATAAATGGACTTATTCAGCTTGCATATTTTAGTGGCTTCATCTGGGGATACAAAACCCTCGGGTTGTGTCATATACACTTCCTCAAGGAGATTTCCATTAAGGAAAGCCGTTTTGACATCCATCTGCCAGATCTCGTAGTCATAATACGCAGCAATAGCAAGCAATATCCTAATGGACTTTACCATGGCAACAGGGGAAAAGGTCTCATCATAGTCAATACCATGAATTTGCTTGAAACCCTTAGCCACCAGTCGCCCTTTGAATGTCTGTACATTCCCATCCATGTCGGTCTTCTTCTTGAAGACTCACTTGCACCCTATGGGTCGTACCCCTTCAGGTGGTTCCACCAAGTTCCAAACTTGGTTTACATACATGGAGTCCATTTCGGATTTCATAGCCTCAAGTCATTTGTCGGAGTCCGGTCCATTCATAGCCTCTTAGTAGGTTGCTGGTTCATCATCATGATCCATAAGCAACACATTACCTATTTGAGACACGAGAAATCCATATCTCTCAGGCTCAAACCTCGGTCTACCAGATCTACGTAGGACTTGTGTTCCCTGAGCAGGTTCTCTAGCTATAACATCTTGTAGTCCTGTCTCAGAATCCAATTCTGGTTCATTCACTACATGTGGTTCTTGAACTTCTTCAAGCTCTACCTTTTCAGTGTTTCTTGATAAGAACTCTTTTTTCAAGAAGACACCAGTCCTTGCGACAAACACTTTGCCCTCAGACGGTAGGTAAAAGTAATACCCTTTCGTTTACTTAGGATATCCCACCAGATAACATTTATCCGATTTGGGTTCCAGCTTGTCAGGCATTTGACGTCTCACGTATGTCTCACAACCCCAAATTTTAATGAACGACATACTAGGATGCTTCCCAGTCCATATCTCATATGGTGTCTTCAGAACCGTTTTAGTTGGAGCGTGATTCAATGTCATTGCAGCAGTCTCTAAAGCAAAACCCCAAAAGGAAACAGGCAAGTCTGCATGACTCATCATCGAACGTACCATGTCTAACAGAGTACGATTTCTCCTCTCAGACACCATTATGTTGTGGTGTTCTAGGTGGAGTGAGTTGTGATACAATATCACACTCTTTCAGATGATCACGGAACTCATGACTCAGGTATTCGCCACCTCGATCAGATCGGAGTGCTTTAACCCTTTTACCCAACTGGTTTTCTACTTCATTCTTGAACTCTTTGAACTTTTCAAAGGTCTCGGATTTGCACTTCATAAGATACACATATCCGTATCTACTGAAATCATCAGTAAATGTAACAAAGTAGAAATACCCACCTCTAGCCATGGAACTCATGGGTCCGCATACATCACTATGTACAACACCCAAGAGATCCTCAGCCCTCTCAGTATAACCAGTGAAAGGAGCTTTAGTCATCTTGCCTAACAAACAAGACTCGCATCGCTCAAATGATTCATAATCAAATGAGTCCAAAAGTCCATCTCTATGGAGCTTGGATATGCGCTTCTCGTTGATATGGCCCAAACGACAATGCCAGAGATACGTAGGGTTTGAGTCATTTGTTCTTAGTCTTTTATTATTATCTACATTACAGATCAGATGGTCCAAGTTCAAAACATAAAGACCATTAAACAATTGGGCTACAGCATAACAAACATCATTCTTAAATATAGAACAACAATTGTTCTTAATTATAAAAGAAAATTCAATCATGTCCAAACATGAAATAGATATAATGTTTCTAGTTATGCCCGGAACGAAATAACAATTATCAAGTTCTATTACAAGCCCACTGGGCAAAGAAAGACGATAAACCCCTACGGCTACAGCAGCAACTCTTGCTCCATTGCCGACGCGGAGGTCCACCTCCCATTTACTCAGCAATCTTCTCCTTCCCAGTTCCTGCACATTTGTACAAATGTGAGAACCACATCCGGTATCTAATACTCAAGATGAAGGAGCAGAAAGGTTTATCTCTATAACGTAAACATTTGAAGCGGAAGTCATACCTCCCCTCAATTTCTGCAGACCCTCAATGTACGAAGGACAGTTCCTCCTCCAATGACCAGCCTTGCCACAGTGGTGGCATTTCCCTTCCTTCACCGTGCTTTTCTTCTTCATGAGTGCTGAAGACTTGGGCTCAAGGTATGACTTAGGTCCCACCTTCGTCTTCTTAGAGCCCTTGGCTTTGCCCTTGCCCTTATGCACCATCAGTATGGGGCTGGCAGGCTTGGCCTTCTTCATATTGATTTCGGCAGTTCTCAACATGCCTAGGAGTTCAGGCAGTGTCTTGTCTATCTCATTCATATTGTAGTTCAAGACGAACTGCTCATAACTGTCCGGCAACGATTGCAGGATCAGATCCGTGGCCAACTCTTGACTAAGAGGAAAACCCAGCCTTTCAAGGTTCTCTATATACCCAATCATCTTGAGTACGTGAGTCCCTACTGAGTCTCGAACTCTCATCTTGCACTGAAACAACGCTTTTGTGATGTCGAACCTCTCTTGACGAGCCTGCCTTTGAAACATTTTCTTGAGATGCTCGTCAATCTCTCTGCACCTCATGTTCTCATGTTGCTTCTGAAGCTCAGAGTTCATAGTGGCAAGCATAAGGCATTCGACATCTAAAGCATCGTCAGTATACTTCTTATAAGTATCTTTCTCAGCACGGGAAGAGTTCCCGGTCGGCACCTCGGGGGCTTCTTCTTCCAAGACATAGAGCTTTCGCTCTTTCCTGAGAACAATTCTCAGGTTCCTGTACCAGTCCATGTAATTTGTCCCACTGAGCTTATCCTTCTCAAGAATGGCTCTCAGAGACAACGTGGAGTGTGAAACACTTGTCATGGAATTCTACAAGAATTTATGCAGAATAAAATCAGTACCAAAATTTCAAATACAATTTATTTTAATTTGGACTTCAATTAAAATACTCCCACTATTTTATTCGAAATGATAGTCCTCACTAACAATTCGGAGAGTTCATGCGAGCTACTCTCTTAGTGGACAAGATCCGTATTTCACCAACACTATGAGTCTGCTTTGGCGTTCCTCTCACGATACGGTTATTTAGGTAGGCAACGCTTGTCAATTGCATCCTCATGCAATTCTTGTATGGTTGGTGAATAACTCCTTATTCGCATCCATCATATGGTGCATGCCAACCCTATGCCTCTAGGCACTCAACCTTTGAGGTCACCTAGTTAAGTATGACCCGATGTCGACAGTGGGATATCACAATTATCCGCTCGCACCCTTACCAAGATAGATTAATGCACCTTGCTTTGGCAAGCCCACACTTCATCGATCGAGGCAGGAAGAGTGTCATCCATCGGAAGGCATCCGAACACTTAATATTAGATGAAGGGATTTTGATTATAGGTTAACATTTAACCATGATCAACATTTGATCAATGTGCACATCCAAAGAAAAACAATTCTAAACCACATGCATCTCTTATGTGCACATCCTAACACCATCAACAATTGATAGAAGGAAGGGATAAATCTGAACATCCGGAAACTTCCAAATCCTCAGATTTACATGCATTGGACAAAGGCAAAGACAGCTCAACTTAAAGCAGTAGACAAGCTCATCTCTCTTTGTTGGATTCAAAATCCAAATCAAAATCGAGGGATGGTTACTGCTAAGGAGATCACAATTTCTAACAATTAGAAATTCCACGCAATTCCAGAGGTTCTTGGCGGGGAACCAAGACTAAATCTAGGCATTTATAACACTTCTAAATCCCTAGGTTTACACGCACTGGAATAACAAACTTCCAATACAACGATCATGGCCGAAACCTCGCTCTGATACCACTGTTGGGTTTCTCTATGAGGATGGCACAACACTTGTGCACGCAGCGGAAAGGAAAAACATCAAGAAAAACCCAAAGAGATGTGGATCGGGCCATGAACGTTGAATCAAGAAGTTAGCAAAACAAGGCAAAAATTACCTCGGTGGCGTTGAGTCACGACTCAACGGAGATGCTCCAAATTTCTGCTCCCTGCTAGCGGCGAGTTCTACGTGGAATAATGTCCACGTTTCTGCAGAAGTCCACACGAGCGGGAGAACACCGGGCTTTCCGTCACACGGAAGATCGGGAAGGAGAAGACCGCACCTCTGCTATCCCACGGACTGCTAGGTCCGCGCCAGGAAGAGCAGCACCAGCGACGGTCGCCGGAGAAGAGGAGGTCAGCGGAGCGAACACGGCGGCGGCGGAACCCTTCCGTCGGCAGCGGGATTCGGGATCGGCGGAACGATCGCGGAACAGTTTCCGTCGGGTTCGATTCGCACAGCAGCCAAAAGCTTAAAATCCCGATAAAACCCTAAGTATCCCTTTTATACCAAAAGCATAAAAGACTTAGAAACGTCGCTATCCGCAGACCACCCAGAAATGGGGTTCCAGAATCGGCGAGAAACAATCGGTGGGAATCGGCGAGAATCGGCGAGAATCGATCGGCGAGCATCACCATGGATCGGCGAGAATCAGAGTACAATACTCGACGATTCTCGCCGATCGTCGAGCTTCACTTGACGATACACGTCGAATCTTGTCGACCGTCGAGCCGCGGTCGACGATACATGTCGAAGTCGTCGATCGTCGAGAATCAACATATTGATTCTCGACGATTCTCGTCGATCGGCGAGAATCAAAGAGATGATTCTCGTCGATCGGCGAGAATCAAAGAGATGATTCTCGTCGATCGGCGGGAATCAGAAAGACGATTCTCGACGAATGTTATCGACCCTCGGACGACAATCTTACCAGCCCTCCAAGGCAACATTTGCCCAACCCGACGATCCTTTAAGGCAACACTTTGCCCACAATCCCATTCCAGACGGTGATTGGTAACCTTTACCAACACAGTCAATCAACCAACTTCTCCACATCTCTTATGTGCGACCATGCAGGCTCATATCGCGTTGGCAGTGAGATCATATGTTTGATCACTTCCAGATCACAATGGTAACTCCAACAGCAAGCACATGGAGACGCGGTACCACTTCCTCCGTAAGCAGGTGGAGCAGAAGACGGTTGAAGTGGTGTATTGCCCCACCGGAGAGCAGATCGCGGATATCTTTACAAAGGCCTTGAAGGTGGAGACGTTCCTGATGCTCAAAGGCAAACTCGGCATGTGCTGCCAAGTTTGAGGGGGAGTTTGTTGGTGTTTTTCGGGGTTGACTGGGTCAACAATGTTTTATATATATATATATTTATATATGTTTAATTAATGAAGAGGAGAGAGATGAAAGTAGTTAGGTGGCATTTAATGTGGAGCCACGTGTCAGTTTCTTATTAGTCGTGCTAGCCTATATAAGGCATTTATGTAGTTCATTTATAGATTGATGAGATAGTGAAATTTATCCTCTTCCCTGTGTGGAGCGCTGCAGCGCCTGGTGTTTGTTTTGGTTTTTGACTCAGCGTGCATTGGTTGCCTGCCTGGATAGCACGCAGGAGAGATTGTGAGTAACCCACCCTGGTGCTCCCGCTGAGTGAGGTGGAGCCATCTCGCCGGAGCCATCTCGTCGGAGCCATCTCGCCGGAGCCGTCTCGCCGGGGTTGATCTCGCGACCATGAAGTGGGTGTCGGGTGCTGTGTGTGTGGCCTATCCACGTTTCCAACACCCTGGCAATCAGGCCACTTCTTAGAAGAACTCGCATGGCTGGGCGAGTATCTCGCCTAGTCACCTGTCTGGCGAGTATCCTGTCATACTCGCCCAGGCCTTCTGCTGCCTCGGGCGCTGACTCTGACTTCTGTATTGACTTGTTGACTTTAACTTCTGCTGACCTGGATGTGGTAGGACCCATCCTTGACGAATACAGGTTGTACACTCTGACTTGTGTAGTATAAAATATATATATAAGTCCAATGTAAAGATCCACCACTACGGTTCATTATGACATACCTCACTTGTATAGATCAATCTCACATTATGATTTGAAGTTAAGGTGTCACTCCTACCACATACATATATGTGTACATGGACTTGTATTTTCTCCTAATGTGAGGTAACACAATTATTATATCATATCACTCATTATTTACAATATCAAACAAGTTTAACATAGTATTAATTATTCAAAGATTCAAATATTTTAAAAGTTAAGAAAAAAAGAATATTAATGTTTGTCTTATAGATTTGGAATCAAAAGATAAACGATAATAAAAGTATATTAATTATTTATGATTAACAGGTCAAAATTGGACAACCGAGCAGTCTAATCATTGAACTCAAGGTTAGGCAGACAAATTTTGCTGCTTTCCTTTCCATTTGTTTTGAGATAGAAGATTGTTATTATGCGAGTTAAAAGAAGCGGGAGGGGATTAAATTTGTACACAATTCCAGGTTGTGTTTTCATATGATTGGCGTGTGGTTTAAATTTCTTAGTAGTTCTAGAAATATTCTTCTTTACCTGTGAGGTATTTAGCCCACAAACCACCTTCCTTCGGTTTTCCAATCCTCCAAACACAAAAACTAGAGATGTCTCGCTTGTGGACATTGGGACTTGCTCATGTACAATTGTAGGAGTAATTCCAACACCCCACTTATAGAACCTTACTTAAAAGTTCTTAGTAATGTCTTAGATTTTACTACTTCAAGATATTTCTTGAAGGCGAGCCTTGGCGCACAGGATAGGGTGTTGTTGTGGTCTTGAGATAACGGGTTTGAGTCCTAAAAGCAGCCTCTTGCAAAAATGCAGAGTAAGGTTTGCCTAGATTTCACCCTTGTGGTGGGACTCTTCCCCGGACCTTCGTTGCGCGGGGATGCTTTGTGCACTAGGTTGCTCTTTTTTTCTTCAAGAAATTGCTTCTCCTCAGCCCAGGAGTCACAGTCAATGACTTCTGTTGAAGCATGAGATTCAAGTTTCTCATGCAATTCTATATTGCACTGGGTGAGTTCCTCGTTATCTTCAACAATAGCTTTTATTCTTCTTTCCAATATTATATTATCATTACATATGTTTTCAAAAATATTGTTTAAATTATGAGATGTAAAAACAAAAGAATCTATATTGAGTGTCTCATAAGGCGTGGAGGTTTCTTCCTCTTCATAAGACATCACGCATCTTTAGATTCCTCTTCTTCTTCAGAATCTGAGTTATTCTCGGATGAGAATGTTGATTCACTCGAGCTCTGAGTCATCATCCCTTTTTTCTTCTTGTTAAGTTTCTTCTTCTCCTCTATTTCCCTTGAGATTTTAATTGATCATTCATCTTCTTTCCCCCACTATAGTGGGATAGGGCTTGAGTGTTGTTGTTTTATTCATCTTCTTTGTGCAGTGGAGATGTGTCCACCTTTCTTACAGTAAAAACAATTTTTGTTCAGATCTCGTTTTCATACCTGAGATTTTTGGAGCCTTTATTTTTGCTCCTTTCCTTGTACTTAGAAGGAGCATTCTCATTCTTTCAAGCATGCAGATTCATTGATAGAAAGCTTGGCTCCTCGGAGAAAGAGAGAGTTCTTCCTCAGTGGATATCATAGCCATTGTCTTCTATGGTGCCTTCTTGAGTGGAGTTGCTGACTCTTATTTTTCATTGGTCTGAGATGTAACCAACTCAAAAGATTGAAGTCTTCCATACAAGGCATTAGAAGTGATTTCCCTGAGCCTCCTTATTTCCTTGATTTCCCAAAAGTTTGGGAGATAATGTTTGGTAAGGTTCTTGACAAGCGTACCATTTTACTCATCATCAATAATCTCACTTTCGTAAGTATTCAAAGCCTTCATCTTGAAGTTCTCATATTGGCTGATGAGATCAGACTTCTTATCCTTCATAACATCATCACTCCCCTCATCCATCACTGTAATAGCATCCTAGATTTCCATACAAGGCATCAGGAGTGATTTCCCTGAGCCTACTTATTTCCTTGATTTCTCAAGAGTTCTGGAGATACTGTTCGGCAAGGCTTTTAAGAAGCTTATCATTTTGCTCATCATATGTAATCTCACTTTCACAAGTATTCAATCCATTAATGATGGTGGTGTGTTGAGTTTATGACACCTCCGCAATCCACGTGTCCAGATCGTTGGGATCGCGACACGTCAATCGATCCGTGGGAGGCCACGATTCCTAATCCGGGCTAATCTATCTTTAGGAATATCAATTGAAGGGGGAATCCTAATTTAGGAATGGTATTAGGAGGATTGGTTGGCTCCTTCCTTCCTTCCTTGTCCGGTGCCATCAATGACATTTCCTCTTCTTGTGCTATCTCCTTAATTAGAGAGAGAGATCTTCACATATATAAGGAGCGGGCTGCATCCCGATCAATTTACGTCATCAAGTGCAGTCATCCCGTTTGAGATAAAAACTAAAGCAAGGAAGAAGAGGAACCTGGGAGCCATCAGGCCGTCCACCCTCAGCGACGCATCCGGCATTGAAGAAGCTAGGCGGCGACAGCAGGCGGGTTCAGGCGGAGCTGTCCAGCGGCGGCGGCTCCAGTGTCTTCCAGTTGGCAGGCTTCAGGTTGCGACTCCAGGTAGCAGCGTGTTAGGAGGCGGCGACTCCAAGCGGCAGTAGGCGGGGCCGTCCAGCGGCGGCTCCAGTGTGGTCCGGGCGACGGGATCAGGTGGAGGTGGTTCTGTCCAACGGTGGCAGACAGCTCCAGGCGGAGGCGGCGGTTTTAGGCTCCGGCGACAACAAAGAGGCGGCGGCGTTCGGGAGATCCAGACGGATCGGCATCTGGCCGGGCTCATCCCGGCGGCCGGCTGTGCAGTGGTGGATCCAGGAAGCGACAAGAGTTGCAGGAGGCGGCGGATCTAGGAGGAAGAAGATAGGACGATATCGCCAGGCGATATCGGCGGCGACAGCAGCGGCGACAGCATTCTTCAGTCTTTTGCCTTTCTTTTGCTGTTCGACCATATCGACTGTCTCTGTTTGTAACTTGTAACATCATTGATTATAGTGGATCTTTTCCGGCGCGCTCTCCCCGTGGACGGAGGAGCCCATCTCTGAACCACGTACATCTTTTGTCGTCTGTGATTGTATTTGTGGAATTTCTTCTGGTTTATGATTTTGCGCCATTGAAATTGATCGGCTATCTTCCGTTGCATGATCCACGGCGAGTTACGTAGTTGCGGATCGGATCAATTTCACAACAATTGGTATCAGAGGGAGGTTCCGCAGGGGTGATCGTCTGGACGTTCCGGTTTTAGATCTGGGTTAACGGTAGGTGACGACATTGCTCCGCTCCCTATCTTCTCAGATCTGGTCCATGAACATTATTCAGATTGCCCAGTAGCTCTGTGAGCAATAAGATGGCAGCAAAATTTGAAATTCCCAAGTACGAATACAAAATTGATTTTGGTCTGTGGCAAAAGCGGATCAAAGCAGTACTCGTCCAGCAAGGTCTTCATAAGGCGTTCCTTGGAAAGGAGAAGGCTGGGTTGAAGAAAGACGACGAATGGGAGGAGCTGGATCTGAAGGTCATCAATACGATTCAGCTGTGTTTGGCCGATGAAGTAATGTACAATGTAGTCGATGCTGAGACTACATCGGATCTGTGGAAGAAGCTGGAGGAGCTTTATATGTCAAAATCCCTCACGAATAAGCTGTACGTAAAGAAACAACTTTCCAGCTTGAGGATGTCGAACAGCACTCCGCTTCTTGACCACATAAATGCGTTCAACAAACTGATTTCTCAGTTGCGTAGTATGGACATTAAGGTCGAGGTGGAAGACCAGGCTCTTCTCATGTTGTCCTCATTGCCGAAGTCCTTCGATCATCTGGTCACCACGACTCTGTATGGGAAGGACGCCCTGAGGATGGAAGAAGTGATGACAACGCAGCTCTCGAACGAAACGAGAAGCAAGTCGAGCCCTAGAGCCGACGAGGGCTTATTCGTGAAGAGCAATGACCCAGCCCAGGATAGATCGAGAAGAAAAGGCAAGGAGGAAGACCGACCTAGGTTTAAGTCCGGAGGCAGGAATACTAAGTGTCACTATTGTAAGGAGGAGGGGCACTGGAAGAATAATTGCCCGAAGAGGAAGTAAAAGGAGCAGACGCATAAGCCACATCAGGCTGCGGTGGCATCTGAGGATGAGAACGACGCCGACGTTCTTCATGTCTCACCAAGCCTCGAGACCACAAGTTCCTAGATCTTGGATACAGGATTCACGTACCACATGTGCCCAAACATGGAATGGTTCTCTAGCTTTAGGCAGTGTGAAGGTGGTCGTGTTTTTATGGGGAACAAATCAGAGTGCGAGACGTTGGGAGTTGATAACATCAGGATTAAGATGTTCAACGGAGTGGTCAGGACACTCACCAACGTTCGGTTTGTGCCCAAGTTGGGAAAGAGTTTTTTCTCTAGGCACTCTGGAGGCAGACGGGTATTCTTATACCGACAACGGCGGATATTTGAAGGTCAAGAGAGGCGTGCAAGTAGTCATGAAAGGAGAGCGTTCTGGTACTCTACAGACTGATCGGTACCACGATTGCGAGTGGAAGGGCGAGGAGAGAGGTCAGACTGCCTCTCAGGGTACAGGACACGGCAGCATATGCCTTTCAGGCTATTTCCTCGGATCTTGGTTCCTATGAAAAAGCTATAGAGAGCAGAGACCGCTCTCAGGGGAAAGCTAGGAAGGACCAGTGGAGGAACAAGGCAAGAATCGTGGCGAAGGATTTCGTGTAGAGGAAGGACCTTGGCGAAGATAAAATCTTCGCAGGCGTGGAGAAAAAGGGCAGAGTGTCATCTCAGAAGTGCCCAGACACCGTAAGGGGAGTCATCTGGCTCAAAAGTCCCACCAAGGAACTCAGGATTACTCAGAAGGCGGTGGAGCTGCACAGTGGAAGTCCGAGTGCAAGTTGTATTGCAGAAGACTCGGTCTATCGTGCAAGGACAAAGCACATCGGTGTGCACTACCGGGAGTCGAGGGAGTTCGCTGGAGGTGGAGGCATGAAGTTGCGGAAGATCTCTACGGAGGATAACGGTGCGAACATGCGGGCGAAATCTTTGACAGGAGTCAAGTTCAAGAACGGCCTTGACTTGGCTCATACTGATGCATGTTGATCGAGAAGAGGACCCCAGGGAGAGGGGGCTCGTAGTCGCTGGTAGGGGAGATCCAGGCTGGAGGTAGAGTTACGTTCGTTAGGCGTCGAGGTGGAGTTCATCGCGTGAGACGTCAAGGTGGAGATTGTTGAGTTTATGACACCTCCGCAATCCACGTGCCCGGATCATCGGGATCGCGACACATCATTGATCCGTGGGAGACCACGATTCCTAATCCGAGCTAATCTATCTTTAGGAATATCAATTAAAGGGGGGAATCCTAATTTAGGAATGGTATTAGGAGGATTGGTTGGCTCCTTCCTTCCTTGGTCGGTGCCATCAATGACATTTCCTCTTCTTGTGTTATCTCCTTAATTGGAGAGGGAGATCTTCACATATATAAGGAGCGTGCTGCATCCCGATCAATTTACGTCATCAAGTGCAGTCATCCTGTTTGAGATAAAAACCAAAGCAAGGAAGAAGAGAAACTTGGGAGCCATCAAGTCGTCCACCCTCAGCGACGCATCCGGCGTTGAAGAAGCTAGGCGGCGGCAGGCAGGTTCAGGCGAAGCTGTCCGCGGCGGCGGCTCCAGTGTCTTCCAGTTGGCAGACTTCGGGTTGTGACTCCAGGCAGCAGGAGGTTAGGAGGCGGCAACTCCAAACGGTAACAGCAGGGCCATCCAGCGGCGACGGCTCTAGTGCGGTCCGGGAGACGGGATCAGGTGGAGATGGTTCTGTCCAGCGGCGGCACACAACTCCAGGCGGAGTCGACGGTTTCAGGCTCCGGCGACAACAGAGAGGCGGCGGCGTTCAGGCGATCCAGACGGATCGACATCTGGCCGGGCTCATCCCGGCAGCCGGCTGTGCAGTGGTGGATCCAGGAAGCGACAGCAGTTGCAGGAGGCGGCGGATCTAGGAGGAAGAAGACAGGGTGATAACGCCAGGCGATATCGGCGACGACAGTGTTCTTCAGTTTTTTGTCTTTCTCATGTTGTTCGGCCGTGTTAACGGTCTCTGTTTATAACTTGTAACCTCATTGATTATAGTGGATCTTTTCTGCCGCGCTCTCCCCGTGGACGTAGGAGTCCATCTCCGAACCACGTATATCTTTTGTCGTCTTGTTGAAGCCAGTAACCTGATTTCACCTAAAGTTCGGACCTGAAGTTGCACCTCACACCTACTTTTCCCGAACTCCCTTCTCGACGTGAGTCTCGGAACTAGAAACAGACCGTGGACTTCAGCTTGGAGGTCTCACCTCTTACCCGGAAGAATTAGAAGTTCTTCCCCTCCCTAGCCAGTGTTGAGCTAGGTGCAAAAGAGGAAGAAGAAAAAAGGGTTCAACAACCTTCTTCAAGGCACCTTATCGGTCTAATTATAGGCCTCTGAGTTCGACCTGCCAATAATCAAACTGAACCGACCTGAAATTACCAAAATACTCTGGGCTGGGTCTGCCAACAGCCAAGCTCCGCTGTCCTAAAGGGTTATACGCAGACCCCAAAGGGCAAATGGTTAAAATTACCTGGGGTAAAAGAGTAAAATCCTCTATTGGGGGTAAGAAAGTAAAAACACATTTTTCTCATATGGTGAGTGAGAAAATAACCGGCGGGCGAGAGGATTAGAAGTTCTTCTCGCGAGGCGGGGACCCGCCTCGCGAGAAGCGTCTCGCCACAGGAGGTCAGCATATGCCGCGAGAGTCGTCTCGCCTGCTCTGTTACTACCGTCTCGCCCACAGTGTTTTGCCTCTTTAAATTATCGGCGAGTCGACCGTATGGTCCTACTCGCCTCTGGAATCCTCTCGCCCCTCTCGCTCCTAACTCAGCACTTCTCATTGAGTTGCCCTCGACGAGCCCGAGGTTGTACACAATCCTCGCTCTTTTTGAGATTGCCTCAAACTCAGAAAGAAAGTCCAACTGAGGCTCGCGGTGTCGAAATTCATTTATGAGAGAATCTTTTGCGGGGCCCCCTCTGGGGCCTATAAATATGTGACACTTATCCCAGCGTGGAGATTGTCCCCCTCTCTCATCTCTTCTTTAATCTCTTTCACCGTCGTCATGTCTCATAGTCAGAGTTTTCGCGAACATCTCACGATGGTCTGTAAACAAAACAAGGCTAATGTGGCCGCTCTGACCCCCGTTTTGGTTCGCACCCCTGCTCCCTTACCTTCGTCGTCTCGCCTGAAGAAGGTGAAAATCGTTGGTCCCCCCTTCTCGGCCGATGGGACCACTCTGGCATCCCTGGAAGTCAATGCATCTCTTTCTGCGTCCTCTGGGGAGAGACACGTGAGTCCTGGCTCCTCCTCCCCCTATATCTTTCCTTTTTTTTCTTTTATCGTCTCACCTATTTACTTCATGCTTTTTTAGGGAAATCTCGCTTATTCCCCTCAGCCTGCGAACCCAGCTGACGTTACTGACACCCATCCTCAAGACTCCGACTCGCCTCAGCAATCCACGCCCCCTACTGCGAATAATGACGATCTCTCGCGACTTGCAGGGACGTCTCGCAACCCGGGTAAATGAACTAACCTTACCTTTTCGCTTCATATAGACTTTCATTCCCCCACCTGCTGTATTCGAGACCACTGGATTAAACCTTCTATCCGTACGGCTTGCAGCTTCCAAGCCTTATTGCGAGAACACCTCTCGTCCTGATCCCTGGCTTGTTCCTGCGCAGGTACCCAGGTCGACTCGGCAGCAGAGGACTTCTCAGGGCCGCCCGCCCTCTCGCCTCCCCCTCACTAAGACGAGATAGGAGACTGTCTGGGCGATCCCATGGATCCGGTGGGGATGAAGCGTAGGACGGCCGAGATGTTTGAGAAGGACACACATATCATCCGCGAGATGGAAAGGGACAAGCAGGTCACCGACAGGCGCATTGACTGGCTAGAAATTAAATGCGCTCGTCTTTCCTCTGAGGTCCATGCTGGAGTCGAGATAGATGAGACCGACCCCCAAGCCATCATAAGCGAGGTCGACCAGCACCTTTGTCTCGCGCATCGCGGTCTTGAAGTCGTTCGCGCCTTTGACGTTCCCGGTCGGCCCCCATGTGTGAGGTCTCGCGATGGAGGGCGTTGGAAATGGCACAACAACTGAAAAACTTCCACTTCGTCTCGTCTGCTTAGTTATACCTTGTAATTCTGCTGTTTTTATTAATTTGCTTTTCTTTTTTAACTCGTTATTTAAACCCCGCAAACATGATGCCCGCCTCGTGCGGAGTGAAACAATTATTAATAACGATATCCTGTTGATTTCTTTCATGCTGGGCTTACTCATCATAGCTATGTTAATTGATTTTTGTTTCTCTTTTTTCTTTTGTTCTGGCTTGTTGGAAAAATCCTTGCGGCATATCATGTTTCGAGGTCAGGAGAGAGAACGAACCGTTGGCCTGCCTCTTCAACTTCCCCCTTCATATTTTTCCCGCCCATTTTTTCACTTTCACAATCTGCTATAAATACCTCCCCCCCCCTAGACCGAAATAATCTACACCTGTGCTGCCCCCTCCTACCGCGTCTTAGGTCCAGACTTCTCGCCTCCTTCCTCTCGCGGCTTATTCCAGCCACTCTTTTTCTACCTCCTCTCGCTCTCATCGTCTCGCCTGTCATGGGAAAGAAAAGGGCTGAGGAGGGTGAGGGGCGCAGCCAGTGCGGCAGAAGATTCGCCGACCATGACTCCCCCCCCCCCCCGGCAGGATCTCTGAGGAGGATTACAGCCGCTTCACCAGCGAACTCCTGGTGGAGGGGTTTGAGTCGCGGCCCCCGAAGGTCGGCGAGTCGATCAACGCGTTCTACCCCAGCGAACTCGCCTTCCCCGTCTCGCACTTTGAGTCGGGGTTGAGACTTCCCCTCTGGCCAGAGGTTAAACAGGTATTGAAATACTTTGGAGCTGTTCCTGGGCAACTAAACCCAAACGTCATCTCGGTTTTAGTTGCATTCGTCAGCTACATGCTCCGCGAGCGCATCGAGTTCAGCCTCAACGTTTTTTGCAAGCAATTCATCTACCATGCCAACCACGACGTTGTCTCGTACTTCACGGGATAGGGTCTGAAGGTGTGTGAGATCCCTAACAAGAATCAACACTTGCTCACCCGCTTCGTCTACATCCACGGAAATCTGGGAGGCGTTCCTCTCGCCCCAGCGTCGCACGCCGAAATATACTACGTGACTCCCAAGGTCGGAGGCGCGGATAAATACCTCTGCGAGTTCTTCGCGGGAAAGAATTTCGAGGTCAACTTCTTAAGGCGAGATCTCGACTCGCTTCTTCTTGTGTTTCCTGGCGAAGGTACACTCGCGCTTCTTTAGTCTTAAGCACATCATCCTCCTGTTTTGTCATTTCTAATCATTTAATTGTTCAAGAGAGAGGAATATTCCAGCCCATCCTCCTTACTTGAGCAGCGCTGGGCCATCAAAAGGTCTCGCACTCGCCAGCATGGCGGCCGAGGCGGCGAAAGAGTCGTTGGCCCCCGCCTCCAAGAAAAGACCTGGAGATGATGTCGCTGCTCCTCGGCTCAGCCCCAAGAAGAAAATCAAAAAGGTTGTGACGTTCCCGAAAGGGAAAAAGGAGATAGCCCGAAAAGAAAGGAATGAGATGTCGGGAACCCTGTGCCCTATCTTTGTAGAAGACTCACAAGTCACAATCACCTCGCCCACAAGCTGTCTCGCCGTCTCGCGAGACAGCATTATTCAACATGCCTCCCAACACTTCAGCTCAACCCACTGAACTTTTGTCTCGCGAAGTTGGTTCCTCCAGCCGCCGAGCCCCCTACTCGCATCAAAATTACAACATGGGGTCCGTGGTAAATGATGCCGCTGGCGACCCAGTCCTGCTGTGGGAAAAGAACACAAACCGGGTGTCGGTATCCACCCTCCTTCCCTCATGGAAGGAGCAGGACCATCCCACCAGCCACGCCTTCTCCCTCGGCTACGGCCTCTATGGTGGTCTTGGGACGGATCCTTTTGACAAGGACTCCTCGCGAGACCTTGTCTTGAATACCGCTCAAGCTCAGCTTCGCGCCTTGGAGCTCTCGCACCGAGTCTCGCGCTGTCTCGTTTTCAACAACAAGAAATGGAAGGATGCCGAAGCGGGCCTGGCTGCGAAGCGAGAGAAGTCGGATGGTCTCGAGAAGAGGCTGGCAGTTGCTGACAACCTTCTCGCAAAGAGTCAGGGCGGCGTGGTAAGCTTTTCAATTTTATCTTTGGCCAAACTCTCTCTCGCGTATATTTTTTTTGATTGATGAGCCGCTCGCAGGATGCCGAGACGGCGGATCGGATGCGCTCGGGCATAGCGGCTCTGGAAGAGAAGAATAAAAACTTAAAGGCCCAGAATGCTCATCTCCTGGACAGTGCTCGGCCTCCCTCTCGCCCGGAACCACTCCAAGCTCCCCCGCCTTCTCATTACTCATTCGACAAGGTCGAAGAGATCTGCCGGGACGCCAACATCAAGACGGTCGAGCTCATTTTAAAGATGATGAAGGAGCTGGGGGTTGTCAAGGAAGACTCTGAGTCTGTCACCGCCCGCGACCTGGTGCCACACCTTTATGGCGAGACGGACGAGGATTCAACATCCAGCGAAGATGATTGAAAAGGCGCCGACAAGACCTGGGACTTCTCCCCCCCCCCTCTTTTTTTTGCTTACTTCCTTCATTTGTACTTTTTATTTGCTTTCTGAGATATTGAAGTATTTCCTCAAGAGAGAATACTCCCCTTTCATTCTTTGTAATGAACAAGAAAATTTATGTCATATCCTCTTGCTCGATGTTCCTTTTATTTATTTTATTTCGCTTTATTTACTGCGGGCGACTCTCCACTCTGTTTCTACTCGCGAGTTAGAGCTACTTGTCGTCTCGCTTGAGAATTGGTTTAGACTTCTCTTTGCTTCCTCCGTGCGAGACCGTTTAGCTTCCTCCCCGCGTCTCGCCTCGAGACGAATCCAGCGCGAGAAACCCCCGAGATTAACCCGCTCTTTATTGGAAGTCACCCATTTTCAACTTTTATGCGAGACTTGTCCTTAGCCAGCGAGTGCCTACTCGCTATGGGCAAGACCCTCTTCACCGAGCACAGATTGGAGATGCCTATCTTCATTTGCATTGCCCCAACTTCTTCCCATAGAAGTTTTCTACAAACTTTCTTCGTTCCCTGATAAGTACGGATATTCTTCTTTGAGGGATCTCACCATTTACCCTGCCACCGAGTGAGCCTACAGCTCTGCCAGCTTGATGAGAGCCTGGTCAGCGGGTCTGCTCGGGATCTGCTCTTCAAACAACCTCCAACCACAGAGTGAGCCTACAGCCCTGTCAGCTAGGTGAGAGTCTGGTCAGCGGGTCTGCTCGGGGTCTCCTCTCCAAACAATCTCCGACCACCGAGTGAGCCTACAGCCCTGTCAGCTAGGTGAGAGCCTGGTCAGCGGGTCTGCTCGGGGACTCCTCTCCAAACAACATCCAACCACCGAGTGAGCCTACAGTCCTGCCAGCTTGATGAGAGTCTGGTCAGCGGGTCTGCTCGGGGTCTCCTCTCCAAACAACCTCCAACCACCAAGTGATCCTACAGCCCTGCCAGCTAGGTGAGAGCTTGGTCAGCGGGTCTGCTCGGGGTCTCCTCTCCAAACAACCTCCAACCACCAAGTGAGCCTACAGTCCTGCCAGCTTGATAAGAGTCTGCTCAGCATGTCTGCTCGGGGTCTCCTCTCCAAACAACCTCCAACCACGGAGTGAGTCTACAGCCCTGCCAGCTTGATGAAAGTCTGGTCAGCGGGTCTGCTCGAGATCTCCTCTCCAAATAACCTCCAACCACCGAGTGAGCCTATAGTCCTGCCAGCTTGATGAGAGCCTGGTCAGCGAGTCTGTTGATGAGATCCCCTGCAACATGTCCATGATGCCTTTGATGGACGCCATGAGTTCTTCCCTTCCTACAAATCCTCCCGGGTTCTGGGGCCGTCCCCGTCTCCTTCTCCGAGATTTCCCGTTATGAGGTAGTTCAAGATTTTTCTGTGTAGGCTGCGGTCCACGCTCACCGCACCAAAAATGTTGAAGACAATAACCCGACTTCACCTAGAGTTCGGACCTGAAGTTGCAGCTCACACCTACTTTTCCCGAACCCCCTTCTCGACGTGAGTCTCGGAACTAGAAACAGACCGTGGGATTCAGCTTGGAGGTCTCACCTCTTACCCGGAAGAATTAGAAGTTCTTCCCCTCCCTAGTCAGTGTTGAGCTAGGTGCCTTAAAGGAAGAAGAAGAAAAGGTTCAACAACCTTCTTCAAGGCATCTTATCGGTCTATTTATAGGCCTCTGAGTTCGACCTGCCAATAACCAAACTGAAAAGACCTGAAATTACCAAAATACTCTGCGCTGAGTCTGCCAACTGTCAAACTCTGCTGTCCTGAAAGGTTATACGCAGACCCCAAAGGGCAAAAGGGTAAAATTATCTGGGGTAAAAGAGTAAAATCCCTTATTGGGGGTAAGAAAGTAAAAACATTTTTTTCTCATATGGTGAGTGAGAAAATAACCGGCGGGCGAGAGGATTAGAAGTTCTTCTTGCAAGGCGGAGTCCCCCGCCTCGTGAGAGGCGTCTCGCCACAGGAGGCCAGCATATGCCGCGAGAGCCGTCTCGCCTGCCCCGCTACTACGGTCTCGCCCACAGTGTTTTGCCTCTTTAAATTACCGGCGAGTCGACCGTATGGTCCTACTCGCCTCTGGAATCCTCTCGCCCCTCTTGCCCCTAACTCAGCACTTCTCATTGAGTTGCCCTCGGCGAGCCCGAGGTTGTACGCGTCTATGATTGTATTTGTGGAATTTCTTCTGGTTTATGATTTTGCGCTATTGAAATTGATCGGCTATCTTCCGTTGCGTGATCCGCGGCGAGTCACGTAGTCGCGGATCGGATCAATTTCACAACAGTGGTGTACCTCTTGTACCATTCCACTACATGTTAATCAGCCTTCATCTTGAATTCCTTGTATTGGTTGATGAGATCAGCCTTCTTATTCTTCCCAACATCTTCACTCCCCTTAGCCATCACTTTAAGAGCATCCCAGATTTCTACTGTTGAGGTGCAGTTGATGATACAAAGTACAAACTCGAACTACATTAAACATAATGAATAATTGAATGTGCATTAAGGATGCATTTAACGGTTGCAAAAAAAGAAAACAAGTAAGAGCTCACGTCATATGGAGCTACACTTCCTCACCCACGAACCGAAGCCGCATCTCCAACAGCCGTTCTCGGAATTCACCGTCGCTAGCTTTGAGCATCTTCCCAAGAGAAATCGACGAGGAACCAAACCCTCTCTCCACCAGCACCAAATGCCGGGGTTTAATCTTTCCCTCCAGGCTATACGAAAAGTACTGTGGAAAATCCATCAATTCCTCCATCTCTCTCCCCATTTCCCCCAATAAGAACTCCAACTTGGGCCGGAAATTCTTTTCGATGCTGTAGCTGAGCAGCCCCGGGGATCTCAAAACCATCTTGACGGTCTCCCTGTAGGAGAAACCGAGGCTCTGGAGGAAATCGAGCTTTGGAATGAGGGTCTCTTCGACATTGGATACGAGAAGGACGGTGGTGCGGGGGGTGATGCGGTGGTGGCCGACAAACCCTAGACGGCGGAGGAAGTTGAGGGAGGGGAGAAGGCGATTGGGGACGCTGGAGAGAAGGAGGCGAGGGCATCGGTTGATAGAAAGGCGGAGTTCGGGTAAGGGGATGGAGGCGGGGCCGAGGAGGAAGTGGAAGACGGGGAGGATAGAGACGGCCGGATCGGCGGTGAGGAGGGAAGGGTGGAGAGAGAGGATACGAGCGGAGTCGGAGGGGATGAGGCCGAAGGAGGCGAGCAGGGAGGAGACGGATTGGAGGGAAGAGAGGGGAGCGGAGCGGAGGTCGGGGTTGAGGGACAGTGCGCGGGATGAGTCGACACCAATGTCTCGTTCGAGGAAGAGAAGCTTCTCGCGGAAGCGAAGGCCGGCATCGGATCCGGGGACGGCGGCGATGGCGGCTGACGGAGGGAGAGCGCGGAGGGTTGGATGGGAGGGATTAGTGTCTAAAGTTTGGAGGGATTTGGGGAGTGCTGTAGGGGAGAAGTGCAAGCAGAAACTGATCATTCTTTTGAAGATTGGATGGGGAAAAGCAAATTTCCAACATGAGCTATAAAAATTATTATAAATAATGAAGCTTTTTACTTTTAGCAAAAAAAAATTATGTATGAGTAGTGGTGCGCTTAAAGCCCGGCGGGCCCGGGCTTGGCCCGGGCCAGGATTAACAATGTAACCGGGTCGGGTCGGGCCGGGCTATGCTCCCTGGGGGGGCCTTACCGGCTTTTCCGAACCGGGCCCGGGCCAGGCTTAACAATATAACCGGGTCGGGTCGGGCCGGGCTATGCTCCCTGGGGGGGCCTGGTAAGGCCCCCCAGGCCGGCCCGATTATTTTTTAAAAAAATTGTTTTTTTTATTCATAAAAAAAAATCAAGTTTTGATTTTTTAAAAAAAAAATCAAGTTTTTGATTTACAAAAAAAAAATAAAAAAACACATCGTAATATTGAAAAATAAAATTTTTATTAATGTAACGAAATTATACAAATTTAGAAATGTGCAAATATACAAAAATTTGGAAATTCTAAATTATTAAAAATTACAAATGACAAAAATTCTAAATTATTAAAAATTACAAAATTACAAATGACAAAAATACAAGAAGTTGTCTTGTTTAAGTTGATCGCGTCCATCTCGTCTTGCATGTCCGACGAGCTATCCTCGATCGCTGAAATATGTTGCTTCCTTTTCATCGCATGCAGGTGGTCCTTGTAGCATATCAGATCTCGAGCGATTCTTCGCTTAGTCGACTTCTCCGCTCATTCAAAACTCTGCCACTAAGAGAAAATGCAGACTCCGAAGCTACCGTGCTAGCTTGGATCGTTAGTAAATCTTGGGTCATATAGGTCATAATAGGATAGGTATTTATTTTACCTTTCCACCATTTTAAAATATCGAAATTTTCTAATTCGTCCGTGGACATAAAATCACGAAATTGTTTTTTGTGTACAACCCTAATTTATTTAAACTACTAGATGTTGTGCGCGCTTTTTTCCTAGAGGCTAACTCTAACATTTTATTTTTAAAACTACTAGATGTTTTTGGTTGCGACACATCCTCTCGGGGCCGCGATCCGTATAAATTATCGTAATAATTATAACATTCAGTAAAAATAGTGTTAAAATTTAAAATACTCAGATTATCTAAATCTGAATCACTTAAATTTATGTCTATATTGTTATTTATTTCTTCAATAAAATTTTTTACGCCGTCTACGCCGAAAAGAGGATTCAAAGCGGCGGCGCATGAAAACATAACTGAGATTTCTCTATAATATTTTAAAAATTTTATTTTCATTATTTCTATTAATTCGCTCCATCCGGCGTGTTGTTTAAAATAATATAATTTTTTTGAAATATTAACAATATTTTCAATAACTAGCAGGCTAGTATGATAATATACGCCCGATAAACTGTTTGTCGTCGTATAAAAAACTTCTAATAAATCTATGTAATGTTCTAAAATTGTCCAATCGGACTCGGTTAATTCATGTTGACCTAACAAAGTATAAAATTCCATTAGTAGTATTTTTTGGTGAATCGCTCGTTTTAACATTATATACGTAGAGTTCCATCTAATTGACATGTCAAATAGAGGTTTCAAAAATTTTTGACCTTGTCCGGTTACGAATTTTTTAAAATCTTGACGTCGTTGTTTAAAACTATAAATAAATTATAACATTAAACATATTTTATTAGTGTATGGTTTTATATACGACAAACTATTGTGTACTACTAAATTTATAACGTGACACGCGCAACGAGTATGAAAAAAAGCGCCGTTTAACATAGGTTTCAAATCACGTTTTAGCCACTCAATTGAGGTGGTATTATTTGTGGCGTTATCGAAATAAATACTCATAATTTTATCTTTTATTTTAAATTCGCACACACATTTTGAAATTATTTGATAAATCGCCTCACCGGTGTGCAGGACTTCGAAACTTTCAAAACAAATTATTCGCTTATTTAGATCCCAGGAAACAGGATCGACCTAGTGACACGTTATAGACATATACGATAATCCTAATTTTATACTACTTGTCCAAACGTCGCTCGTTAAACTCACTCGACCCTCAAATTTTTCAAAAAAATTAATTAAAGTTTGTTTTGCTTCTAAATAATATTTAAGTGCGTCGCGCCTAATTGAAGATCGACTTACTTGGTGATATTTGGGTTGTAGCCCTTGGTGGATGTACTCGGTTTCTTCTTCATTGTCGTAGTGGCTGAACGACAACCCACGTCTGATGATGTTCTTCACTTGCAGCTCCTGCTGCCGTCCTTGATCGTACGTCCAGATTTGTCTGGATGCCCACAATTGCGCTTGGGTCGACTCGGGAGGAGCTTGTTTGGTTGCACAAGACTTAA
Source organism: Platanthera guangdongensis (assembly GCA_039583875.1). Classification (NCBI taxonomy): domain Eukaryota; kingdom Viridiplantae; phylum Streptophyta; class Magnoliopsida; order Asparagales; family Orchidaceae; genus Platanthera; species Platanthera guangdongensis. The sequence continues at coordinate 77,002,042 of CM077147.1, forward strand.
CGTGTCTTGCGAGTGTCGAGTTGTCAGCGATCGAAAGTAATTTCATGCATTATTTGCACCTCGCCTTTTGCTCCGCGCCGACTTGCACTAAGTCGAAATATTCCCAAACCGGCGTCGTACCCTTGTGCTCCACCACTTCGTGAGCGACGAATGATGAAGAAGACGTCTGCATTGACGACATATTCGAGAGAATTGAGATTAGAGAGAGAGGGGGTGGGGGATGAGGGGGTAGAAGAGGGAAAGAAGGAGGGGGGGGGGGGTTATAGATTTTTTTAAAAAAAAAATTAAAAAAAAATTATTTTATTTTTTAAATAAAATAATGGCTGCCAGCATGCCCATGTGGCATGCTAGCAGCCAACGGGCTGGCTTAGCCCGGGCTTTTTTAGGCCCGGGATAAGCCTGGTAACCGGGCTTTGCCCGGTCCGGCCCGGGCCGGGCACCGGGCCGGGCATTTGCCCTACAATGGGGCCCGGAAGGGCCCTATGGCCCGGCCTGGGCCCGAGGCGGGCTTGGCCCGGGACCGGGCCTGTCGGGCTTTTCACCGGGTCGGGCCGATCTGGCCCGGTGGGCCCGGTTTTTTAGGACACCTCTATGTATGAGTAATCCCTATAGAGGAAGGTTGAGAAAAACAGTAGGTCGTTCGGCCATCCAATCATAGGATCTGTTCATGAAATTTAAAATACATTACTTTTTTTATTAGTTTTTATTTTTTTTGTAAATATGATCGAATTTATTGGATCGTTGATTAGATTAAAATTTAATATTTATTGTATAACCCCGTGTAACACCTCCCCTGTCATGACAGTATAATATGGGTCCGGCCGGGGCCCCACAATATACGGATGACACAGCTTTAGTATTATAAGATGATATAACTACCCATACTCAAAACTCTTTGCACAACACAGCGGAAACACAAGGAAGACTAGAAGTTATCCACCACTACAAGAGTAACAAAATGGCATTAAGGCCTTACAACAAGAGTGAATCCAAACTCAAATAATACAACAGTCATGAAAGTGCATAAGCATTCCTAGTCTACCTCGACGTGCAAGCTGAACCACAATGAGTCTCAAACATACAATATCATATAAGAAGAGTTACAAAAGAGGGGAACACTTCTTGAGGCTTAGGCCTTTCTGGCCGGCGAGCTAGCTCCTGCTTGCGATCCATGCGCTGTAAAAATTATTAGTAACGTGGGTCAGCAAAGGCTGACCTCAAACTGTGTAACCAACACATCTCCTCCCGGCCACCCCTAACGGACCCCGGGGAACCCTCCAACCTGCAAGTCAGTTCTTCGTATGCAATATATAAATATAAACAAGAAATGCATTAAGAACAGGCTTGGATGTCTCAAACATCATACACGTTGTCTACTGGTTGAGCATATAACATAAAAAAGGGCCTACTTATGCAACATGTATGCAACACCCGGGTTTCACCAAAGGCACCCTATAGCGTATGCATCTAGCACATTATCACATCAATTGGGTACTCATTGTTTCCCCATTGGCATAAAGTCGCAAACAAAAAGGGAAACACAATTCCTCCCAACGGCACACAAGCCGCCACATGTAACTCTTGCTAAGGCCACACCCGCTCAAGGTCTTAGACCCGGGCTTGCCTGCAAGCTCTGACGTCTCATGTCAGGATTCCAACAAACACAAACTGACCGATTCTAAGAAGCCTTGCTGGACCCCACCCGCTCATGGCCTCATTGCCCGGGCTTGCCCCCATACTTGGCATTCTCGTCAGTCTCATAGAAGGGGACTAGTCTCGCCGGGACACTCTCCACACATGACGTGTACGTCACGGGATAGCCAGCCGACCACGGAGACACAGTCACGCCTTGACACATCATAAACCAAGACAATTTCACCCTAGTCCCTCATTTGTACTACAGCGTTCCCGCGCACCAAGGAAACATCTACCACTCATGCGGAGCTAACCTTGTCCACTAAGGAAACCATCTACTGCTATTGAGGAGCTAACCTTGTCCGGTTCCGACTACACGTACTTACTCGAGAAAAAGGGGAAAACATCACCACATCACAAACGACATCATGCTGCAACAGAATCTCTACGAATCTTTAAAGCTCGTATGCATCATCACCGAGTCGGACTAACGGTCGCGACTACGGCTTCACACACCATGCCTAATCCACTAACGGAGCGGATCTCTAATGCAAAAACATGCCGAGGACGGACTCAATCAACCCGGAGGTTCCTCTTGAACCTTGGCGACCCAAACCCCTCTCATTTGAGTGTTTGGTGCCCAAAAACTAGAAAAGAAAAGATGCTAAAATATGCATCCTAAAACCGAGAGGAGAAGTGTCGTTACCTTCCGACTCCTTTTCCTAGACATGGTAAAATAGCCGGATGAAAACCTTCGCAACGATCTAGCCTTCAAGGATCTGGACTCGGCTCGCGATTTGGAGCACCGAAGCCTCTCTAACAGCCGGATCTCTACTTCACCTTCTTGCTTGCTCTCCCTTCTCTCTAGAACTTAGAAAGAGAACCACTCAAAAGAAATCAGGGTTTCTAAGGTTCCAATCCCATGTATATCCCATCAGGAACAACCCCCTACCGTTGGATCCCAAATTAAAAAAACGAATGGCCTTCATTCGGGCCTGAAATGCTAAAACTAGGCCGAACACGGCCTGACACACGCCCATGTCCAGGGCCATGTCCCCCATTCGCCGTCAAAACCGACGCGCCTGGAACAGCATACGGGCATCCGACACGCCCGTGTTCGACCTGACACCCCCATGTTCCAACTGACACGGTCGTGTGGTCGGTCGTGTGCCTCCATCGACATAGCCCCGAAAACAACCCGAGAGTCACACGGGTACTGGACACGCCCGTGTCCTTGCCCGTGTCTAACTCAACACGCCTGGGCTCCAGGCCGTGTTCACTGTCTCGACATTTCGTCGAGCGAAGTTCGTCGACTGCCTGACACGGCCTTGGACACGCCCGTGTCCTAGGCCGTGTGCCTTGTCTCGACACATCGTCGAGCAAAAATGTCGACACCCTGGGTCGGTTGTCGACACGGGCTCGACACGCCCTGAGACACGCCCGTGTCCCAGGCCGTGTGCGCCGTCTCGACACTTCGTCGAGCGCAAAATGTCGACTACGCGGCCAAGTCGTCGACTCCAGCCTGACATGCCCTGGGACACGCCCGTGTCCCAGGCCGTGTGCCCCCTGCCAGAAACCAAATTTCCCTCTTCAAAATTTTGGGGTGTTACAACTCTCTCCCCCTTAAAAGAATTTCGTCCCGAAATTACGAAGCAAAATGGAACACAACTTAAATGGTACCTGATTTGAAGAGCGCTGGATACTCTTCTAACATGGCTTTTTCTCGCTCCCAAGAGTGCTCCTCACGACCGCAATTGTCCCATCGGACTTTCACGAGTTTAACCTCTTTATTCCGCAACTGCCGAGTCTCCGAATCCTCTATAGCAATTGGACAGACTCGCGTCCTCAAGTCTTCCTATATCGGCACCGATGCCGGCTCGATCACCATACTAGCCTCCACCAAGGCTTTCATCAAGACGGAGACATGGAAGACGTCATGCAATCCACTCAGCTCCGCGGACAACGCCAACCGATAGGCTGCTTCTCCCACCCGTTCAACAACTTCAAAAGGCCCCAAAAACCTTGGACTCAAATTCTTGAGTCGGCGAATCCGCGAGACGCCTTTGAACGGCTTGATCTTCAAATAGACCCAATCGCTTACCGCAAACTCCAACTTCCTGTGACGAGCATTAAAGTATTTTGCTTGCCGGTCTTGCTCCACCTTCATATGCTCTTGAATGGTCTGTACCAACTCACAAGCGCCAACTACCACCTCCTTTCCCAAATTTTTGGTGTCTCCCGCCTCTGTCCAAGACATCGGTGTTCGACACTGTCTCCCATACAAAGCTTCGTATGGCGCCATTTTTATACTTGCTTGATAACTGTTATTGTACGCAAATTCCACCATGAAGAGGTGATCCTCCCACTTCTTGCCGAAGTCAAGAATGCACATTCTCAGCATATCCTCCATAGTACGGTTCGTTCTTTCGGTTTGCCCGTCAGTTTGAGGATGGAACGTCGTACTAAACTTTAACTTCGTGCCCAAACTCTTCTGAACCAATCTCCAGTCCTTGGATGTACACCGTCCATCTCGATCGCTGACTATGCTCTTAGGAATCCAATGCAGTCGCACAATGTTGCAAACATACAACTCCACCAGCTTCTCCACGCTGTCCTCCTTCCGATTTGGGATGAAGTGGGTCACCTTGGTTAAGCGATCCACGATCACCCAAATAGCATCATTACCCTGCTGCGATCTAGGCAGACCATGTACAAAATCCATGAAGATGTCATCAAATTTCCACTCAGGGATTGGAAGGGGCTTCAAGAACCCGCTCGGCTTCTGACATTCGGCCTTCACCAAGGCACAAGTTTGGCAACGATTCACATACAAAGCTACGTCCCGCTTCAGCCCCGGCCACCAAAAGGATTTCTTCATATCCAAGTACATCTTTGTACTGCCCGGGTGAATGGAGTACTTTGTGAAGTGAGCCTCAAACATCAACTCCTCACGGAGTTTGCCGAACTGCGGTATACAAACCCTTCCGTCCTTCCTCAGAATCCCATCAATCATCTCCCAGGCGCTGCTCTTGCCCTTTTGAGCCTCCAACATATATGGTTGAAACTCCACATCCAACCGAGTCGCTTCCCGAATGCGATCGGACAAGTCGTTCTGTATTTCAATCCAGTTCAACCGAGCCACGCTGGACTCGCCTCTCGCAACACATTCCAAACCAAGGGACTCTCATTCCCGTACCAACCGCTCATCATGAGCTTCGATCCAATTCCCTTGCCCCGAGTACTTTCTACTCAAGGCATCCGCCACCACATTGGCTTTACCTGGCGTATACTGAATCGCCACCTCGTAGTCTCCAAGAAACTCAACCCACCTGCGTTGCCGCATGTTCAAGTCCTTTTGATCCAAGAGATACTTCAGGCTTTTATGATCCGTGAAGATCTCCACCTTTGCACCATACACATAATGTCGTCATATTTTCAACGCAAAAATTATCGCCCCCAACTCCAAGTCATGGACGTGGTAATTCCTCTCATGAGGCTTCAACTGTCTAGACCCAAAAGCTATCACCTTGTCGTGTTGCACCAAAACGCAACCCAAACCGCATCCCGATGCGTCACTAAAGATCTGAAATCCCTCGGTCCCTTGCTGTAGACTTAGGATTGGAGCCATCATCAGTCTCTCCTTCAGTGCCTCAAATGCTTGACTGCACTCTTGAGTCTACACAAACTTATGATCTTTATGAGTAAGTGAGGTGAGGGGTAGAGCTATCCGCAAAAAATTCTCCACGAATCTCCTATAATACCCGGCTAGTCCAAGAAAACTTCGGACTTCCGCCACGGTCCTCAAAGCCAGCCAATCTCTGATGGCTTCCACTTTTGTTGGATCCACTGCCACCCCATCCCCACTAATCACGTGGCCCAAAAATGCCACCTTCGCTAACCAGAACTCTCCCTCAACACTTGCAAGACCACTCTCAAGTGGGTCTCATGCTCCACTTCCGATTTGGAATACACTAAGATGTCATCAATGAATACAACCACAAAAGAATCCAAGTATTCCCGAAATACTCAATTCATAAGGTCCATGAATACAGATGGCACGTTCGTCAGCCCGAACGGCATCACTGTAAACTCAAAGTGTCCGTACCTCGTACCAAAGGCAGTCTTGGGGACATCCTCGTTCCGAATTCGCAACTGATAATAGCCTGACTTCAAGTCCAATTTTGAGTACACTACCGACCCCACCAACTGGTCGAACAAGTCGTCTATCCGAGGAATCAGATACTTATTCTTAACGGTCAGTTTATTCAGCTCTCGGTAGTCTATGCACAGCCGCATACTACCATCTTTCTTCTTTACAAACAACACCGGCGCGCTCCACGACGAAGAACTGGGTCTGATATACCCTTGCTCCAGTAGTTCTTGTAACTGTACCTTGAGTTCAGCCAACTCCTTTGGTGTCATCCTAAACGGAGGACGTGACACCGGCCTTGCCTCCGGCACTAACTCGATCGAGAAGTCAATCTCCCGCCGAGGAGGCGCTCCAGGAAGTTCATCCGGAAACACATCCTTAAACTCTGCCACTACGGGCACTTCCTCAATAGACAACTGGGAGAGACGAACCTCCAGTAACGCTACCAGCGCTACACCACCCTAGTTAACCGCCCACATCAATTGCATGTCCGAAATCAGGGAAAAGGCCACTCCACAAATGCCCTCAAATTTGACTTCCGCCTGCCCTTTGCTCCTTAGGGTCACTACCTTAGATAGGCAATCAATACTGGCACGCGGCTCTACAAGCCAGTCCATGCCCAAAATGACATCGAACTCAACCAATGGTAAAATCGCTGCTACCAAAACGAAGTCAACTCCGTCCATCTCCCAACAGATGCGCCCTTTGGCACCGGTGGTCATGGATGACCCATTGGGCATGCGCACTTTCAGCTCCGCATCCACCGAGAAAGACTCAACTCCTATTCTTCGGATGAAGCTCTTCGCAAGAAAGTAGTGCGATGCTCCCGTATCGAACAATACCCTAGCGGGGTACCCAGAAACTAATACGAAGCCTACAACATAGACATCACACATAAAAGTCTAAAAGCATGAAGCACAAAATTTAAACTTAAATTTCTTCATACCTGTCAACACATCAGTTTGGCGGATCGCTTCCTGCTGTCCAAGGTTGTAGGACCTTGGTTGCACCGGTTGGAACCGAGAAGCGCTTGACTCCGCCATCTTCCCTTTCTCTGCGGCACTGGGGCCGGAGCGCACAGTCTGCTCCTGCCTTGTCTCTTGCTCCGCTCCTCCTTGAGGACAAACACGAGCTATGTGCCCCAGCTTACCGCAGTTGTAGCACGTCGGAGGTCCCCTAGAGTGAGAACCTCTAGGCGTTCACTTGCTCTTCTCACCAGATCTGGAAGTGTGAGGCTTTTTCCTCCACCTACTCCCTTCAGACTTTCCCTGGGATTGGGGAGGCTTCCCTTCCCCTTGCTTAGGAGTGAAACCCTTACGACATTGGGTTCGCTCCAAATAACTTTCCAATATCCGGACCGCCTCAACTAGCTCATTAAAACCAACTCTCTTCATGGAAATGAGGGGTTGCCTCAGATTCTCCCTCAGCCCCTGGTAGAAGAGGTTATCCCTCTCTACATCATCTGCCATCGTCGTTCCCGCGTAACGACCCAAACGGGTGAACTCCTACACATACTCGTCCACCGTCTTGTCTCGATGCATTAAGTGCAGAAACTGCCTCTAAAGAGCCAACCGTGTAGAAACGGGAATGTACCTCTTTAGAAAAGCATCCCCAAATTCCTCCATCGACGGGGTGCGTCCAGGGAACTGGCGGCCGCTATGGCTCACCCACCACAACTTGGCGTCTCCTTCCAACATGAACGCCACATACTCAGATTTCTTTTCTTCTGGCATCTCTGCCGCCCTCAAAAGCTCTTGAATTCGAACCCACCAATCCTCTACATCCGTTGGCGTACCAACTCCCTTGAATGACGGGGGATGGAAGCTTAGGAAATACTTCATGTGCCAATCTCCATGTCCGACAACCACCCTTTCCGCCAAAGGCTCCACTCGCCTGGCCTCTCCACCTGGCACGGCCGTCGCCGTGTCCGGTGTAGCAGGGGTTGCTACCTGAGCTGCCACTGCTGCTTGGGCTGCTACCATCGCTTCTGCAAGCATGCGACAGCAGTCAGCCGGGTTAACACCCATGCCTAAAAGACCTGGAGTAGTGGCACTGCTCGCCGAGAGTTCTTCTCTTGCTCTCGACGTACCCGCCTCGTTGCTTGCACTCTTCAAGAAAACAAGAAACAAGGGATCAGTCTCTAATCTCAAGACTTAAATATAAGGATACTCATGGTCCCGCGTTACTCTTATGTGGATAACTTCTCTACGCACTAACCTTGAATTTAACCTGCTTTGATACCAAATTGTAACACCTCCCATGTAATGACCGTATAATATGGGTCCGGCCGGGGCCCCATAACATACGGACGCCACAGCTTTAGTATTATAAGATGATATAACTACCCACACTCAAAACTCTTTGCACAACACAGCGGAAACACAAGCAAGACTAGAAGTTATCCACCACTACAAGAGTAACAAAATGGCCTTAAGGCCTTACAACAAGAGTGAATCCAAACTCAAATAATACAACAATCATGAAAGTGCATAAGCATTCCTAGTCTACCTTGGCGTGTAAGCCGGACCACAATGAGTCTCAAACATACAATATCATATAAGAAGAGTTACAAAAGAGGGGAACACTTCATGAGGCTTAGGCCTTTCTGGCCGGTGAGCTAGCTCCTGCTTGCGATCCTTGCCCTGTAAAAATTATTAGTAACGTGGGTCAGCAAAGGCTGACCTCAAACTATGTAACCAACACATCTCCTCCCGGCCGCCCCTAACGGACCCCGGGGAACCCTCCAACCTGCAAGTTAGCTCTTCGTATGCAATATATAAATATAAACAAGAAATGCATTAAGAACAGGCTTGGATGTATCAAACATCATACACGTTCTTTACTGGTTGAGCATATAACATAAAAAAGGGGCCTACTTATGCAACATGTATGCAACACCCGGGTTTCACCCAAGACACCCTATAGCGTATGCATCTAGCACATCATCACATCATTTGGGTACTCATCGTTTCCCCATTGGCATAAAGTCGCAAACAAAAAGGGAAACACAATTCCCCCCAACGGCACACAAGCCTCCACATGGAACTCTTGCTAAGGCCCCACCCGCTCAAGGTCTTAGACCCAGGCTTGCCTGCAAGCTCTGACGTCTCATGTCAGGATTCCAACATACACAAACTGACCGATTCTAAGAAGCCTTGCTGGACCCCACCCGCTCATGGCCTCATTGCCTTGCTTGCCCCCATGCTTGGCATTCTCGTCAGTCTCACAAAAGAGGACTAGTCTCACCGGGACACTCTCCACACATGACGTGTACGTCACGGGAGAGCCAGCCGACCACGGAGACACAGCCACGCCTTGGCATATCACAAACCAAGACAATTTCACCGTAGTCCCTCATTTGTACTGCAGCGTTCCCGCGCACCAAGGAAACATCTATCACTCATGCAGAGCTAACCTTGTCCACCAAGGAAACCATCTACCGCTATTGAGGAGCTAACCTTGTCCGGTTCCGACTACACGTACTTACTCGAGAAAAAGGGGAAAACATCACCATATCACAAACGACATCATGCCGCAATGGAATCTCTACGAATCCTTAAAGCTCGTATGCAACATCACCGAGTCGGACTAACGGTCGCGACTACGGCTTCACACTCCATGCTTAATCCCCTAACGGAGCAGATTTCTAATGCAAAAACATGCCGGGGACGAACTCAATCAACCCGGAGGTTCCTCTTGAACCTTGGCGACCCAAACCCCTCTCATTTGAGTGTTTGGTGCCCAAAAACTAGAAAAGAAAAGATGTTAAAACATGCATCCTAAAACCGAGAGGAGAAGTGTCGTTACCTTCCGACTCCTCTTCCTAGCCATGGTAAAATTGCCGGATGAAAACCTTCGTAACGATCTAGCCTCCAAGGATCTGGACACGACTCACAATTTGGAGCACCGAAGCCTCTCCAACAGCCAGATCTCTACTTCACCTTCTTCCTTGCTCTCCCTTCTCTCTAGAACTTAAAAAGAGAACCACTCAAAAGAAATGAGGGTTTCTAAGGTTCCAATCCCGTGTATATACCATCAGGAACAACCCCCAGCCGTTGGATCCCAAATTAAAAAAACGAACGACCTTGATTCGGGCCTGAAATGCTAAAACTGGGCCGAACACGGCCTGGCACACGCCCGTGTCCAGGGCCGTGTCCCCCATTCACCGTCAAAACCGACGCACCTGGAACAGCACACGGGCATTCAACACGCCCGTGTTCGATCTGACACGCCCGTGTTCCAACTGACACGGCCGTGTGGTCGGCCATGTGCCTCCATCGACAAAGCCCCGAAAACAACCCGAGAGTCACACGGGTACTGGACACGCTCGTGTCCTTGCCCGTGTCTAACTCAACACGCCTGGGCTCCATGCTGTGTTCACTATCTCGACATTTCGTCGAGCGAAGTTCGTCAACTGCCTGATACGGCCTTGGACACGCCTGTGTCCTAGGCCGTGTGCCTTGTCTCGACACACCGTCGAGCAAAAATGTCGACACCCCGGGCCAGTTGTCGACACGGGCTCGACACACCCTGAGACATGCCCGTGTCCCAGGCCGTGTGCCCCTTCTCGACACTTCGTCGAGTGCAAAATGTCGACTACGCGGCCAAGTCGTCGACTCCATCCTGACACGCCCTGGGACACACCCGTGTCCAAGACCGTGTGCCCCCTGCCAGAAACCAAATTTCTCTCTTCAAAATTTTGGGGTGTTACACCCCGTATTCGCTGAGTGGGACCCCCCGACGAAACTGTGGACTCTCAGGTCCAAGCAGCCCAAAGTAGGCGAGGGGTAGGAAGACCCGCACTCGCCCAAAGGGAGTATAGGGCTCCCGTCAGAATAGGCAGAAAGGCTCTCGCCAGGGCAGGCGGATGGCATGCGAATCCCCACTCGCCCTATTGAGGAGCATTGGGGCGAATGCTCGGCTCACCCTGGCATTCACCCTTCCAATGAATGGTGCCTTTATGGACCACTCGCCTAGTGATGAGGTCCAAAGGTAAAGTTACCTGGATGCCCTTTAGGGTCTGCAATTAGTTTTTTAGAATAGCGAAGTTACATTGTTGACAGAATAAATTGGGTTGCATATAGCAAAATGGGACAACGGAGTTACGTTATTGGTAGATCAAGTTCAGGAATCTATAAATACACCTTGCGGGCACCCTTGGAGGGGGGACAATTCCTTTTTGGCTTTTTCCTCCTTGGGTTATTTTGGTTTAGCTGTGTAAGCTCTCCAGGGTGCTCAATTTAGCTTATTGGCTTGGGAGGGGAAGTGTTGTAGAGATTTTTTGGGTGTGTGGTGGGACCTCCATGTTGTGGCCCATGGTAGGATTTTTAGTTCCTAGCAACTGGTCGGGAGCATAAGTTTGGGAGAAGTAGGTCCAAGTTATCCTCTTAGGTCTGAACTCTCATTGAGGCCAAGTTTTGGCTCCAACACATATTGATCTAATAGCACCCAACACGATCTACGCACATCCTTTCATCTTCCCGGCACAAATCCTACAGATGAGACCATTTCTTCTCTCCTTATCTCCACATTTGGCAACTGCCGACTCCATCGACCTCCATATTTGTTAGATATTTATATATATGTTTGTTCGTGTGTTAGACCGACTCGGAATAGTTTAACGAGTTCGTGTCATCCTAGGGTCTTGCTCTACGCTGAAAGTACTATAGATACTCATTCTATACATAGATGTGGTATTCGTAGAATACTTTGAGCGAAGTTCTTCTACATTCTCAAAGTAACGGTTGCCCACTGCTAGGGTTTTCCGTATCGTCGTTGTTCTCGTTCTCGATTCTTCTTCCCGTCGGCAATTCCGCTCGTCTTCTCATCTTTGCGAATCGAGAGGTTGGTCTTCCCGTCGCCACTGTTGTCGCGATTTTCTCCTGCAGTCGTGGCTCTCGATCGGGAAGGTGAATAAATCCATTGCCGCATAGCATCGCTCTTCGCAATTTCTCTTCTTGCGAATCTGTCGCTCTCCCGATCAGAAAAGAAGGAAGCGGATCGCAGATCTAGGGTTGCAGATCGGGATCTCATCGTCGCTCGTGCCTGCGATTCTTCTTCTCTGATGTTTGTCGATTGGAGTGGACCTCTGCTACTGTAGTTTGTCGCTCCCGTAACCACCAGCCGAGAAGAGGTAATGATCCTCTATTTCTTGTCGACGCCGTTGCTGATCGTGAAACTTTTCGTCGGCACATTCGCAGCTATTTCCTCACCGGAAGGAGGTGTTCTGCTTGTAGATCCCGCCTCTGGCCGCAAATTATTTGTCGCTGCTGCAGTGTTTAGGCCTTGTGATCTATGGGGGTAATGTTTTTGTGCTGATCCAGGAAGGAAGACCTGGATCCAGCGATTTTGATTGGAAAGAAGTTGAAGATCTCCTGGTTGCCTTGTGAACAGTTTCATCACTTTGGTTGCAGATCCCATTGTGCAGATTTCCTAGTTACATCACTCTAGAATTTTCTTCTGAGAGGAAGTTCACACGAAGATCTCTTCACTTCTACAAATCTCTTTGTTCTCTTACAAAGATCGGAGGTGGTTTTTGTTTCCTGGATCCTAGCAGCCGCCAGAAGCAATAGCCCGGCCTGCAAATTAAAGGGACTTGTTGTTACCTAGGTTGGGATTTCTTCACATCGCCTGGAACTCTTCAATCGCAAGAGAGAAAAATGGCGTTGTTCTGGATATGAAATTTTTCTGTCTTGCTGCCAATCGGAAGTCGTTTGGACATCGACACTCCGGCCACCACCAACAGATCTCTGGTAGTATTGTGAACCTGGGTTGTTGTCTTCTGGTTTTGTGGGCCTAGGAGTAAAAGGGAATTTGATCCTCCTAGAAATCCAGATCCTCCGGTAGCAGATTTTTTGATTGTGTTGTTGATCAGATCTAGCGTTTTGCTACTGTGGTTAGCTAGAGAGGAGAAAGCATACATACTGGATTGGATCTGAAGACCTGCATCTCATCTCTGCGCAGATCAGGTGACTTCTTTCTAGTTTTTCTGTTCAAGCTAAATTGAGATGTTGAGGTGTAGCTCACTCGATATCATGGAGCTTCAATCGTTTGTACCCACTAATTTCCATGTTTGGAAACTTCACGTCCAACTAGGGATGAAAGAACGTGGTGTTTTCTACACAGTTCTGAGTGGTTACTCCACTACCCGAGAGGATGTGGACGTATTTTAGTGCGGTAAGGACGATGTGATTTGCATGGACTACCTACGAAGGTCCCTAAATCCTCATCTCGCCATGACCTACAGTAGTTGTAAGACTACACAGGAGATTTGGGATTGCTTGAATGCATGTTTTCAAGAGGAGGAGGGATTGTTGAGAATTCACCTTAGTGAGCAATTCTTTAACTCGAAATTTGATATAAATTCTTCAATCACCTCCCAAATTGTTGAACTGGAAAAACTGCGTTTCAAGTTGGCGGACGAACAGTCTGTAATATCCGATAGTCTCTTTGTGTCTCTGATTCTGCACAAGCTGCCTCCTGGGTGGTTCACCTTTAGACTGGAGGAGGAGACCAGTTTGAATGAACTCAAAAGACTCATTCGCCTTGAGGATCAAAAGAATGGACATATGTCGGCTAACAACCCGGAACCCAAGCCATTCTTGGTTATGGTCGGGAGTAGTCACCACAGTACATCCTCTGAGTGGTGGCTAGACAGCGGTGCTACCTTTCAGGTGATGAATGACAGAGGTTTACTCATTGAGGTCAAGACGGTCTAGGAGAAGGCGGAGAACTGTAATGGAGGAGAGACCGAGGTGACCAATGCTAGGACAGCCGAGCTTGTCCTCTCATCAGGTAAAATTCTTTTTCTGAATAATGTTAAAGTAGTGCCTTCTTTAACTAAAAATCTGATTTCAATTAGTCTGTTAGATAAGGCTGGAATGTCCTTCACAACTCAAAATGGTAGAATGACTTTAACGGTCATTTCACATTATTTTGGGTGTGCGTACCTGATCAACGGAATGTATAAACATAGCTTAAACAACAAAAGCTTAACCAAATAAGTTCGAACATTATTGATCCTAAGTTGTTATATAACAGACCTGGACATGTAAACTATACGAAAATACTAGATCTAGCGAAGAGTCATAACATCTCCTTAGATCTGTCGATTCGATTTGACAAGTGCGAGGTGTGTGCTCAAACCAAAATCACTAGAAAGCCATTCAAATCGATTTCTAGGAGTACAAAACTTCTTGAATTGATACATTCAGATCTCTGTGATTTTCGTAGTCACGTCACTGGAGGGGGAAAGAAGTATCTAATTATATTCATAGATGATTTTACTAGACATTATCATGTATATCTGTTAATTTCGAAAGACGAAGCTTTTGAGACATTTAAGACCTTCAAGTCTTGTGTGGAAAATCAGTTAAACCTGAAAATTAAAAGATTTAGAAGTGATCGAGAAGGAGAATACACTGTTGCTGGGTTTAAGGAACTCTGTGCCTCTGAGTGAATAATCCTTGAAACCACAGCTCCTTACTCACCCCAGTCAAATGGTGTTGTCGATCGTAAGAATAGTACTTTAACAGAAATGTTGAACTCTATGCTCCTAACAGCTGGCATGCCTAATTCCTTTTGGGGAGAAGCAATTCGTGTTGTAAATCACATTCTGAACAGAGTGCCTCATTCGCAGCTCACTTCTATCCCATATGAGCTGTGACACAGTCATCCTTGTAGATACAATACTCTAAAGACTTGAGGCTGTATTGCTTATGTGCGAATATAAGATCTTAAGTGGCCTAAGGTGGGAACTAGAACAACGACGTACATCTATCTAGGTAGTGCAGAAGATAGTGCAACCGATAGATTTCTCGATCTATCTACGAATATCGTGATAGAGTGTAGAGATGTCATATTCTTTGAAAATAAATTTGTCAAGGATCATGGTTTGTCTGTCTCCGGGTCTAATGATATGATTTTCGAATCTATTGTAGAACCTGAAGCTTGTCCTTCTGGTACTGCTCCCCAACCTATAGAGGTGTAACCTATTCCACTTAGAGCATCTACAAGAGAGAGAATCTCTAAGAACTTTGGTGAGAATTTCGTCACCTATCACTTAGAGGATGATCCATTCTCCTAGTAGAAAGCAATGTGATCTAGAGATTCGTTGATGTGGGTTGAAACTAATGATGATGAGATGGACTCGCTGTTACATAACAATACTTGGCATCTAGTTGACTTGTCGAAAGACGCTAAAGTCCTCAGATACAAGTGGGTGTTGAAGAAGAAACTATATAGTTATGAGTCTATAGCCAGGTATAAAGTGATAAAGTTTATAAACAACAGGGGAGATATACTATTTTGATGTTTATTCACATGTGTGTCACCTATTGACTATCAGGATTTTTCTGGCCCTAGCGTCCATCGAGAACTTTATAGTTCATCAGATGGATGTGAAAATAACCTTCTTAAATGGAGACCTTGATGAAGAGATCGACATGGCACAACCTGAAGGTTATGTACAGAAAGATCAAAAAGATAAAGTGTAACGCCCCGAAACTCAAAAGAGCGACGGGAGGCATTTTGTACCAAATTTGGAATTTGACCGGGGGTACACGGCCTGGGTTACGGGCGTGTCCCAGGGCGTGTTGGGGTCATTCGACTTTCTGGCAGCAAAGTCTTCCTTCGACGATTTAGCCAAAGTCTGCGTTCGACAATTTTCCAGTAATCTGCGTTCGACAATTTAGCCAAAGTCTGCGTTCGACGATTTTCCAGCAATCTGCGTTCGACGATTTGCCAGGGACCTGCGTTCGACGATCTGGCTGCATTCGACGATTTTACCAGGGATCTGCGTTCGATGATCTGGCTGCGTTTGACAATTTTGCCAGGGAACTCTGTTCGACGATTTGGCTGGTTCGACGAGTTGCCAGTGATTCTCCATTCGACGATTTGGCAGCGGTCGACGAATTTGGTTCGACGATCATCGAGCGGAGTTCATGACTGGTTGTCACAGGGTGTCCTTGACGGGATGCGGTGTTCGACCCATTTCCAGGCTGGACTCGGATCACAGCCATGCTTTTCTTTCTTGGGATCCGACGGCTAGTTGTCTTTCCGAATGGATTATACCTGAGGGTAGGGTTTAGAACCATTATTTCTGCTGCTGTTTCTCTGTCTACGTTTTAGAGAGAGGGGAGAGCTCAGGAAAGAAAAAGGATAGATCCGGCCATTTGAGGAGTTTCAGAGCTCCAAATCGCGAGCCGACTTCGGATCTACGAAGGCAAGGAGATTGCGGAGCTTTTCATCCGCGTAGATTTCCATGGCGCCACGGAAGAACGCTAGGGTAATGATTATCTTCTTGAGCATGTGAAGCTCTTCTTCTTTTGCATAGGAAGCCCGCTCTCGCGAGTTTGCGGTGAGTTGGAGGCGTTCCTTCGGGTAGATATATGAAGTCCCCGTTGTTTAGAGTCCGTATTCGAGAACGGACATAGGTATGATGTGTGAAGCCTACCCGGACAAGTTGGTCTGGATCGGTGATGTTGCATTGCATAAATGGTCGGAGAAGACTCCGAGCGAATGTGTGTTTTTCGGGTTTTCTACGTGGTAGATTGCAACATGGAGCCTTGGGGATTAACCCCAAGGTGCACCCGAAAAACTGGGCAGATGCGTGATTCTGCTAACATGGTGGCCTGGGAGCCAACTTGAACATAACCGGGTTATGTGAAGTGTGTGACGAAAACGGGACTCGGGAGAAGTTTGACCCGCGCATATGTTTTAAATTAACGTTGCGGTGTGAGCAACGGGTCAGGCGGAACCGTACCCGTTCTACGTCATTCGGTTAGAGCCGTTGGCATAAATGAGGGTCTTCGACGGTCTATGACTTAAATTGACGTGACCCATGCCAGGAAGACAAAATGCTGATTGTTTGGCCGTCAAAGTGGCAGTGGTGAGACCGGGGTGTCTATGGCTTTAATTGACGTGACATTGACCGGTTCACCGAGAATGTGCCCTAAGTGCACGGGGTGTGTGGTCGTGCGTGCCTACGCTTGTGATGAAATATATATTTATATACTGCTTGGTTATGCTAATAAGTGCAGGGAAGGAGCATCGCCACCCCAAATTGGGGGCGGGATCGTTATAATTCGGTCAGCATTGCTGACCGTTGCTTTTGTTTGCCACTGTGCGGTGGTTTGTTGCTTGCAGGTGCTGTTGGACCAAACAGTCAATAGCGGGCTAAAGCCCAAGTTGCTGTGCCGACCCTCGAAGGCCTAATATTTTGAAAGCTTTCTTTATTCATATATGGTCGGCCTATGTGCCGAGGTTTGAAAACATATAATTTTGAAGGAAATAATTTGTAAGGCCTTAAGGCCAGTACTTGTGTATTTGTACTTCATTCCTTTGGGATTGTTTAGTGGACATTCATGCTATTTGTGCTGGGTTCTTTTAATTGCAACTTATAAAACTGCTTCTGCTAGAATGCTCTGTGTAGGACGTTGGATTGGTTGGATAGTTTCCATTGAGTAACCACCTGGTCTGTCTGTGGTATATGACATCGGGCCTCGGCCGGACCTACTGTTATATGCTATGCGACGGATAGCGGGTGTTACAATTTGGTATCAGACTACTGGTTTCGGTCGGGCTTAAAATGAATTCATGGTTGAATTCTTTTTAAGAGGTGGTGAGCACATGTGTGTGCGTCATCGTTATAACAACAAAAGAACCCATGAATGTCCACTTAGGAATGAAAATACACATGTTTGGGGAACCTGCGTGTTCCTATAATTGCTGTTTGCAATATTATTTGGTCGCTTAACGGTGTTTTGTACCACTATAGGTGACCAGAAGCGGTGCTGGGCCGTCGGAACGTCGAGTTTCTGAGGCTAGCAGTGCACCAAATGATGCTCTTGCAACACCTCCTTCGGCCGAAACCATTCGACTGGTGGCTGAAGCAGTGTTTGCAATGATCAATGCACAGCCTGCAAGGCAGGTGCAGCAGCGCGCTCCTGTGATGGAGCAGGTACCACTACAAGCGGCTGAGCAGAGAAGGGTGGAATAGGTAGTAGAGGAACCGGTGGTGCCGAGGAGGGCAACCGAGAGACAACTCAAACATGTCATGAGCATTAATCATCCGGTATTCTCGGGGTTGGGAACCCCATCTCAAGCTGAAGACTGGCTCTCCAGGGTGAAGAGAGTCTTGACAGCAACGGAGACGGAAGAGTGGCAAATGACCACTATTATTACGTTCCTTCTAGACGGTGAAGCGAGATTGTGGTGGGAAGGATCAGAGCTGCATCTATTGAGAGGTAGGCAACTTACAGGCGTCTCGATGGAGGATTTCTCGAGACTGTTCTTGGCTAGGTACCTCCCTTCGACGCAGAGGATAGCTTTGGAGAACGAGTTCCTGAAGTTGGTTCAAGGAGAGAGTAGCGTGGATGAATATCTCCACGAGTTTACTCGATTGAGTCGGTATGCTAGCTCCACCATCGCGGATGAGGAGCGCAAGACGAATCGATTCTACAAAGGGTTAAGAGATGATTTAAGGTTACTACTCTCGGGGCCGATGACGCAGGGTTTCTTGACCTTGGTCAACACGGCCCGGTCCTTGGAGAAGGACATGAAGAATGTACAAGCAAAGAAAAGTGTTGTTGACAAGAAATCTGAGTTCAAGGTGCTGACTACCTCAAAGTCTGGGTACCGTAAATTCTTTAAGAAGGCTAGGACTTCGGGTCTAGCTCCTTCTTCAGGTGCTTCTGGGGCGACTATGGGTCGGACCCCGGGTGCATGCTTTACTTGTGTAAAGTCGGGGCACTTTGCCCGCGATTGCTGGAGCGGACGTCCCAAGTCCTAAAGGAAGCCGGGAGCAACTTATGAAGAGAAGGGCAAGGCGGTGGAGTCAACCGCATCCCATTATGCTCCGGCCCAACCGAGGGTTTATAATCTTGGCCAACACAAGGCCATCAAACAGGCGGATGTGGTGACAGGTAAAATTAAAATTTATAGCAAGTTAATCTTTTAAATACTTGTTATGCGCTTGTTACCTTACCACTGCTTGTTTAGGATTTGTTTTGACTTGTGAGTATCCGGTAAGATCACTCTTTGACACGGGAGCTTCACACTCCTTCTTGTCCGAAGGATTCATATCGCGCATCGGAGTACCTTCTTCGATGACGAAGGACAAGTTGGATGTTTTGTTACCGAATGAGTGTTCAATGCGCGCGGATAAAGTCTGCGGTGTTAAGATTCATATTGGGAATCAAGAGTTCGATCTACAAGCATCGTTACTACCATTGGTGGAGTTCGACGTTATATTTGGCATGGACTGGCTCTCGGAGCAGTAAGCTTATATTGATTGCGGTCGCAAGGAAGTCAAGTTGGGAGCAAGTCGTGAGACAACTTTTACGGGCTTGAAAGGGTCGAGCAAGACGTTAATGTCTGCTCTTCAGGTGGTGAAGGCGGTTCGTGCTGGTGCAGAGCTATTCTTTACACTAGTGGAGGTTGCAAAGCCAAAGCCTACGTTGGATAGTATATCAGTGGTAGCTGAGTACCCTGATGTGTTCCCCGTAGATCTTCCTGGAGCCCCATCTCAACGGGAGATAGATTTCACGATTGAGCTAGTGTCAGGTGCAAAGCCTGTGTCACGATCTCCGTATCGGCTAGCGCCTAAGGAAATGGCGGAGCTGAAGGTGCAACTTCAAGAGTTGTTGGAGCAAGGGTATGCGCGTCCAAGTTCTTCGCCTTGGAGCGCACCAGTCCTCTTTGTTAAGAAGAAGGATGGGAGCTTGAGACTCTGTTTTGATTATTGGGAGTTAAACAAGCTAACAAAAAAGAACAAGTACCCAATCCCAAGGATCGATGATCTTTTTGATCAGTTGGTCGGGTCGACGGTGTACTCTAAGTTGGATCTCAAGTCTGGTTACTATCAGCTGAGGATAAGGGAGAGTGATATCCCGAAGACAGCGTTCAGTTCGAGATACAGGCATTACGAGTTTACGGTCATGCCGTTTGGTCTGACGAATGCGTCGTCAGTGTTCATGAATTTGATGAACAGGACCTTCAGGGAGTACTTGGACCATTTTGTGATCGTCTTCATCGACGATATTTTGGTGTACTCTCAAAGTGAGGAAGATCACTTCAGACATCTTCATTTGGTTTTGGAGATGCTAAGGAGGAATCAATTGTACGCCAAGTTCTCGAAGTGCAAGTTTTGGTTGTCCTCAGTGGCGTTCCTCGGTCATATAGTGAGTGGGGAAGGTATTGCAGTGGATCCGACAAAGATTATTGCGATACAGGAGTGGCCTGAGCTTTCTATGGTAGCGGAAGTCCGGAGCTTTCTGGGGCTTGCCGGCTATTATAGGCGCTTCGTAGAGAACTTCTCGCGGATAGCGTTACCTCTCACTACTTTGACGAGAAAGGAGTAGAAGTTCGTTTGGACGCCGGAGTAAGCGCGAGCTTTTGAGGAGTTGAAATGTCGGTTAACCATGACGCCTGTGTTGAGTTCGCCGAGTGGGACCGAAGGTTATTAGATTTATAGCGATGCTTCGGGCAGTGGTTTGGGTTGTGTCCTATTACAGCATGGAAGCGTTATAGCATATGGCTCGAGACAGCTGAAGGTGCACGAGAGGAACTATCCGGTCCATGACTTGGAGTTAGCGGCCGTGATTTTTGCCTTGAAGCTGTGGAGACACTACTTGTATGGAGTAAATGTCGATATTTATACCGACCCTAAACGCCTGAAATATTTGCTAGATCAGAAAGATCTGAATATGCGGCAGCGTAGATGGATGGAGTTCCTGGGGGACTATACGTTTAAGATCCATTACGTGCCTAGTAAAGGTAATGCGGTTGCGGACGCGTTGAGTCGCCGCGCCCCAGCTCAAGCCAATTGGCTATCGATCCATGACAAGCGGTTGGTTCGGGAGTTGGAGACGATGCAGATCGTTTGTGTAGACAAGCAGTCAAGTGTTGAAGCATTGCTGAATTGGACTGAAGTCCAATATGACCTGGCTGATCGGATTCGGCAGGCGTTGGATATGGATATCCATATGAAGCAACTCATGATAGAGGCTCTGGATGGGTCAAATTCCCAATTCGTTGTGGAGGACAGATTACTTTGGAAAGACGGTCGTTTGTGCGTCCCAAGCGTGGGCGATTTGCGGGTAGAATTGTTGTACGAGGCGCATCATACCAAGTGCTCAATTCACCCGGGGAGCACGAAGATGTACCGCGATGTTAATAAATTGTTCTGGTGGCCAGGACTGAAAAAGGATGTAGCGCTCTACATGGTGAAGTGCCAAACTTTCGCCTTGGTGAAGGCGAAATGCCAAAAGCCGGGAGGATTTTTGAAGTCCTTGCCTATTCTGGAGTGGAAGTTCGACGACATTACTATGAACTTTGTGCACAGGTTGCCAAGGTCGCAAAAGGGGAACAACGCCATTTGGGTGGTCGTAGATCGTCTAACAAAGGTATCACATTTCATTCCGCATAGGAAGGATGATCCGGTTGAGAAATTGGCAAAGTTGTATGTAGACAATATTGTGCGGCTTCATGGTGTGCCCCGCAACATCGTGAGTGACCGAGATGGGTGGTTCATGTCCAATGATTGGAGGCTTGTGCAGCAGATGTTGGGAACAAAGCTGAGTTTTAGCACAGCCTTTCATCCGCAAACGGATGGGCAGACCAAGAGGGTCAATAGGATAATGGAAGACATGCTTTGCATGTGTGTCCTGGACTTTGGAAAGCAATGGGAAGACCACCTATACTTGGTGGAATTTGCGTACAACAATAGCTACCGGGCGAGTATTCAAATGGCGCCCTTCGAGGCCCTATATGGTAGAAAATGTCGCACGCCGTTGTCTTGGTTGGAAACGAGTGAGTCAAAGTTGTACAAGCGTCAAGCGGTG
Organism: Platanthera guangdongensis; assembly: GCA_039583875.1. NCBI lineage: Eukaryota > Viridiplantae > Streptophyta > Magnoliopsida > Asparagales > Orchidaceae > Platanthera > Platanthera guangdongensis. Next base: position 77,023,669 of record CM077147.1, read on the forward strand.
GAGGATGATACTTCATTGGTGCGAACCATTCGAGAGAGGTTGCTAATCGCTCAGGACCGTCAGGCGAAATACTATAATGCCAAGCACAGGAACGTGGAGTTCGCTGTGGGCAACTGGGTGTACTTAAAGATCAAGCCGTTCAAGGGTGTCTCGCGGGTGCGGCGATTGAAAAAGCTAAGCCCGAGGTACCTTGGGTAGTTTGAGGTTCTGGAGTGGATTGACGAAGCGTCTTATCGGTTGAAGCTATCAGTGGAGCTTAGTGGTTTACACGATGTATTCCACATATCGGTGCTTCGGAAGCGGTGCTAGAGCCTTCTTAAGTGATCGCGGTTGATCAAGTGCCGGTGGATAGTGGGTTGACGACAAAGGTCAAGCCCGTGCGGATTGAGGACTCGGAGGTCAAGCGGCTACACAATAAAGAGATCAGGAGGGTCAAAGTCCGTTGGGACAATTGCGGCAGAGAAGAGCTCTCTTGGGAACGAGAGCAGTCTATGCTTGACGAGTATCCGGAGTTGTTCCGCTCAGGTACAATTTAATTTTGTACTTATCTTTCCTCTATGAAATTTCGTGGACGAAATTCTTTTAAGAGGGAGAGAGCTGTAACGCCCCTAAACTCAAAAGAGCGACGCGAGGCGTTTTGTACCAAATTTGGAATTTGGTCGGGGGTACACGGCTTGGGTCACGGGCGTGTCCCAGGGCGTGTCGGGGTCGTTCGACTTTCTGGCAGCAAAGTCTCCGTTCGACGATTTAGCCAAAGTCTGCGTTCGATGATTTTCCAGCAATCTGCATTCGACGATTTAGCCAAAGTCTGCGTTAGTCGATTTTCCAGCAATCTGCGTTCGATGATTTGCCAGGGATCTACATTCGACGATCTGGCTGCGTTTGACGATTTTGCCAGGGATCTGCGTTCGACGATCTGGCTGCATTCGACGATTTTGCCAGGGAACTCTGTTCAATAATTTGGATGGTTCGACGAGTTGCCAGTGATTATCCGTTCGACGATTCGGCAGCGGTCGATGATTTTGGTTCGACGATCATCGAGCGGAGTTCATGACTGGTTGTCACGGGGTGTCCTTGACGGGATGCGGTGTTCGGCCAATTTCCAGGCTGGACTCGGATCACAGCCGTGCTTTTCTTTCTTGGGATCCGATGACTGGTTGTCTTTCCGAATGGATTATACCCGAGGGTAGGGTTTATAACCATTATTTCTGCCGCTGGTTCTTTGTCTACGTTTTAGAGAGAGGGGAGTGCTCGAGGAAGAAGAAGGATAGATCCGGCCATTGGAGGAGTTTCAGAGCTCCAAATCGCGAGCCGACTTCGGATCTACGAAGGCAAGGAGATTGCGGAGCTTTTCATCTGCGTAGATGTCCATGGCGCTGAGGAAGAACGCTAGGGTAACGATTCTCTTCTTGAGCATGTGAAGCTCTTCTTCTTTTGCATAGGAAGCCCGCTCTCGCGAGTTTGCGGTGAGTTGGAGGCGTTCCTTAAGGTAGATATGTGAAGTCCCAGTTGTTTAGAGTCCGTATTCGAGAACGGACATAGACATGATGTGTGAAGCCTACCCGGACAAGTTGGTCTGGAACGGTAATGTTGCATTGCATAAATGGCCGGATAAGACTTCGTGCGAATGTGTGTTTTTCGGGTTTTCTACGTGGTAGATTGCAATAAGGAGCCTTGGGGATTAACCCCAAGATGCACCCGGAAAACTGGGCAGATGCGTGATTCTGCCAACATGGTGGCCTGGGAGCTAACTTGAACATTACCGGGTTATGTGAACTGTGTGACAGAAACGGAACTCGAGAGAAGTTTGACCCGCGCATATGTTTTAAATTAACGTTGCGGTGTGAGTAACGGGTCAGGAGGAACCGTACCCGTTCTATGTAGTTCGGTTATAGCCGTTGGCATAGATGAGGGTCTTCGGCGGTCTATGGTTTAAATTGACGTGACCCATGCTGGGAAGACAAAATGCTCATTGTTTGGCCGTCAAAGTGGCGGTGGTGAGACCGGGGTGTCTATGGCTTTAATTGACGTGACATTGACCGGTTCACCGAGAATGTGCCCTGAGTGCACGGGGTGTGTGGCCGTGCGTGCCTACGCCTGTGATGAAATGTATATTTATATACTGCTTGGTTATGCTAATAAGTGCAGGGAAGGAGCATCGCCGCTCCGAATTGGGGGCGGGATCGTTATAATTTGGTCAGCATTGCTGACCGTTGCTTTTGTTTGCCACCGTGCGGTGGTTTGTTGCTTGCAGGTGCTGCTGGACCAAACGGTCAATAGCGGGCTAAAGCCCAAGTTGCTGTGCCGGCCCTCGAAGGCCTAATATTTTGGAAGCTTTCTTTATTCATGTATGGCCGGCCTGCGTGCCGAGGTTTGAAAACATGTAATTTTGAAGGAAACAATTTGTAAGGCCTTAAGGCTAGTACTTGTGTATTTGTACTTCATTCCTTTGGGATTGTTTAGTGGACATTCATGCTATTTGTAATGGGTTCTTTTAATTGCAACTTATAAAACTTCTTCTGTTAGAATGCTCTGTATAGGACGTTGGATTGGTTGGATGGTTTCCATTGAGTAACCACCTGGACTGTCTGTGGTATATGACGTCGGACCCGGCCGGACCTACTGCTATATGTTATGCGACGGATAGGGGGTGTTACATAAAGTGTGAAAACTGGATAAATCAATTTATGAGCTTAAACAAGCACCTAAGATACGACACATGAAGTTTGACCATATGGTAAAGAGCCTCGGATTTCAGTACAGTCTTTGAGATAAATGCCTTTATCACCTCTCATTGTCGAATCGAATAGTCTTCATATGTTTATATGTGGATGATATGTTGATTCTGGGGTCAGATCTTACTGCAGTTAAGGATATTAAATTCACTCTGTCAGAAGTCTTTGACATGAAAGATCTTGGTTCTTGTAGATACTCTGTTAGGTATGAAGGTTAGAGTTGACAAGGGTCGAGTTACTCTTAGTCAGACTCAATATATTGAGCAACTTCTTTCTACTTGGGGATATGATAATTGTAGGCCGATTGAGACGCCATGTGATCATAATGTTAAGTTGAGTCATAATGTAGAGACCACATTGATCAAGTTAGGTATTCCAAGATAATTGGTAGTCTCATGTATGACACAAGTTATACTAGACCAGACGTTGCTTTTTTCGATTAGTATGCTGAGTCGTTTTACTAGTAATTTAGGCAAAGAGCATTGGGAAGCCCTAGATAGGCTGATGAGGTACCTGAAAGGTACTAAAGATAATGTTTTTTGCTACACTGGTTACCCACCTTATGTGGAGGGACATTCTGATACATTGTGGTGTTCAGAAGTCGGGAACAGCAAGTCCACCAGTGGATATATGTTCACTTTGGGTGGAGCTGCTATCACTTGGAAATCCAAAAGCTAGACCTGTATAGCATTGTCGTCTATGGAAGCCGAGTTGTTTGCCTTAGATTCGGGTGGTGAAGAGGAAGATTGGATCAGGAACTTGATTTTAGACATTCCCTTGTCTAAGTTACAAGTCAACTCATTGAGCTTATATTGTGATAATCAAGCAGCAGTCCAAGTCGTTAAGAATGCCATCTATAATTCTAAGAAGAGACATGTACGACTGAGACATGCCTTATTGAATTATCTGAAAGAATAAAGAATTATCACTTTGAGCGATGTACGTTCAAATGATAACCTGGCTGATACATTGACGAAAGGAATGCCCAAAGACTGACTAATCAAAACAGTGGGGGAAATATGACTAAAGGCGATTTAGTTCGGCCTTAGTTCGACAATAGATGATTTAGTTCAGCCTTTATCCAGACGTTTTGATTATTCTATTTTTTTGTCAAAGTAAGCATGTTGTGTTTCATTGATGCTCTTGGTTGCTTGAGTTCGGATCTGGTAAGTTGTTTCATTCCAAACTTGATGCTAACAACTTCACCTGGATTCAGCTTTTGCCTTAGAGGAGAGTGTTATTCCAAACTTGATAACACAATCTGACTTGGTCTTGTCTCTTCTTCCAGAGATTGGTTCCATTTCAAACTTGATGAGTTCCAATTAATTTTAGAAGGGCAGTAACCATGATATTTCATATAGGATCACAGATACAACTGTGGTGTCCAGAAGTCTGAAATCATTTCGGTTGAAACAAATATCAGGTCCTGAGGTAAAACTATAATACTCTATGAACGTATCCTCTCAGCCAAATTAAAATGATCAATACTAAGTTCTTTTAGTAGAACTAGATATTTGCAAATTTTCAAAGGATAAAATTCATTCTGAAATGAAATTCTCTATTGAAATTACAGGGGTTGCTGAGATAGGAGGAGCAGTGGTTGACTGGAATCCAAATCAGGATGATCTTTTGGATGATGAGTTTTAGAGTGTTATTAGTTTATCTTTTGCTACTTCTGTTCAGAGCATTGTTTAGCTCTTCTTTTATGCACTGTTTGTTTGGACTTTCAAGATATCTGTTGACTTATGATGCCAGGCATATAGGGCCTATATCTTGTTGTACCTGAGACTATTTTTGTTTTGCAGTTGAGTTCTGTTTACTTATGCATGTATACGATTTTGTGCTTAAGTCTAATTTTGTTTGAAATAAGTGCTTGACACGGTTGTGTATGATTCACGGTTGGTTGAACTTTGCACAAACCACCCTCTATCCGAAGTCTGGGTTCACGACGGACATAGGAAGAGATTGTTAGATATTTATATATATGTATGTTTGTGTGTTAGACCGACTCAGAATAGGTTAACGAGTTTGTGTCATCCTAGGGTCTTGCTCTACGCTGGAAGTACTATAAATACTCATTTCATACATAGATGTGGTATTTGTAGAATACTTTGAGCGGAGTTCTTCTATAATATTCATACCACAACTTAACATCATCGTGGACAGCTTGAATAATAGACGAATAAGAAGCAGAGGTTTCTCCAAAGCATCATTGGCTAAGGGTGTCGAGAGGAAAAAGTGAAAAGAAGCATCATTTTCTGTCAAGAGAAAGAATTTGATTTTAAGTATTTTTCAACTATTGGTGAGAGATTAGTAAGGAGATGGTTAGGGGAATAAGAAAAAAGTTTCATTTCAGTAAGTTCTTCAAATTCAACTGTAGGAAATATTTTCTCCAAGACGAGCGGGTCCGAGGAGGGTAAAGTGCAGCAAATTGGACGGACATGAGCTGCTGCACTTTATCGTGCAGTGCGATCTAATGGATGTGAGTGTGCTGAGATGCGTGCACATCTCAGCGCATATATCTCAAAGCATGCACACATTTCTCAAAGCGTGCAAGCATCTCCGCACGAGCTAAGATGCACTCGCAGTCGTCGGATCATGCGCATTGCACGATAAAGTACTTTTATTACACTTTACCCTCCCCAGACCTCGAGACAAGCACTCTCAAATTGGTGGGTTGGGATTCTCACAAGTAGTGTTTGATAACGATTCAAATTTCGTTATGGCCACGAATCTGAACTATATATTAAATTATTCGTCGGCTACAAAGTAAACTCAAGTTACATTTTTGCCCAAATCTTTATTTTGGCAGTTCAAAAGGGTTGTAAATTTCTATTTTCACGTTACTGGTTTTCGGCTATAAGGTGTCAAAACATTAACACCTTATATCGCGGGAAGTTTGGTTGTTCACAAATAGTATAGTTGCGAATAACTCGGGATTTGATTCGTTAAAATTCGATTTAAATTCATATTTTTGAATTTGAATCTGAATTTGGATTCAGATAGTTTTCGAATCTGAATCCGAATAATTTTATTCATTTTCAAAGAATTCGCGAATAACTCACGAATAGTGGGATATATAATTAAATTAATATATGTAATTAAATATTATAAAATCTGAATTCGAATCTATGTTCAAATATGAATTCAACATTTAATGATGAATCCAAATCCGTCACTGAATATTCTAACGAATCTGAATCTAAATCTCTGCATTCTGTGTCAAATTTGGATTCGATTGAAGAATTATTCAATTTGATCCGGTTCATGATTCTCTCTCTCGTTGTTCCATCCGCAAACCGATGGTCAAACGAAGAGAATGAATTGTATTGTAGAATATATGCTTAGGATGTGTTCTCTCGACTTTGGTAGGAGAATGGGAGACCACCTCATCATGATAGAATTTTTTTACAATAACAACATCCAGACGAGTATCAAGATGATATCATACAAAGAGTTGCATGGTACGCAGTGTTGAACGTCGATGTCTTGTGTACAACCCCGTGTTCGCTGAGTGGATTCACCAGACTAGGCGAGCGAGCCAAAATGATCGGCCTGCATCAATGCAGTAGTCGGGCGAACCAAGATGGCCGGCTCGCTCCCACCAAGGCTAGGCGAGTGAGTCGTACGAGCCAGCCCATCCAACCCGCGCCTGCCTAGGCTAACTTATCACCAGCTCGCCTCCGTATATGGGCAGGCGAGCCATGGCAGCCCAGCTCGCTCTTGTCTAGAGATAGAAGGCGATCTGCGGGAGCCAGGGCGCATCTGCCCTATAGAAGGGAGAGTTGACCCCTGCTCCTCGGCACTTGCCTAGTGGGGTCTAGAGGCAAAATTACCTGGATGCCCTTGCAGGGGGTGCAAATAGCCTTCCAAAACAGCGGAGTTACGTTGTTGACGGACCACTTTTGGCTGCATATAGCTATTCCAAACAACGGAGGTGCGCTGTTAGTAGACCAACTTCAAAAACTATAAATAGACTTAAGGGGGAACCTCAGAAGGCATGCTTACTTGTGCCTGAGTCTTCTTGCGCTTTCTGAGGTATCCTTAGCTCAGCACCTGGCTAAGGAGGGGAAGCACTGTAAGATTTTATGGGTGTGTGGTGGGACCTCCATTCTAGAATCTTGGGTCTGTTCATTGTGCTAAGTCTTTGGTTGTTTGGCTTGAGAGAGAGAAGTAAGTGTGCGATCACCCCTTCCCCAAGGGTCGAACTCCATAGAGACCGATTCTTCGATTTCAACATTTTGGTGTGGTGAGCGTGGAGAGTGATTGTTGTAATATGGAGACTAGGCGGTATGGCGGCTTCACTTGCGGCTTGGATATCGAGCGGTCTGGCGGCTTGTCTGGTGGCTTGGAGACCGGGCGGTCTGGCAGCTTCACTGGAGGCTTGGAGACCGGGCGGTCTGGCGGCTTGTCTGGCGATTTGGAGATTGGGTGGTCTGGCGACTTGTCTAGCGGCTTAGAGACTGGTCGATCTGTCAACTTCACTGGCGGCTTGTCTTCTCTTATCAGTATGGTCGAGCGGTTAAACCTTCTTATAAACCACGCGGCCTATGCGGTCTTGGTTTGTCTAAATCGCTAGTCCCATAAATGTATTTAGTCACATATTGCTTAATTATATTCTCTCCCTTCTCCTCCATTCTATAAAAGGAGGTCATACCTTTGTAATATATATATTTTTTGAAAATAAAAACTCTGTGTTTTGTCCAAATTTCGATTTCTTTTTTTCTGTTTCTCTCCATCCCTGTTTGCACGGCTTCTTTCTGCCATCCTTCTTATTTATGGCTCTCTCCGATATTTCTACTACTACTACCACACCCATAGCCCACCCTCCTCCTTCTACTCCTTCAGGAAATCTTGGAACCGTTTCCAAATTTATCGGTTCCAACTACCCAGACTGGAGTGTCTCCTTCACCTTACTTTTTTCGCTCTCAGCGCAAACGCCATCATCTCATCGTTCAACCACCTCCTCCCGAGTCCGATCTCTTAGATGGCTGGGATGTTAGCAATGTTCTTATTCGCACTTAGCTGGCTAACAACCTTTCTAATGAGTGCCTCCCCGTTATCCTCCATGATGAAACGGTCAAGGCCGCTTGGCTTTATCTTGCCGCTCTTTACTCTAAGGGGGCTCAGACGTCCCATATCTATACTCTTTTTGTGGACCTTTTTACCCGTCCCTCCATGTCTCCTACTGCTGCTTACCAACAGTTTCAGGCTCTGCGAGCTAAAATCCTTCAGAACCGTCCCTTCTCTGCGGATCTTGTCGAGCAACAAAAGAACTTTCAGGGGCTTCTGGTTGTGTGTTATCTTCTACGTCTTCCAGAGTCCCATGACATGATCCGTCAACAGATCCTTGGCTAGGGGAATTCTCCCACCTTGGATGCCACCGCTGTCCGCATCGCTGTTGTTACCTCTTTGCTTCAGCGTCCACTATTATCCGCCCCACCGCTACCTGACACCTACGCTTATCATACTCAGTGGGGTGGCTCTGGTGGCTGCAGCCACCAATCTGGCGGGCGTGGACTTTCCCGCTTTCTCTGCTCTCACTATGGCTACACCAACCATATGGTTGATCGTTGCTAGACGAAACATCCGCATCTTCGCCCTTCTAGTGACACTTCTACCTCCTCTTCGAAGCCATCTACCTCGGTGGTCACGTCTATAGGTAGTGCCCATGTGGTGACTCAAGGTAAATGACTGATTGACTCAGGTGCAACTAATCATATGACCGATAATCCTCAGTGCTTTTCTCTCCTAGAAACACATGATCGGTTGCCCTCAGTCTTCATTGCGGATGGCTCTCCCTCACCGATCAATGGGATGAGAGTGGTTCAAGTCACTCCGTCTCTTCACCTGGCAGACACCCTCCACGTGCCCCACATGTTCATGCAATTTATTATCTGTTACTTCTCTTTGCAAGCAACTACAGTGCTCCGTCACATTCACTCCTACTTCTTGTTCTTTTCAGGATCCGAGCTCCCAGAGGACGGTTACTACTGGGACTGAGAGCAACGACCTCTACTTTTTGGACAATGTATCTGCTCTATTCGTTTTTTCTTCTTCTTCTACGGATCTTCTCCAATGACATCTTTGCCTTGGTCATATTCCTCCAAAGCTTCTTTGACAGCTTCTGCCCCACTTACCTTCGCATAGTCCTCCTCTCAACTGTGACGCATGTCAAATTGGTAAGCATCACCACTCATCCTTCCCACCGAAGCAAGGTCGTGGCTCTTCCCGTCCATTTGATTTAGTTCACTTCGATGTCTGGGGACCTTGTTGGATCCCTAGTTGATTTGGGCTAGATTGACTGACTTAGGTTGTGACCCATCATGTATAGCCAGAGTCAATTTGTGTCCTAGAGTCTAGGTTAAGTCCTTAGGCTCAACTCCAGATGGACCAACTTTCAACAAGACCCTCAGAGGCTCCAGACTCACAAGTTTTTCAAGACTAAGTAGAGTGAGTTTGACGTTCGTCGAACTCAGCTCGACGAAAGGAGTTCTGCGCTCGACGATCGTGAGACAATTCTTAGTGCTGTGCTCGACGATCTATGTTATCTATTCGACGAAAACTCAGTTTCTACATCAAGCCAAAGTCAGGAGAACTTCAAACTTTTCTAAGTACAGCTTCATGCTTCGGTCGACGAATTATATTCTGAGCTCGACGAACTTGGACCTAAAGTTCACAGCTTCTCAGGTCGACGAAGTCAGCTTCTCAGGTCGACAGATGCTATACTCTACTCAACGATTTCTGGACTCAGAGAATCTGTGTCGACACTTAGGGTTTGTGTCGACACCAGACAATCTGTGTCGACACCAGGATTTCAGTCGACACCAGCTTATGTCGACACCAGGATTTCAGTCGACACCAGCTTATGTCGACACCAGGATTTCAGTCGACACCAGATTATGTCGACACCAGGATTTCAGTCGACACCAGCTTATATCGACACTAGAGGATTTGTGTCGACACCAAGATCAATCTGTCGACACCAATTTATGTCGACACAACATTTCAGCAGATGCAGAGTATTTTGTCTAAGTTCAGAACGTTTCTCAGGTCGACGAATTTGATTCTCAGCTCGACGAATGAAGACTGTCTATCAGATGAATGAAGATTGTCTGGTCGACAAACTCTATCAAGCTCAGCTCGACGAACTCAAGCTCAGCTCGACGAACACAAGTTCAGCTCGACGAATTGTGTTCTTTGTTCGACGAATCCAGATTAGGTTTTCTTCAAGGTTCCCGCTCCGTTTCTTGGCGCTAATTCCTGAACATTTAATGCCAGATCTTCTCGGAATGTTACCGTTAGAACGTGCATTGACTATGGACGATTACATGCCATTTTTCCATGGGACAGTTAGGAAAGTCATTGATTGCTGATTCTTTCCAAGGCCGACTGTAATTACTGCTCGACATTCAAAAGTTTGAATATTCCTCAGTGAGTAAGAGATATACAGAGATACACAAAAAATAGAGACACAGTAAGAGAACAGAATCAAGCAGTGATAGAGTTCAAGAATCACAGTACAGAAAACAATCTGATAGACACTCTGAAGCTGCAGAAGAACAAAACTTTCTCAAATCTAAAGTTCTTGACTGCAATCAGCCTTGACCAGAGAACTTTTGAAGAAGAAGAAGAACAACCAAAATTCAATCAAGAGTCTTCTTCTTTCTATTCTCAGGACAACTTCAAAGGACAACAAAACTTTATCAGTCAAAAGAAGTTCCTGAAGCAGTTCTGGTCCAAGCATTCTTGGTCATTGAAGGCCTATCACCTTGAAGCAGTGCTCCAGCATTCCTGACCAATTCAAGATCTCAGGGGGAGCAAGATCTGCTACATCAATCCACAAGTCTTCTCTCTGACTGTTGACAGAGAAGACACTATCACCCTCTCTCTAATTCCTGTACAAGGTTTTAAATCCCTTCAAAATTATTCTGGTTGCAAGTCTCCTTCCAAAAGACTTGAGGGTTTGGTTTTTGGGAACCTGATCAAAACCCATTGGTGCTCAGGACACCTGATCAACTCATCCTGCAGTGGATTCCTACTTAGGGTGGTAGAAGAGTGGATGTACCCAGATTGATTGGGGAACCACTATAGCTCCTTGTGTCTTCTGGTTGCTTATTTTCTTTTATTTTCTGGCTGTGGTCTGTGATTGCTCTGTGTTTAGTTAGTTGTTGTGTTTACTTTATGTTATTTGCTTCCCTGTTCACTTAGGTATACAACAACAATTGTAAAAAGTTTTTAGTAAGCACCATACTCTATTCACCCCCTCTAGAGTATATCAGATCTAACCTGCACTTTCAGACCTGCTCCTACCCTCACTATAGGCCGAGGTAGTTCGTATTTTGTAACCTTTATTAATGATTTCTCACGGTGTACGTGGGTGTATCTCTTAAAATAGCGCTCCGAGTTATTATATGTATGTACATCATTTTATTATATGATTAAAACGCAATTTGTTATGACTATTAAGATTTTTCGTTCTGACATTGCCAAAGAATATCTTAGTCGTGATTTTTCTTTTCCCTGTATGTAAAATGATATTATTCATCAAACTAGCTGTGTCTATACCTCTCAGCAAAATAACGTTGCTGAATGCAAAAACCGTCACCTCCTTGATGTCGCTCCAACCTTAATGACACAAATGCAGGTACCTCACTCCTATTGGGGCTATGTAGTTCTTATCTCCTGCTATCTCATCAATCACATTCCTTCCACGGTTCTTCAAGGCCACACACCATTCTCCATTCTCTATCAAGGCAAGGATCCCTTCCTGCTTCCTCTACGTATCTTTGGGTGTACGACTTTTGTGCACGCTCCCTCTGCCACTCGTGACAAACTATCTCCCTGTGCCACCAAGTGTGTCTTTATGAGTTACTCTTCCACTCCGAAAGGCTACTGTTGTTTTGATCATGTTCTTCGAAAGCATTTTGTCTCTGCAGACATTACCTTCTTCGAAAATGCGTCCTACTTCTCTCATGATTCCTCCCCTCTTCCTGAGATTCCTGCTTCTCCTCGCGTCACCTCCATCCCATCTATGCCCACCGAGACCCCTCCTGCACCACCATGTCCACTATCTCCAGCTCCGCTCTTTTTGCCTTCGCCGTCTCTCTACTCCCGGGCCAACTCTCTCCTCAACGGATGCTCCAGACACTGATGAACACGACGACCTGGATGTTCCCATTGCTCTACACAAAGGAGTGCATTTGTGTAACCAATATTCGCTTACTGCCGTTATTTCCTATGCTCGTCTTACCCCTTTCTCCCAGGAATTTTGCACTGGCTATCTCTACCACTACCACTCCACGTATATACTAGGACACCCTTGTTGTTCCTCATTGGAAGGCCGCGATGGATGAGGAAATTACCACCCTTACCGAGCGGGGTACATGGACTCTTGTTCCTCCTCCTTTCGGCACTGATGTTATTGGCTGTTGCTGGGTCTTTGTTGCGAAGTTCCGTCCGGATGGTAGTGTGGACAGTTACAAGGCCCGACTGGTTGCTAAAGGCTTCACTCAGACCTACGACATTGATTACTTTGATACCTTCTCTCTCGTTGCTCATCTCAGCACTATTCGGGTTTTCCTATCCGTGGCCGGCAACAAAGATTGACCCATTTATTAACTAGATGTCAAGAATGTCTTCCTCTATGGTGATCTACAAGAGGATGTCTACTTGGAGCAACCTCCTGGGTATGTTGCTCAGGGGGAGACACGCGTATGCCGATTGTAGAAGACTATATATGGCCTAAAACAAAGCCCTCGGGCGTGGTTTGATAAGTTCAGCAGCATTGTGGTAGCTGTTGGTTTCATAAGGAGCTCTGTCGATCACTCTTTGTTTATTCGCAAAACCGCCCTGGGTCTGGTGGTTCTTACCGTATATGTGGACGATATTTTTTTATTAGTGATGACTAGGCTGGGGTAGCACTGACAAAGAAACATCTCCATTAACATCTTGTCACGAAGGATATGGGCTCCCCAAAGTACTTCATGGGGATAGAAATCTCTCGAAATCCCAATTCTTTGGTTCTCTCCCAACGTAAATATGCTCTTGATCTTCTGCAAGAGACAGGGTTGACTGGGGCTAAACCTGCCCGATGCCCCATGGCTACCAGAGAAGATAAAACCTGGATAGATGACTCGCCTCTTCTATTAGATGTTATAAGGTACAGACGTCTGATGGGCAAACTCATTTATCTTACTGTAATAAGACCCAACATCTCCTAAGATGTAGGCAAGGTTAGCCAGTTCATGCAAGCTCCTAAAAAGTGTCATCTATATTCTGCCCTGTGGATATTGGAATATATTAAAGCGACGTCTGGTAAGGGACTACTGTTTCAGAGAAATTGTCACTTAAAGGTTGAAGCCTACTCAGATTCTAGCTATGCTGACGACAAAAGTGATTGCAAGTCCGCATCAGGTTTTTGCATATTCGTGGGAGGGAACCTAGTGAGTTGGAAGAGTAAGAAACAATCTGTTGTCTCTAGGTCCAGTGCAGATGCTGAATATCGCAGTATGACATCAACCACTTGTTTGTTAAAGTGGTTACAAGCTCTCATGCTGGACTTAGGAGAAGTTTACAATCATCCTTCACCTATGTTTTGCGATAATAAGGTCGCTATATACATCTCCAGAAATTCAGTATTTCATGAAAGAACAAATCACTTCGAAGTTGACTGTCATTTCATCAGAGAAGAGATATCGAAGAAATAGATTTGCACTCTATTCGTTACTTCAAACACCGAGTTGACAGATATCTTCACCAAGCCTGTGTCAGCTTCTTTTTTTCACATTTGCGACAAGCTGAGCATGATTGATATATATGCTCCAGCTTGAGGGTGAGTGTTGCAATATGGAGACCGGGCGGTCTGACGGCTTCACTGGCGGCTTGGAGACCGGGTAGTTTGGCGGCTTGGAGACCGGGAGGTCTGGCGGCTTCACTTGCGGCTTGGAGAACGGGCGGTCTGACAACTTGTCTGGCGGTTTGGAGACCGGGCGGTCTAGCGGTTTATCTGGCGGCTTGGAGACCGGTCGGTCTGGCGGCTTGTCTTCTCTTATCAATATAGTCGGGCAGTTAAATCTTCTTGTCAAACCGCGTGGCCTATGCGGTCTGGGTTTGTCTAAGCCGCTAGTCCCATAAATGTATTTAGTCCCACATTGCTTAATTGTATTCTCTCACTTCTCCTCCATGCTATAAAAGGGAGGTAATACCTTTGTAATAGATACATTTTTTGGAAATAAAAACTGTGTTTTGTCCAAATTTCGGTTTCTCTTTTTCTATTCGCACAGTGATCAACACTGAAAATATTTAGTAAGATCGATGACTGGAGGAGAAGGACATGGTTCGGGCAGGGCCGATTTGCCACCCCCTTCCCCTCTTGCCACCGTCGAGATGTTCGAGGAGTTCAGGCAGGAGGTGCTTAGCCTCGTCAAGTTTGCACTCGGCGCGCCCCCCAAGTGCTCGACACTGGCTGTACAACCCCATATTTGGCAAGTGTTGGTCGACATGAGCCAGATCGGCCAAAGTCCTGCAGTCCGGCTCGCCCAAGTGGGGTGGACTGTTTGAGGGGCGAGTGGAGTAGGTCAGCTCGCACTCACCCAGAGGCTCGATAGGCAACAGGTGAGCGGCGCAGGCCGGGCCCGCACTCACCCAGTGTTGGATAGAAGCGGCGAGTGCCAGCTCCATCGAGCACTCACAGCCCCCGACGAGTGGAGGTTCTAGAGGGCCACTCGCCCAGCCCCTTGTGATGTGTTTTCACCATTTTGCCCCTGCTGATCTGTCCATGGCCTATTAGAACAACAGAGTTATGCTGTTGGCAGACCCAGTTGGGTTGCACATAGTTGTTCAAAACAACAAAGGTTTGTTATTTGTAGTCCATTTTCAGAAATCTATAAATAGACCCAAGAGGGTACCTCAAAAGGAATACTCACTTGTGCCCCCGTCTTCTTGCGCTTTCTGAGATATCCTTAGCTCAACATTTGACTAGGGAGGGGAAGCGCTCTAAGATCTTCCAGGTGTGTAGTGGGACCTCCACGTCGAGCCCTTGAGTCTGTCCCTTATTCTTTTTTCCTTTGTTATTTAGCTCGCGGGAGGGAAGTAAGTGCACGATCACCACTTCTCCTGGGGTGAACTCCACAGGGACCGAGTTTTCAGTTTCAAAATTTTTGGTGCGGTGAGCGTGGAGCGTGGTCAACACAGAAAATCTTCAGCAGGCTAGATGGCTGGAGGAGAAGGGCATGGTTCGGACAGGGCCGACTCGCCACCCCCTCCCCCTCTTGCCATAGTGGGGATGTTCGAGGACTTCAGGAAGGAAGTGCTCAGCCTTGTCAGGTTCGCACTCGGCCTCGTCAGGTTCGCACTTGGAGCGCGAGCCGAGTGCTCGACACCAACTGTTCTAATTGCCGCCACCCTAGATCTAGGCGAGGATACCCTGGCTCGGTGAGCTGGGAAGTAAGTTGTAGAGGAGGGGAGAGGGTGCGAGCTCCCCAGGCGAGTGCTTTTACCGGGGTCGACGAGCGGAGGCCGGTTCGGCGAGATGGGGGTGCGAGATCCTTCAGCATGCCCAGCATGGGGATGCAGCCCCTTCAGCGAGTTGGTTTCTTCTGCTCCAGTTCCAGAGGAGTTCAGGGAGCCGGAGATGTCTTACTACACCAGGAAGGAAGATCCGGTCCAACACATCCAGTGGTTCGAAGATGTGGTGTCGATAAGGCAGATGTCCGATGCCTTCAAATGCAGACTCATCGCCATTACCCTCAAGAAGAAGGCGAGAGAGTGGTTCCACCAACTACCAGACAACTCAATCTACTACTTTGAGGACCTTCTTTGGGGGTTCATGTTGAGGTTCACCACTTCCAAGAAATGGAAGAAGGAGTCGGAGTCCCTATTCCACATCAAGCAGGGGGTGAATGAGACCTTAGGAGTTACGTGCACCGGTTCCAAGAGGAGGTCACCCAGGTCCAGGAGATTCTAGGACATACCCCGATGATGACCTTCACCCTGGGGCTGCATCAGAGTTTCGTTAGGATGGAACTGAAGAGGGTGCCGCCTCTCTCCTATAAGGAGCTGATGGAGAGGGCAATGAGGGAAGTCGACGGGGAGGCGTCAAATCCCGAGTTCATGAAGAAGTTGGACAGATGGGCCATAGAAGAGGAGAAGGGGCCAGGAGGTGGCCGAGGATAGGAGGTGAGGAAAGCTGAACCTCGACAAAGGAAGCAGTAGTAGCAGAAATAATAGCAACCCAGGTGGGGGCGTTAGGAGCAGAACCGTCTCAACTAGAGGTAGCCAGAGTGGCAAGACTAAGGCCAGCAGAGAGGTTTCCACAGAGGAGACTACCTCCAGGGGGCCAGGGTCAGTTTCATCCTTTAGGATGGAGGCAGGGCCAAGTCCACCTCTCCCCGATCAGCACTAGGCTATGACAATAGCCATGCATGCAGAGGCGGAGAGGTCAACATAGGGGGAGAAGGAAAGTCAGGGTGGAGTTACCCTATTGTGACTTCCACCAGGAGGAGGGGCACGCTACATCCACGTGCCAAGAGTTCCTCGAGGTGAGAGGACACAGGGAGCAGTAGCAGAAGGGAGACCATTAGGATGTGCGGATCGAGGAAGTCCTGCCTTGGGCAGAGGTGGACAGGTGTGAGGACCGGGATGATGTGGGAGCCTAAGGTGGGATCAGAGTGATCCATGGGGGTTGGGGGTCGAGGCTTCCCGGAAGGCAAGCCTCCACACCATATATCAAATGAGCATTGGCTCTACATCCCAGACCCCACCCCCAGAGGAGAATATCACCTTCTCAAGGAAGGACATGCTAGATCACGTGGATCCCTTCTGCGATGCACTGGTCATCCAGACAACGATCAAGAATTTCACAGTCTCCTGGATCCTCATCGGCAACGGGAGTTTAGTCAACATCACCTTCAAATAGGCGTTTGATGCGATGAAGGTGGAGGCCAAGAGTGTGCTGGCCTCGGATGGGCCCCTGTTCGGATTCTCGGGTGAAAGGAAGGAGGTGGAAAGGGGAGTGGGGCTCCATGTCACTCTAGGGGGCAGTATCAAAATTGCAGGTTCATCATCATGGACGCCCCCAGTAGTTACAATGTCATCTTTAGATTGCCTCTCATCAGCACCATCCGATGCGTCCCCTCGTCCTTCCACCAATGCTTGAAGTTTAACACCGAGGGGATCCATGCCTGGGTTTGGGGAGACCCCAAGTTGGTGAGGGAGTGCTACATCACTACCGTAAACTCTATCTCTTGGCAGGAGAGAGTCGAGGAGATGGAGCAGAGGATGGAGGAGGCAGAGCAGGGAGTAGGTGGAGTGGAGATGGAGGAGGAGGAGAACCGCACCCAGGCAGAGGTGGTGGATGGAGTCCCAGAGGAGTTGGCCGAGGTGATGGTCGTGGAGGAAGTGGTGGAAGCCGAGGAGGTCCTTGTCCCGGGGGAGGGTGACGTTGGAGAATATGGGGAGCAGTCCTGCTTGGAGGCTGCGGAGTAGGTGGTGGAGATGGAAGTTCTCACCCTTGGAGGAAGGGTGGAGAAGGTGCGCATCAGCGGGGGGATGATCCCGGTAGACCAGGAGAGGATGCTGACATGCATCTAGAAGAACATGGACATCTTCGCTTGGAGTGCAGCAGAGATGCCAGGAATTGATGCAGACGTTTCCTGCCACCGCCTAAACCTGGACCCAGGAGCTCGCCCCATCCAATAGAAGAAGAGGTCCATCGCTGAAAAGCTGGCCGAGCCAAACAGGGAGGAGCTGGCCGAGCCAAACAGGGAGGTGTTGGCCAAGCTCCTAAAGGCTGGCTTTGTATCAGAATTCAATACTTCGGCTGGGTATCCAATGTAGTCATGGTAAAAAGGAGATGGCCGGTGGAGAATATGTGTTGATTTTTCTTTACTTAATAAATCATATCCTAAGGATTGTTACCCCTTGCCTCAAATTGACGCACTAGTTGACTCAGTCATCGGTTTTCCTGTAATGAGTTTTTAGATGCATTTTCAGATTATCATCATATCAGGATCCCCCCCCCCCCCCCGATGTGAAAAATGTCTCCATCATAGGGGATGAGTGCCACTACTACAAGATGATGCCTTTTGGCCTGAAAAATACAGGGGCAACATACCAAAAGATGATGGATCGGGTCTTCCAAGAGCAGAAGGGGAGGAATCTCAAGGTTTATGTGGATGACCTGATGATCAAGAGCCGACAAGTGGACTCCCACCGCTAGTATCTAGAGGAGACCTTCGACACCTTATGTAAATACAAGACGAGGCTGAACCCTTTGAAATGTGTTTTTGGGGCCAGCAGGGGAAAGTTCTTGGGTCATCTTCTCACACCCGCAGGGGTGGAACCAAATATTGACAAGGTCAAGACGATCATGGATTTGGGGTCACCTCGGAATGCTAAGGAGGTGCAGCGGTTGACAGGAAAATTTGCAGGGCTGAGCAGGTTCCTTTCCCGAGCTGGGGGGAAGTGCTCTCCCTTATTCAAAGCGTTGAGGGGAGGCAAGAAGTTCGAATGGACTGGGGAATGCGAGGATGCGTTCCAAGCCTTGAAGAGGCAGTTAACTCAGGCCCCCCTGATCCAAGGGCCGAAGGAGGGGGAGGACGTATCTTTGTATCTTGGGGTCGGAGCAGAGGTCTTGAGCTCCGTCCTAGTTCGAGAAGAGGGGAAGAGGTAGCTGCCAATATACTACGTGAGCCGGGTCCTGAGGAAGGCAGATCTCTATTATCCCATTTTGGAGAAGCTGGCCTTTGCTCTGGTCATCTTGACTCGAAGGCTCCGACCCTATTTCCATGCACACTCCATCCGAGTGGTGACTAACCACCCCCTCTGCAACATCTTCGAGGGAGTGGAGCATTCAGGCAGATTGGCCAAGTAGTCGGTGGAGCTGAGTGGGTTCCATATCTCCTTTGTTCCGCACCTCTTGATCAAGGCCCAAGCCATAACCGACTTTCTCGTTGATTATGTGGTCGAGGGGGCAGAGGCAGAACTCACTCGCCTAGTTCCCTGGAAGGTGATGGTAGATTGCACATCAGGAAGACATTCCTTGGGGGTGGGGGTGATCTTGGAGAGCCCACATGGAACGAGGATCGAGCAAATGGTGGTGGTGCACTTTCCCATCACTAACAACCAGGTAGAGTATGAGGCTCTGTTAACGGGATTGTGCCTGGCCAGGGAGTTGGGGATGCAAGACGTGGAGGTCCTCACTGACTCCATGGTGGTGGCCTCTCAGATCAACGAGGAGTTTGAGATAAGGGAACCTACTCTCCAATTATACTTTACAAAGGTGAAGGGGGTCATCGGTATATTCCAGACCTTCTACATCCTATATATGTCATAAGAGGAGAATAAGCAGGTTGATCTGCTGGCCAAGTGTGGTCCTCGGGTGGGGGGTACCATCACCGACCTGTTTCGTCCATCCATCCAAGAAGGGGAGCTGATAGAGGTGGACCAACACCCCTCATGGATGGATCCTTTCGCGACATTCCTATCCACATGGGAGTTCCCCAAATGGATGGACAAGAAGAAGTTCAAGTACAAGTCGACATATTATCTTATGCGCGATATGCGGTTGTATAGGAAGACTCTCTCGGGGATACTAGCACATTGTGTGGCCGAGAGGGAGGTGCAAAGGATCTTGGAAGAGGTCCATTCAAGAGAGTGTGGAAGCTGCTTGGGGAGCAGAACTTTGGAGGGAAGAATAGTCCAGTAAGGGTACTTTTGGCCGACCCTAAGCCGGGATGCCGCATAATTCATAAGGAAATAACACAAGTGCCAACTATTTGCCCCTTAGCCCTTCGTCATTTGGGGGATGGACTTGGTAGTACCTTTGCCCTAGGCCAACAGGCAGAGGAGGTTCTTGTTCTTCATGATCGACTATTTTTCTAAATGGTTGGAAGTGAAGGCACTGGCCAAGGTGACCTCCCAGGTTATCAGGAACTTTGTTTGGGGGGAGATCATCTGCCGGCACGGGTTGCCGCAGACCATCATCACGGACAATGGACCTCAATTTTCCAGCACCGAGTTCATCAGTTTTTGCGGATAGCTTGGGATTGACCTCAGGTTTGCCTCAGTCCACCATCCCAGGAGCAATGGGTAGGTGGAGGCGACAAACAACATCATCGTGAACCTCCTCAAGAAGAAAGTGGATAATTTGAAGGGTAGCTGGGTGGAGCAGCTTCCTTCGGTTCTCTAGGCCCTGAGAACCACTCCCAACATGGCCACGTGGGATACCCCCTTCAAGCTTTCCCATGGATGAGAGACAGTGCCTCCATTAGAGTTCTAAGTCTGGATGCCTCGGGTGGTCGAGGCAGAGGCATGCAGGTAGAATGGCAGACTGAAAATGAGGAGGAGCTACAGCTCTCCCTTGACATGGTGGAGGAGCTTCGTGGTCTCTCCACCATCCGACAAGTAGAGGTGAAATGGAGAATGGCCAAGTACTTTGACAAGCACGTCAGGGTTAAACAGTACGCGGGAGGGGACTACGTCCTGAAGAATGTGTATGCGGCAGGGAGATCAGCAGCAGTGGGGAAGCTCAACCCTTACTGGGATGGTCCATATAATGTCCAGGAAGCTCTAAGGTTGGGGGGGGGGGGGTATCATCTCCGAGATCTGGAGGGCGAGACCCTAAGTCACACCTGGAGTGGTGATGACTTGAAACGTTTCTACCTATAAAAGCATGTACGTACTCTCCTTTAATGAATAAAATCCTTTGATGCCCCACCCCTTTTGTAGATCAAGCTTGTAACAAATATTTATCAAGCTAAGTCATGAAATGCCTCCGCTGTCAGGATCCCGTCTAGATGGCGGGGCTGGAGATTGGTTAATGGATGACAAGTATTCTCGCTTTGGGTTTAGGTCCCGAGATGCTCCCGCTGCTAGGCTTCCACCTAGATGGCAGGGCCAGGATCCTCGAGTGACGTCGTTATGACCCTGGAGGGCTGAGCCCGGTTGATGCTCAACACCCGTCATCAGGCTCTCACCTAGCTGATTGGGCCGGTAGTAGCGCCAGGAGGTTGGACAATGATAAGTTTTTCTTGCTCTGGGGTTAGGTCCCGAGATGCTCCCGCTGTCAGGCTTCCACCTACCTGGCAGGGCCGGGATCCTCAGGTGACGTCATTATCACCCTGGAGGGCTGAGACCATTTGATGCTCAACACCCGCCGTCAGGCTCCCACCTAGCTGATTGGGCCGATGGTAGCGCCTGACGGTTGATGGATAGTAAGTTTTTCTCGCTCTGGGATTAGGTCCCGAGATGCTCCTGCTGCTAGGCTTCCACCTAGCTGGTAGGGCTGGGATCCTCAGGTGATGTCGTTATGACCCTAGAGGGCTGAGACCGATTGATGCTCAACACCCACCGTCAGGCTCTCACCTAACTGATTGGGCCGGTGGTAGCGCCTGGAGGTTGATGGATAAAAAATTTTTCTCGCTCTGGGGTTAGGTCGCGAGATGCTCCCGCTGCCAAGCTTCCTCCCAGTTGGCAAGGCCGGGATCCGCATGTGACGTCATTATGACCATCGAGGGCTGAGTATGGTGGATGCTCAACACCCACCGTCAGACTCCCACCTAGCCGACAGGGATGGATTCTCGGTGGACATGGCTACATCTAAATCCAAGAACCAGGCAATTGGACTTAATTGAAAGGGCGATAAAGGGGTGGATCCAGCCACCCTTGTGTGAGTTGCGAGGACTAGGTGAGATTACGATAGGCGAGTTGGGCATTTGTGGGCCCAGCTCGGCAAACAATCCAACCCAACTAGCATGAGCACATCCAAAGGCAGGGTAAGGGGAATGGCAAGCCGAGGTCGCGACACCTACTGGGGAAGGCGATAGGCGGTCCCGACGGTACACTCTCACCCTCTTAAAATTTTACTTGGAATTTTTTAACAACCTCAGGTTGTTATTGGTGAGAAAAAAGAATGCTCACGGTTGAGCCGGGTGGTCGTGAGCCTAGAGCGATGAGAAATCTGCCCCTTGACTACCCGAGGTCGGCGAGCTCACAGGGTCCCACTGCGAGTGCAAATCCAACTCAAATACATTCTAGCGGCAAGTTCTATCCTAGCAAGGTCACTCTATGAAGGTGGGCGGCTCGTAGGCGAGTACATCATAGTGAATTCAAAAAAAGGAAGAAGAATTCAAGCTAAATAATTTTTTTCATTAACGAGAATATGTTATGTTACAAAGGTGAGCTCGCCTAGGCGAGATTACAAGGGGGGGGGGGGAGAGAATTACAGTGGAAGAAAAAACAAAAAAAGCAGGAGGCGTGAGTCAGCTCTCGCCCCTTCCCAAAGGGTGGTCCTCCTCACTCTCCCCTCCGGATGTGTGGCCGTTCTTATATCCCTTGTCATCCTTGAAGAGAGACTCAAAACTTTCCTCCTCGCTGGGAGGGGCAGCGGAGGGAACAGGTTCGACACTAGGTCCCTCTCAGTGATCTCCTCGCATCCCTCCACCAACACCTCCATGTCTTTCATCATCGGGAGGGTATAGTCAGCGGTGCTGATAGAGTTGATCTGCATCTTCTCGGCAACCTCGACCTCACCGTATACCTTCAACCACTTAAGGGGGATGCCCGGTTTGCCACCGTCCTGGGGCAAGAAGATATCCTTCGGCGGATGAGATCACTTTGGAGCCCCTCATTCACCCCCTTCCATTTCTGATTCTCCTTCTCTAGCTCGGTGGAGAAGCTTGCAGCTTTCTCGCGGCCTCAACATCTTGGAAAGAATGGCAAGGTAAGATTAATATGCTTGAAAGATCCTAAGCGAAAAAGGAAAGGGGTAGCCAGCGCTTACCATCCCGTCGGCCGCCTTCAAGAGTATGTCCTAGGCAATGCCAAGTCGCCTCTCCAGATCAGAAACATTATCCTTGGCGAGGTCCCGCTCCTGCTCGGCTTTCAGTAGGAGGTTGTTGAGGTTAAAGCCTCGGCGAACCACCATGTGGTGCATCTCCATGGCCCACATTTGGGCTTGCAAGACCTCATGGCTGAGCTGGCGCAGGGTCATGCCATTGTAGGCCTCGGCATCCTTGCGGCCATACAAGATGAAGCCAAGAGCATAGACATGACCTGAGTGGGGTTGGTGACCTGACCAGGAGGGATGGAGAGAGGAGATGGAGATCCTATGTGCCTCCTCATCCCACCAGACCATCGGCTTGCCGGCCGAGTCCTTTTGCTTCCCCCCAAGGCCGAAGAGGGGATGGCTCTTCGATAGCCTCTGCTCGTGGGATGCAGATTCCACTACAGTAGCAGAGGGCTCGCCACCCTCTTGGTCTTTCTCTGGCGAGTCCTTCAGATAGCTCGCTGGCGATCCTTCGGGGGTGGTCTTCGACGAGCTTATGTAAATTTATTGTTGTTGTTGTTGTCGCCTCCCCCGAATTTGTTTTTGTTGTAGTATCTCCGGGAGACCGCCATCACCTTCATATTTTTTGGCTGCGGGGGGGGGGGGGGGGGGGGGGTGAGGCAAGCTTGACCCTTTGAGGGCAGGTTGTTTCCGGCTAGAGGAGGGTCCACC
This sequence comes from Platanthera guangdongensis, assembly GCA_039583875.1. Taxonomy (NCBI): domain Eukaryota; kingdom Viridiplantae; phylum Streptophyta; class Magnoliopsida; order Asparagales; family Orchidaceae; genus Platanthera; species Platanthera guangdongensis. Next base: position 77,046,904 of record CM077147.1, read on the forward strand.
TGACTCCAGCTCGCCACAACAGGCTACCGCTGCTGCCCGCTCGTGAGCGAGCAAGTCCGGGTAGAGTCCCGAGTCAGCATGAGGCAAATGCTCGGGAATTGATTGCTCCCTTGCAGGAAATGAGTTAGAAAAATTGACAATCATAGGCGAGCCGTAAGTAGAAAGGGAAGATGTATACCTTCGTCGAGTGGAACTGGGAGGAGCGAGTCAAGGCCCTTTTGAAGGTGGGCGACCTCGAAGTCCTTCCCTAGGAAGAACTTATGCAGCTCAGCATCATCGTCAAATAGCATTGGAGGTCGGTACACCTCCTCGCTCTTCTGCTAGGTGGAGAAGGGTATGTTGCCCAGGTCGCCCTTGATGAAGATGATCTTGGATACCCAGTTGTGATTTTTGTTCGCGGCCTCACGAACCTTGATGTGCAAGCCCATCATGTAGGCGACCCCATCGTTGGTCGTGTGGTAAGTGAAGAGCTCGCGGAAGACGACGGGGTTGAATTCAATCCACTCGTGGCGGAAGTGACAGGCAAACACGACAATCATGGCGACCGCGTTCGGGTTCAGCTGCGCGGGCACCACGCCAAAGTATTTGAAGATCTGGCGGATTTCAGGCAAGAGGGGCAAGCACAACCTCACCTCAAAGTGCGAGATGGGGAAGGTGAGCTCGTCCTGGTAAAAGGTATTGATAGCCTCACCCTCTGCGGTCCAGCGCGCCTCATAGCCGAGGGCAGGTAATCTGTTTTGAAGGTGGCAAGCTCGGGCTCGGTGGTGTTTCCATTAAAGAAACAGTAGCCGGCGAACTGACATGCGCATTTAGTTCGCCCGCCGACATCATGCCGTGTTTTGCCCATATTCGTGAAAGGGGTTGTGGTGCGAGAACAAGTAGAGAGAAGGGCAGCAAGGAGGGGTTTGAATGCAATAAAGGCGATGGGCCAGGGGGTTGGGGAGGGGCCTATTTATAAAAAACCGAATTTATGGCCGAGCTGACCGGTCAGTCCAGCTCGCCAGCACCAGCTCGCCAACCCCAGCTTACCAACGTGGCAACGTGGCCTATCTTAGTACGAGCTAAACCTAGATGGCATATCCTATTATTTTAAATAACATATTGAGTTCTAAAAAATGTTAAGTTATTACAGACAGGAACTTTCGCAGTCCCGAAAATAAAGAAGTACTTAGCGAGCAGAAGAAATTCGGTCAGCCCATGCGACCTGAAGTGATGGGGGGCGAGGGCCAGTAAGCTCAGCTAGGGAGCCATTTCCATCTACCCCGGCCTCACGCCCCCATCCTCGGAGGCCAGCACGGGGTGAGGAACTCGTGGACTAGGCCCAGGTCCCGGCTAAAGGCATGCAGGTTCTTATTGATCCTCACCATAATTGGGGTGGGGGACATCATCTCGCCCACCGAGCCGTGCTCCACCTTATCCATGAGCTGCAAAAAGTCCTGCTCTAGCGCATATAATCTATATTCTCCATATGCATTATCCACTTGAAGTTGGCCGAAGGCGGCGTCCTGCTTCTTCAACACTTATATCATTCTCCGTCTCAGCTCGATAGGATCCAGCGAGTTATCAAAGAAGCTTTCCATCCCGGGGTCAGGGGGTGGCAGGTGGCGATCTTGTTTAGAAGATTCCTCGATTTTAGATGGAGCAGGGAGACCTGCAAAAAATGACCAACTCCAGTAGAGAAGGGGAGCGAGCATAACAAAGATGTCTGGGGAAAAATATTATAATAAGTAGGGCTTACGAGATGAGCTCGGCAGTCCTTGGAGGGTGTGCGTAGGCGGCAAGGCTAAGTTCTTATCGCGACCAGGGGGATGGACCACCTGAGAGATGAGGTTGAAGTTGGGAACCGGGATGTCCCCGACCCTTTCCCCCGCGAACACAGGAACAGGTGCAGGCTGCTGAGAAGGGGTGCGAGCTGGCGACCTGGACTTCAGCAAGTCCAGCCCCGTGGTCCCGAAGGGAGGCGATTTGCCCTGTACGCGAGCGTCGGGGGGAGTCTGAGGCCTCGGGTCGTTGTGTGGGGTGTGGACTCACGGCGTGGAGGTCTCGACATCGGTCTGGCGGCGTTCAGGGATGACGGGAATGTCAACGACCATCTTCCTCTTGGGGTCATCAGCCGGTTTGGAGGAGGCGAGCCTGGGAGTCAGGGTGGACTCCAGTTCGCGGTAGATGGACTCGACATCCTTTGGGATAGACTTTGCCTTCTTGGCAGGATTGGACTTGGATTGCTCGTGCAGTGCTGCACTGGGAGACATCCTGACTAGTGCATCAGCACGAGCACCGTTGAGCTCGCGGGCGTGGATAAGCTTCTCTTGGAGCTCTTTGGAGAGAGTCATCTTAGCAAAACTCAAGTAAGGGGAATGACAGAGTCCATCCAGGTGCGCAAGCATGTTTTATAGCCGCTGGTGGAGCCCACCAAAAGATTCTTTGGCTCCTGTCGCACTCGCCATATATTGCGGGGTTGGATGTTTCTTTCCGAGCTTGGACCAACCTCGCAATGAGCGAGGATTGTGTACAACCCCATATTCGGCGAGTGGTGGTCGACAGGAGCCAGATCGGCCAAAGTCCAGCAGTCCGGCTCGCCCAAGTGGGGTGGACCGTTTGAGGGGCGAGTGGAGCAGGTCAGCTCACACTCGCCACAGGGGCTCGGAAGGCAGCGGGCAAAAGGGGCAGGCCGGGCCCGCACTCGCCCAGGGTTGGATAGAGGCGGCAAGTGCCAGCTCCATCGAGCACTCGCCACTCCTGGCGAGTGGAGGTTCCAGAGGGCGACTCACCTAACCCCTTGTGATGTGTTTTCACCATTTTGCCCCCGCTGGTCTGTCCATGACGTGTTAGAACAACGGAGTTACGCTATTGGCAGACCTAGTTGGGCTGCACATAGCTGTTCAAAACAACAGAGGTTGACTATTTGCAGGCTGTTTTCAGAAATTTATAAATAGACCTAAGGGATACCTCAGAAGGCATGCTTACTTGTGCCCCAGTTTTCTTGTGCTTTCTGAGGTATCCTTAGCTCGACATTTGGCTAGTGAGGGGAAGCGCTCTAAGATCTTCCGGGTGTGTGGTGGGACCTCCACGCCGAGACCTTGGGTCCGTCCATTATTTTTTTCCTTTATTGTTTACCTCGTGGGAGGGAAGTAAGTGCGCGATCACCCCTTCCCCTAGGGTGAACTCCACAGGGATCAAATTTTTGATTTCAACACCGGCCATCCCAGTCGCCGCTAACCCAGCCCTAGGAGAGGATGCCCCAGCTAAGCGAGCTGGGAAGGAGGTAGCGAAGGAGGTGTGATGGTTAAAACTCCAAAATTTTAATGGTTTAAAACACACGGCTCCCCGGGCAGTTTATTGTTGAAAGAAGAAGGTTTATTTAGAAAGACGGGGAACACATATTTATTTGGATATAAAAAAGTTGAAACCGAGATTTAACGAAAGGAGGCAAGTACACCTATCACATGTAGTACAAGATATTCTAGTGAGGAATATCAGGGTCGTATTGTTCTCAGGGACGGGTTGATTATTTCTACTCTTCCTTGGAGGGAACTATTATTTTACCGATTATACCTTGTCTGGTTATTATTTTTTTATATAAAAATAAAATATAAAAGCAAAAAGAGAGGAGCCGATGACGAATTTAGCGCAACTGTATCAAATTGAATTTGAACCAAAATAAACTTTTAATAAATAGAGATCATAAATTTCAAATTAATTAAGGCGGAGACTTGGCCGTGGAGGTTCCACAAACATGAGCTCACCTATCTCTAGGACTATCGCTAACCTAAACATTAAGACTATTCGACCGGGCTCTCGTCCGACGAAGGATTCCTCTTAATGCCTGCATTACGTTAAGAACCCTGCTATTGGGTGGGGAACACAATCCGGTAGAATTAAGCGCCTCCTCTCTCGAGGGTTAGTGAGGAACTCCCTTTACCCAGGGGTGATCGGTAAATACGCGTGGCCTCTCGGCTAGCTAGCGTATGCACTACGGAAATAGAGCCCACACATCGATATGTGGTTCTACGCATCGTAAACCCGGGGCAAATCTTAAGTAATTTAATTAACGAGAAAAAGAGGACCATTAATTATTTAAAATGATTTTATCTGTCCCAATGCTCTTCGATACTGAGGGCTAAGAGCGGTTAGTCACTCATTGGAATGGGGACGGCTTGCGAGAAGAAATGCAGAATTGAAAGTGCAAGTCCTACTCAAACGAGTAGTCGGAAAATGAAAGCAGTAAATGAAAACTGAAAATGAAAGCAGTAAAATGCAAGTCCTACTCAAACGAGTAGGCGTGAAAGGAAAGTTGTAAAATTGTGAGTTTTACTCAAACGAGTAGGCGGGAAATGAAAGCATTAAAATTACAAGTCCTACTCAAACAAGTAGGCGGGAAATGACAAATCCTACTCAAACGAGTAAGCGGGAAATTGCGAGTCCTACTCAAACGAGTAGGCATGAAATTAAAGCGAGTCCTACTCAAACGAGTAGGAGGAAATAGATGCACACACGCACACACTCTACATAAATTAAAATACACACACTCTACAGAAATAAAAACACACACACTCTACAAAAATAAAATCTAACTTATACACACACATAAGGGAAAAAGAAAAAAAACAAAGTAACTGAAAAATTAAAATGATTACATTTCTACCGGTAGAACTTGATAGAAATGCATTAAAAGAGAAAATAAAAATTAACGGGGCAAAATGATTTTCAAATAAAAGCAAAAATTAAAGTGCTCGTAAATTAAAACTATTATAAATCCATTTTTAAAACTCCGTAAAAGTGCATAAAAAGTGGAAATAAAGTTAAAAAAACAAAAAGTTTTACGTCCAAAATGAGAACATCTAGTTAGAGAAAAATGAAAACCATATTGAATATATTTTTACGGGTTTATAAGAATGAATAAATAGAACAAAAACAAAATAAAGGCTTTAAAAAGCTAAAGGGGTATGAAATGAAAAGCTATTATAACAACTACTTATAAGAGATCCTACAACTAAACTAAGCGAAATAATAACTTAAAAACTAAAAACAAAGATACAAAAGATCACTTAGAGTAAGGTGCTCAGATGCATTCCAAAACCATATAAGGGAAGAAAAGTACAAATTTTATTAAGTTAACAACGAGTTATAAGAAAAGCTAAAACAAAAACTAAAGAGAGTGGGAGAAATTTCCTTTACATAGCTTGGAAAACACCAGAGCATCACATACCCTAAGCAAAATGGTCCAAAAAAGCGAACATTTGATCTTACAGAGAAGATCTATTTATAGGCAAAAATTTTGGGTTACACGCTGAAAGATATGGTACCTAAACACCTAGAGGGGGGGGGGGGGTGAATAGGTGACCTAAACCTTTTTGAAACTTTGTTGGCAGCAAAACAATTATCTCACAGATTTCTACAGCTAACAGCAATAACAAAATATAAACTGCTAATCCACAGCACAGCACAGCACAGCAGACACACAAATTTATAGTGGTTCCCCAATCTTTGGGTACATCCACTTTCCCCCTTCGCCTATCTAGCAGTGTACTAGATTCGACCAAACTTCTCCACTATCTCAGAACCCAACTAGGTTCCTATACCTCAGGCCCAAAGCCTTACACTCAGCCACCAAGGCCTACACTCAGCCACCCAGGCCTACACTCAGCCAATCAAGGCCTACACTCAGAGTTCTTCAACTCCTACACTCAGGTAACCAAGCCCTACCCTCAGCCTTTATAATATAGGCTTACAATTCACTCAGATCCAATGAATCCTACAAGTTAAAATTGAATTACAAAAACTAACTCTACAACTCAAAAAATAAGAGAGGAGTTGAGAGTTTCTTGAAGAGTTCTTGGAAGAACTCAGCCAGATCCAAACTGACTTAGCTTCCTTCAAAGCTTCTTGAGTAGAACTGAATTAGTCTGAATCCTCTGCAGTTGTTCCTTGACCTCTGCTTCTTGAGATCCAGATGATTCTGAATCCTTCTTCTCAGCCTTAGTTCCAAAGACTGAATTCTTGATTGGAGCTCTCTCTCTCCAACTTCTTAGATCTGCAGTTGGACTGCCAGATCTTCTTGTGTTGATACTCTGTGTACCACTTTTCTGATTACTTGATTAATCTGATCAATTACTTCAAATAGCTTCAACAACAACTTATTAACACCTTATCAACCTTTTTTTCTGTAAACAGTCTGTGCCTATTTATAGGCCTTCTTCATGGTAACCGGCTGGTCCGGTTCATAACTGACTTCTGACATCTCTGACAAGTGCTGTAAACCGGCTGGAACGACAACTGTCATGTCATCCAGTCAATTCTTGAAATTCTCTAACTGTCAGATAGTGTCGAGACTTTCTGTTCTTAAGTGTCGACACTTATAGACCAAGTGTCGACACATGTTGTGTAAGTGTCGACACAAGTCTACAAGGTGTCGACACAACTCCTTGTATGTCTCGACACAGATTCTTCTTCAAGTGTCGACACTGAAATTAAGTGTCGACACAAGTACTTGATCTTCTGTAACTTGTTGAATTCTTCTAAGTGTCGACACATCTCCTTTGTGTCGACACATCTTCATGTGTTGAAACTGTCAAGTGTCGACACTGCTTCTTGGTGTCGACACAAGTCTTCAATTGTGTTTCTTCAGCTGAGTGTCGACACATTCCCTTAGTGTCGACACTTGTACTTAGAATATTTTGTAAACTTTTCTGTTCTTTGCTAAGTGTCGACACAACTCCTTGTGTCGACACTTTCTTCAAGTGTAGAGTCTTCAACTAAGTGTCGACACATTGTGCTGGGTGTCGACACTTTCTTCAAGTGTTGACTCTTCTGGTTGTGTGTAGACACATTGTGCTGAGTGTCGACACATACTTCAAGTGTTGACTCCTTTGAGTGTGTGTCGACACATTGTGCTGAGTGTCGACACATTCTTCATATGTTGACTCTGCTGATTGAGTGTCGACACATTGTGTTGAGTGTCGACACTTGTCCTTAGTCTCTGCAGAATTTCGCTGAGTGTCGACACAACTCCAAGTGTCGACACTTTCTGATGTAGACTCAGCTCTTCTAGGTGTCGACACTTCTGCTAAGTGTCGACACAGCTTTTCTGCATTCTTCTTCACTGAGTGTCGACACAGCTCCAAGTGTCGACACTTTCTATCTGGTGTCGACTCTTCTTCTCAGGTGTCGACACAATTACTCCAAGTGTCGACACTGCTTGTCTGGGTGTCGACACAAGCTTTCTCAAGTGTCGACACTTTCCCTCTAGGTGTCGACACATGGACTTAGAAACTTTTAGCTTCAGTCCAATGAATACCTAACCTGCACAAGTAACTCAAACAAACATCAAATACATTATGATGTATATCATTGAGTTAGGTGAGGCTTCTTCAAATCAGGTACGTTTGACCAATGTACCCAACAATCTCCCCCTATTTGGAGAAGTCATAACCCTTAGTCAATGATATACACCACTCAAAATTAAAAATTAGAAAATGATGTAAAGCAGGTATATGTCAACAGGGTAAACTTAAACATGTAATAAAGCACACATGTATACTCATTAAACATTGCAGAACAAATAAGAAATAGACACATGCTTCTGAACAATCATGAGATATATTTATCAAAAATTGTTCTAACATTGTTTTAATATATTTCCATTGTTTTACAAAAATATTTCATATGTAAAAGATTACAACAATGTTTCTTAGTCTAATCTTAGTCTAATTCTGATCAGGTTCTTTTATAACTATTCCTTTCCCAGCTTGTACTTTGGCTTTTACAGCAGCAGCAGCAGCAAGCTCAGCATCAACAGTCTTCTTTCCTTTGAGATCTTGCTTATCAGCCTTGATCTTTTGTCTCTCAAAGTAATGATAGGGCTTAGGAAAGTACTTGCTAGGCTCCACAGCTGTAGGAGGTAGCTTTCCTAACTTAGCCTTCCTTCTATGCTGGACAATGGCTTCCTGCCTAATCTCATGCTTCCTCCATTCTGCTTCTGAAAACCATTTGTTCCTTTCATGAGCATTGTCCTTGGCTGCTTTCCAGGCTGTGAGAATGATGTTCCTAGAAGTAGGGCTCCACTGTTCAAAATCTGGCTTCTGCTCAGCTAGTTCCCTAAACTTCTTCTTTGACAGCCTTGTCTCTTCTTCCTTGTCCAAAGCCTCTTGCATAGCTGCTGTAACAGGTTGAACAACCTTTTCCAGAACAACTTTGGACTCTCCAGCTGGGGGGCTATACATTGTGCTTACTTCTGCATGAACCATGTCAAAATCTGGAGGTGGATAAATCACCTGAGCTACTTCCTGTTGCTCACCTCCAAGATATGCACTTTGAATTCCAGATTCAGCAACATTATCATCATCACACAGGGGAGGATAGCCCAGTGTAGCTCTGATGGAGTTAGATATCCATTTGGCATGGTCAGAGCTAGCTTTGACTAACACCCTCTCCCCCTTTATGACTTCTTGGGCAACATGGTCTCTCACATCATCCTTTTGGAATCTGATCTGACTGTCCAAGTACCTGATGCCATCCTTAAAGTAAGGTCTAAGCTTGGTAAGTTGTTCAGAAATGACCTTCTGTGAATCCTTGATTGCAGTCTTGACAGCAACAATTTCATCTTGAAAAGCTTTATCAAATTCAGCCTTTGCAGCAGCAGATGATGTTGAAGGTTCAGCAGTCTTATTCTTTAGTTCAGTGACTATAGCATTGTGAGAAGCTGTCAGATTGTCATTCATCCTTAGTTGATTTTCCAGCACATAGCCCTGCTTCAATGCTATATCATCTATTTTTTCCTTTATCTTCTCTTGATGTGTTGCCAGAAACACCACTGCATTTCCACCCTTGTGGAAGCATTCATTCATCTCCTTTTTATTAAGGTTCATTTCAAACCTTATTGACTTGATGTCCTGTGCCAGATCAAATTGTAGGGTCTTGTGCCCTTCATCAACATAAGTCTCTATAGCCTTCCTTTGCTCATCCAGCTTGATTTGCAGGGCTACCATTAAGGCACTGTAATCAGGAGATGGAGCTTGTGTGACTAAGGATTGTTGAGCAACAGTTTGTAGAGCCTTCTTGTAGCTCTGACTTCTTCTCTTGAATACAAAGAGTTTCTTCTTTTTAGCTTGTTCAGTCTCATCTTCCTCAGACTCTGAAGTACTGGCTATATTCACCCTGTCCTTAGGGCTTGATGGTTGGTCAGCTTGCACATCAAGTGCTTTCTCACTTTCTTGCCTTATAGGCTCTTCCTGAACTTGCATTGTCTCCCCCTTAGCAGCAGCACCCTTCTCTTCAGCAGCAGCATGCTTGTCCATGTCAAAATCCTCTTGATCTAAATTAAGAAATAGATCTTCCATTGTGTATTCAGCAGGAGACTGTGCAGGAGAAGTACTGGGTTCATCAACTACTTTATCAGGAACTACTTCTTGTACTACTGATGTGTCTTGGAGAACAACATCTGGTTCTTGATTTGCTTGCTGAGTTTGCTGATGGACATCAGACAAATCAGAATCTATTACAGAAAAGTCTAAAGTATTGAGGTCAGAAAGTACCTCTTGGATAATGATTGTAGCTTGCTCACTCTCCAGTATAGAGGGTTGTTCTACAGCTGGAGGCTCCCCCTGGCTTGGATCCTTATGCATGGGGCTAGCTGTAGGCAGCTCCCCCTGGATTTCAGCTGTCTCTAGAGGAGCAGGAGACTTCTCTGCAGCCACTTCTACTTGACTATCAGGAGTGAAAATGTAACATCCCATTTCCAACTAGACCCCTAAGAGTGGTTTTGGCCATGACTAGGTCATGACAAACCCTAGGAAGCCAGAAATGGGCCAAGAGATAGGAGGCCAAGGTAGGGATCACCATGGTCTGCAAATAGTAGGATTTTGAACAATGGTTTAGAATGGCAATGGGGCTTCACCATGGCCCCAAGACCCTACCACAACACTCCCAAACATTTTGGGAGACCCATTAGAGCCAAAAAGACCCATTAGGGCCAACCCAAGAGGCCCAGTTGACCAAGGTCAACCCTAGCCCTGAATGGGTCAACCTAACCTACTTAGGGCCAATTGACCCACTCCTAGTCTAGAGGACCCCACCTATGCCCTCCTAACCCTAAAGAGAGGTCAATGGGTCACTAAGGACACATTGGGGTCAGCCCTAGAGGCCAGGTTGACCCAAGTCAACTCAAGCCCTAATCTGGGCAAAGTACCCTTACTAAGGGTAAGTGACCTCCAAAGTGCAGGGCAACCCTACATAACCCTACCTAGACCCTAAGGGAAGTCAATGGGTCACCAAGGATCCATAGGGGTGAACCCTAATGGTCATGTTGACCCAAGTCAACTCTAGCCCTAAAATGGTCAAAGTGACCTTACCAAGGGTCAAGTGACCTTTAAGGTGCCAAGACAACCCTACCCAACCCTACATAGACCTTAGGGGAGGCCAAGGAATCACCCAGGACCCAATGGGGTCAACCTAGATGGTCAAACTGACCAAGTCAACCCTCATTGAGGGTCAAGTCAACTTAGCCCAAAAAGGGCTAACCCAAGCTCAAGCCACTTCTCCCTTAGGCTAAACCCATTCCCATGACCATCATAATCCAGTGGGCTGCCTTTAGCTTATGAGATTGACTAGTCAACCAGAGGTGACTAGGAGAGAGAAAAGAGCTCCTCTCCATGATAATGGAGGAGAGATAAAATGGGGAAGAGGGAAGGGAGGAGAGAAGCCGGCCAAGGAAGGCCAACAGCCACCAGTTATGGCTGTAATCAACTCCTCTAGGGGAGAGGAGTTGATTCCAGCCGTTTCCCGGCCACCAAGGGGTGGGTTCAGCCCCCTCCACACAACCCGAGCCACACCTTTAATGGTGTTAATGGCCATTGAAGAACCAGCCTCTCCTCTCCCCCATTTACCATTTAAACACCTTCAGGGAGCCGAGGGGATCATTTTGGAGCGTTTACCTGGAGGAGACGGGCCACTCCACTATGCAGTTGCAGAAGCCGAGCGCCGCCGCCGTCGTCAATGGCATCCCGCCGCTCCTCTCGCATCCAGGCCGCCAGGAAGGTCCTCCTCCTCTCCTTAACTCGCGGGTAGATCCTAGGAATCATTAGGCTTGAGTTTCGGGCTCAATTGAGCCCGATTCAATCCGGGATTTCTCCTGGTTTCGGCAAGAAAATCTCTTGCTTTATCCGCCGGAAAACGCCTCTCCGGCGGCGGAGCCGCCGCCTGACGATAGCCACCACCTCGACGGAGGTGATGGTGGCGGTGGCCGGCCGGGGAAGGGGCTGGATCGCCGGCGGCAGGGCTTGGAAATCGCTCCAGGCGGGACGAATCTCAGCCGTTGGCTCATCGGGGACGATAACCCAGCGCCGTCGATCTGCGCCAAGATTCGCGCTGCATCAAAATCAAACTATAGGAAATTAATGATATTTATTTCATTCTGTCACACTTTTGATATTTAATGTTTTAAATTCTTAAAAATAGCCAGAGGCTCTGTATGGGAAAATGGTCAACACATGAATTGTAGCCCTGCCTGTCTACTTTTTTTTTAAAATTGGTTTGAACCCATTTAGGCTTCTGGTTAGACCAGGGCACCCATTTTGGTGGGACATACCCTTAGGGCTAGGCAGTCACAAAATTGAGTGCCCACTCTTCACCCCTAGCCCAAATTAGCTGAAATTTTGGCAGAGAGTCTATCTTAGACATACCTAGGGCCTGCCCAAAAATGGGAATTTTTGGAGAAAATATTTCCATAGTTTTTGTAAATATTTAATAATTATTAGGTAAATTAAATAAGTGCCCTAAACACCTCCAAACCCTCCCAAATTTTGGTGAGTGGTCCCTGGGTTCCAATTAGGTACCTGTATAAAATTTCATTTAATTTGGGTGTGTTTTGAATAGGTTTTGACCCAACCCTATTTATACCCTATAAAGGGCATTTTGGTCAAAAGTTGCACTTTTGGTTTTGAGTGACCAAATCACCTCAACAGAGGCTGAAATTTTGGCCACTGATATAACTTGACTTTTTACACTCACTTATGGAGTTTGGAGTGGATTGGACTAGGGTAGCCCTAGAATTTTAGGGTAGGCCCTTTAGGGTAAACTTCTAGGGTTTGAAGAAATTGGGGTCAAAAGACCTTGGATGGACTTGAAACTTGGGAATGATGTCCATAGCGTTACTATGGTCCTGTGGTTAAAATTTTAGGCCATTAGGAAGACTTAAAACCCTTTAAATCCATAACCCTAGTTTAGGGCACTAGCTTGAAACCATAAGATCTAATACCAAAACTTTCTGAAAAGGCCTAAGTCTTTGAATGGGTAGTTGCTTAGGGTATATATATCTCTGGAAATTTTATAATAAATTTTGGATGAATATTTTTGGTACTTTATTCACAAGATGATGTTTTACAATTTTCACTTAGGAATTTTTGGAGAAAGACATACTTGATTAAACCTGATGAAACTTAGCAAAGGGGCTTGTAATCATGGTACCCATCTCTGTAAATTTTTAGGAAATTTTTGAAGAATGATATTTAGTAGTTGCTTCTTTAATTATTTAATTCTATGGAACTTTGGTAAATTTAATAATGACATTTAGATTGTCTGAAAAATTCTAATTTCTTCATCATGATGTTTCTAGTTCCTTATGAAGCCCTAGTAATTTTCACATAATTATTGTAGACATATTTGTGGCACTTCCTTCATTATATTTGATTTTAGGAAATATTTTAATAAATCCTTTAGAGGACAAAAACTATCTGGAAAATTATGAAAATTGGCAACCAATAATATTTCTCTGTTATTTAGTGAATACAAATTTTAGGAGGCCATTACCTGAGAAAATCTTATGGTTCATGTTCAAATTGACTATGGCCTAGTTTTTGAGGAAAATTCAATAAATAGTAGATTAATTGGGAAAAATATGATTTTCTGAATTTAGACTATATTTATCATAATAGACCTCTAATAATTATCATAAGGGTACTGGATGAGTATTTCATGTACTTCCCTTTTTACGGGTCATGTAGCTTAAGTGGTCTGCATATAGCAAAACTGCAGGATTTCATTTGGATGTGAATTAGGGCACGTATGATGGGTCTTGATGGGATGCTGTGAAGACAAGTGGAATGGGCTGCATCTATGGAAGATGAGTGAGTAGGGTGTGGTTTTGTCTAGGTTTATAGGCGTTCGGGTCCGACGAAAGATCGTCCTACCCAAGGAGAGTTGGAGTCAAATTACCCGAGGAATAGCATATCGAAATATGAGAAATAATGGGTAAGGGAATCAACCAATAATAAAATAAGTACCTTGCGAAAGGGAACGCTGGGCGTAATCCCAACACAGTTCCTAGTGCCCCTTGAGAGCCCTTCACAGGGAATACCGGGGGCAGTCCTGCGTTAACGTAAACTGTTTTAACAAGCTGAAAAGAGTAACTTAGTAATTAGGGTTGCACATTCCACAGCACTGATGGCACCAGATGTTGGTTAGGAGCTTCGGCTCGGATGGTTAAAAGGCGGACTTTGGGTCCGGGGAGCTTCGGCTCAATTGTTGAGTCGGACGTGTTGGTCCGGGGAGCTTCGGCTCGGTTATTGATTACGCTAATTTGCATGTGCATAAAGGAAAGGAAATTAAGGTGGTGGGTCTTCGGTATTGGAGGGTCGATGCACCGACGCCAATACGTTGACTCGGCAAGTGTGGTTAGCACTTCGCCAACAGAAGTCTGGTGCGCCAGCCGGCAAGAGTACGCAGGAGTCCGCTTCGTGCACCAAGCGTTGAGGCGTACGATAGGTCTGACCGGTAGTGCTTTACTGGTTTAGAGGTGGGCGAGGCCCAACCCACCGCTTCCGTCTGCCACTACGGAGGTATCCTGGGAGGTTACGGCTCCAGAAAGGGGGAACTAAAGGTCTGTGTGCACAGAGTCGGGTGTGTGTGTTGCACTTGCATGTCCATCATACCCACTTGCATGTCATGGCATAATCGTTACCTTTAACCTTGACACCTAAAGTATAAGTGGAATGGGACGCTTATACCTTAGGACCTGCTAAACGACCCCTTAGTCTATAAGCTTGTGTGGGCAAGTTTATAAATTAAGGTTAATTTTGATATATTTAGTTACTGCTGTTTGACCACCGACACCCCAGCGTATAAATCGATATGGGACTTTTTATACGATGGGAGCCTTGCAAAAGACCCCTTGGCTTATGTGTTTTTCACATAAGTGAAGGTTACATTTCATATTACAGCTTATCGACTTTATATACCATAGAATTTGCTAGAATAGGACCGTTGCCATCTGTTTTGACATTCTCCACCTTCAAGTCCTCCCCTTTCTTCCTCTCCGCTCGGTGCCTAGGAGCCGTGGGGGAAGGGGTGAGGGATGATAGGACTTAGTCTTTTAGACTAACGGTTTTCGAACCGCATCATTTAGGGGATCGCGGAGACCAGCATGGAGGAGCAGCCCCAGAGACCGGTGCGCTTGGAGGTGGGGCAGTCTAGCTCCGGAGTTCACACAGCCGGGACCGTGAGTCTCGACCCTGAGCAGTTTTCTACTTTTGTTTCTGCATGAGAGATCTTGTAGTGAGGATTTGATGTACCGGGCATAAGCCCGTTTTGCTACTCTGATGTTATTTTCTGTGGACACTCCCTTCGTGGAGTTATATTTATTATGTCATGTGATTTTCTGTGGACAGATAGCTTACATTTGCTTCATTATTCTGCTACTTTTCTGTGATCGAATTGTCCGGCAGAATCGGCGTTTTGTGGTGATGACTCTTCAGGGCGTGAAGGAGTCACCGCAAAATGGCGGTTCTGGGCCTAAGACCCCGGTGTCTAAAAAGAAAAAAAAAAGGGGGTCTTACAGAAAACAACTTGTTCTTCACTACCTGAACTGCTGGAGGACTCCTGTGTCACATGAGCTATCTTCCTCTTCTTCTTTGGAGGTGAATATTTCTTAGAAACTTGCTTCTCTGGGGTAGGTATTTCTTTAGATAGTACTCTTTCCCACCTGGAAAATATCCTTTGATACATCCTTCTCATGTGATTGATTTTAGTACCAGCAGCATTGCTCATTACCTCTGGTATTGTACCAGCCAGGTAGAGACTTAGTATTCTGCCCAGATTGGGCTTCTTTAGACTCTCCTTAATTTTCTCATACACAACCATTGACCAGTCTGTTTTTAGGTTGAAGATAATTCTGGTCATAACACTGAACATGGAGGCTGACACCCTGTCATGCCCTCCAGTCTTGCTGAGTATAACTTTCCCCACAATTTCAGACATGAATTTTCCTTGGTTATTCATTCCTTTCCTGTTGAATACAGATCCTATCTTCATCTTAGGATCTAGACCACACCAGGTAAGTGCTTCCCTGGTCTTAGATGTAGTCACTTCCTCTTCTGCTTGAATTTTAGGTAGCTGAAGTACCTTTCTCAGAGTTTTGGGTGAAATCTTGACCTTGGTTCCATGCACTCTTGATTTGATTCTGTAACCTGAGTCATCTACAGAAGCTCCAGTAAGGAATTCAAGAACTTACTTCTTCCATATTTTGGTTGGTTCTGAAACCAAGTACTCCAATCCAGAATCGGTGACTAGGGTTACCACCGATTTGATTTCTTAATCGCCATCGTCGAACGTGCCACGAACCAGTTCATAGCCTTCATTGACGTTCTCCTCGAGCTTGGGAGCCATTAGGGTTTGTAGAATTAGTCTTTAGAAAAGAGAAATGTCGACACAGTAGTTTGGTCTCGAAACTCTGAAAGCGTGTCGACAAACAAAGACAGAATCCTATTTATACCTTTCTGGTTTGAAGACGAACAGGCGGGATGGATTACTAAAGATGTGTCGACACTGGCAATAAGTGTCGACACTGACTTATAATGTCTCGACACTCATGTGTCGACACAAGTTTAGTCAACAGATTTTATGTGTCGACACTTGGTTATGTGTCGACACCACACTACTCGACATGTAGTCGAGACGTTACTTAGAAAATTCTGAGTAAAACTTAAGTGTCGACACCTCATTGGATGTGTCGACACCAACTCGACATGTGTCGACACTAACATTCTGAAGTGTCGACACCAACTTCCTAGATGTGTCGACACCATTTTCCTGAAGTGTCGACACTTACTATTCTGTATCGACATAGACTTGTCTATGTGTCGACACCTTTTTACTTAGCCAATTTTTAGTTCTGTAAACTTAGTCTAAGTTTATCATACCTAGTTCAATTTTGAACCTATTGAACTTAGCTTCTTCTAAGGGCTTAGTAAACATATCAGCTATCTGATTATCAGTTTTAACATATTCAAGTGCAATATCATTTCTTTCTACATGCTCCCTAAGAAAGTGATATTTAATCTCAATATGTTTAGTTCTACTATGTGATACAGGATTATTAGCTATTGAAATAGCACTTGTAGAATCACAGAAAAGTGGAGTTCTACTTACCTGAAATCCATAGTCTTCTAGCTGATGTTGAATCCACAGAAGTTGAGCACAGCAACTTCCTGCAGCTACATATTCTGACTCAACTGTGGAGATAGCCACACTAATCTGCTTTTTGCTGCTCCATGAAATTATTCTTCCACCTAGGAATTGACAGGTTCCAGTTGTGCTCTTCCTATCCTCTTTGCATCCTGCAAAATCTGCATCTGTATAACCTGTTAGATCAAAATCTCCATTCCTAGGGTACCAGAGGCCTAGATAGGGAGTGCCCTTTAGATATCTCAAGATTCTCTTGACTGCAGTCAAGTGAGACTCTTTAGGGCAGGCTTGATACCTTGCACAAACACATGTAGCATCATGATGTCTGGTCTACTAGAAGTCAAGTATAGTAGGGAGCCAACTATCCCTCTATACAAGGTTTCATCTACAGGTTTCCCTGCATCATCCTTGCTAAGAGACATACTTGACCCCATAGGAGTCTTCATGGTACTAGATGAATCCATACCATATTTCCTTATGAGTTCTAGGGTGAACTTTGACTGACATATGGATAAACCATTTTCAGTCTGTTTAACTTGGAGACCCAAGAAAAACTTCAGCTCTCCCATACTACTCATCTCAAATTGACTTTGCATAAGCTTTGCAAACTTTTTGCAAAAGCTACTTTCAGTAGACCCAAATATAATGTCATCTACATATATTTGGACAAGAATGACTTTGCCTCTAGATTCCCTAAGGAATAGAGTCTTATCTATTTTCCCCCTTGAGAACTTGTTCTCAATGAGGAAACTAGATAGGGTTTCATACCAAGCTCTAGGAGCTTGCTTTAACCCATACAATGCTTTCCTAAGTCTATAGACATGATGTGGAAGAGTAGGATCAACAAAACCTGAAGGCTGCGCCACATATACTTCTTCCTTTAGATTACCATTTAGGAATGCTGACTTCACATCCATTTGATATACCTTGAATCCTTGATAGGTTGCATAGGCCAAGAACATCCTTATGGCTTCTAGTCTGGCTACTGGAGCAAAGGTTTGATCAAAATCAATACCTTCTTCTTGCCTATAACCTTTAGCAACCAATCTTGCTTTATTCTTAATGATGACTCCTTGTTCATCTAACTTATTCCTGTAGATCCACTTTGTTCCTATCACATTGTGATCTTTAGGTTTAGGAACCAGGTCCCAAACCTTGCACCTTTTGAACTGATTAAGTTCTTCCTGCATTGCTTCAGTCCACTGTGGATCTTGTATAGCTTCTTCAAATTTCTTTGGTTCTATTTGAGACAGAAAACTTGAATATACTACAGCATTCTGATTTCTGCTCCTTGTCTGAACACCTTGTCTTGGATCTCCAATAATCAGCTCTACTGGATGATCTCTTAGATGCCTGTTGGCTGGAGGCATCCTTACTTCTGGTTGTACTTCTACAGCATCTTCATCATGCTGAGTTCTTTGTACTTCTTCAGCTCCTGGTACATGTAGTTCTCCCCTGGACATAAGCCATCTTCTTTTACTTGCTGTCTTGCAGCAGATACATCTTCTATGGTTAGCTTGTCCATCTTCTTAGTAAGACCTGTGGGGCTGCACACACTACTAGACAACTCATTGTTAATAAGTTTTATCTCATCAAAAACTACATGCACAGACTCCTCTACAACTTGTGTAGTCAAGTTGTAGACTCTATAAGCCTTACTATTATTGCTGTACCTAACAAACACTCCCTCTTGGGACTTGGCAGCAAACTTAGTTAAGTAGGACTTCCCATTGTTAAGTATGAAGCATTTGCAACCAAAAATCCTGAAATAGGATAGGTTTGGTTTCCTTCCTTTCACAACTTCATAGGGGGTCTTATTTAACCTTTTAGTGATGGTAGCCCTATTTATCACATGGCATGCAGTGTTAACTGCTTCAGCCCAGAAATACTCAGGCAGTGATGTATCACTAAGTAGGGTTCTACCAGCCTCTATCAAGGTTCTATTCTTCCTCTCAGCAATGCCATTTTGCTGAGGTGTTCTAGGTGAAGAGAATTCTTGAAATATCCCAAAGTCTTCACATAGTTTTGTCATGCTTTCAGATTGAAACTCAGTACCATGGTCACTTCTAATTTTGACCACAGTACTATTTAGTTCATTCTGAATCTGCTTGACAAAGCTGTAGAAGACACTAGGTGTTTCAGATTTCTGCCTTAAGAAGAACACCCAGGAAAACCTTGAGTAGTCATCAACAACTACAAAGGTATAGACCTTCCTACCTAAGCTGTGAACTGACATTGGACCAAAGAGATCCATATGCAAGAGGTATAAGCACCTCACAGCATCTTTGTTCTCAATGCTTTTAAAGGTGGATTTGGTCTGCTTGCCCTTTTGACAAGCTGAGCAAATGCCATCTTTAACACACTTAACTTGAGGACCATTCCTCACTAACTCTTTGCTAAAGAGTTTGCTAATAGTCTTGTAGTTAAGATGAGCTAGCCTCTTGTGCCACTTGACATAATGAGAGACTGTCTCATCAGCTACAAG
The DNA here is from genome assembly GCA_039583875.1 of Platanthera guangdongensis. Lineage (NCBI taxonomy): Eukaryota > Viridiplantae > Streptophyta > Magnoliopsida > Asparagales > Orchidaceae > Platanthera > Platanthera guangdongensis. The sequence goes on from CM077147.1 coordinate 77,065,844, forward strand.
ACAAACAGGAGAACCATTGTTCTCAATCATGATGTCTAGACAGTAGACATTCCTCTTTCTATATCCTGTCAAAATGATCTCTTGATCACTTGACCTCTTGATATGACAACCATTTTTAACAAATGAGATGTCATACCATACATCACTTAACTGACTTATACTTATAAGGTTGTGTTTCAACCCTTTAACATAAGCCACTTGAGTAATGGTAACAAGGTTTGAAGAAATGTTACCAAACCCTTTGATGATTCCTTTTTCAGAACCACCAAAGGTCACTTTAGGACCATTTTTGATTGGAATGTAGTCCTTCAGTAGTCCCCTTGTTCCAGTTATATGTCTGGAACATCCACTATCCAAGTACCATGTTAGGGTATGGCCACTTGGATTCACCTGCAAAACAAATTAATGAACCTTAGAACCCAAAGTAAACTTGGGTCCTTGGTGATTGTTAGTTTGCAACATGACATAGCTACCTACTGGCTTTCCACCAGGTAGCTTGCTACTCCTATTGGCACTTGCATTGTGCCAACAGTCCAAGGCAAAGTGGCCAACTTTGCCACAGCACCAGCATTCAAACTTGTTGTACCTTTGCTTAGGTACAGACTTGGCTGTCTTGACTACAGCAGGCTTATTGAATGTTGGGGCTTTGCCCTTGGACTTGGACTGATCCTGAACAGTCCTAGCTGGTTTAATAAAACCCAATCCAGCCTTTCCTTTATGATGAACAAATTCATCAATCAAGGGTAGCACTGATTTAGGTTTTGAAAACCTAGCAACTAGCTCTCTTTCCTTCTGAAGATTGATCTCCAGTCTCTTAATTTGATCATTTTTATAGGTGATAGTTCCCATCTGAATCACAGTAATGTGTTTCAGCCTGGCTACCTTATTGAGCTTTTGATCAAATTTCTTCTCAAAATCTGTTGCAGCTGCCTTGAGATCAGCAATCTCCTTTGCCTGACTTTTGGCTAGGGTCTTGCTTTTCTTATAGGCTTGCAACAGTACTTTATATTCATCTAAGAGCTGATGAATATCTCCCTCAGATTCAGAAACACTTCCATCACTTGATGAAGATGAATCTGACTCTGAATTAGAACTGGAATCTGAACTTTGAGTTGGACTTTGTACCTGACTAGGTCCTGGCTGCTCCAGGATTTTGGTACTTTCAGTCAATGCCATCAGTCCTTGGCACTGACACTCTTCTTGTTCATAGATTGATTTCATGATCTGCATAAACTCTTCTTCTTCTTCAGCAAATAGCCCTATGTAGGCTTCAACATCTGTCTCAGTGTCTGAAGAAGAAATGTCTGAAAGAGTCTTCTCATTCTTTGCAACAAAGGACTTCTCCTTCTTTCCTTTGAAGTGAGTCTTCTTTTTGTCACTGGATTCTTTTCTTTTATCAGGACAATCTGCAATAACATGACCCTGTCTATTGCAGCAGTAACACACTATCTTAGACCCAGTTGCCTTGCTAGTCTTTGTCTTTTTCTTGTCCTTCTTTGAAGGCTTCTTCTCCTGATACTGGACTTCTTTCCCTTTGGAAAATGAAGGTCTGGACCTCCACTGTTTCTTCTTCAGGAATTTCTGAAAATGTCTGGTGAATGCAGCAAAGTCTTCATCACTTTCACTGCTTGTAGACTTTGTGCTAACAGACTCATCAGATTCTGATTCAACTACCTCTGGAGGAGGAGTTGATGACTTAGTCCTGCCCTTTCTAGGTACTTCTGACTTTAAGGCAACAGTCCTTTCCCTGTGCTCAGTCCTTGTTGATTTTTCCTCCTCTTTTCTTACTGACAGCTGCATCTCATAAGACAACAACTTGCCAAACAGTGTGGGAGGAGGAATTTCTCCCAACTTTGCCATTTCTCTGATGGCACAGATCTTGGTGTCCCAATCTTTGGTTAGGGACCTTAAGAACTTATCATTCAATTCATAGTTAGTGAACTCTCTTCCATAGGACATGAGTTCATTAACAATTCTATAGAACTTCTTGTAACATTCAGTGATGCTATCTCCTCTTCCTTGCCTAAAGCTCTCATACTCTTGATTAAGCAAGGACTTCCTATCTTGCCTAACTTCTTCAGAACCTTCCATATAGACAATGAGAGTATCCCACATCTCTTTTGCTGTTTTACAGTGAATTAAGTTCTGAAAAGTGGCATCATCAATGGCACTTACTATAATGTTTTGTGCCCTCTTGTCCATAGTGGCTAGGACAATTTCATCCTTAGTCATCTCAGAGAAATCCTTTGGAGTTCTCTGTGTAGCATCCAAAACTGAAACCTTCATGGGCACATATGGCCCCTCTTTGACTGTGATGTAGATTCTAGGGTCAGAGGCCTCCATAAATAGCCTAACCCTTTCTTTCTAGATCCCAAAGATCTCTTTTCTGCATATGGGCAGTTTCATTGAACCCAATTCCTTGTGATTCTCTGAAGAACCCATGTTTCTTGATTTTCTTGAAACTGTGTTCTGACTTACACTGAATCTGCCAAACTGGATCTCCTCAGACAGTTAGTCCTTTTTGAGGAACCTCGCTCTGATACCACTTGAAAGATATGGTACCTAAACACCTAGAGGGGGGGGGGGTGAATAGGTGACCTAAACCTTTTTGAAACTTTGTTGGCAGCAAAACAATTATCTCACAGATTTCTACAGCTAACAGCAATAACAAAATATAAACTGCTAATCCACAGCACAGCACAGCACAACAGACACACAAATTTATAGTGGTTCCCCAATCTTTGGGTACATCCACTTTCCCCCTTCGCCTATCTAGCAGTGTACTAGATTCGGCCAAACTTCTCCACTATCTCAGAACCCAACTAGGTTCCTATACCTCAGGCCCAAAGCCTTACACTCAGCCACCAAGGCCTACACTCAGCCACCCAGGCCTACACTCAGCCAATCAAGGCCTACACTCAGAGTTCTTCAACTCCTACACTCAGGCAACCAAGCCCTACCCTCAGCCTTTATAATATAGGCTTACAATTCACTCAGATCCAATGGATCCTACAAGTTAAAATTGAATTACAAAAACTAACTCTACAACTCAGAAAATAAGAGAGGAGTTGAGAGTTTCTTGAAGAGTTCTTGGAAGAACTCAGCTAGATCCAAACTGACTTAGCTTCCTTCAAAGCTTCTTGAGTTGAACTGAATTAGTCTGAATCCTCTGCAGTTGTTCCTTGACCTCTGCTTCTTGAGATCCAGATGATTCTGAATCCTTCTTCTCAGCCTTAGTTCCAAAGACTGAATTCTTGATTGGAGCTCTCTCTCTCCAACTTCTTAGATCTGCAGTTGGACTGCCAGATCTTCTTGTGTTGATACTCTGTGTACCACTTTTCTGATTACTTGATTAATCTGATCAATTACTTCAAATAGCTTCAACAACAACTTATTAACACCTTATCAACCTTTTTTTCTGTAAACAGTCTGTGCCTATTTATAGGCCTTCTTCATGGTAACCGGCTGGTCCGGTTCATAACTGACTTCTGACATCTCTGACAAGTGCTGTAAACCGGCTAGAATGGCAGCTGTCATGTCATCCAGTCAATTCTTGAAATTCTCTAACTGTCAGATAGTGTCGAGACTTTCTGTTCTTAAGTGTCGACACTTATAGACCAAGTGTCGACACATGTTGTGTAAGTGTCGACACAAGTCTACAAGGTGTCGACACAACTCCTTGTATGTCTCGACACAGATTCTTCTTCAAGTGTCGACACTGAAATTAAGTGTCGACACAAGTACTTGATCTTCTGTAACTTGTTGAATTCTTCTAAGTGTCGACACATCTCCTTTGTGTCGACACATCTTCATGTGTTGAAACTGTCAAGTGTCGACACTGCTTCTTGGTGTCGACACAAGTCTTCAATTGTGTTTCTTCAGCTGAGTGTCGACACATTCCCTTAGTGTCGACACTTGTACTTAGAATATTTTGTAAACTTTTCTGTTCTTTGCTAAGTGTCGACACAGCTCCTTGTGTCGACACTTTCTTCAAGTGTAGAGTCTTCAACTAAGTGTCGACACATTGTGCTGGGTGTCGACACTTTCTTCAAGTGTTGACTCTTCTGGTTGTGTGTCGACACATTATGCTGAGTGTCGACACATACTTCAAGTGTTGACTCCTTTGAGTGTGTGTCGACACATTGTGCTGAGTGTCGACACATTCTTTATATGTTGACTCTGCTGATTGAGTGTCGACACATTGTGTTGAGTGTCGACACTTGTCCTTAGTCTCTACAGAATTTCGCTGAGTGTCGACACAACTCCAAGTGTCGACACTTTCTGATGTAGACTCAGCTCTTCTAGGTGTCGACACTTCTGCTAAGTGTCGACACAGCTTTTCTGCATTCTTCTTCACTGAGTGTCGACACAGCTCCAAGTGTCGACACTTTCTGTCTGGTGTCGACTCTTCTTCTCAGGTGTCGACACAATTACTCCAAGTGTCGACACTGCTTGTCTGGGTGTCGACACAAGCTTTCTCAAGTGTCGACACTTTCCCTCTGGGTGTCGACACATGGACTTAGAAACTTTTAGCTTCAGTCCAGTGAATACCTAACCTGCACAAGTAACTCAAACAAACATCAAATACATTATGATGTATATCATTGAGTTAGGTGAGGCTTCTTCAAATCAGGTACATTTGACCAATGTACCCAACACACGCCCCAGGTCACGAGCGTGTAGGGGGGTGTCTATACTGTTGCTGAGCTGATACTAAGCATTTATTGCTGGTTTGACTTTTGGGGCTGTACACGTGGAAGTCACGGGCATGACCATGCTATCACGGGCGTGCGTGGGGGCGTGTCGGGAGGTTTATCTGGGGAAGACATCGTGTCATTTAGTCGCCGGCGCTGTCTTGTCTAGGACACGTGGAAGTCACGGGCGTGTTGAATATTGCTACAGGTGTGTCATGCGGTTCGACGAACTTCGTGCGCGATGGCGTTGAGTGGTTGGCATCGAGTGGCAATGACGTCGAGTGGTTGGCGTTGAGTGGTTGGGTGGCGTTGAGTGGTTGGGTGCCGTTGAGTGTGTGTCACAGGTTGAACACGGGCGTGTCGGATCGGGACACATGCATGTCGGGCAGTTCGACGAACGTCGAACGCCGATCGTCGAGCTGACGACAACCTTCTGTTGGGATCAAAGAACACGCCCAGGCCACGAGCGTAACCGAGAAGTACACGGGCGTATACTTTGGAAATTGTTTTGATTTTTCCTTAAAAAATTCTGAAAAATAAAATAAAATAAGTTAGAAAATATATACAAAAAGGAAGCATTTTATTAAAGAAAAATAACTAAAAATAATGAAAATAAACAAAAATGACTTAAATAAACTACGTAAAAATACGTATATTTACAACTTATCAAATACCCCATACTTAAGCTTTTGCTATTCCAGAACAAAAGTTGGAGATATACTTATAAGGAATTAAACAAATCCTAAGTTTAGCTACCGCTTGAATTAATTGAAAGAAAGATCAAAATAATTATCCAGGGTATAAGAGTTAAGTCCTAAATTATGATAAAAATTTAAATAGAGGAAGAGTTTCAGCTAAAAACTTCATGATATAATCAAATAGAAAACAATAATTGTATTTGTTAGGTTAACAAAAATAGATTGAGATTATGGAAACTTTAGCTTATAAGAATTAAATGAAATAATGCAATTTACAAATTATGCTCTCAAAAATATTTTAAATTAATTCTAGAATCATTTGGAAATAGCAGAGAGGGATGTTGTGGTTTATGAAGAGGGCCATGATTTAAAGGTGAGATATATTTTTTCGCTCAAACCTCTAAGATTTTTTGGTTTGAATGTGGATGTTTAGGAAAATGAAATCTTATTTTCCATAACATATAATATATATATTTTTGAACAACTTCATAATAACCCAATGTATATGTATATGAGTAATGAATTTTATCCTCTAAATCCATAATATATAATCTTTTAAAATATTGGATGCCTATGTTTACGGAACGAAATCTTATTCCCATTGACATAGGTTCTTTTAAGGATCAAAATCATGGCAAGTAAGACATGAAAAAAAATTGGGGAGACAGTTTTTTTTTGAAAGAAAACTAGACATAATAAAAAAGTTTTGAGAGCATCTTTTATAAATTGAACATTCCTATATTTCAAAAAAAAACTTGGAGTAAACATAATTGAAATATAAGACTGTTATTTTCTAACAAAATGAATGTGCAACTATTTAGATAAGTTAAAAGTGGTGATGAAAACAAGTTCCTTATCTAAAATAAAATAGGCATATGAAATTCTTTTAAACTTAACCCTAGGTATCTAAATCTATTGATCTCCAATTAATAAACGAATAATAAACAAAAAAAATAATAAAATACGTTTATAAATAAACTCGCAATTATTTTTTCAGAGAGCGAAAATGGGTTAAGAATGAGACATTCGATTTATTTGTTTCATAATAAACAAATTTTTTTTGGGATTTTTAAATATTTTTTATATTTTTTTGTATTTTTGATTTGTTATCTTTTTTGAATTTTTTAGAGTTATTCTCTTTTTAGAATTTTTGGATTTTCTAAAATTTTTTATTTTTTTATTTTTTATCAAATTATTTACAAGAAAAGAGAGAGAAAGAGATGTTAATTACAAAGAAGAGAGGGGAGAAAAGAAAGATTTTTTTACAAAAAAAAAATTTACAAAGTAAAAACAATTTTTTTGTATTTTTGTTTTATAATTTCTTTAGAAAGTTTTGTGTTTTATGATTTTTTTGAATTTTTGATTATAAAAACAAGTAAAAAAATTTGAATTTTTTAAATTTTTTTGCAATTTTTGTATTTTTGTTTTATAATTTTTTTTGAAATTTTTGTGTTTTATGAATTTTTTTGAGTTTTTGATTATAAAAACAAGAAAAGTTTTTTGGAGGTTTAAAATTTTTGCATTTTGTTTGTTATTTTTGCTTGGGTGCAAAAAATATAAGTGCAAAAAATAAAAATGCGAGGAACGAAAACACCCCCACACTTAGTTCCAACATTATCCACAATGTTGCAAGATAAGCATGAGGAACAAAAATAGGTAAAATACAGTAATTACAAAAATAAAGATGGAGGGTAAAAACTTCCGTAAGACGAGGTCTGGGAGGCCCATTTGGAACCGTGCATTATTTAGAACAAATATCACAAATATAACAGAAAAACGAAACAGATAAACTCGGCCAAAAGTATGTGGGTGGTAGGGAGCAAGTGTGGGTGTAACTCCGTATTGAACTAACGTCTTAGCCAATTGGGCGTTACAGAAAGGCGATTCCCTAATGCTCACAAAATCGTGAAGCACGCCGAAGCGGAAAAATAGAGTTATATTATTTAATAATAGAAAAGTTTTTATTTATTTCAAGTGTTTTTTTTGGTAAATATTTTTTTGGGTTTTTGAAAAGAAAGAAAACAAATTAAAACAAAACATAATGTGAGAACTTTTTTGTGTTTTTTAGGAGGGGATTTTTTTGCTATTGATATATACATTTTTAATAACAAATTATTATATATATATATATTTAAGTAGTTTTTTAAATATCTTTTAGTTGGCTTTTAGAAAGGGTTTTTAGTTTTTTTGTTTTTTTGTTTTGGTTTTTTTAGGTTTTTAGTTTTTTAGATTTTTAGATTTTTTTAGTTTTTTTGTTTTTTCGATGTTTTATTTTTTTATGTTTGTACTTTTTTAGTTTTTGAATTTTTAGTTTTAGTTTTTAGATTTTTGGTTTTTAGATTTTTTAGCTTTTAGAGTTTTTTGGTTTTTGAGGTTTTAGATTTTTTGGTTATTATAGAGAAATATTTGAAATAATAATATAAATTTTTAAGTTTTTTGTGTTTTTTTAAGTAATTTTATCATTACTATTATTAATTTTTTTGTTGGCCAATTTTTTTTTGTTATATATATAAATAAAAATAGGTAAAAGCAATAGTTTTCCAGTTTTCAAAATAACAACACGAAAAATTCCCCGGCAACGACACTAAAAACTTGATGGTTAAAACTCCAAAAATTTAATGGTTTAAAACATGCGGCGCCCCAGGCGGTTTATTGTAGAAAGAAGATGGTTTATTTAGGAAGACGGGACACACATATTTATTTAGATATAAAAAAGTTGAAACCGAGTTTTAACGAAAAGAGGCAAGTGCACCTATCGCGTGTAGTAAAGGATATTCCGGTGAGGAATATCTGGGTCATATTGTTTGTAACACCCCATTTTTGCAAGAGGGTCAGTTTGCAGTTCTGGAAATTTTTGGGTTTCTGGCAGGAGGCACACGGCCTGCGACACGGGCGTGTCGCAGGGCGTGTCGAGGCCGTGTCGACACTCGACCCAAGTGTCGATACTTTCGCTCGACAATGTGTCGAGAGTAGGGCACACGGCCTGCGACACGGGCGCGTCGCAGGGCGTGTCGAGGCCGTGTCGACACTCGGCCCAAGTGTCGACACTTTCGCTCGACAATGTGTCGAGAGTAGGGCACACGGCCTACGACAGGGGCGTGTCGCAGGGCGTGTCGAGGCCGTGTCGACAGTCGGCCCAAGTGTCGAGACTGGGGTACACGGCCTGTGACACGGGCGTGTCACAGGGCGTGTCCCTCTTGGTCGACGATCTTCGCTCGACGTTTTTCCGCGGTGTCGACACAATGCCTGTCGACGGGTGCCGAGACTTGGCAAATGGCTTGGGACACGGGCGTGTCCCCGGCCGTGTCACCTCTCGGGTTTGTTTCGTGGCCGTGACGATGGAGGCACACGGCTGGCCACACGGCCATGTCACTGGGGACACGGGCGTGTCGGGTTGAACATGGGTGTGTCAGATGCCCGTGTGCTGTTCCAGGCGCGTCGATTTGAGACGGCGAATGGGGCACACGACCCTGGACACGGGCGTGTGCCAGGCCGTGTTCGGCCCAGGTCTTTTATTTTCCAGGCGGATCGTGGCCATTCTTTCCCAGATTTTAGGATCTGACGGTTCACGACTGTTCTTGGGGAGTTAAGTCCGAGAATAGGGTTGAAAACCCTCATTCTTCTCCAAGCTTTCTCTTACTAAAGATCTAGAGAGAAGTGAGAACAAGGAAGAAGGAGAAGAAGAGTTTGGGCTTTAGGAGGAGTTTCGGTGCTCCAAATCGCGAGCCGAGTCCGGATCCGTGAAGCTTAGATCGTTGCGAAGATTTCCATCCGGCCATTTTGCCATGGCAAGGAAGAGGAGTCGGAAGGTAACGACACCTCTCCTCTCGGTGTTAGGATGCATGTCTTAGCATCATTTATTTTTTTTTCTTTCTTTCTAGTTTTTGGGCACCAAACTCTTAAATGAGAGGGGTTTTGGTTTGCCAAGGTTCAAGAGGAACCTCCGGGTTGATTGAGTCCGTCCCCGGCATATTTTTGCATTAGAGATCCGCTCCGTTAGTGGATTAGGCATGGTGGGTGAAGCCGTTGTCGCGACCGTTAGTCCGACTCGGTGATGTTGCATAAAAACGCTAAGGATTCGTAGAGATTCCGTTGCGGCAAGATGCCGTTTGTGATGTGGTGATGTTTTCCCCTTTTTCTCAAGTGAGTACGTGTAGTCAGAACCAGACAAGGTTAGCTCCTCGCGGCGGTAGATGTTTTTCCTTGGTGGATAAGGTTAGCTCCGCGTGAGTTGGAGATGTTTTCCTTGGTGCGCGGAAACACTGCAGTACAAATGAGGGATTATGGTGGATTTGTCTTGGTTTATGTTGTGCCAAGGCGTGGCTAGGTCTCCGTGGTCGGCTGGCTATCCCGTGACGTTCACGTCATGTGTGGAGAGTGTCCTGGCGAGACTAGTCCCCTTCTGTGTGACTGACGAGAATGCCAAGCATGGGGACAAACCCGAGCAATGAGGCCATGAGCGGGTGGGGTCCGGCAAGACTTCTTAGAATCGGTCAGTTTTGTGTTTGTTGGAATCCTGACATGAGACGTCAGATCTTGTAGGCAAGCCCGGGGTTTGAGACCTTGAGCGGGTGGGGCCTTGACAAGAATTCCATGAGGCGGCCTGTGAGCCGTTGGGGGAAATGGTGACCCCTTTGTTTGCGGCTTTATGCCAATGGGGAATCAATGAGAACCCATATGATGTGATGATGTGCTAGATGCATACGAGTTAGGGTGCCTTGGGTGAAACTCGGGTTATTGCATACATGATTGCATAAGTAGGCCCTATTTATATTATGCGCAACCAGTAGAGAACATGTATGGTGTATGTGACATCCAAGCCTGTTTTCCATAGTTGCTTTTCTTGCTTATGATTATTGCCTACGAAGTGCTAACTTGCAGGTTGGAGGGGTACCCCGGGTCCGTTACGGGCGGCCGGGAGGAGATGTGTTGTTGCACAGTTTGAGGTCAGCCTTTGCTAACCCACGTTACTAATAAATTTTTCAGGGCAAGGATCGCATGCAGGAGCTAGCTCGCCGGCCAGAAAGGCCTAAGCCTCATGAAGTGTTTTTCTCTTTTTGTAGCCCTACTTATGAGTTGTTATGTTTGAGACTCTTGTTGTCCGGCTTGCATGCCGAGATAGACTAGGAGTGCTGAGCACATTCATGATTGATGTATTATTCTCTTTTGGACATTTGATGTAAGGCCTTAAGGCCATTTGTTTACTCTTTAGTGGTGGATAACTTCTAGTCCTGTTCTATTTCCGATGTGTTGTGCAAAGAGTTTTGAGTGTGGGTAGCTATATCAACTTTTAATACTAAAGCTGTGGCGTCCGTATATTGTGGGGCCCCGGCCGGACCCATATTATATGTTCATTACAGGGGAGGTGTTACAATTTGGTATCAGAGCGAGGTTAGATTCAAGGTCAAAGCGTAGAAAAGTTATCCACATAAGATTAACGCGGGACCATGAGTGTCTTTATGTTTAAGTCTTGAGATTTGAGACTGAATCCTTGTTTCTTGTTTCTTGAAGAGTGCAAGCAACGAGGCGGGAACGTCGAGAGCAAGAGAAGAGCTTTCGGAGAGCAGTGCTACTGCTCCAGGTCTTTTGGGCACGGGCGTAAACCCGGCCGACTTCTGCCGCATGCTTGTAGAAGCGATGGTGGCAGCTCAGGCTGCAGCAGCAGCTCAGGTGGCAACCCCTGCCACACCGGACACGGCGATTGCCGTGCTAGGCGGAGAGGCCAGGCGAGTGGAGCCTTTGGCGGAAAGGGCGGTGGTCGGACATGGAGACTGACACATGAAGTACTTCCTGAGTTTCCATCCCCCGTTATTCAAGGGAATGGGTACACCAACGGATGCGGAGGACTGGTGGGTTCGCATTCAAGAGCTTCTAAGGGCGGCAGAGACGCTAGAGGAAAAGAAAGCTGAGTATGCGGCTTTCATGTTGGAAGGAGATGCCAAGTTATGGTGGGTGAGCCATAGCGGCCGCCAGTTCCCGGGACGCACTCCGTCGGTGGAAGAGTTTGGGGATGCTTTCCTAAAGAGGTATATTCCAGTTTCTACACGTTTGGCCCTTCAGAGGCAGTTTCTGCATTTAATGCAGCGAGACAAGACAGTAGATGAGTACGTGCAGGAGTTCACCCGGTTGGGTCGTTATGCGGGAACGACTATGGCAGATGACGTAGAGAGGGATAACCTCTTCTACCAGGGGCTGAGGGAGAATTTGAGACAACCCCTCATCTCCATGAAGAGAGCCGGATTCAATGAACTAGTTGAGGCTGCCAGGATTTTGGAAAGTGATTTGGAGCGAACCCAACGCCGTAAGGGTTTTACTCCCAAGAAAGGGGAAGGGAAGCCTTCCCAATCTCATGGAAAGTCTGAAGGGAGTAGGTGGAGGAAGAAGCCTCACACTTCCAGATCTGGTGAGAAGAGCAATTGGACGCCTGGGGGTTCTCACTCTAGGGGACCGCCTACGTGCTACAACTGCGGTAAGGTGGGGCACATAGCTCGTGTTTGTCCCCAAGGAGGAGCGGGGCAAGAGGCAAAGCAGGAGCAGACTGTGCACTCCGGCCCCAGTGCTGCAGAGAAAGTAAAGATGGCGGAGTCGAGCGCTTCTCGGTTCCAACCGGTGCAACCAAGGGCCTACAACCTTGGATAGCAGTAAGCGATCCGCCAGACTGATGTGGTGACAGGTATGAAGAAAATTTAAGTTTAAATTTTGTGCTTCATCCTTTTAGACTTTTGTGTGATGTCTATGTTGTAGGCTTCGTGTTAGTTTCCGGATACCCCGCTAGGGTATTGTTTGATACGGGAGCATCGCACTCCTTTCTTGCGGAGAGCTTCATCCGGAGAATAGGAGTTGAGTCTTCCTCGGCGGATGCGGAGTTGAAAGTGCGTATGCCCAATGGGTCATCCATGACCACCGGGGTCAAAGGGCGCATCTGTTGGGAGCTAGACGGAGTTGACTTTGTTTTGGTAGCGGCGATTTTGCCATTGGTGGAGTTCGATGTCATCTTGGGCATGGATTGGCTCGCAGAGCAGCGCGCCAGTATTGATTGCCTTTCTAAGGTGGTGACCTTAAGGAGAAAAGGGCAGGCAGAAGTCAAATTTGAGGGTCTTTGTGGAGTGGCCTGTTCCCTGATTTCGGCCATGCAGTTGGTGCGGGCGGTTAACCAGGGTGGTGTAGCGCTTGTAGCGTTATTGGAGGTTCATCTCTCCCAGCTGTCTATTGATGAAGTGCCCGTAGTGGCAGAGTTCAAGGATGTGTTTCCGGAAGAACTTTCTGGAGCGCCTCCTCGGAGGGAGATCGATTTCTCGATCGAGTTAGTGCCGGAGGCTAGGCCGGTGTCACGTCCTCCGTTTAGGATGGCACCAAAGGAGTTGGCTGAACTTAAAGTACAGTTGCAGGAATTGTTGGAGCAAGGGTATATCAGACCCAGTTCTTCACCGTGGAGTGCGCCGGTGTTGTTTGTAAAGAAGAAAGACGGTAGCATGCGGCTATGCATTGACTACCGAGAGCTAAATAAATTGACCGTCAAGAATAAATATCCGATTCCTCAGATAGATGACTTGTTTGACCAATTGGTAGGGTCAGTGGTGTATTCAAAATTGGACTTGAAGTCAGGCTATTATCAGTTGCGAATTCGGGATGAGGACATACCCAAGACTGCCTTTGGTACAAGGTATGGACACTTTGAGTTTACGGTGATGCCGTTCGGGCTGACGAACGCACCATCTGTGTTCATGGATCTTATGAATCGGGTATTTCGGGAATACTTGGATTCTTTTGTGGTTGTCTTCATTGACGACATTTTGGTGTATTCCAAATCGCAAGTGGAGCATGAGACCCACTTGAGAATGGTTCTGCAAGTGTTGAGGGAGAATGAGTTGTATGCAAAATTCTCCAAATGCGAGTTCTGGTTGGAGAAGGTGGCATTTTTGGGTCACGTGATTAGCGGGGAAGGGGTGGCAGTGGACCCAACAAAAGTTGAAGCCATTAGAGATTGGCCGGTCTTGAGGACCGTGGCGGAGGTCCGAAGTTTTCTTGGACTAGCCGGGTATTACAGAAGGTTCGTGGAGAATTTTTCGCGGATAGCTCTACCCCTCACCTCACTCACACGTAAAGATCATAAGTTTGTGTGGACTCAAGAGTGTAGTCAAGCATTTGAGGCACTGAAGGAGAGACTAATGGCGACTCCAATCCTAAGTCTACCGCAAGGGACCGAGGGATTTCAGATCTTCAGTGACGCATCAGGATGCGGCTTGGGTTGCGTTTTGGTGCAACATGGGAAGGTGATAGCTTTTGGGTCTAGACAGTTGAAGCCTCATGAGAGGAATTACCCCGTCCACGACTTGGAGTTGGCGGTGGTAATTTTTTGCATTGAAAATATGGCGGCATTATGTTTATGGTGCAAAGGTGGAGATCTTCACGGATCACAAAATCTTGAAGTATCTCTTGGATCAAAAGGACTTGAACATGCGGCAACGCAGGTGGGTTGAGTTTCTTGGAGACTATGAAGTGGCAATTCAGTATACGCCAGGTAAAGCCAATGTGGTGGCTGATGCCTTGAGTAGGAAGTACTCGGGACAAGGGAATTGGATCGAAGCTCATGATGAGCGGTTGGTGCGGGAATGGGAGTCCCTTGGTTTGGAATGTGTTACAAGAGGCGAGTCCAGCGAGGCTCGGTTGAACTGGATTGAGGTGCAGAACGACTTGTCCGATCGCATTCGGGAAGCGACTCGGTTGGATGTGGAGTTTCAATCTTTTGTGTTGGAGGCTCAAACGGGCGAGAGCAGCGCCTGGGAGATGATCGATGGGATTCTGAGGAAGGATGGAAGGGTTTGTATACCGCAGTTCGGCAAACTCCGTGAGGAGTTGATGTTTGAGGCTCACTTCACAAAGTACTCCATTCACCCGGGCAGTAGAAAGATGTACTTGGATATGAAGAAATCCTTTTGGTGGCCGGGGCTGAAGCGGGATGTAGCTTTGTACGTGAATCGTTGCCAAACTTGTGCCTTGGTGAAGGCCGAATGTCAGAAGCCGGGCAGGTTCCTGAAGCCCCTTCCAATTCCTGAATGGAAATTTGATAACATCTCCATGGACTTTGTGCATGGTTTGCCTAGATCGCAGCAGGGTAATGATGCTATTTGGGTGATCGTATATCGCCTAACCAAGGTGACTCACTTTATCCCAAACCGGAAAGAGGACAGCGTGGAGAAGCTGGTGGAGTTGTATGTTCGCAACATTGTGTGACTGCACGGAATTCCTAAGAGCATAGTCAGTGATCGAGATGGACGGTTTACGTCCAAGGACTGGAGATTGGTTCAGAAGAGCTTGGGCACGAAGCTAAAGTTCAGTACGACGTTCCATCCTCAAACTGATGGGCAAACGGAGAGAACGAACCGTACCATGGAGGATATGCTGAGAATGTGTGTTCTTGACTTCAGCAAAAAGTGGGAGGATCACCTCTTCATGGTGGAATTCGCGTACAACAACGGTTTTCAAGCGAGTATAAAAATGGCGCCATACGAAGCTTTGTATAGGAGGCGGTGTCGAACACCAATATCTTGGGCAGAGGCGGGAGACACCAAAATTTTGGGAAAAGAGGTGGTAGTGGACGCTTGTGAGTTGGTACGGACCATTCAAGAGCGTATGAAGGTGGCGCAAGACCGACAAGCAAAATACTTTAATGCTCGTCACCGGAAGTTGGAATTTGCGGTGGGTGATTGGGTCTATTTGAAGATCAAACCGTTCAAAGGCGTCTCACGGATTCGCCGACTCAAGAAGTTGAGTCCAAGGTTTTTGGGGCCTTTTGAAGTTATTGAACGGGTGGGAGAAGCAGCTTATCGGTTGGCGTTGTCCGCGGAGCTGAGTGGGTTGCATGACGTATTTCACGTCTCCGTTTTGAGGAAAGCCTTGGTGGAGGCTAGCGTGGTGATTGAGCCGGCATTGGTGCCGATTGAGGAAGACTTGAGGACGCGAGTCGTCCCAATTGATATAGAGGATTCGGAGACTCGGCAGTTGCGGAGTAAAGAAGTTAAACTCGTGAAAGTTCGTTGGGACAACTGCGGTCGTGAGGAGTTCTCTTGGGAGCGAGAACAAGCCATGCTAGAAGATTATTCAGAACTCTTCATGTCAGGTATAATTTAAGTTTTGTACCCTTTTGATTTGAAATTTCGGGACGAAATTCTGTTAAGTGGGGGAGAGTTGTAACACCCCAGTTTTGCAAGAGGGTCAGTCTGCAGTTCTGGAAATTTTTGGGTTTCTGGCAGGAGGCACACGGCCTGCGACACGGGCGTGTCGCAGGGCGTGTCGAGGCCATGTCGACACTCGGCCCAAGTGTCGACACTTTCGCTCGACAATGTGTCGAGAGTAGGGCACACGGCCTGCGACACGGGCGTGTCGTAGGGCGTGTCGAGGCCGTGTCGACACTCGGCCCAAGTGTCGACACTTTCGCTCGACAATGTGTCGAGAGTAGGGCACACGGCCTGCGACACGGGCGTGTCGCAGGGCGTGTCGAGGCCGTGTCGACAGTCGGCCCAAGTGTCGAGACTGGGGTACATGGCCTGTGACACGGGCGTGTCACAGGGCGTGTCCCGCTTGGTCGACGATCTTCGCTTGACGTTTTTCCTCGGTGTCGACACAAAGCCTGTCGACGGGTGTCGAGACTTGGCACACGGCTTGGGACACGGGCGTGTCCCCGGCCGTGTCACCTCTCGGGTTGGTTTCGGGGCCGTGACGATGGAGGCACACGGCTGGCCACACGACCGTGTCACTGGGGACACGGGCGTGTCGGGTTGAACACGGGCGTGTCAGATGCCCGTGTGCTGTTCCAGGCGCGTCGATTTGAGACGGCGAATGGGGCACACGGCCCTGGACACGGGCGTGTGCCAGGCCGTGTTTGGCCCAGGTCTTTTATTTTCCAGGCGGATCGTGACCATTCTTTCCCAGATTTTAGGATCTGACGGTTCACGACTGTTCTTGGGGAGTTAAGTCCGAGAATAGGGTTGAAAACCCTCATTCTTCTCCAAGCTTTCTCTTACTAAAGATCTAGAGAGAAGTGAGAACAAGGAAGAAGGAGAAGGAGAGTTTGGGCTGTAGGAGGAGTTTCGGTGCTCCAAATCGCGAGCCGAGTCCGGATCCGTGAAGCTTAGATCGTTGCGAAGATTTCCATCCGGCCATTTTGCCATGACAAGGAAGAGGAGTCGGAAGGTAACGACACCTCTCCTCTCGGTCTTAGGATGCATGTCTTAGCATCATTTATTTTTTTTTCTTTCTTTCTTTCTAGTTTTTGGGCACCAAACTCTCAAATGAGAGGGGTTTTGGTTTGCCAAGGTTCAAGAGGAACCTCCGGGTTGATTGAGTCCGTCCCCGGCATATTTTTGCATTAGAGATTCGCTCCGTTAGTGGATTAGGCATGGTGGGTGAAGCCGTTGTCGCGACCGTTAGTCCGACTCGGTGATGTTGCATAAAAACACTAAGGATTCATAGAGATTCCGTTGCGGCAAGATGCCGTTTGTGATGTGGTGATGTTTTCCCCTTTTTCTCAAGTGAGTACGTGTAGTTGGAACCGGACAAGGTTAGCTCCTCGCGGCGGTAGATGTTTTTCCTTGGTGGACAAGGTTAGCTCCGCGCGAGTTGGAGATGTTTTCCTTGGTGCGCGAAAACGCTGCAGTATAAATGAGGGATTAGGGTGGATTTGTCTTGGTTTATGTTGTGCCAGGCGTGGCTAGGTCTCCGTGGTCAGCTGGCTATCCTGTGACATTCACGTCATGTGTGGAGAGTGTCCCAGCGAGACTAGTCCCCTTCTGTGTGACTGACGAGAATGCCAAGCATGGGGACAAACCCGGGCAATGAGGCCATGAGCGGGTGGAGTCCGGCAAGGCTTCTTAGAATCGGTCATTTTTGTGTTTGTTGGAATCCTGACATGAGACGTCAGAGCTTGTAGGAAAGCCCGGGGTTTGAGACCTTGAGCGGGTGGGGCCTTGACAAGAATTCCATGAGGCGGCCTGTGAGCCGTTGGGGGAAATGGTGACCCTTTTGTTTGCGGCTTTATGCCAATGGGGAATCAATGAGAACCCATATGATGTGATGATGTGCTAGATGCATACGAGTTAGGGTGCCTTGGGTGAAACCCGGGATATTGCATACATGATTGCATAAGTAGGCCCTTTTTATATTATGCGCAACCAGTAGAGAACATGTATGATGTATGTGACATCCAAGCCTGTTTTCCATAGTTGTTTTTCTTGCTTATGATTATTGCCTACGAAGTGCTAACTTGCAGGTTGGAGGGGTACCCCGGGGTCTGTTAGGGGCGGCCGGGAGGAGATGTGTTGTTGCACAGTTTGAGGTCAGCCTTTGCTGACCCACGTTACTAATAAATTTTTCAGGGCAAGGATCGCATGCAGGAGCTAGCTCGCCGGCCAGAAAGACCTAAGCCTCATGAAGTGTTTTTCTCTTTTTGTAACCCTACTTATGAGTTGTTATGTTTGAGACTCTTGTTGTCCGGCTTGCATGCCGAGGTAGACTAGGAGTGCTGAGCACATTCATGATTGATGTATTATTCTCTTTTGGACATTTGATGTAAGGCCTTAAGGCCATTTGTTTTACTCTTTAGTGGTGGATAACTTCTAGTCCTGTTCTGTTTCCGCTGTGTTGTGCAAAAAGTTTTGAGTGTGGGTAGCTATATCAACTTTTAATACTAAAGCTGTGGCGTCCGTATGTTGTGGGGCCCCGACCGGACCCATATTATACGTTCATTACAGGGGAGGTGTTACATTGTTCTCGGGGACGGGTTGATTATTTCTATTCTTCCCTCGAGGGAACTATTATTTTACCGATTATAATTTGTCTGGTTATTATTATATATATAAAAAACAAAAAAATAAAAGCAAAAAGAGAGGAGCTGATGATGAATTTAGTGCAAATGTATCAAATTGAATTTGAACCAAAATAAATTTTTAATAAATAGAGATCCTAAATTTCAAATTAATTAAGGCGGAGACTTGGCCGTGGAGGTTCCACAAACATGAGCTCACCTATCTCTAGGACTATCGTACACCTGAACATTAAGTCTATTCGACCGGGCTCTCATCCGACGAAGGATTCCTCTTAATGCCCGCATTACGCTAAGAACCCCACTATTGGGTGGGGAACCCAATCGGGTAGAATTCAACACCTCCTTTCTCGAGGGTTAGTGCATAACTCCCTTTACCCAGGGGTGATCTGTCTATACGCACGGCCTCTCGGCTAGCTAGCCTATGCACTACGAAAATAAAGCCCACACATCGATATGTTGTTCTACGCATCGTAAACTTGGGGAAAACCTTAAGTAATTTAATTAACGAGAAAAAAAGGACCTTTAATTATTTAAATCAATTTTATCTGTCCCATTGCTTTTCGATACTGGGGGCTAAAAGCGGTTAGCCACTCATCAGAATGGGGACGGCTTGTGAAAAAAAATGCAGAATTGAAAGAGCGAGTCCTACTCAAATGAGTAGGCGGGAGATGAAAACAGTAAATGAAAGCTGAAAATGAAAGCAGTAAAATGAAAGCAGTAAAATGCAAGTCCTACTCAAACGAGTAGGCGAGAAAGGAAAGCTGTAAAATTGTGAGTCCTACTCAAACAAGTAGGCGAGAAATGAAAGTAGTAAAATTATAAGTCCTACTCAAATGAGTAGGCGGGAAATGACAAGTCCTACTCAAACGAGTATGCGAGAAATTGCGAGTCCTACTCAAACGAGTAGGCGGGAAATTAAAGCGAGTCCTACTCAAATGAGTAGGAGGAAATATATGCACACACGCACACACTCTACATAAAATAAAACACACACACTCTACAAAAATAAAAACACACACACACACACTCTACAAAAATAAAATCTAAGTCATACACTCACACACACAAGCGAAAAAGAAAAAAACAAAGTAACCGAAAAATTAAAATGATTACATTTCTACCGGTAGAACTTGACAGAAATGCATAAAATGAGATAATAAAAATTAAAGGGGCAAAACGATTTTCAAATAAAAGCAAAAATTAAAGTGCTCGAAAATTAAAACTATTATAAATCCATTCTTATTACTCCGTATGTAAAATCCCATTTCCAACTAGACCCCTAGAGTGGTTTTGTCATGACTAGGTCATGACAAAACCCTAGGAAGCCTAAGAAGACCAAGTGAGCTTAGGCATGAAGTTGGAAATCACCATGGTCTGCAAATAGTAGAATTCTAAACAATAGTTTAGAATGACCATAGGGCTACACCTTGACCCCAGGACCCTACTACAACACCCCAAAACACTTTGGGAGGTCCATAGGGCCACTAAGGACCCACTGTAGGCAGTCAAAGGGGTTAAGTTGACCTAAGTCAACCCTAACACTAAATGGGTCGAACTAGCTTACTTAGGGACAATTGACCCTACCCTAGCCAAGTGGACCGCATCCATGCCCTCCTAACCCTAAAGTGAGGTCAATGGGTCACCAAGGACCCATTGGGGTCAACCCAAGAGTCTATGTTGACCAAAGTCAACTCTAGCCCCTAATTTGGTCAAAGTAACCTTCCTAAGGGTAGGTGACCTCCAAAGTGGCAAGACAACCCTACCCATCCCTACCTAGACCTTAGGGGAGGCCAATGGGTCACCAAGGACCCACTAAGGTCAACTAAAGAGGCTAAGTTGACCTAAGTCAACCCTAGCTCCAAAAAGGTCAAGTGTCCTAACTAAGGGTCAAGTGACCCCCAAGATGCCCCACCAACCCTACCCAAGTATTCCTAGACCTTAGGGGAGGCCAATGGGTCACCAAGGACCCATTGGGGTCCACCCAAATGGTCATGTTGACCAGGGTCAACTCTATTCTAGTGTTAGGTCAAATTTGCCCAAATGGGCTAACCCAAGCTCAAACCCATTTCCCCCACTTGGGCTAACCTCATTTTTATTATTAATATGAGTTAGTGGGCTGCCATTAGGCTAGAGAGATGATCAAATTCGGCGTTGATGATTAGGAGAGAGAAAACTCCATTTTTACCCTTTAATGGAGGAGAGAGAAAGTGGTTTAAAAGGGCCATTCATGGCCAAGGGAGAGCAAGGGCCTCTCCAATGGATGGATACATTCTCCCTCATCAGTTTTGAGGAGTTTAATAATCATAGCCAGCCACCAAAGTGGCTGAATTTAATTTCTCCCATAAGGAAGAGAGAGAAAGAGGGGAGAGAAAGCCATTAATGGCCATAGGAGATCAAGGGCCCCTCCCCTCACCTCCATTTGCTGGATTCATCTTCCCTGGATAATTAAGAGGAGACTAACATCCATAATCATCCCTAAATGGTCGAGTTCAGTGAACCCATGGGTGGCCAAAATTTTCACCTTCATGGCCAATAATGGCCATTGGTGCTACACCCATCCTCTCCCCCATTTACCCCTCTTAAAAGCATCCGTGGACTCAGAGGAGGCGTTTCCACACTTTACCTGAAGGAGTCGTGCACCTTGGTAGTGCTGTTGCAGAACACCCGCAAGCTCCACCACCGGCCATGGTGCACCACCGCCACACTCGTCGGCAAGCCCGATTAAAGGTCCTCCTCTACTCCTCTCTTTGTGGGTTAAATCTTTAAATCCTTTAGGAGAGAAATCGGGCTCAATTGAGCCGGATTGGGTGAGAGAAATTTCAGAAATTTCATGGTTTTTCAACCACTCGGGTTCGCCGGAATCCGCCCCTCTGGCGGCCGTGCCGCCCCCGGCGATAGCCTCCAACTCAACGAAGGTGGTGGCGGTGGTGGCCGGCCAGGGAGGTGGTTGGATGGCAGAGAAAAAGGCTTGCAAGTTGCTCCAAGTTCGGGCAATCCCAGCCCTTGGCTGGAGGAAGAAGATGACCAGGAGGCGTTGGATCTGCTTCAAGATTCGTGCTGGATCTTATAGATTTATTTTGATTTTTTTGTATTTTCTGTCCTGTTTACTGGGCTGTTTTAAATTAAATATTAAAAATATTTAGGGCCCCCTACAGGAACAATTACCAACATGAAAATTGTATCCCTTGAAGTCTAGTGTAATTTAAAATTGATTTGAACCAATTTGGATAAGTGATTTGACCACATCACCCATTTTGGTGAGAACTATACCTACGCTAGACTAGAGACTATTTTGAGTGCCCCCATCAATCCATCCATCCAAATGACTTGAAATTTTGGATGGGGGTCATTCTTACCTATACCCAGAACATATCCAAAATTGGGAATTTTTGGAAAACATGTTCCTAAAGTGTTTGTAGAAATTTAATAAATAATGTAGGAATTATTTAAAAGGTCTAATTACCTCTAAACCCTCCCAAATTTTGGTGAGTGGTCCTTGGGGTCTTCATAAGGCTTTGGTTAAAATTACATCTCATTTGGATATGGTTTGAGTTGAAATCATGCAAATCCTAGCCTTGCCATAATAAGACAATTTAGGTCAAATAGTGCACTTTGGGTTTTGAGTGGACAAATCACCTCAACAGAGGTTGAAATTGGGGCCACTGACTTGGCATGGCTTGTAAAACCTTCCCATGGAAGATGGGGTACATTGGGGTGAGTTTTCACTAGTACCCAAGACCAAACCTTAAGGATGGTCTTTGGTGCCTTGTGAAGGGCATGTGGTCAAAAGACCTTGTATGGACTTGAAACTTGGTTGGGAGGGTACTAGGGTAGCTAAAACCCTCAGGTAAAACTCCTATGGGATTTTGAAATAGGTAGGCCCCACAAAACCCTAACCCTAGTTTAGGGCAAAAAATTTGTAGTGATAGAATAGGTGACTAAAACTCATTGAATAGAGATGAAACTTGGGTAGTTGATGAGTGCGGTTATGATAGGCTTTTTACTATCATAATTGTAATCATGTCTACTATTTCTACCTCCTTTTGTAGTAATTTCGCGAGAAAAGTCAAAAAATTGTTTTATCATGATTAGGAGAGCACAGTTAAGATTTTTGTTATTCCTTATATTGAGCTATCTAATTTATTCCTTCACTTTTATATGCATGTAGCGCTAACCAGTGGAACTAAAGGTCTTGGAGAAAACAAAGGAGTTCACGGAGTCAACATGGCTGATGACAGGACAAAATCTTGGCGCACACGGGTGGACACACGGCCATATTAATACCCTTGTCCTATGTACCCGGGAGCTGAAGAAATTGGACGCAGGAGACAGAGACTCACACGAGTAGGAACACACCCGTGTGCCTACCCGTGTCATATTTGAACACGACTGTCGACCAACCAGTGCCTGAAGAATGTGAAGAACAACACGGCCGTGTCAGTACCCGTGTTATCTGATACGGCCCACTACCAGACACGCCTGTTCGTGGGGAACCGCCTAGGAACCGTCAACACGGCCTGATACACGGTCGTGTTGCAACCCGTGTCCAACCTGTTTGCAAAGGGACTATATATTTCCTGTAGAAAAATTAGAGAAGAACTTTTGGATCATTTCTGCATTAGGAGTATTCTGGAGAACGAAGTGGAGCATCCAAGAGGAGGAGGATTTGAAGGGTATTTTTGTATGCTTTTATTCTTTCATTAATCCCTTTTGATCTCCCCTTCTCTTGGTGATTCATCTTGATTTATCTTTTATTTTGCATGAACTTTAATTTGGAACAATTTGTTAATCATGTCTCGCATTGTTTACATCAAATTTGTAGTATTTTATTCGTATGTAGGCTTACAAACAAAGAGCTCTATCCTAATTATGAATTGCTTATTTGTCTTGCATGAATTACAAATCTCTAGATTGAGAAATTAGATGTTTGTGATGAAATTTACATGTTCATAGTTTGGTGTGAGATCTCTTTATAATTCGAATTTCATGATCGAGAGATATGTTATTTGGATAATTGGAATATGAATAAATGAATTCATGATATTTTAGAGATAGGATTTCATGGATTTATGTAATAGATAGGGTGTTTTATTTAATGCAAATTTGAGTATTGTAAATTGTTCGAGAGAAAATTTACTAACTTAGATTTAGATTTTGAATTGCTCGAGAGAGAATTTAATAAATATTTACCCTTTATAATACAACAAATTTGGTAGTCTTATGCTTTCATGATTAAATAGAATTGAGTGAATGAATGAATAGTTTCATGTAATTGCTCATAAGCTTTCGGGTTGTTATCATGTTCAATCTTCCAATGTTGATTTATCCAAATAGTCATAGTTGTAACACCTCCCCTGTAATGACTGTATAATATGGGTCTGGCCGGGGCCCCACAACATACAAACGCCACAGCTTCAGTATTATAAAGTGATATATCTACCCAAACTCAAAACTCAACTACAACACAGCGGAAACAACAGAAGAGACTAGAAGTTATCCACGCCTACAAGAGTAAAAAATTGGCCTTAAGGCCTTACAACAAGGGTGAATCCAAACTCAAATCATACATCAGTCCTGAAAGTGCATCAGCACGCCTAGTCTACCTCGGCATGCAAGCCGGTCAAAAAGAGCACAAAACATACAATGCCATAAACGTAAAGATACAGCCAAAAGTTAACAACTCTCTTCTGACAAGCCCTGGGACACGCCCGTGTCCCAGGCCGTGTGCCCCCTGCCAGAAACCAAACTTGGCTAGAAAACGCTGGTCGACCGTCTCTCAAATTTTGGGGTGTTACAACTCTCCCCCCCTTAAAAGAATTTCGTCCCGAAATTACAAAGCAAAAGGAAACAACGCTTAAATGGTACCTGATTTGAAGAGCTCTGGATACTCTCTTGCATGGCTTGTTCTCGCTCCCAAGAGAGCTCCTCACGACCGTAGTTGTCCCATCAGACTTTCACGAGTTTAACCTCTTTATTCCGCAACTGCCGAGTCTCCGAATCCTCTATAGCAATTGGAAGGACCCGCGTCCTCAAGTCTTCCTCAATCGGCACCGATGCCGGCTCGATCACCACACTAGCCTCCACCAAGGCTTTCCTCAAGACGGAGACATGGAAGACATCATGCAATCCACTCACCTCCGCGGACAACGCCAACCGGTAGGCTGCTTCTGCCACCCGTTCAACAACTTTAAAAGGCCCCAAAAAACTTGGACTCAGCTTCTTGAGTCGGCGAATCCGTGAGACGCCTTTGAACAGCTTGATCTTCAAATAGACCCAATCGTCTACTGCAAACTCCAACTTCCTGTGATGAGCATTAAAGTATTTTGCTTGCCGGTCTTGCGCCACCTTCATACGCTCTTGAATGGTCCGTACCAACTCACAAGCGTCAACTACCACCTCCTTTCCCAAAATTTTGGTGTCTCCCGCCTCTATCCAAGACATCGGTGTGCGACACCGTCTCCCATACAAAGCTTCGTATGGCGCCATTTTTATACTTGCTTGATAACTGTTATTGTATGCAAATTCCACCATGAAGAGGTGATCCTCCCACTTCTTGCCAAAGTCAAGAATGCACATTCTCAGCATATCCTCCATAGTACGGTTCGTTCTTTCAGTTTGCCCATCAGTTTGAGGATGGAACGCTGTACTGAACTTTAGCTTCGTGCCCAAACTCTTCTGAACCAATCTCTAGTCCTTGGACGTAAACCGTCCATCTCGATCGCTGACTATGCTCTTAAGAATCCCGTACAGTCGCACAATGTTGCGAACATACAACTCCACCAGCTTCTCCATGCTGTCCTCCTTCCGATTTGGGATGAAGTGGGCCACCTTGGTTAAGTGATCCACGATCACCCAAATAACATCATTACCCTGCTGCGATCTAGGCAAACCATGTACAAAATCCATGGAGATGTCGTCAAATTTCAACTCAGGGATTGGAAGGGGCTTCAGGAACCCGCCCGGCTTTTGACATTCGGCCTTCACCAAGGCGCAAGTTTGGCAACGATTCACATACAAAGCTACGTCCCACTTCAGCCCCGACCACCAAAGGGATTTCTTCATATACAAGTACATCTTTGTACTGCCCGGGTGAATGGAGTACTTTGTGAAGTGAGCTTCAAACATCAACTCCTCACGAAGTTTGCCGGACTGCGGTATACAAACCCTTCCGTCCTTCCTCAGAATCCCATCAATCATCTCCTAGGCGCTGCTCTCGCCCTTTTGAGCCTCCAACACAAAAGGTTGAAACTCCACATCCAACCGAGTCGCTTCCCGAATGCGATCGGACAAGTCGTTCTGTATTTCAATCCAGTTCAACCGAGCCACGCTGGACTCGCCTCTCGCAACACATTCCAAACTAAGGGACTCCCATTCCCGTACCAACCGCTCATCATGAGCTTCGATCAAATTCCCTTGCCCCGAGTACTTTATACTCAAGGCATCCGCCACCATATAGGCTTTACCTGGCGTATACTGAATCGCCACCTCGTAGTCTTCAAGAAACTCAACCCACCTGCGTTGCCGCATGTTCAAGTCCTTTTGATCCAAGAGATACTTCAGGCTTTTATGATCCGTGAAGATCTCCACCCTTGCACCATACACATAATGTCGCCATATTTTCAACGCAAAAATTACCGCCGCTAACTCCAAGTTATGGATGGGGTAATTCCTCTCATGAGGCTACAGCTGTCTAGACCCAAAAGCTATCACCTTGCCATGTTGCAGCAAAACGCAACCCAAACCGCATCCCAATGCGTCACTGAAGATCTGAAATCCCTCGGTCCCTTGCGGTAGACTTAGGATTGGAGCCATCATCAGTCTCTCCTTCAGTGCCTCAAATGCTTGACCGCACTCTTGAGTCCACACAAACGTATGATCTTTACGAGTGAGTGAGGTGAGGCGTAGAGCTATCCGCGAAAAGTTCTCCACGAATCTCCTATAATGCCCGGCTAGTCCAAGAAAACTTTGGACTTCCGCCACGGTCCTCAAGACTGGCCAATCTCTGATGGCTTCCACTTTTGTTGGATACACTGCCACCCCATCCCCACTAATCACGTGGCCCAAAAATGCCACCTTCTCTAACCAGAACTCGCACTTTGAGAACTTTGCATACAATTGATTCTCCCTCAACGCTTGCAAGACCACTCTCAAGTGGGTCTCATGCTCCACTTCCGATTTGGAATACACCAAGATGTCATCGATGAAGAAAACCACAAAAGAATCTAAGTATTCCCGAAATACCCGGTTCATAAGGTCCATGAACACAGATGGCGCGTTCGTCAGCCCGAACGACATCACCGTAAACTCAAAGTGACCGTACCTCGTACCAAAGGCAGTCTTGGGGATGTCCTCATCCCGAATTCACAACTGATAATAGCCTGACTTCAAGTCCAATTTTGAGTACACCACCAACCATACCAACTGGTCGAACAAGTCGTCTATCCGAGGAATCAGATACTTATTCCTAACGGTCAGTTTATTCAGCGCTCGGTAGTCTATGCATAGCCGCATACTACCGTCTTTCTTCTTTACAAACAACACCGGCGCGCTCCACGGCGAAGAACTGGGTCTGATATACCGTTTCTCCAACAGTTCCTGTAACCGTACTTTGAGTTCAGCCAACTCCTTTGGTGCCATCCTAAACGGAGGACGTGACACCGGCCTAGCCTCCGACACTAACTCGATCGAGAAGTCGATCTCCCGCCGAGGAGGCGCTCCAGGAATGTCATCCGAAAACACATCATTGAACTCTGCCACCACGGGCACTTCCTCAATAGACAACTGGGAGAGGCAAACCTCCAATAACGCTACCAGCGCTACACCACCCTGGTTAACCGCCCGCATCAATTGCATTGCCGAAATCAGGGAATAGACCACTCCACAAAGGCCCTCAAATTTGACTTCCGCCTGCCCTTTGCTCCTTAGGGTCACTACCTTAGATAGGCAATCAATACTGGCACGCTGCTCTGCAAGCCAGTCCATGCCCAAAATGACATCGAACTCAACAAATGGCAAAATCACTGCTACCAAAACGAAGTCAACTCCGTCCAGCTCCCAACAGATGCGCCCTTTGGCCCAGATGGTCATGGATGACCCATTGGGCATGCGCACTTTCAGCTCCGCATCTGCCGAGAAAGACTCAACTCCTATTCTCCGGATGAAGCTCTCCGCAAGAAAGGAGTGCGATGCTCCCGTATCGAACAATACCCTAGCGGGGTATCCGGAAACTAATACGAAGCCTACAACATAGACATCACACATAAAAGTCTAACAGTATGAAGCACAAAATTTAAACTTAAATTTCCTCATACCTGTCACCACATCGGTTTGGCGGATCGCTTCCTGCTGTCCAAGGTTATAGGCCCTTGGTTGCACCGGTTGGAACCGACAAGTGCCTGACTCTGCCATCTTACCTTTCTCTACGGCACTGGGGCCGGAGCGCACAGTCTGCTCCTGCCTTGCCTCCTGCTCCGCACCTCCTTGAGGACAAACACAAGCTATGTGCACCACCTTACCGCAGTTGTAGAACATCGGCGGTCCCCTAGAGTGAGAACCTCCAGGCGTCCACTTGCTCTTCTCACCGGATCTGGAAGTGTGAGGCTTTTTCCTCCACCTACTCCCTTCAAACTTTCCCTGGGATTGGGGAGGCTTCCCTTCCCCTTGCTTGGGAGTGAAACCCTTACGACGTTGGGTTCGCTCCAGATCACTTTCCAATATCATGACAGCCTCAACTAGTTCATTGAAACCAGCTCTCTTCATGGAAATGAGGGGTTGCCTCAGATTCTCCCTCAGCCCCTGGTAGAAGAGGTTATCCATCTCTACATCATCTACCATCGTCGTTCCCGCGTAACAACCCAAACGGGTGAACTCCTGCACATACTCGTCCACCATCTTGTCTCGCTGCATTAAGTGCAGAAACTGCCTCTGAAGGGCCAATCGTGTAGAAACGGGAATGTACCTCTTTAGAAAAGCATCCCCAAATTCCTCTATCGACGGGGTGTGTCCAGGGAACTGGCGGCCGCTATGGCTCACCCACCACAACTTGACGTCTCCTTCCAACATGAACGCCGCATACTCAGATTTCTTTTCTTCTGGCGTCTCCTCCGCCCTCAAAAGCTCTTGCATTCGAACCCACCAATCCTCCGCCTCCGTTGGCGTACCAACTCCCTTGAATGACGGGGGTTGGAAGCTCAGGAAATACTTAATGTGTCGGTCTCCATGTCCGACAACCACCCTTTCCGCCAAAGGCTCCACTCGCCTGGCTTCTCTGCCTGGCACGACCGTCGCCGTGTCTGGTGTAGCAGGGGTTGCTACCTGAGCTGCCGCTGCAGCTTGGGCTGCCACCATTGCTTCTGCAAGCATGCGACAGAAGTCGGCCGGGTTTACACCCGTGCCTAAAAGACCTGGAGCAGTGGCACTGCTCGCCGAGAGTTCTTCTCTTGCTCTCGACGTTCCCGCCTCGTTGCTTGCACTCTTCAAGAAAACAAGAAATAAGGAATTAATCTCAAGACTTAAACATAAGGACACTCATGGTCCCGTGTTACTCTTATGTGGATAAGTTCTCTACGCACTGACCTTGAATCGAACCTGGCTCTGATACCAAATTGTAACACATCCCATGTAATGACCGTATAATATGGGTCCGGCCGGGGCCCCACAACATACAGATGCCACAGCTTCAGTATTATAAAGTGATATAGCTACCCAAACTCAAAACTCAACCACAACAAAGCAGAAACAACAGAAGAGACTAGAAGTTATCCACGCCTACAAGAGTAACAAATTGGCCTTAAGGCCTTACAACAAGGGTTAATCCAAACTCAAATCATACATCAGTCCTGAAAGTGCATCAACACGCCTAGTCTACCTCGACATGCAAGCCGGTCAAAAAGAGCATTAAACATACAATGCCATAAACGTAAAGCTACAACCAAAAGTTAACACTTCATGAGGCTTAGGCCTTCCTGGCTGGTGAGCTAGCTCCTGCTTGCGATCCTTGCCCTGTAAAATTTATTAGTAATGTGGGTCAGCAAAGGCTGACCTCAAACTGTGTAAGAAACACATCTCCTCCCGGCCGCCCCTAATGGACCCCGGGGAATCCTCCAACCTGCAAGTCAGCACTTCGTATGCAATATATAAATATAAATAAGAAGTGCATTAAGAACAAGCTTGGATGTCTCAAACATCATACACGTTCTCTACGGGTTGAGCATATAATATAAAAATGGGCCTACTTATGTAACATGTATTCAACCACCCGGGTTTCACCCACGGCACCCTATAGCGTATGCATCTAGCACAACATCACATCAATTGGGTACTCATAGTTTCCCCATTGGCATAAAGCCGCAAACAAAAAGGGAGACACAATTCCCCCCAATGGCACACAAGCTGCCACATGGAACTCTTTCCTAGGCCCCACCCGCTCAAGGTCTTAGACCCGGGCTTGCCTGCAAGCTCTGACGTCTCATGTCAGGATTCTGACAAACACAAACTGACCGATTCTAAGAAGCCTTGCCGGACCCCACCCGCTCATGGCCTCATTTCCCGGGCTTGCCCACATGCTTGGCATTCTTGTCAGTCTCACAGAAGGGGACTAGTCTCGCCGGGACACTCTCCACACATGACGTGTATGTCACGGGATAGCCAGCCGACCATGGAGACACAGCCATGCCTTGGCACATCACAAACCAAGACAATTCCACCATAGTCCCTCATTTGTACTGCAGCGTTCCCGTGCACCAAGGAAACCATCTACCACCAATGCGGAGCTAACCTTGTCCACCAAGGAAACTATCTACCGCCATTGAGGAGATAACCTTATCCAGTTCCGACTACACACACTCACTTGAGAAAAAGGGGGAAACATCACCACATCACAAATGACATCTTGCCGCAATGGATCTCTACGAATCCTTAAAGCTCGTATGCAACATCACCGAGTCGGACTAACTGTCGCGACTACGGATTCACCCACCATGCCTAATCCACTAACGGAGCGGATTTCTAATGCAAAACATGCCGGGGACAGACTCAATCGACCCGGAGGTTTCTCTTGAACCTTGGCGACCCAAACCACTCTCATTTGAGTGTTTGGTGCCCAAAAACTAGAAAAGAAAAGATGCTAAAACATGCATCCTAAAACCGAGAGGAGAAGTGTCGTTACCTTCTGACTCCTCTTCCTAGCCATGGAGAAATAACCGGATGAAAACCTTTGCAAATATCTAGCCTCCACGGATCTGGACTCGGCTCGCGATTTGGAGCACCGAAGCCTCTCCTACAGCCCAATCCCTCCTTCACCTTCTTCCTAGCTCTCCCTTCTCTCTAGAATTTTAGTAAGAGAAAGCTTGGAGAAGAATGATGGTTTTCAACCCTATTCTCGGACTTAACTCCCCAAGAGCAGTCCTGGACCATCAGTTCCCAAAATAAGGGAAAGAGCGGCCACGATCCGTCTGAAAAATAAAATACCTGGGCCGAACACGGCCTGGCACACGCCCGTGTCAGGGCCGTGTCCCCCATTCGCCGTCAAAATCAACGTGCCTGGAACAACACACGGGCATCCGACACGCCCGTGTTCGACCTGACACGCCCGTGTTCCAACTGACACAGCTGTGTGGTCGGTCGTGTGCCTCCATCGATGCAGCCCTGAAAACAACCCGAGAACTACACGGGTACTTGACACGCCCGTGTCCTTGCCCGTGTCTACCTCAACACACCTGGGCTCCAGGCCGTGTTCACTGACTCGACACTTCGTCGAGCGAAGTTCGTAGACCATGCGGGACACGCCCTGTGACACGCCCGTGTCATAGGCCGTGTGCCCCTGTCTCGACACTCGACACTCGTCGAGTGAACTTCGTCAAGCGAAGTTCGTCGACTGACTGACACAGCCTTGGACACGCCCGTGTCCTAGGCCGTGTGCCTTGTCTCGACACATTGTCGAGCAAAATTCATCGACCTCTCGACCAAAACGTCGACTGGAGCCTGACACGGCCTGGGACACGCCCATGTCTCAGGCCGTGTGCCCCCTGCCAGAAACCAAAATTGGCCAGAAAACGCTGGTCGACCCTCTCTCAAATTTTGGGGTGTTAAAATAGTTAGGTTAATTTAGGTTAGAAATCACTTTTAATTATATGTATGATAATAAAGTGAGGATGAGTACGAATGCTTGAAAAGACCCCGTGGAATACGACACGAGATGTAGGTTTCTCCTATACTATGATTGATAGGAGCACTTGCCTGAAAGATAATTCAATCTAGCTTATGCCCATCTATATAGTTCAGACTAGAGTGTAGAATGAATCCGCATCAAGTTTATCACTTGTTAAGCAAAACAATCATCAAGTTTTTGGCGCCGTTGTTGGGGACGTTTTCAATATTTTGAAAGTCTAAATTTTATTAATCTACAAATTTTTGTTTAGTAATAAATAGTTGTAGAATAGTATTTGAATAATTATATCGCTTAATCTTTGTTTTGTAGTCTGTTAGTCTATGACCAGGGGCAAAAATTCTGGGCTATCACCATTTCATCCTGAACCTGAGCGACTTATCCATAACACTAACCTAAGGGACATAGGAATTAATACCACAGACATTTAAAACGGACTATCAAAAGAGGAGACAGTGAACCAAGGAGAGAATCATCCGGAAAACTTAGATACCATGGCCAACCAAACTGAGCAAACCATGACTGACTTTGCTAGACCTAATCTCCAAAGAACCAGGTCAAGCATCGTTAGACCACCGAAAGCTACCAATAACTTCGAATTGAAGCCTAGTGTGATACAAATGGTTCAACAGTATGTCCAGTATGATGGCTTGCAAGATGAGGATCCTAACACCCACTTGGCTGGATTCCTGGAGATATGTGACACATTCAAGATCAATGGTGTTTCCAACGATGCCATTCGATTGAGATTATTTCCCTTTTCTTTAAGGCATAAGGCGAAGCAGTGGTTGAACTCACTACCTAGAGGGTCGATTACTACTTGGGACATGATGGTTGAAAAGTTTCTGATGAAGTATTTTCCGCCGGCAAAGACTGCGAAGTTAAGGAAAGACATCTCTACGTTTATTCAAATGCAATCTGAATTGTTGTACGACATATGGGAACGATTCAAAGACATTTTGAGGAGATGTACCCACCATGCTCTACCTTCATGGCTTCAGATTCAGACCTTATACAATGGTCTCAATCTGGCCACTAAACAAATGATTAATGCGATTAGTGGAGGCACTTTGAACAACAAGACACCTGAAGCGGCTCAACAGTTGATAGAAGATATGGCTGTGAATAATTACCAATGGACTACGGTAAGACAAAAGCCTAGCAAGCCCACATGAATTTATGAAGTGGATGCTGTCACCGCCTTAGCTATTCAAGTGGAGAAGCTTCACCAAAAGATGGACAACCTTGCCTTAGCATCACCCTCCATGGCACCTCAACAATGGGACCCTTCATGCAGTGGAATGCCTGGTTGTGAACCTCATGTTCAAGAGCATGTTTACTATATGGGCAACAATATTAGACCTCCTTTCAATCAAGCCAACAACCCATATAGTTCTACATATAATCCTGGATGGAGGAACCACCCCAATTTCTCTTGGGGAGGACAAGGAAATCAAGGGAAGCAACCCATGTTTGGACAACAACCACAGCCGGAACCAAGGAAGCCTACATTGGAAGATGTGCTTACCAAGTTCATGCAAACTACCGATGTAGCCTTCCAGAATCAAGAGGGTTCAATTCGGAATTTGGAGAATCATATTGGTCATCTTGCAAGGATGGTTTCTGAAAGGCAGCAAGGAACACTTCCGGGGAACACTGAGATAAATCCAAGGGAGCATGAAAAAGCCATTCAATTGAGGAGCGAAAAGGAGTTATAAGACCCAAGGCCTGCTAAGGAAGCACCCCAAATGGAGTCTAGCGTTGAAGGATCAAGAGAGATGAACGTACATCCGATGGAGTACCAACTAGCAATACCATACCCATCAAAGCTTAACAAGGAGCGCATGGATGCACAATATGGTAAATTTTTATCTATGTTTAAGCAATTACATGTCAATTTACCTTTTTCTGAAATTATTCAAATGCCTAAGTATGCTAAATTTCTTAAGGATTTAATTTCTAATAAAAAGAAAATAGAGGAATTATCGTTAGTAACACTTAGTGAAGAATGTTCCGCTATTTTGCAAAATAAATTACCACAAAAACTTAAGGATCCCGGTTCATTTTCAATTCCATATTTAATCGGAGATTTACAAGTCAATAAAGCTTTAGCAGATTTAGGAGCATGTATAAATTTAATGCCTTATAAATTATATCTGAAACTAGGCCTAGGAGAACTTAGTCGGACTAGAATGAGTATTCAATTAGCAGATCGATCAGGTAAGTATCCTAGAGGAATAGTAGAGGATGTATTGGTTAAGGTAGATAAGTATTTCCTGCCGATTTTGTTATTCTAGATATGGATGAAAATATCGAAGTACCACTCATACTAGGTCGTCCATTTCTAGTTACATCTAGAGCGCTTATTGATGTTTTTGATGGTAAATTAGTCTTGCGAGTAGGGGAAGATGAAGCCACTTTTCAAATTGGCAATACTATGAAACAATCTTTAGATAATGATGAATATTGCTATTTTTCTCATGGGGTTGATGATTTTATGACTTCTATAAATTCTAATTTTTATTATAGAGATCCTTTAGAAATTTGTATTACTAACTGTTTTCTAGAAGAAGAAAAAAATAAAGACATTACTCAACATTTATTTTTTCTAGATAATAGTGTTGCAATGAATAGAACGACTGAATATAGTTTGATTACTCAAGGAGATCATGAAGCTCTTAAGAATAATAATAAGAATCCACCAATAGTAGAACTAAAAAAATTACCGGATCATCTTGAGTATGCATTCTTAGGAACTAATTCTTCTTACCCAGTTATTATATCCTCTAATCTTTCAAACATTGAAAAAACTAAATTAATAACTGTATTGAAGAAATGTAAAGGTGCAATAACATGACAATATCTGATATAAAAGGTATTAATCCTAGTTTTTGCACTCATAAAATCCTTTTGGAAGAAAACTATAAATCTTCTATTCAACCGCAACGTAGGCTAAATCCTAATATGAAAGAGGTAGTTAAGGCTGAGATTGTTAAGTTATTAGATGCTGGTATTACATACCCTATTTCGGATAGTTCATGGGTTAGTCCTGTCCAAGCAGTTCCTAAAAAGAGTGGTCTAACGGTGGTAGCTAACGATAATGATGAGTTAATTCCTACGCGAACGGTAACAGGTTGGCGTGTCTGTATTGACTATAGGAAATTAAATGATGCCACTAGGAAATACCATTTCCCTCTTCCTTTCATTGACCAGATATTAGAACGCTTATTAGAACATTCTTATTATTGTTTTCTAGATGGACTTTCTGGATACTTCCAAATTCCTATAGCACCAGAAGACCAAGAGAAAACAACATTTACTTGCCCATTCGGTACTTTTGCCTATAGACGTATGCCTTTCAGGTTATGTAATGCACCCGCCATGTTTCAAAGGTGCATGCTAGCCATCTTTAATGAGTATGTTGAAGATATCATGGAAGTGTTCATGGATGATTTTTCTGTTTTTGGCGACTCGTTTGATCTATGTTTGAATAATTTAGAGAAAATTCTTAGGAGATGTCAGGAGATGAACCTAGCGCTTAGTTGGGAGAAGTGTCATTTCATGGTACAAGAAGGGTTAGTACTTGGCCATAAAAGCTCAAGCCAAGGAATCCAAGTTGATAGAGTGAAAATAGAGACCATAGATAAACTACCACCACCAACCTCCGTTAAGGCAATGAGAAGTTTCTTAGGACACGCGGCATTTTACTGCCGGTTTATCAAAGACTTCTCTAAAATAGCTAAACCACTTACAAGGCTTTTAGAAAAAGACACACTTTTTATTTTTGAACAAGAGTGTCTACATGCCTTTGAGTTCTTAAAAGAGAAATTAATTAATTCTCCTATTATGATCGCGCCCGATTTTAGTCAACCATTTTAGATCTTGTGTGACGCTAGTAGTTTTGCGGTAGGGGCTATTTTAGGACAACGCCGAAACAAACACTTTCATCCTATTTACTACACTAGCAAAACACTTAATAATGCACAGGAGACTTATACAACTACAGAAAAAGAACTCCTAGCAGTGGTATTCGCCTTCGATAAATTACATCTTATTTAACATTGTCCAAAGCGGTAGTATACACAGATCACTCTGCCCTTAGATATTTGCTAGCCAAAGCGGAAGCAAAGCCTCGTTTAATCCGTTGGGTTCTTCTATTGCAATAATGTGATTTAGAAATTAGGGATAAATGAGGAGCGAAAAACTTAGCAGCAGATCATCTTTCACGTTTAGAAAATCCACTACGATCAATGTTAGATAAATCTGAAATTTCTGATACATTTCCTGAGGAATCGCTATTTGTTGTATCTACAAATATACATCTTGATTATCCATGATTTGCAGACTATGCAAACTATCTTGTGGCTAAGGTCCTTCCAAAAGGATTTTCATATCAACAGAAAAAGAAATTTTTCTCTGATTTGAAATATTACTTTTGGGTGGACCCCTTTCTTTTTCCGATATGTACAGATTCTGATATACAAAGGTGTGTATCAGCGGAGGAGGGTTGGAAAATTTTGGAGCAGTGTCATTCATGCCCTGCTAGTGGTCACTATGGAGCAAATCGCTCAGCGAAAAAGGTTCTTGATTCCGGTTTTTATTGGCCCCTTCTATTCAGGGATGCCCAAAAGTATGTGCTTTTATGTGATTCTTGTCAGAAAGCAGGTAATATTTCTAAATTAGATGAAATGCCACAAAAGTTTATTCTTGAATGTGAAGTATTCGATGTGTGGGGTATTGATTTTATGGGTCCATTTCCAGTTTCCTTTGGGAATACATATATTTTAGTAGCTGTAGATTATGTATCGAAGTGGGTTGAAGCACAATCTTTGCCTACTAATGATAGTAGGGTAGTAATCCGATTTTTAAAATCCTTATTTGCACGATTTGGCACGCCACATGCACTTATTAGCGATAGGAGTTCACATTTTGGTAATTTACAGCTAAATAAAGTATTGGAAAAATATGGAGTTACACATAGGATAACCACTCCTTATCATTCGCAAACTAGTGGTCAAGTTGAAGTTTCCAATAGAGAGCTTAAGAGGATCCTAGAAAAATCTATAGAAGGGAATATGAAACAATGGTCTAGGAAACTTAACGATTGTTTGTGGGCATATAGGACCGCCTTCAAAACACCTATAGGGACCACCCCCTTTAGATTAGTCTATGGAAAATCCTGTCACCTGCCTATAGAATTAGAACACAAGTCGTATTGGGCGATATGTTCTTTAAATTTTGATACTAATTCTATAGGAGAGAAACATAAACTTCAACTTAATGAGTTAGATGAGTGGAGAACCATGGTCTATGAGAACTCCCGGATTTATAAGGAGAAGACCAAGCTATTTCATGACCGTCACCTTCGCAAACCCAAGACATTTCAGAAAGGTGACCAAGTCCTCCTATTTAATTCCCATCTTTGTTTATTCCTAGGGAAGTTAAGGTCTAAGTGGTCCGGACCCTTCAAGATTAAAGAAGTCTTCCCCTACGACACCGTCGAACTTACTCACCATGAGAAGGGAGATTTTAAGGTTAATGGACACCGACTGAAGCCTTATTATTATGGTGAGCTCCCTAAAGACATCACTCGTCAAGAAACCTGCCTCCGTCTAGATTAGGATTAAGAAAAATCTAGTAATGTTCATAAGTTTTAGAATTTCTAGTATAAGGATAGTTATAAGAAAAAAAAATTTAAGTTATAAGAAAGAACAAAAAAAATTCTGTAATTAATTTCAACTTAGGAAAAATTTGAATTTTGGAGGCACACACGGGTCACCACACGCCCATGTGGGTGGCCGTGTACTCGACACAACCTTAGGCCCAGCCGTGTAAATTAATTCCGGAAAAGGGCAATTTCATCCCGAGCATAACACGGGTTCACACCAACCCGTGTGTCTAGCCGTGTCTCTTCATTCGACGATCGTCGAGATCGCTGTGTCGACACATCCGACATGCCCATGTCGGATCGCACACGGCCGTGTCGCGTGTCACCTACCAACCCGTGTACTTTTAATGCGCCGTGCCAGATCAGACACGGGTACACACACGGCTGTGTTGTGGCCCGAGTCCACCTGCCGTGCTGTCTCCTATCAGTTTGACCGCACGGCCCCCCATAGCCTGTATTTCACGAGGTCAAGATTCCTCAACACGGGTACGCACACGCCCGTGTTCGTACCCGTGTTTGCCTACTATATATAGGGGTCGTGTCTTTCATTCTTTTCATCCCCTAAGCACAACCATCCTCCCGTTAATCCAATATCAGAGCTCGGTTGGAGTATTCCTTGCCTCCAAAATTCGCGGATTCACCTCTACTCAATCTTCCCTCCTTGGTAACTATCTTTTATTTAGGATTTCACTTTACCTATTCCCCTCCTCCGCTCTTTTCTCCACGTTTTCACTCCCCCATTTCCATTTTTAAACTAAATATAACAAAAATCTTTTATTCTTCTTGCTCAGAACATGTCGTCTGGACGAAGCCAAGGCAGTCGCCATCGCCGACCGGAGTTGCAAGTGTCAACAGAGAGGCGTGATGTCGCTGCCCTGCTAGTATTCACCGACCCATCACACATTAACTGCTATAATCGCCTCCAGTCTAAAAAATATCAAGATATCCGCACGATCGACTGGAGTGTTCTCGAGGAAATAAAATTAGCGGGGGATGTTAGGGCATTAATCTCTGTAACGGGTTGGGAG
This sequence comes from Platanthera guangdongensis, assembly GCA_039583875.1. Classification (NCBI taxonomy): domain Eukaryota; kingdom Viridiplantae; phylum Streptophyta; class Magnoliopsida; order Asparagales; family Orchidaceae; genus Platanthera; species Platanthera guangdongensis. The sequence goes on from CM077147.1 coordinate 77,103,920, forward strand.
CGGTTTTTCGCCATACAGGAGTTAGGTTTTAAGGAACTCACGTTAGAGTTCCTGTCCTCGTTCTATTTCAATTTTCGGCCTAACTTCATTGATACACCGCACGCGCACGAGGGGGTAATTTCGTTTCGAGTAGGTGGCACCTTTTATACACTCACCCTGCTCCAGTTCACCCAGTATCTAGGGGTGTATGAGGATTCATTTCACTTTAGTGCTGCCTACCCCGAGCTCCATTTCGACCTCCCCTCTCGCGATCTTGCAGGCGGTATCTGGCGCCGGCTTTCTTTTGACTCTAGCACCTATGAGGCCAAGCGATCTAAGGCCTCTAAGTTTGATTCACCCGCCCTCCATTACATTCACCATCTCCTGAGCCATACTTTGAGAGGCCGAGGCGAAAGCTCTGGCGTTGTCAGTCGACAGGACCTACTGTACCTCTATAGCATGTCGTCATGTTATCCTCTGCACCTCGGCTTCCTACTGGCCCAGTTCATTCTCCACCAGGCCGACACCCCCGCATAGGGTCTATCTGTATAGCACCCTACATCACTCGCTTGGTGAAGAACATGGGCATATTATCAGCCCTCCCCCCGATGACAGTGGTCGCGAAGACTGTGCCCATCATGATGGCCAGTCTTCGATCCCTTCACCTCGTCACTGTCCGTCAGGGCCGGGGAGGTGCCACATATTCTATTGCGAGATGTGGGCCGCAAGCACAGGATGACAGTGATGACGAGGTGGATCCTGACCTCGATGTGCATTTGGTACCTCCGCCCCATTCCACTTATGATCATGGCGAGTCTTCTACTGCTCCCCCTCCACCTCGTTCACGGTATTCGCGGGAGTTCCGGCAGTTCTTCGACACTGAGCTCTCGCCGCGCTTAGAGCGTATCGAGGCGGCTCAGACGCGGACGGGGGACCTCCTCATCCAGATCAGAGACCACTTGGGGATCGCTCCTCGCCAGCCGGTAGCTTCTGCCTCGCCTTCCTTCCCTGACGATGAGACCAACCATCCCGCATACTTCTGACGTGTCTCTATGTCGTGTTGTCTTTATGTATATGTGTCTTGTACTATTTCTTTATATCAATATATTTTAGTTCTTTCAGCTATTATATATCAGTGTATTTCATTGCAGCTCCTGTTTCATTACTGTGATCTTCTACTTTTTATGATAACAGTTTTTTTCTTATTTCTTCGTGAAATTACTCTATGTCCGCTCTTTACATTGCACTGAGGACATTGCAAATTTTAAGTCTGGGGGTGGAATGGCTGTTCTTCAAACTTATAATTGCTGTGTTCGATGTGGTTACAATTGATTCTAATTTGGCTATCATAATACTCAAGTTTGTTATACCCCCCCTAAAAAGTTTTTTTGATCCTTTAAGCTCTCATTAATTCATTCATTTGGGATTATAACTATCTAATTTAACCTCGCACACTGATTAAAATGAATTGATGTAGACTCATAGAGTGTTCAACTTTGTTGATTCGTAATTAAGTATAGAAATTCAATAGCTTAATTTTCTCTATATAATTTACTTTTAAGATTAATCCTCTATATTATTAACTATCAATCACTCTATTTTAGAAAATATACTTATCTATAATAATGTGAGTTGATGAGTGTAACATTTCTATAATTGGGTATTAGGGAATAAAAATGAAAGATACCCTATATTGATGTCTAACACTTGTCCTCTAGCGATCCTCAAAATATTACATAGGTTAATTAGTAAGGGCGGAAATGACTTAGGCCCCCAATTGGATAGCTTGAGCCTTATAAACCCAAAACCTTTAACATGATACCCTTGCACACCCAATTTGAACCTAATCCCCATCCTTTTGATGCTCTACCACCAAAATTCACCAAGGCCAAATCCTTACCTATTAGCACACCTATCATTGAGACCTTCTTGGAATGAGTTTGTTCATAGTGATATGTGGCCTGAGTGCGTGTATATTTGCACCCACTTGGAATGATCCCTACTATGAACCCAAAGCCTAAAAAAAGAAGACATAGTGATATGTGGCCTGAGTGTGTGTATACTTGCACCCACTCGGAATGATCCCTACTATGGCCCCTTGGTTAAGAAAAATAAAAGTTTGGAGTATCTTTCAAAAAAAATAGGGGAAGTATGCTAATTGCAAAGTCTGGGGGTGCTTTTATAACACCGATGTATGTTAAGGTATATACCAACAAAAGGCTCAATCGTGATTTAGGTGTGGAAAACCCATCGCATTTATCTTTGATTACCTCGCCTATAGTCTTCTATCCTAAGCCAAAAATGCTACACCACCATACAAGTCCTAAGGATCCGACCTTACTGAGTCTAACTAGTGCCGTGGAGAGGATGTAAAAACGGTAAGCTCGTGACCGTCAATATGGATACTTCTAAGTTTTGAAATACTAATACGTATCTTATTGAGATTGTTATTTTCTCCTCATATTTGTTATAGATGACTATACTCTTATTTCTAAAAATGAGTGAGAGATAGCTAACATATATATTGGAAGAATTTTAAGATTATGTTATATTTAGAAAAGTCTGCTAAACTATTTCCTTTGCGATTACATCATCAAAGTTCTCTTAAATTCATATCAACCAGTGTGTGGAGGCAAAATTATTTATTGGTAACCCAAGTGTTTGAATTAGTTTGCTTAGGGACAAGCAAACATCTTAGTCTAGGGGTATTTGATGAGTGCAATTATGATAGTCTTTTTACTATCATAATTGTAATCATGTCTACTATTTCTACCTCCTTTTGTAGTAATTTCGCGAGAAAATTCAAAGAATTGTTTTATCATGATTAGGAGAGCACAGTTAGGATTTTTGTTATTCCTTATATTGAGCTATCTAATTTATTCCTTCACTTTTATATGCAGGTAGCGCTAACCAGTGGAACTAAAGGTCTTGGAGCAAGCATATGAGTTCACGGAGTCAACATGGCTGATGACAGGAAAAATTTTTGGTGCACATGGGTGGACACACGACCATGTTAATACCCATGTCCTATGTACCCTGTAGCTGAAGAAATTGGACGCAGGAGATAGAGACTCACACGGGTAGGAACACGCCCATGTGCCTACCTGTGTCATATTTGAACACGACTATAGACCAACCCGTGTCTGAAGAACGTGAAGAACAACACGGCCGTGTCAGTACCTGTGTCATCTGACACGACCCACTACCAGACACGCCTGTTCGTGGGGAACCACCTAGGAACCGTCAACACGGCCTAACACACGGCCGTGTTGCAACCTGTGTCCGACCTGTTTGCAAAGGGACTATATATTTCCTGTAGAAAAATTAGAGAAGAACTTTTGGATCATTTCTGCATTAGGAGTATTCTGGAGAACGAAGTGGAGCATCCAAGAGGAGGAGGATTTGAAGGGTATTTTTGTATGCTTTTATTCTTTCATTAATCCCTTTTGATCTCCCCTTCTCTTGATGATTCATCTTGACTTATCTTTTATTTTGCATGAACTTTAATTTGGAACAATTTGTTAATCATGTCTCGCATTGTTTACATCAAATTTGTAGTATTTTATTCGTATGTAGGCTTACAAACAAAGAGCTTTATCCTAATTATGAATTGCTTATTTGTCTTGCATGAATTGCAAATCTCTAGATTGAGAAATTGGTTGTTTGTGATGAAATTTACATGTTCATAGTTTGGTGTGAGATATCTTTATAATTCGAATTTCATGATCGAGAGATATGTTATTTGGATAATTGGAATACGAATAAATGAATTCATGATATTTTAGAGATAGGATTTCATGGATTTATGTAATAGATAGGGTGTTTTATTTAATGCAAATTTGAGTATTGTAAATTGTTCGAGAGAAAATTTACTAACTTAGATTTAGATTTTGAATTGCTCGAGAGAGAATTTGATAAATATTTACCCTTTACAATACAACAAATTTGATAGTCTTATGCTTTCATGATTAAATAGAATTGAGTGAATGAATGAATAGTTTCATGTAATCTCTCATAAGCTTTCGGGTTGTTATCATGTTTAATCTTCCAATGTTGATTTATCCAAATAGTCATAGTTAGGATAATTTAGGTTAGAAATCACTTTTAATTATGGTATGATAATAAAGTGAGGATGAGTACGAATGCTTGAAAAGACCCCGTGGAATACGACACGAGATGTAGGTTTCTTCTATACTATGATTGATAGGTGCACTTGCCTAAAAGATAATTCAATCTAGCTTATGCCCATCTACATAGTTCAGACTAGAGTACAGAATGAATCCACATCAAGTTTATCACTTGTTAAGCAAAGCAATCATTAGTAGTGTAGTCCTAGGGTTAGTATTAACCTCTGAAAATTTAATTGGGAACTTTGGATCAATAATCTTAGTACTTCCTTTGTAATGCATGAGTTAGCCCTACTTAATCATTTGGTTATTGTGAACTCACTGTCCATTGGAAAGTCATGAAAATTTGGCATAAGAAGTTTTAGACCTTTATGCTCATGTATGAATTTTATTAGAATTTTTGAATACTTAATTACAGTACCTACTTCACAAACTCATTATCTTGGAAACTTGTTCAATATTTTATATAGAGCTCATCATATGTTTAGAAATTGTGAAACTTAATCAGTAATGATTCTATGTCAATATGATCTGGTGGAGATTTTTGTTATAATTTTTAAATGAATAATTTCTATACTTAGTGCATAAAATCGCCAATATGAACATTTGATCAAAATTAATTTTAGAGCTCTTTATTAATTTATAAATTATGAAACTTGGTTTGGAGTATTTATAAGCCCTTATAATCACCCTTGAATTTTCTAAGAATTTTTGGAAGTATTTTTACTGTACTTGTCTCTTAAAATGATTTATTGTAGGATATACTCAAAATTAGAATTAGGGGTTTAAACCTTGCTGAAAATTGGGAGACTTTGGATTTTATGTTAAACAGTCATATTATATCTATCATAAATTTTGTGGAGCATTTGCCTGTCTGATATTGGTACTTCATGTTCAAACTTAGTGTTTTTGGATTACTAGAATAATTAAATAAATTACCAGATAAATTAGGAAAATTATGAACTTCTGGATTTAGGCTAAAAAGGTCATGACAACCATCCTTTAATTATTATAGGGATACTGGATGAATATTTTGAGTACCTCTCGTTTTACTCATCATATAACTTAGGATGGTCTGCTTTTAGTAAAATTACAGAAATTATGTTGGAATGTGAATTTGGGCCCATGAGTTGGGGGTTAGATGTTTGCTGGTTTGAATGAATAAAAAATGAGATCATAAGTGGAAGGTAGGATGAGTAGAGAGTTGGTTTGGCTAGTGTTAAGTGGTGCTCAGGATCGACGAGAGATCGTCTTTCCGTAGGGAGGAAGTGTCAAATACTCTAGGGTTAGATCCAATACAAGTAAGGGTTTTGGAAATTTGATAGCAACCAATAATAGTAAGTGCCTTGCGAAAGGGAGCTTTGGGCGTAATCCCATCGTAGTTTTTAGTGCCTTCGAGAGCCCTTCACGGGGAATACCTTGGGCAGTCCTGGGCTAACCTAAACAGTAAGAACAAATATTACAAGAGCAACTAGTATAACTAGGGTTGCACATTCACACACCTCGGTAGCTCGAGAGGTTGATTAGGTTATTTTGATTGCCATTCGGGCGGTTCGTTCGGAACGTAGATGCACAGACGGACAGTCCGAGGAGCTAGTGGCTCAAAAGGTTTTGGATATAAAATAAGGTGGTGGGTTATCAGTATTGGACGGTTGTTCACACCGACGTCGATACGTTGACTCGGCGGTGTAAGACACTTAGCCAAAGAAAGTCTGGTGGATATGGCCAATATTAGTACGCGAATACTCTAGGTTGTGTTCTTCTAGGGGCGTATGAGAGGGATAGGCCTGGTAGTGTGGATACCCGCCTAGGAGTGGGGGGCCCGACCCACTGTCTCCATTTGCCACTACGGAGGTTCCTGGGAGTGAAGCTAGCTGCCCAAATATGGGGAACTAAAGGTCTGTGCACATAGAGTCGTGTGCGTAGGTTGCACTTGCATGAATTATGGCATAACATACTTTCATACAACCGACACCCCAACGTATAAATTGGTATGGGACTTTTTATACGGTGGGAGCCTTGTAGAAGACCCCTTAACTTATATGTTTGTATGGGCATTCATATAAATTAAGGTTATTTACTTCTTACCTTGTCTTTCTTACATATGCTGCTTACTATACTTGCTTACTCTACTTGCTCACCTTACTGCATACTATTATAGAACTGCTAGACTAGTTCCACTGTCACCTGCCACTTTGTACTCTCCACCTTGTAGCTTCCTTTTCCTCCTCCCCGCCTGGTGCCTAGGAGCCATAGGGGGAGGGGTAGGGGATGATAGGGCTTAGTCTTTATGACTAATGGTTTTTAGACCACAACATTACAGGGGCTCCGGATGGGAGACAGGGACCAGCAGCTCAGGGACCAGCACTAGCGGAGTACGGTGCGCATGGAGGTGGGCTAGTCTAGTACCGGAGCACCAGCAACCAGCTCCGTGAGTGATAGTCTTTTTATAACTTCCGCGAGAGATTGTAGAGAGGATCTGTTGTACCGGGCTTAAGCCCATTTATATTTCCGTTTTGTTACTTCACAGTACTCTCTTTTATACTTATGGACATGTTGTGATTTCTCTTATTATATATGACATTTGTGGACTCACCTATTTCATTCCTGAATACTACTCTCTCTGTGATGATCAAAAAGGCCGGCAGAATCAGCGTTTTGTAGTGGCGGCTTTCCCGAGTGTCAAGGCCACCGCAAAACGACGGTTCTGGGCATAATACCCCGGGGTTTGAAAAAGAAAAAAAGGGTTCTTACACCGTAAAAGTGCGTAAAAAGTGGAAATAAAGTTAAAAAGGAATAAAAAGTATTGCGTCCTAAAAGAGAACATCTAGTTAGAGAAAAATGAAAACCACTTTGAATACTTTTTTACGGTTTATAAGAATGAATAAATAGAACAAAAACAAAATAAAGGCTATAAAAAAGCTAAGGGACATGCGATGAAAAGCTATTATAATAACTACTTATAAGAGATCCTACAACTAAACTAAGCGAAATAATAACTTGAAAACTAAAAAAAGATACAAAAGATCACTTAGAGTATGATACTCAGATGCATTTCAAAACCATATAAGGGAAGAAAACTACAAATTTTATTAAGTTAACAACAGGTTAAAAAGAAAAGCTAAAAAAAAACTAAAGAGAGGAGGAGAAATTTCCTTTACATAGCTTGGAAAACACCAGAGCAGCACCTACACTAAGCAAAATGGTCCAAAAAAATGAACATTTGATCTTACAGAGAAGATCTATTTATAGGCAAAAATTTCGGGTTACATGCCCCAGGTCACGGGCGTGAAGGGGGCGTGTCTGTACTATTGCTGAGCTGATGCTGAGCATTTATTACTGGTTTGACTTTTGGGGCTATACACGTGGAAGTCACGGGCGTGACCATGCTGTCACGAGCGTGTAGTGGGGGCGTGACGGGGAGGTTTATCTGGGGAATTCATAGTGTCATTTAGTCACCAGCACTGTCTTATATGGGACACATGGAAGTCACGGGCATGTCGAATATTGACACGGGCATGTCATGCGGTTCGGCGAACTTCGTGCGCGATGGCGTTGAGTGGTGATGGCATTGAGTGGTTGGCGTCGAGTGGCGATGACGTTGATTGGTTGGCATCGAGTGGCGATGGCGTCGAGTGGTTGGCGTTGAGTGGTTAGGTGGCGTTGAGTGGCAATGGCGTTGAGTGTGTGTCACGGGTTGAACACGGGCGTGTCGGATTTGGACACGGGCGTGTCGGGTAGCTCGACGAACGTCGAATGCCGATCGTCGAGCTGTCAGAAACCTTCTGTTGGGATCAAAGAACACACCCAGATCACGGGCGTGACCGAGAAGTACACGGGCATGTACTTTGGAATTTTTTTTGATTTTTCCTGGAAAAATTCTGAAAAATAAAATAAAATAAGTTAAAAAATATATACAAAAAGGAAACAGTTTATTAAAGAAAAATAATGAAAATAAACAAAAATGTCTTAAATAAATTACGTAAAAATATGTATATTTACAACTTATCAAGGTGAGTGGGCGAGATCTCCCCGGGAGAGTGCTATTCCCCGGTTCGACAAGCGCGGGCCGGATCGGCAAGAGTGGGCCGGATCGGCGAGGTGGAGTAGCAAGATTGCCCAGCTCGCCCGATGGGGGGTAGTAGCTCCTTCAGTGAGTTGGTTTCATCTTCCCCAATTCCAGAGGGGTTTCGAGAGCCGGAGATGTCCTACTACACCGGGAAGGACGACCCGGTTCAACACATCTAGTGGTTCGAGGATATGGTTTCGATAAGGCAAATGTCAGATGCCTTCAAGTGCAGACTCTTCGCCATCACTCTCGAGGAGAAGGCAAGAGATTGGTTCGACCAGCTGCCAGCCAGCTGCCAGCCAGCTCTATCTACTGCTTCGAGGACCTGCGCTGGGGGTTCATGTTGAGGTTCACCACTTCCAAGAAGAGGAATAAGGAGTCCGAGTCCCTGTTCCACATCAAGCAGGGGGTGAACGAGAGCCTGAGAAGCTATGTGGATCGGTTTTAGGAGGAGGTCCTCCAGGTTCAGGAGATGTCGGGACATACCCTGATGATGTCCTTCACCCTAAGGCTGCAACATGTCTTCTTTAGGATAGAGTTGAAGAGTATGTCGCATCTCTCCTTTGAGGAACTGATGTAGAGGGCGGCGAGGGAGGTCGACTAGGAGGCATCAAACCCAGAATTTGCTCAGAAGTTAGCGAGGTGGGCCACGAAGGAGGAGAATGTGCCAGGAGGTGGAAAAGGTCAGGAGGTGAGGAGAGCTAAATCTCGGCAGAGGGAACAATAACAGTAGCCGAGGTGGGGTAGCTAGGAGCCAAATAATCGACTCAGCTGGAGGTAGCAAGAGTGGCATGACCAAGGCCAGCAGAGAGGTTTTCATGGAGGAGATGACCGCCAGGAGGGCCAGGGTTAGTTCAACCACTAGGGCTGAAGGCAGGGCCAAAGGCCCCCTCTCCCCGATTAGCAACATGCTATGACAATAGCCTTGAGGAGGAGGAGGAGAACCCAGTAGAAGAGGGGACATGGAGTAAGGGTGGAATTGCCCTATTGCGACTTCCACCAGTAAGAGGTCCATGCTACGGCCATGTGCCCGGAGTTTCTAAAGTTAAGGGGAACCAGGGAGCAGCAACAACAACAAGATCGCTGGGAGGTGCGGATTGAAGAAGTACCGCCTAGGGGAGAGGAGGACTAGTGAGTGGATAGGGCCAATGGCGGCAACTGAGGAGGGATCAGAGTGATCCACGGCGGTGTGAGAGTTGAGGCTGCCCGAAAGATGAGTCACCATACTATGTACCGTCAGAGCATCGCCTCCACCTCTCTAGCCCCACCCCCGGAGGAGAAGATCACCTTCTCCAGGAAGAATATGCCGGATCACGAGGATCCTTTTTGTGACGCGTTGGTCATATAGATCGCGGTCGAGAATTTTTCTGTCTCCCAGATCCTCATCGATAACGGGAGTTCGACCAACGTCATTTTTAAGAAGGCATTCGATGCGATGAAGGTGGAGGCCCGGAGGGTGCTGGCGTCGGATGGATCTCTCTTCGGGTTCTCAGGAAAGAGGAAGGAGGTGGAAGGAGGAGCGAGACTCCATGTGACCTGGGGGGGGGGGGGGGTAGTCTAGGAACTGTAGATTCATCATCGTGGACGCGCCCAACAGCTACAACGCTATCTTCGGACGGCCCCTCATCAGTGCCTTCCACTGCGCACCCTCATCTTTCCACCAGTGCTTGAAGTTGGTGCTGAGGGCATCCAAGTCAGGGTCCGGGGAGACCCCAAGGTGGCAAGGGAGTGCTATGTCACCACGTTAAAATCCATCTCATGTAAGGGAGGAGCTGGGGAGATGGACAGGAGGATGGAGGAGCTGTCCCAGTAGGAGGCTGAAGGAGAGGTGGAGGAGATGGAAGTGGAGGAAGAGGTCTGCACCCAGATGGAGGTTGCGGAAGGAGCTCTGGAGGAGCCGTCCGAGGTGATGGCCGTGGAGGAAGTCAAGGAGGAGGCCCCAATTCCAGGTGGGTGTCGTTGGAGAGTAGGCAAAGCAATCCTGGCTGGAGGCTGCCGAGGAGGCGGCGAAGGTTCTCACCCAAGGAAGCAGGGTGGAGAAGAAGAAGAGTTCCACAATGGACAAGTTGGACGATCCCATCAGGGAGGTGGTGGCCAAGCTCCTCAAGGCCGCCTTCGTATCCAAAATCCAATACCCTGGCTGGGTCTCCAATGTTGTAATGGTTAAAAAGGAGACAACCGGTGAAGGATGTATGTTGATTTTTATTTATTAAATAAATCATGTCCTAAGGATTGTTACCCCTTGCCTCGGATCGACGCGCTGGTTGATTCAGCCGTCGTTTTTTTGTGATGAGTTTCTTAGATGCTTTTTCAGGTTGTCATCAAATCAGGATGCACCCGCCTAACATAAACGTTGTCTCCTTCATCACTGGAGACGGGTTCTACTGCTACAAGATGATGCCCTTTGGGCTAAAGAATGTAAGGGCAACATATCAAAAGATGATGGACCAGGTCTTCTGAGAATAAAAGGGGAAGAAACTGGAGGTGTACTTAGATGATCTCATGATCAAGAGTTGGGATGTTGACTCTCACTTCCAGGATCTAGAAGAGACCTTCGACACCCTATGTAAGTATAAGATGAGGCTGAACCCCTTGAAGTGTGTCTTCAGGGCAAATAGAGGTAAGTTCCTAGGCCATCTCCTTACTCCTGCAGGTGTAGAGCCCAACCATGATAAGGTCAAGACAATCATGGAGTTAGGGTTGCCTCGTGTAACGCCCCGAAACTCAAAAGAGCGACGGGAGGCGTTTTGTACCAAATTTGGAATTTGGCCGGGGGTACACTGCCTGGGTCACGGGCGAGTCCCAGGGCGTGTCGGGGTCGTTTGTCTTTCTGGCAGCAAAGTCTGCGTTCGACGATCTGGCTGCGTTCGACGATTTTGACTGGGAACTTTGTTCGACAATTTGGCTGGTTCGACGAGTTTCCAGTGATTTTCCGTTCGACGATTCGACAGCGGTTGACGATTTTGGTTCGACGATCGTCGAGCAGAGTTCATGACTGGTTGTCACGTGGTGTCCATGACGGGATGCGGTGTTCGGCCCATTTCCAGGCTGGACTCAGATCATAGCCGTGCTTTTCTTTCTTGGGATCCGACGGCTGGTTATCTTTCCGAATGGATTATACCCGAGGGTAGGGTTTAGAACCATTATTTCTACCGCTGGTTCTCTGTCTACGTTTTAGAGAGAGGGGAGAGATCTAGGAAAAAGAAGGATAGATTTGGCCATTGGAGGAGTTTCAGAGCTCCAAATCGCGAGCCGACTTCGGATCTATAAAGGCAAGGAGATTGCGGAGCTTTTCATCCGCGTAGATTTCCATGGCGCCGAGTAAGAACGCTAGGGTTACGATTCTCTTCTTGAGCATGTGAAGCTCTTCTTCTTTTGTATAGGAAGCTCGCTCTCGCAAGTTTGCGGTGAGTTGGAGGCGTTCCTTCGGGTAGATATGTGAAGTCCCCGTTGTGTAGAGTCCGTAATTAAGAACGGACATAGGCATGATGTGTGAAGCCTATCCAGACATGTTGGTCTGGATCGGTGATGTTGCATTGCAAAAATGGCCGGAGAAGACTCAGTGCGAATGTTTGTTTTCGGTTTTTTCTACGTGGTAGATTGCAACAGGGAGCCTTGGGGATTAACCCAAAGGTGCACCCGAAAAACTGGGTAGATGCGTGATTCTGCTAACATGGTGGTCTGGGAGCCAACTTGAACATAACCGGGTTATGTGAAATGTGTGACAAAAACGGGACTCGGAGAAGTTTGACCTGCGCATATGGCTTAAATTGTCGTTGCAATGTGAGCACTGGTTAGATGGAACCGTACCCGTTCTATGTCGTTCGGTTAGAGCCGTTGGCATAGATGAGGGTCTTCGGCGGTCTATGGCTCAAATTGACGTGACCCATGCCGGGTAGACAAAATGCTCATTGTTTGGACGTCAAAGTGGTGGTGGTGAGACCGGGGTGTCTATGGCTTAAATTGACGTGACATTGACCGGTTCACCGAGAATGTACCCTGAGTGCACGGGGCATGTGGCCGTGCGTGCCAACGCCTGTGATGCAATATATATTTATATACTGCTTGGTTATGCTAATAAATTGCAGGGAAGGAGCATCGCCTCCCCGAATTGGGGGCGGGATCGTTATAATTTGGTCAACATTGCTGACCGTTGCCTTTGTTTGCCACCATGCAGTGGTTTGTTGCTTGCAGGTGCTGCTGGACCATGTGGTCAATAGTGGGCTAAAGCCCAAGTTCCTGTGCCGGCCCTCGAAGGTCTAATGTTTTGGAAGTTTTCTTTATTCATGTATGGTCGGCCTGCGTGCCGAGGTTTGAAAACATGTAATTTTGAAGGAAACAATTTGTAAGGCCTTAAGGCCAGTACTTGTGTATTTGTACTTCTTTCCTTTGGGATTGTTTAGTGGACATTCATGCTATTTGTGTTGGGTTCTTTTAATTGCAACTTATAAAACTACTTCCGCTAGAATACTCTGTGTAGGACGTTGGATTGGTTGGATGGTTTCCATTGAGTAACCACCCGGTCTGTCTGCGGTATATGGCGTCGGGTCCCGACCGGACCTACTCCTATATGCTATGCGACGGATAGGGGGTGTTACAATTTGGTATAAGACTACTGGTTTCGGTCTGGCTTAAAATGAATTCGTGGTCGAATTTTTTTTAAGGGGTGGTGAGAACATGTGTGTGCGTCATCATTATAACAACAAAAGAACCCATGAATGTCCACTTAGGAATGAAAATACATGTGTTTGGGGAACCTGCATGTTCCTATAATTGCTGTTTGCAATATTGTTTGGTCGCTTAATGATGTTTTATACCACTATAGGTGACCAGAAGCGGTGCTGGGCCGTCGAAACGTCGAGTTTCTGAGGCTAGTAGTGCACCAAATGATGCTCCTGCAACACCTCCTTCAGCCGAAACCATTTGACTGGTGGATGAAGCAGTGTTTGCAATGATCAATGCGCAGCCTGCAAGGCAGGTGCAGCAGCCCGCTCCTGCGATGGAGCAGTTACCACTGCAAGCGGCTGAGCAGAGAAGAGTGGAACAAGAAAGCTAGGACTTCGGGTCCAGCCCCCTCTGCTGGTGCTTCTGGGGCAACTACGGGTCGGACCCCGGGCGCATGTTACAACTGTGGGAAGCCGGGGCATTATGCCCGTGAGTGTCGGGGTGGACGTCCAAAGTCTGAGTTGAAGTCGGGAGCAACGTATGAAGGAAAGGGCAAGGCGGTGGAGTCGACTGTGTCCCATTATGCTCCGGCCCAACCGAGGGTGTACAATCTTGGCCAACAGGAGGCCATCAAACAGGCGGATGTGGTGACAGGTAAAATTTAAATTTATAGCAAGTTAATCTTTTAAATACTTGTTATGTGCATGTTACATTACCACTGCTTGTTTAGGATTTGTTTTGATTTGTGAGTATCTAGCAAGAGCACTCTTTGATACGGGAGCTTCACACTCCTTCTTGTCCGAAGGATTTATATCACGCATCTTAGTACCTTCTTTGATGGCAAAGGACAAGTTGGATGTGCTGTTACCGAATGGGTGTTCCATGCATGCAGACAAGTTGACTTCGTCAACCTGAGAAGTTGTGAACTTGAGGTCCAAGTTCGTCGAGCTCAGAATCTAGTTCGTCGACCAAAGCCTGAAGTTGGGCTTAGAAAAAATCTGGAGTTATCCTGACTTTAGCTTGTTGAAGAAACTCAGTCTTCGTCGAATAGAGAACAAAGATCGTCGAGCTCAGCACAAAGAAATGTCTCAAGATCGTCGAGCTCAGAACGCCTTTCGTCGAGCTGAGTTCGACGAACATCGAACTCATTTTACTTGGTCTTGAATTCTTCTAAGTCTTGAGTCTCTGAAGGTCTGTTGATAGCTGGTCCATCTGAAGTTGACTATAAGGACCTGGCCTAGACTCTAGGACACAAATTTGACCCTGGCTATACATGGTGGGTCACATCCTAAGCTAGTGAACCTAGCCCAAATCAACTAGGGATCCAACAGAAGTTGTGGATGGATTGCTTTGGAAAGACAGTCGTCTGTGCGTCCCAAGCGTGGGTAATTTGCGGGTGGATTTGTTGTACGAGGCGCACCATACCAAGTACTCGATTCACCCGGGGAGCACGAAGATGTACCGCGATGTTAAGAAATTGTTCTGGTGGCCGGGACTGGAGAAGGATGTGGCGCTCTACGTGACGAAGTGCCAAACTTGCGCCTTGGTGAAGGCGGAATGCCAAAAGCTGGGAGGATTTTTGAAGTCCTTGCCTATTCTGTAGTGGAAATTTGACGACATTACTATGGACTTTGTGCACGGGTTGCCAAGGTCGCAAAAGGAGAACGACGCCATCTGGGTGGTTGTAGATCGGCTAACGAAGGTGTCGCATTTCATTCCGCATAGGAAGGATGATCCGGTTGAGAAATTGGCGAAGTTATATGTGGATAACATAGTATGGCTTCACGGTGTGCCCCGCAGCATTATGAGTGACCGAGATGGACGGTTCACGTCCAATTATTGGAGGTTGGTGCAGCAAATGTTGGGAACAAAGCTGAGTTTTAGCACAACCTTTCATACGCAGACGGATGGGCAGACCGAGAGGGTCAATATTATAATGGAGGACATGCTTCGCATGTGTGTCCTGGACTTCAGGAAGCAATGAGAGGATCACCTTTATTTGGTGGAGTTCGCGTACAACAACATCTACCAAGCAAGTATTCAAATGGCGCCCTTCGAGGCCCTTTATGGTAGGAGATATCGAACGCCGTTGTCTTGGTTAGAAACAGGTGAGTCAAAGTTGTACAAGAGTCAAGAGGTGGAAGATGCTACTTCATTGGTGCGAATCATTCAGGAGAGGTTGCTAATCGCTCAGGACCGTTAGGCGAAGTACTATAATGCCAAGCACAGGAACGTGGAATTCGCTATGGGCGATTGGGTGTACTTAAAGATCAAGCCGTTCAAGTGTGTCTCGCGGGTGCGGCGCTTGAAAAAGCTAAGACCGAGGTACCTTGGGCCGTTTGAGGTTCTGGAGCGGATTGGCGAAGAGGCTTATCGGTTGAAGCTATCGGTGGAGCTTAGTGGTTTACTTGATGTATTCCACATATCGGTGCTTCGGAAGGCGGTGCTAGAGCCTTCGCAAGTGATCGCGGTTGATCAAGTGCCGGTGGATAGTGGGTTGACGACAAAGGTCAAGCCCGTGCGGATTGAGGACTCGGAGGTCAAGCGGCAATGCAATAAAGAGATCAGGATGGTCAAGGTCCGTTGGGACAATTGCGGCCGAGAAGAGCTCTCTTGGGAACGAGAGAAGACTATGCTTGACGAGTATCCAGAGTTGTTTCGCTCAGGTACAGTTTAATTTCGTACTTATCTTTCCTTTATGAAATTTCGTGGACGAAATTCTTTTAAGAGGGAGAGAGTTCTAACGCCCCGAAACTCAAAAGTGCGACGGGAGGCGTTTTTTTACCAAATTTGGAATTTGGCCGGGGGTACATGGCCTGGGTCACGGGCGTGTTCTAGGGCGTGTCGGGGTCCTTCGACTTTCTGGCAGCAAAGTCTACGTTCGACGATTTTCCAGCAATCTGCGTTCGACGATTTGCTAGGGATCTGCATTCGACGATCTGGCTGCGTTTGACGATTTTGCCAGGGATTTGTGTTCGACGATCTGGCTGCATTCGACGATTTTTCCAGGGAACTCTGTTCGACGATTTGGCTGGTTCGACGAGTTGCCAGTGATTCTCCGTTCGACGATTCGGCAGTGGTCGGCGATTTTGGTTCGACGATCGTCGAGCGGAGTTCGTGACTGGTTGTCACGGGGTGTCCTTGACGGGATGCGGTGTTCGGCCCATTTCCAGGCTGGACTCGGATCACAGCCGTGCTTTTCTTTCTTTGGATCCGACGGCTGGTTATCTTTCCGAATGGATTATACCCGAGGGTAGGGTTTAGAACCATTATTTCTGTCACTAGTTCTCTGTCTACGTTTTAGAGAGAGGGGAGAGCTCGAGGAAGAAGAAGGATAGATCCGGCCATTGGAGGAGTTTCGGAGCTCCAAATCGCGAGCCGACTTCGGATCTACGAAGGCAAGGAGATTGCGGAGCTTTTCATCCTCGTAGATTTCCATGGCGCCGAGGAAGAAGGCTAAGGTAACGATTCTCTTTTTGAGCATGTGAAGATCTTCTTCTTTTGCATAGGAAGCCCGCTCTCGCGAGTTTGCAGTGAGTTGGAGGCGTTCCTTCGGGTAGATATGTGAAGTCCCCATTGTGTAGAGTCCGTAATCGAGAACGGACATAGACATGATGTGTGAAGCCTATCCGGACATGTTGGTCTGGATCGGTGATGTTGCATTGCATAAATGGCCAGAGAAGACTCCATGCAAATGTTTGTTTTCGGGTTTTTCTACGTGGTAGATTACAACAGGGAGCCTTGGGGATTAACCCAAAGGTGCACCCGGAAAACTGGGCAGATGTGTGATTCTGCCAACATGGTGGCCTGGGAGCCAACTTGAACATAACCGGGTTATGTGAAATGTGTGACGGAAACAGGACTCGGAGAAGTTTGACCTGCGCATATGGCTTAAATTGTCGTTGCGATGTGAGCACGGGTTAGATGGAACCGTACCCGTTCTATGTCGTTCGGTTAGAGCTGTTGGCATAGATGAGGGTCTTCGGCGGTCTATGGCTTAAATTGACGTGACCCATGCCGGGAAGACAAAATGCTCATTGTTTGGCCGTCAAAGTGGCGGTGGTGTAACCGGGGTGTCTATGGCTTAAATTGACGTGACATTTACCGGTTCACCGAGAATGTGCCCTGAGTGCACGGGGTATGTGGCCGTGCGTGCCAATGCCTGTGATGCAATGTATATTTATATACTGCTTGGTTATGCTAATAAACTGCAGGGAAGGAGCATCACCTCCCCAAATTGGGGGCGGGATCGTTATACTTTGGTCAGCATTGCTGACCGTTGCCTTTGTTTGCCACCGTGCGGTGGTTTGTTGCTTGCATGTGCTGCTAGACCAAGCGGTCAATAACGAGCTAAAGCCCAAGTTGCTGTGCCGGCCCTCGAAGGCCTAATGTTTTGGAAGTTTTCTTTATTCATGTATGGCCGGCCTGCGTGCCGAGGTTTGAAAACATGTAATTTTGAAGGAAACAATTTGTGAGGCCTTAAGGTCAGTTTTTGTGTATTCGTACTTCTTTCCTTTGGGATTGTTTAGTGGACATTCATGCTATTTGTGCTGGGTTCTTTTAATTGCAACTTATAAAACTGCTTCTGCTAGAATGCTCTGTGCAGGACGTTGGATTGGTTGGATAGTTTCCATTGAGTAACCACCCGGTCTATCTGTAGTATATGGCATCGGGCCCCGGACGGACGTACTGCTATATGCTATGCGACGGATAGGGGTGTTACACCTCGGAATGCCAAGGAGGTCCAGAGATTGACAGGAAAGTTGCTAGGACTTAGCAGGTTCCTCTCTCTGGCGGGAGAGAAATGCTCCCCCTTCTTCAAAGCGTTGAGAGGGGGGGGGGGGGGGCAGAAGTTCGAGTGGTCTAAGGAGTGCGAGGAGGCATTCCAATCCTTAAAGAGGCAGTTGACCCAGGCTCCGCTCCTTCAAGAGCGCAAGGAAGGGGAGGACTTGTCCCTGTATCTTGGGGTTAGAGCCGAGGCCTTGTGCTCAGTCTTGATCCGGGAAGAAAGGAAGAAACAGTTGCCCATCTGTTATGTGAGTAGGGTCTTGAGGAAGGTAGAGCTCCGGTATCCGATTCTGGAGAAGTTGGCTTTCGCCCTGGTTATCTCGACTCAGAGGCTCAAACCATACTTCCAGACACACTCCATCCGGGTGGTGACTGACCACCCCCTCCGCAACATCTTTGAGGGGGTGGAGCACTCGGAGAGGTTGGCAAAGTGGCCGGTAGAATTGAGTGAGTTCGACATATCCTTCATTCCCCGCCTCTCGATCAAGGCATAGGTGATGACCGACTTTCTTGCTGATTATGTGGTCGAGGTGGCGGAGGCGGAACTCACTCGTCTAGTCCCTTGGAAAGTGATGGTGGATGGTGCTTCAGGAAGGCATTCTTTTGTGGTGGAGGTGATCTTAGAGAGTCCCCAGGGAGCAAAGATCGAGCAAATAGTGGTAGTATATTTTCCCATCACAAATAATCAAGCCGAGTACGAGGCCGTGATAGCAGGATTGCTCCTAGCCAAGGAGCTGGGAGTGTAAGATGTGGAGGTCCTTACAGACTCTATGGTGGTGGCCTCCCAGATCAATGGGGAGTTTAAGGCAAGGGAGCCAACTCTCGAGCTGTACTTGACAAAGTTAAAGGGGGTAATCAATACATTCCAAACATTCTCCATCCGACACAATCCAAGGGAACAAAACAAGCAGGTGGACCAGTTGGCCAAGCACGGACCCCTGGTGGGTGGCACCATCACCAACTTGTTCCTCCCATCCATCGAGGAGGGGGAGCTGATGGAGGTTGACCAGTACACCTCGTGGATGGATACTTTTGCAACCTTCCTATCCACAGGGGAGTATCCAGAGGGGATGGACAAGAAGCGATTCAAGCATAAGTCAGCATACTACCTCATGCACAACGGGAAGCTGTATAGGAAGACCCTCTCGGGGATGTTGGCGCGTTGTGTGGTCGAGAGGGAGGTCCCGAGGATTTTGGAAGAGGTCCACTTCGTGGAGTGCGGGAGTCACTCTAGGAGCCGGACCTTGGAGGGGAGGATAGTTAAGCAAGGATATTTCTGGCTGACCCTGGGCCATGATGCCGCTGAGTTCACAAAGAAGTTCCATAAGTGTCAATTGTTTGCCCCTCTCCAACTCCTACCAGCTCAGTGTCTCTGGAGCATCACAACACCCTTGCCCTTCACCATTTGGGGGATGGATCTAGTGGGACCTTTCTCCCAGGCCAGCGGACAGAGGAGATTCCTATTGGTGATGATTGATTATTTTTCTAATTTGTTGGAGGTAAAGTGAAAGATATAGTACCTAAACACCTAGAGGGGGGGTGGGGTGAATAGGTGACTTGAATCTTTTTAACTTTTTAGGCAGCAAACAGATAATATCACAGAATTATATCTAATTTAACACTGCACACATTCAGCAATCACAGCAACTCAGCAAACACAGTAGACACAGAGTTTTATAGTGGTTCCCCAAGCTTTGGGTACATCCACTTTCCCCCTTCGCCTATCTAGCAGTGTACTAGATTCGGCCAAACTTCTCCACTAACTCAGAACCCAAAACAGGCTCCTACACCTCAGGACCAAGGCCCTACAACTCAGCTTTTCCACAAAGCCTACACTCAGCCACAAAGGCCTACACTCAGCCACCAAGGCCTACACTCAACCACAAAAGGCCTACACTCAGAGATTCCAATCTCCTACACCAGGCTCCCAAAGCCCTACACTCAGCCTTTATAATTATAGGCTTACAAAACTCAGATCCAAAGGATCCTACAAGTTATAATGAATACAAAAAGTTTAAACTCAACAACTTAGATGAAAGAGAGATAAGTTGTGAGATTCTTGATGAGTTCTTGGAAGAACTCAGCTGGACTCAATCTGACTTAGCTTTCTTCAAAGCTTCTTGAAAGTAGAACTCAATAAGATTGACTCCTTCTGCAGTTGATCCTTGATCTCTGCTACTTAAGGTTCAGAGTAGATCTGAACCCTTCTTCTCAGTTTGGTTCCAACAACTGATTTCTTGGATAAAGCTCTCTCTCTCCAACTTCTTAGATCTTCACTTGAAAGCTAGATCTTCTTGTGTGTTCCTCTTGTGAATGATCACTTGAACCACTTCATCAATCATCAACAACAACTTTTCTGTAGACTACATAAGTGATTGTCTCTTAGATATCTGCAAAGAGAAAATAACCAAACTAATAATTCATCAATGCAAGTATACCTATCGAAATGCAGCTAGGGGACACAAGTGTCGCATTGAAATCCGAGAACAGTTGAGTAAGCTTACTCACACGAAATCTATTATTTTATCGACGGAAAAAATTAAGTTTTTTTTGAAGAAAGCTAAACGTGCTAAAGGAAGAGAACTACTTGCAATGAAAGAGAGCTACTTGCATGAAAAGTTAAAGAGATCTAAAAGAGCGATTAACTTGAGCTTAGTAACGATGAAGGGGAAAATGCACTCGATCAGAAATCACCTCGGCAAAAGTGGTTAGAAAAATACGATAAATAAACCTAAGCTAATTAGGGTAAAGGTCCTTGACCGTGGAGGTTCCATGAATATTGACACGCTTCTCTCGAAGGCCGTGCCTAACTGAGTTTAGGAAGGTCCGACCGACTCTCGCCTAAATCGGAGGCCTAAAACTCGCTTTACGCGGTGAACCCCGCTATTGGATTTTACTCCAATCTGGGAGATTTGAACGTCTGCCTCTCTCGAGGGGTACGAACAACTCCCTTTAATCTTGAGTGCTCACTTCAACTTTCGGCCTCTCGGCTAGCCCAGAATGAAAGCAAAGGTGGAGAGTATATATCGATGATATACCTCCAACCCGTGATAAATCAAGAGTAATTCAAAGCTAAACCCTAAAAAGAAAAGGTAAGATTCAAAGCATCATAACCTAATCACTCGAACCTCGGATCATTAAGATCGAGTACATGGAGGATTAGTTAATCAAGGTGAGGAGGAAGAGGGGGGATGAGTAGAAGAAGAATAATGAAAACGGAGCAGAAACGTAAAAGAAAACAACACTTTTTATTAATAGAAACAGGGATCTTACAACATGAAAACCAGCGATTACAAGTGCATGGAAAGGTAAACTACACTATCATTAACATTATACTACATAATGAAGCTAGGAACTACTACATGGAAAGCATAAAGCTACAGCTAAGAACTAAAAATGGAAAGACATACTTAAAAAGTTCAGAAATACAAAGGACAGAACCTCCCCTCTCAAAGCAAAAGGTGTCCCTGAACCCTTAGAGTTGGGCTCTATTTATAGAATTTTTCGGGTCGGGTCACGCCCCCCTGTCACGCCCTGGTCGGGCGTGACCCTGGGGCGTGACACATTCGGCGCGACTTTTTCGGGATGGAATTGAATTCTGACGAAGTAGTTGAGGTACACGCCCACAAGTCACGCCCTGGTAGGGCGTGTACCTGGGGCGTGTTCTTTGCGGCGTGACTTTGTTGAGCTGAAATTGAATGCTGGAGGTGACGGGCGGAATTGCTGAAGTACACGCCCATATGTCACGCCCGGGTCAGGCGTGACCCTGGGGCGTGACACTTTCGGTGCGACGGTGGAGTGGGAAAAACGAGCGCGCTGCGGCGATTCCTCGGAACCTGGGGACACGCCTCTAGTACACGCCCGTGTCGGGTGTGACACAGGCGTGACCGAGGGCGTGTACACTAAGTTTCCACGGAATGCAGTTTCGGACCAATTGCTTCATTCCTCTGGGTACACGCCCTAGGTACACGCCCTGGTAGGGCATGACCTTGGGGCGTGTCACAGCAAAATTCGGCTGAAAGCCGTGAAAACCTGCAAAAAGCAGAAAAAATGCATTAGCGACAAAAATATATACAAAGGGGAATCAAAACAAGTACTTTACAAGACATGATTTGCTTTAAAACCCCGAAAATATCCTAATAAAATTGACTGCAAACCGTATTATCAAATTCCCCCAAGCTTAAGTTTTGCTTGTCCCCAAGCAAAGATATAAAGACTAGCTAATCATAAAAAGTGACTAATTCAAAAAGTTTTAATCATACTCACACAAGTACTATGCGAAATTCTAGGTAGGGAGAATGTAAAACGTAAATCTAAAACAATTATTTTGGTATGGTTTAACTTTTATAAACTTTACTTAATAAAAATAAATCATCCAGAATTTTGACGAAATTCTTTAAATAGATTTAAGCAAGGCAATGAAAATGAAAAGAACGTATTGAGTTATTACTACATCCAAGCAACGCATTATAATTATATCAATTAAATAACAAAAATCTAAGGTTAAATCCAAAACTAAAACTGATTTACTTTTTTTCTTTTCTTAGTTGTTAAATAAAATTAAAAAAAGACGTGAATCAAAAGGACTTAATAGGACCGAAACGTTTGGTTTAGGAATATGAATAGGAGTGGAATTCAAATATAAACACGGAGGCTTAAAAATCACACTAAACCAAAACAACGAGTTTCAAAAAAAATAAATTTATTTTAAACAAAATATGTATAAATAAATTTATTTTTTTTCTCTTTATGATTATTTATCTCTTATTATTATTATTATTATTTTCATTCATTTTTTCTCTTCTTTTTTTTCAATTTATTGCTTTTGAGTACACTTTTTTCAACAAGTTCTCCAAAGATAACACAAAATTTCCTATCAAAAAAATTAGCGTGATTAGATAGGTAGGAATTTGGGCTTTGGTGAAAATGAAATGCTGTGTGGAGTTATCAAATGAATTTGGAAAAAAGGCTCAAAAGCGGCTAACTAGTGGTAAAAGAGTTTAGGTTGGCAGGAAAGCTCAAACGTAAACAAAAATGGCCTAAATCATTTTCACGCTTTTTTTTAAATTTATTTAAAACATAGAGTCGATAAATTTCAAAAAGCAAGTTCGAGATAATAAAAGAAGATTGATGAAATTATCTTGAAAATAAAAATAATATGTGACTTGGATCGTTCATATCTACTACGTTATTCAAAATTTGTTCTTACAAAAATTATCTAAAGACGAAAAAGAAAATAGTGGATGATAAATTTTTAGAGAAGGTAAAGAAAATAAAGAACGGAAAACCATAATAGAAATGCACGTTTTAGAGAAATATTTTACCTTAACATGCTACGGTGAATTAGAAACACAGCATGACCAACATTTTACTTGTGAAATATGATTAAAAAGAATGATTAGAAAAATTATAATTAACTACGTTGTTTATAAAGAAGTTTGAGAAAAACAAAACATAAACATGGGGTACTTATTGAAATACGAAAATGCAGCTATATAATTTTTTTTTGAATTTTTTTTTGAATTGTTTTTTTTGATTTATTTGGATATTTACAAAAAAAACAAAAAGAAGGAGGAAGTCTTCCCCCAAGCTTAAAATCTACATTGTCCTCAATGGAGAAGGAGGTTGGAGAACGAGAGAAAATTAAAGTACAGAAAGGAAAGACAGAATTGAAAAACAGGTACTTCCCCGGTTTTATTTTGCAGGGCAAGCTGAGTGATGCCGCTCCTCCATGCCTGTGCTGTGGATCTTCAGGAAACGTCGGCTGGTGGACTTTGTCATGGAAGTAGAACCGTTGGAGCAGGCGATCGCAGAAGGTTCAGCTTGCCGGAGCCATTCGGGGCAAAAAGGGTAAAAGAAAGAAAACAGAAAAAGATAACTTGGGTTGCCTCCCAAGAGCGCCCTTTGTTTAAAGCGTCGTTTGAGCTCGACGCATCAAAATAAGAGTGTCCCAAATATTGTTTAAAAATAAAGTTCGAATAAAGTTCAAAGTTGATGAGAAAAATAAAGTTCAGATTAATCAAATGTCAGGACCGGAAAGATAGAGTTAACAGGGTTGAGACTGACATCATCACAGAAATACAGTTTAAGATGCTGACCATTCACTTTGAAAGTACCCTTATCAGGGTGGGAAATTAACACAGTACCATAAGAAAAGACTTCTAAAACAGTAAAAGGCCCAGACCAACGTGATTTTAATTTACCCGGGAATAAACGTAAACGAGAATTATAAAGAAGCACTTGGTCGCCCGGCTTAAAGATTTTTGGGTGCCTAAGATGTCGATCGTGTAAACGCTTCGTCCGCTCTTTATAAAGTCTGTTATTTTCATACGCGTAAGAGCGCCACTCGTCGAGTTCGTTAAGTTGAAATTTTCTAAAATCGCCGACGGAGTGGGGATCGAAGTTTAAAAATCGTAAGGCCCAAAAGGCGCGGTGCTCTAACTCTACGGGTAAATGACACGACTTTCCGTAAACCAACCGATATGGCGTACACCCGAAGGCGGTTTTGTACGCTGTTCGGTAGGCCCATAGAGCATCGTCTAATTTGGCTGACCAGTCTTTTCTAGATGTTGAAACAGTCTTTTCTAAAATTCTTTTTATTTCTCTATTCACTACTTCGACTTGTTCGTTAGTTTGGGGGTGATAGGCAGTGGAAAGCTTATGAGTAACGCCATATTTAGTTAGGATTTTTGAAAATTGCGCGTTACAGAAATGGGAACCCCTATCACTAACGATAGCACGTGGCGTACCGAATCGAGAAAATAATTTTTTTAGGAAATTAACTATGACTCGGGCGTCATTCGTAGGAAGAGCTTGGGCTTCGGCCCAACGTGAAACATAATCAACGACAACTAAAATGTACTTATTCCCGAAGCTAGAAGGAAAAGGGCCGACAAAATCAATCCCCCAGAGGTCGAAAACTTCGCACTCTAGGAAATAATTTTGTGGCATTTCATTTTTATTCGAAATATTCCCCGACCGTTGGCAACTATCACACCTACTCACAAAGGCATGCGCGTCTTTAAATAGGGTGGGCCAGTAAAAACCCGCGCTTAACACTTTGTGAGCGGTGCGAGCAGCTTGATAGTGCCCACCTGTCGGTCATTCATGCAAATGTTTAATAATATCTAATCCTTCATCAAAGGAAACACACCTCCTGATCACTTGGTCTGCACAGACTTTAAAAAGATGCGGGTCCTCCCAAAAGTAGTTCTTCAACTCAGAAAAGAATTTCTTCTTTTGCTGAGACGAGAACTCTTTTGGGAGCACACGAGCCACTAGATAGTTGGCGATGCGGGCAAACCAAGGAGAAGTAGATGTGTTAATTATGAACAGCTTCTCATCAGGGAAATAGTAATGAAAAGAATTTTCGTCTAATTGTTCTATAAACGGGTTGTCTAGGCGCGAAAGGTGGTCGGCGGCCAAGTTCTCGGCACCTCGCTTATCACGGATCTCTAAGTCAAACTCCTGGAGGAGTAAGACCTAGCGAATCAAACGAGGCTTGGCATCTGTTTTAGAGAGAAGATATTTGAGGGCCGAGTGGTCCGTAAAAACAATAATTTTCGAAAGAGTAATATAAGGGCAAAATTTGTCAAATGCGAATACTACAGCTAAGAGCTCCTTCTCGGTTGTGGTGTAATTTTCCTGTGTAGATGTGAGTGTTTTACTAGCGTAATAAATGGGGTGGAAGTTTTTGGAAATACGTTGACCTAGTACGGCTCCCACCGCATAACTACTCGCATCACACATTATCTCAAATGGAAGATCCCACACCGGAGCTATCATGATTGGGGCATTAACTAATTTTTCTTTTATTAAATTGAAGGCAGCTAGACAGAGGTCATCAAAGATGAATGGGGCGTCTTTTTCTAAGAGATGGGTAAGGGGCTTGGTGATTTTGGAAAAGTCCTTTATGAAGCGGCGGTAGAAACCCACATGACCCAGGAAACTTATTATAGCTTTTATGTTCGTAGGTGGCGGCAGCTTCTCAATAACTTCTATTTTCGCAACGTCTACTTCAATACCCCTTTCAGAAATTTTATGTCCCAAAACTAACCCTTCCCTCACCATAAAATGACATTTTTCCCAATTTAGGGCGAGGTTAGTTTCTTCGCATCGCTCTAAGACTTTTTCAAGGTTCTCTAAGCAACTATCGAAGGAATTCCCGAACACGGAGAAATCATCCATGAAAACTTCCATAATGCTTTCTACGTACTTGTCAAAGATGGCGAGCATACATCGTTGGAATGTAGCTGGTGCATTGCACAATCCAAACGGCATTCTTCGATAGGCGAAGGTGCCGAAGGGACAAGTAAACGTAGTTTTCTCCTGGTCCTCGGGGGAGATGGGGATTTGAAGATACCCCGAGAGGCCATCGAGAAAACATTAAAAGCTATGTCCGGAAAGTCGTTCTAAAATTTGATCAATGAACGGCAAGGGGAAGTGATCCTTGCGGGTGGCATCATTCAACTTACGGTAATCTATACACATTCGCCATCCGGTCACCGTCCGAGTCGGGATTAATTCATTATTTTCATTACTTACGACCGTTAGCCCTCCCTTCTTTGGTACTACCTGTACTGGGCTAACCCACTTACTGTCGGATATAGGATAGATAATTCCTGCGTCTAACAATTTCATAACCTCGCCCTTAACTATATCTTTCATGTTTGGGTTTATACGACGCTGAGGTTGTATAGAGTTACGTGAATTATCTTCCATTAAGATTTTATGAGTGCAGAAAGATGGGCTTATGCCCTTAATATCAGATATCTGCCAAGCAATAGCTTGGCGATGCTTTTGTAAAATTGAAAGAAGTTTATCCTTTTGTGCATCCGTGAGGTAGGCCGAAACTATGACAGGCAGCTTGGAGTCCTTTTCTAAGAAAGCGTATTGAAGGTGCTCTGGTAGTTCTTTCAGTTCCAAGGTAGGGGGTCATCATACGAGGTTTTGGAAATTTGTTCTTTTTCGAAAACTATGTCCTCGTACACTTTTTTATATGTAAAATTAAAAGGGGTGTTGCTAGCGGCCATGGCGGCTTCGTGCAGCGATTCAGTTGGAAAAGTAGAAGAGGAACAGAAATCAAAAAATTCTTTTTCAAAATCAGAGGGGCGGGTGGAAGATTCTTCACTTAGGTGTAGAGATTCAGTTGGAAGAGGAGGAGAGGAACAAAAATTGGAAAATTCTTTTTCAAAATCAGAGGTGGGAGAGAAGGATTCTTCACTTATGGTATCCATAAAAAAATAGGAGTCATCATTAGCTAGTGTGTTCTTCATCGAGGGGGTGATAGAGAAAGTTACCTCATCGTCGCCCACTCGAAGGAAGAGCTTACCATTGCTTACATCAATGATAGCTCAGAAGGTGGCAAGGAAGGGTCGGCCAAGGATCAGGGGAACCTCGACGTCTTCTTCGATGTCTAAAATGACAAAGTCCACCGGGAAGACTAACTTGTCAACTTTGACTAGGACGTCCTCCACTATTCCTAACGGGTATTTGACTGATCTGTCGGCGAGCTGGATACTCATGCGTGTGGGGTTGAGACTACCAATTCCTAACTTTTTAAACAACGAGAAGGGCATAAGATTAATACTCGCACCTAGGTCGGCTAAAGCGTGTTTGACAAAGAGATCACCAAAGACACACGGGATAGAGAAACTACCCGGGTCACTGATTTTCTTCGGTAATCCGTTTGTCAAAACCGCCGAGCATTCGACATTTAACGTGACATGCAAAAGGTTCTCTAACTTCTTCTTGTTAGTTAGGAGGTCCTTAAGGTATTTTGCGTACTTCGGCATCTGGGATATGACTTCGTGGAAAGGCAGATTTACGTGGATTTGTTTAAACATTTCCAAAAAATGGGTGTATTGATCATCCTGTCGTTGTTTATTAAGTTCGTAAGGGTATGGCGGGGATGGATTATTTTTAAAGGTGGGTGGTGGAGTGAGTTCTTTTTCTAAGATAGGGGTGATAATTTCTTCGGCAGAGGGTGGAATTTTTAAAACAGGAACGAAGCTTTGATTTTTTAAAACGGGAGCGGAGCTTGCCTCGGGTTCTTCACTTACCTTACCAGGAACTTTCTTCCCACTCCGAAGAGTTATAGATTTCGCTTGCTCTCTCGGGTTGGGCTCGGTATTGGAAGGAAGAGACCCTACGGGTCGCTCAGAAATCATTTTAGCGAGCTGTCCTACCTGGTTTTCTAAGTTTTTAACACTTCCAGTTAAGGTTCTAATCGTAGCGTCATTAGCATTCATGTATTTCGAAAACATTTCCTCCAAATTTGGAGGTTTTGGAAAACTTTGAGGAGGTGGAGGTGGAGCAGAAAAATCACTTTGCAGTGGCGGGCGCACAGCATTCGATGGATTGCTCCACAAAAAATTCGGTTGATTTCTTAACGCAGGATTATAACTATTCGGAAAATTAAAACCAGGAGGATGATAATTCGCAGCAGAAAAATTATTAAAAGCAGTTCTAGGAATATTATTTACATAATACAAATGTTCGGCGGGAGGAGTTGCAGATTCCCATACCTGAGGGGCGGAGGTAGCAGTCATCTCTGTAATTTTTTTGCTTAATATTTCAACTTGCAGTGCGAGTTGGGAGACATTGTCCACTTCAAAGAGACCTGCAGGTTTGTTTGGGCGGGACCTAGGCACATTCCACTGGTAAGTGTTCATGGCCATGTCTTCAAACAACTCAAGAGCTGCTTCCGGGGTCTTATGGTTTAAAGTACCGCCAGAAGCTGCGTCTATCATTTGCTTCGTGCTTTGATTTAGCCCATTATAAAACGTCTGCACCTGCAACCATACAGGCAGAGCGTGATGTGGGCATCTTCTTAATAATTCTTTAAATCTTTCCCAAGTTTCATAAAGGGTCTCAGAGTCTATTTGTCCAAAGGCAGAAATGTCATTCCTAAGTTTTGCAGTTTTAGCAGGCGGAAAATACTTGGCCAAAAATTTTTCAGTTAATTGCGTCCAAGTAGTTATGCTATTTTTAGGAAGGGTGTTCAGCCACTGCTTAGCCTTAATTCTAAGAGAGAAAGGAAATAATCTTAGCCTAATAGCATCATTTATGACACCATTTATCTTGAAGGTGTCACAAATCTCAAGAAAGCTGGCTAGGTGTGCGTTCGGATCTTCATCTTGAAGCCCGTCAAATTGCACATACTGCTGCACCATTTGAATTATGCTAGGCTTCAGTTCGAAATTATTATTTGTTATTGCAGGGCGAACTATACTAGATTCTGTACCCTCGAGATTCGGTCGTGCATAATAGGACATAGGCCTTTGCACGACTTCCTCCACGTTGGGTTCTTCCATTCTTAAGGTAGAAAATGACTCGGAATCCTCAACCGGCACTTGGGTAGTAGGGCCTTGAAATTGCGATCTTCTCCGAAGAGTACGCTCAATTTCGTGGTCCAGGTCCAAAGTAACCGACGGACTTCCGCGAGTCATACACTAGAAGAAGAGAGGAGAAGAAAGATTAGAAAATAAAAGAGCTAATGAAGTTCGAAATTTTTTTTTTTTGAAATAGATTTTTTATGTTTTAACTCCCGAACTTCCCAAGGGCTACCCGGTGAAGGGTTCGCAAGGTACTAGACAAGATAGTGGCATTTAGAGCCACTTTGCCCTTTTCGAGAGAATTAGGTGGTGTAGAAAAATTTGTGATGTGTGTCTATTAAGTCGGCGGTAATTAAAATCCAGCCATTTAACTCTGAGCGAGTAGGCGGAAAATAAAAGCTACACTCACGCACTCGACAGAAAATTAAAACACACCCACTCTACAGAAAGTAAACACACTCTACTGAAATAAAGCCTGCCAATTAACTCAAGTGAGTAGGCGGAAAAATAAAAATACGCACACTTGCTTGAAATAAATCCAGCCAATTAACTCAAGTGAGTAGGCGGAAAAATTAAAAATACGCACACTTAACAAAATCCAGCCATTTAACTCAAGTGAGTAGGCGGAAAAAATTTAAGAAGGAGGCTGAGAAAGAGAAGTGATAAAATTAATATATTCGCGTTTTCAATTTATCAACGAGCGTTGCTTCCCCGGCAACGACGCCAAAAACTTGATTGTCTCTTAGATATCTGCAAAGAGAAAATAACCAAACTAACAATTCATCAAGGCAAGTATACCTATCGAAATGCAGCTAGGGGACACAAGTGTCGTATTGAAATCCGGGAACAGTTGAGTAAGCTTACTCACACGAAATCTATTATTTTATCGACAGAAAAAATTAAGTTTTTTTGAAGAAAGCTAAACGTCCTAAAGGAAGAGAACTACTTGCAATGAAAGAGAGCTACTTGCATGAAAAGTTAAAGAGAGCTAAAAGAGCGATTAACTTGAGCTTAGTAACGATGAAGGGGAAAATGCACTCGATCAGAAATCACCTCGGCAAGAGTGGTTAGAAAAATACGATAAATAAATCTAAGCTAATTAGGGTAAAGGTCCTTGACCGTGGAGGTTCCATGAATATTGACACGCTTCTCTCGAAGGCCGTGCCTAACTGAGTTTAGGAAGGTCCGACCGACTCTCGCCTAAATCGGAGGCCTAAAACTCGCTTTACGCGGTGAACCCCGCTATTGGATTTTACTCCAATCCGGGAGATTTGAACGTCTGCCTCTCTCGAGGGGTGCGAACAACTCCCTTTACTCTTGAGTGCTCACTTCAACTTTCAGCCTCTCGGCTAGCCCAGAATGAAAGCAAAGGTGGAGAGTATATATCGATGATATACCTCCAACCCGTGATAAATCAAGAGTAATTCAAAGCTAAACCCTAAAAAGAAAAGGTAAGATTCAAAGCATCATAACCTAATCACTCGAACCTCGGATCATTAAGATCGAGTACATGGAGGATTAGTTAATCATGGTGAGGAGGAAGAGGGGGGATGAGTAGAAGAAGAATAATGAAAACGGAGCAGAAACGTAAAAGAAAACAACACTTTTTATTAATAGAAACAGGGATCTTACAACATAAAAACCAGCGATTACAAGTGCATGGAAAGGTAAACTACACTATCATTAACATTATACTACAGAACGAAGCTAGGAACTACTACAGGGAAAGCATAAAGCTACAGCTAAGAACTAAAAATGGAAAGACATGCTTAAAAAGTTCAGAAATACAAAGGACAGAACCTCCCCTCTCAAAGTAAAAGGTGTCCCTGAACCCTTAGAGTTGGGCTCTATTTATAGAATTTTTCGGGTCGGGTCACGCCCCCTGTCACGCCCTGGTCGGGCGTGACCCTGGGGCGTGACACATTCGGCGCGACTGTTTCGGGCTGGAATTGAATTCTGACGAAGTAGTTGAGGTACACGCCCACAAGTCACGCCCTGGTAGGGCGTGTACCTGGGGCGTGTTCTTTGCGGCGTGACTTTGTTGAGCTAAAATTGAATGCTGGAGGTGACGGGCGGAATTGCTGAAGTACACGCCCATATGTCACGCCCGGGTCAGGCGTGACCCTGGGGCGTGACACTTTCGGTACGACGGTGGAGCGGGAAAAACGAGCGCGCTGCGGCGATTCCTCGGAACCTGGGGACACGCCTCTAGTACACGCCAGTGTCTGGTGTGACACGGGCATGACCGAGGGCGTGTACACTAAGTTTCCACGGAATGCAGTTTCGGACCAATTGCTTCATTCCTCTGGGTACACGCCCTAGGTACACGCCCTGGTAGGGCGTGACCTTGGGACGTGTCACAGCAAAATTCGGCTGAAAGCCGTGAAAACCTGCAAAAAGCAGAAAAAATGCATTAGCGACAAAAATATATACAAAGGGGAATCAAAACAAGTACTTTACAAGACATGATTTGCTTTAAAACCCCGAAAATATCCTAATAAAATTGACTGCAAACCGTATTATCAATAACCCTATTTATAGGCCTTCTTCATGGTAACCGGCTGGTCCGGTTCATAACTGCTTTCTGACAACTCTGACAAGTGCTGTAGACCGGCTGGAACGGCAGCTGTCAAGTCATCCAGTCAGTTCTTGAAAATTCTCTAACTGTCTGATAGTGTCGAGACTTTCTGTCTTTAAGTGTCGACACTTATGGACCAAGTGTCGACACAAGTTGTGTAAGTGTCGACACAAGTCTACAAGGTGTCGACACAACTTCTTGTGTTGTAGATTCTATGTCTCGATACTGTTTCTTCTTCATGTGTCGACACTGAAATTTAGTGTCGACACAAGTACTTGATCTTCTGTATTTTGCTGAATTCTTCTAAGTGTCGACACATCTCCTTTGTGTCGACACATCTTCATGTGTTGAATCTGTTAAGTGTCGACACTACTTTTTGGTGTCGACACATGTCTTCAGTGTTGATACTTGCTGAGTGTCGACATAGCTCCTTGTGTCGACACATTCTTCTTCTTGTTGAGACTTCAGCTGAGTGTCGACACATTCCCATAGTGTCGACACTTGTACTTAGAATAATTTGTTGATCTTGCTGTTCTTCACTAAGTGTCGACACAACTCCATGTGTCGACACTTTATTCAAGTGTAGAGTCTTCAGCTAAGTGTCGACACATACTGTCATGTGTCGACACTTTCTTTAAGTGTTGACTCTTCTGTTGTGTGTCGACACATTGTTCTGGGTGTCGACACTTTCTTCAAATGCTGACTCTTCTATTGAGTGTCGACACTTTTACTTAGTCTCTGCTAACTTTTGCTAAGTGTCGACACAGCTCCAGGTGTCGACACTTTCTGGTGTAGACACAGTTCTTCTAGGTGTCGACACTGCTGCTAAGTGTCGACATAGCTTTACTGTACTTTTCTTCACTGAGTGTCGACACAACTCCTTGTGTCGACACTTTGTGTCTGGTGTCGACTCTGCATCCTTAGTATCAACACAATGACTCCAAGTGTCGACACTGCTTGTCTGGGTATCGACACAAGTCTTCTTAAGTGTCGACACTTTCCCTCTGGGTGTCGACACATGTACTTAGAAACTTTTTGCTTCAGTCCTGCAAATACTTAACCTGCACAAGTAAACTCAACAACACATCAAATACATTTTGATGTATATCATTGAGTTGGGTGAGGCTTCTTCAAATCAGGTACATTTAAAACAATGTACCCAACATAAAGGCATTGGCGAAGGTAACCTCCCAAGTAATCAGGAACTTTGTATGGGGGGAGATCATCTACCGGCATAGGCTGCCCCAGGCTATTGTCACAGAAATTGGCCTCAGTTTGCCAGCGCAGAGTTCATCAGCTTTTGTGGACAGCTTGGGATTGACCTCAGGTTTGCCTCGGTCCACCACCATAGGAGCAACGGGCGGGTGGAGGCGGCAAACAAGATCATTGTAAACCTCTTGAAGAAGAAAGTTGAGAACTTGAAGGGGAGCTGGGTAAAATAGCTTCCTTCTATCCTTTGGGACTTGAGGACCACCCCCAATACAGCCACAGGGGAGACCCCTTTCAAACTCTCCCATGGCTACAAGGCAGTACTTCCATTAGAATTTGAGGTTCGGACGCCTCGGGTAGTTGAGGTAGAAGAAGGTGGAGAAGAGTGGAGGGCCGAGAATGAGGAGGAGTTATGGCTCTCCCTGGATATGGTGGAGGAGTTACGCGACCTATCAGCCATCCTACAGAAAGAGGTCAAATGGAGGATGGCTAAGTACTTTGACAAACACGTTAGGGTTAAGCAGTTCGCGGAAGGGGACTTGGTCTTGAAAAAGATGGATGCATTCGGAAGATCACCGCCGTAGAGAAGCTCAATCCCAATTGGGAAGGTCCGTATATTGTACAAGAGGCATTAAGGTCTGGAGGGTATCGCCTCCGGGATGTGGAGGGCAAGACTGTTGAAGTTGGTGACCGGGCGGTCTGTCTTGGCGGGTTGAAGGCCGCGCGGTCTGGCGGTTTGACTCGCCGGCTTATAAACCGGGCGGTCTAGCGATCTTCACAGGCGACCTCTCTGCTTCTCTTGTTGTAGCCGTGTGGTTAGTCCTTCTGTCTAACCGCGCGGCTTGTGCAGTTTACTTGTACAGTCCGCTTAGCTTGTAAATTTTTAGTCCCACATCTCTTATTTGTATTCTCTCATCTCTCCTCCATTCTATATAAGGGAGGGCATACCTTTGTAATAGTTATCTTTTTTAGATAATAAAGTTTCAATTATTCAAAAGCTTATCCGCTTGTTCTCTACTTTTCGCTTCTTTTCGCTACTTTCTAACATGGTATCAGAGGACACGATCATTTCCTCCTGATTCTGTGCGCTCTCTGTTGTTCGCGGATTGTTTTCCGCGTTCTGTGACTTGATTCGCGGCTTGCCTTCTCTTCTGTCCGCGCGGCTTGTTTCTATCCGCGCGGCTTGTTTCTGTCCGCTGCCCTGTTCGCGCGGCTTGCTTCTTCTTGGTTCTCTTCTCCTACTGCTATTCATCGCAGCGACCTGTTTCCTTGTCGCCGCGCTCCTTGTTCTTTCTTGCCTCTCCGACTTCCTAGTCGTTGCGGCCTTGTCTCTACCCGCTGCGGACTTCTTCTCCCTGTCCGCTTCTGCTTTCCCCTTTTCCGCTTGTCTCTATACTCGCGGTTTGCTGCTGTGATCTGCCTGACCGTGCGGGTTGTTCCTATCTCACCTGCATCTTGGTCGCGGTCACCTGCTCTTCTCCTCTCTTCTGTTCGCTCGGCCTTTTCAGTCCGCGCGACCTCTTCCCCACTGTGCCTTGTTCTGCTTCCTAGCCGCTCGTGTTCGCGCGGCTTCTTCCCTTTAACCCGCTACAGTTTCACGCGGGTTGCTCTCCTTTCCTCTCCCCGCGCCTTTCTCTCTGTTCGCGCGGTTTCTCCCTT
Source organism: Platanthera guangdongensis (assembly GCA_039583875.1). Classification (NCBI taxonomy): domain Eukaryota; kingdom Viridiplantae; phylum Streptophyta; class Magnoliopsida; order Asparagales; family Orchidaceae; genus Platanthera; species Platanthera guangdongensis. Next base: position 77,138,330 of record CM077147.1, read on the forward strand.
GTTTGAGCGGCCTCTATGCCTTTCTTCCTTTAGCCGCTCCTGCTTGTTAGTCGCCGCGACCTCCTGATTCAGTCGCACGGCTTGTGCTCTGCACCTTGGTCGTGGCCCTTCTTACCGCTGGTGTGCTGACACCAAGACCGCTGCAGTTTCTTCTTCCTCCCTTCATGGCTTTCATATCCTCCTCCAAGCCGTTCGCCTCGGTTGTCACGTCTTCTGGTCGTGCACACGTTGCTACTCAGGGCAAATGGCTGATCGACACTGGTGCTACGAATCATATGACCGGCCATCTCCCGTGTTTCTCTCTCCTAGAAAAACATGCTCGCTTGCCCCCGGTTATTCTCGCTGACGGCTCTTCATCACCCGTCCATGGAATAGGGATAGTTCATGTCACTCCGTCTCTTCACTTGGCGGATACTCTATATGTGCCCCAGTTCCCGTGCAACTTATTATCTGTTACCTCTCTTTGCAAGCAATTACAGTGTTCCGTCACATTTACTTCTACTTCTTGCTCTTTTCAGGATCCGGACTCCCAACAGACGATTGCTACTGGGACTGAGAGTGGCGGCTTATACTTCCTGGATAACATTTCTGCTTTTTCCACCTTCTCCTCCACCTCCACAGATCTTCTCCAATGGCATCTCCGCCTTGGTCATGCTCCTCCCCGTCTTCTTCGTCAACTTCTGCCCCACCTTCCTCCTCAAAGTCCTCCGCTCAACTGTGAGGCCTGTCAGCTTGGCAAGCATCACCGCTCCTCCTTCCCTCCAAAGCACGTTCGTAGCTCTACCAGTCCGTTTGATCTTATCCACTCCGATATCTGGGGTCCTTCTCCTACACTTACCATTGGTCGGGGTAGTTCCTATTTTGTCATGTTCATTGATGATTTCTCGCGCTGTACGTGGGTGTATCTATTAAAAGATCGCTCCGAATTATTCTCTGTCTGGACATCCTTCTATCTCATGATCAAAACTCAGTTTGGTGTTTCTATCCAAGTTTTTCGCTCTGATAATGCCCCAGAATATCTCAGTCGTGACTTCTCTACATTCTGCATGCAAAATGGGATTCTTCATCAAACTAGTTGTGTCTATACTTCACAACAAAATGGTGTGGTCGAACGCAAAAACCGTCACCTCCTCGATGTCGCTCGCACCTTGATGACCCAGATGCATGTTCCTCGCTCCTATTGGGGCTATGCTGTTCTCCTTGCCTGCTACCTCATCAATCGCATTCCCTCCACGGTTCTCCACGGCCAAACCCCGTTCTCCATTTTGTATCCGGGCAAGGAGCCGTTTCCTCTTCCTCTTCAAATCTTTGGATGCACTGCCTTTGTGCATACCCCTTCTGCCACCCGTGATAAGCTCTCGCCTCGCTCCACCTAATGTGTCTTTCTGGGGTACTCCACCACTCAGAAAGGCTACTGTTGCTTTGATCCCGTCCTTCGTAAGCAGTTCGTCTCTGCTGACGTCACCTTCTTCGAGAATACCTCCTACTTCTCGGATGACTCCTCTCCTCTTCTCCCCGCTTCTGATTCTCCTGCCGTTCCCTTCGTTCCCTCACCTCCTACTACACCGTCTCCACCCCCTCCTCTTCCTCCACCTCTCTCTCTCCCTTCTCCACCACCCTCTCCCTCATCTCCGCTGCCGTCGCTCTCTTCTCCCGGGCCAGCTTTCTCTACCACGGATGCTCCGGATGCCGCGGGCCCGGCTGACCTGGATCTTCCTATAGCTCTTCGCAAAGGGGTGCGGACGTGTACCCTACACCCCCTTGCTGCTGTTGTTTCCTATGATCGTCTTACCCCTTCTTGCAGGGCATTTGCACTGGCTATCTCTGCCACTGCCACATCCCGCTCCTATCAGGAGGCCCTTACTATTCCTCACTGGAAGATGGCCATGGATGAGGAAATGGCGACCCTCACTGAGCGGGGTACCTGGACTCTCGTTCCTCCTCCCTTCGATACTGATTTTGTTGGCTGTCGCTGGGTCTTTGTGGTCAAATTTAGCCCAGACGGCACTGTGGATCGGTATAAGGCTCGCCTTGTTGCTAAGGGCTTTACTCAGACCTATGGGGTTGATTACTTTGACACCTTCTCCCCTGTGGCTCGTCTCAACACTATCCGGGTTCTTCTCTCTGTGGCCGTCAATCGGGATTGGCCGATTTCTCAGCTGGATGTCAAGAATGCCTTCCTTTATGGTGATCTTCATGAGGCCGTTTACATGGAGCAACCTCCTGGGTATGTTGCTCAGGGGGAGACACGAGTATGTCAGCTGCATAATACAATTTATGGCCTCAAGCAGAGTCCTCGAGCTTGGTTTGACAAGTTCAGCGGCATTGTGGCGGCTGTTGGTTTTGTGCGAAGCTCTGCTGATCACTCTCTCTTTATTCGCAAAACTACTTCTGGGCTGGTTGTTCTTGCTGTGTACGTCGATGATATTCTTCTCACTGGCGATGACCAGGAAGGGGTAGCCCTGACAAAGCGACATTTTCGCCAACATCTGATCACTAAAGATATGGGCTCTCCAAAGTACTTTATGGGGATCGAACTCTCTCAGAAGCCCGACTCCTTAGTTCTCTCTCAGCGTAAGTATGCCCTTGATCTTTTAAAAGAGGCAGGATTAATTGGAGCAAAACCTGCCCGATGCCCCATGGCTACTGGGGAGGACAAAACCTGGACAGATGATTCGCCTCCTCTTTCAGATAGTTCGCGGTACAGGCGTCTGGTTGGTAAGCTCATATATCTCACAGTGAACAGACCCGACATTTCCTATACTGTGGGCAAGGTGAGTCAATTCATGCAAGCGCATAGGGAGTGTCATCTACAGTCCGCCTTGCGGATCTTGGAGTATGTCAAAGCAGCACCTGGGAAAGGATTACTTTTTCAGAAGAATGATCATCTGAGGATTGAAGCCTACTCAGATGCAAGTTATGCTGATGACAAAGGGGATCGCAAGTCAACCTCAGGTTTTTGCACCTTTGTTGGGGGCAATCTGGTGAGCTGGAAGAGCAAGAAGCAGTCTGTTGTCTCCAGGTCCAGTGCAGAAGCTGAGTATCGCAGTATGGCGTCAACCACTTGTGAGTTGAAATGGTTGCGGGCTCTCATGCTAGATTTAGGAGAGGTGTACAACCATCCTCTACCTATGTTCTGTGATAACAAGACCGCCATATACATCTCCAAAAATCCGGTATTCCATGAAAGAACAAAGCACATTGAGGTTGACTGCCATTTCATTCGTGAAGAGACTTTAAAAGAACAAATTTGCACTCCGTTTGTCACGTCTGATAAAGAGCTGGCTGACATCTTCACCAAGCCAGTTCCGCCTCGTTTCTGCATGTTTGCGACAAGCTGGGCATGATTGATATATATGCTCCAGCTTGAGGGGGAGTGTTGAAGTTGGTGACCGGGCGGTCTGTCTTGGCGGGTTGAAGGCCGCGCGGTCTGGCGGTTTGACTCGCCGGCTTGTAAACCGGGCGGTCTAGCGATCTTCACATGCAACCTCTCTGCTTCTCTTGTTGTAGCCGTGCGGTTAGTCCTTCTGTCTAACCGCGCGGCTTGTGCGGTTTACTTGTACAGTCCGCTTAGCTTGTAAATTTTTAGTCCCACATCTCTTATTTGTATTCTCTCATCTCTCCTCCATTCTATGTAAGGGAGGGCATACCTTTGTAATAGTTATCTTTTTTGGATAATAAAGTTTCAATTATTCAAAAGCTTATCCGCTTGTTCTCTACTTTTCGCTTCTTTTCTCTACTTTCTAACAAAGACCCTAAGTCATACATAGAGTGGTGATGACTTCAAACATTTCTATCCATAAAACATGTACATTCCTTTGATGAATATGAAATATTTTGACTCTCCAGCTCTTTTGGCAGCGGAGTTTGTGGAAGGACATGATCATCAGGTCGACCTTAAGTCTTGGAATGCTCCTGCTTCCAGGCTTCTATCTAGCTGACAGGACTGGGATCCTCGATGAACATCATTCTTACTCTGGGGTTAGGTCTCAAGATGCTCCCGCTGTCAGGCTTCCATCTAGATGGCAGGGCCGGGATCATCGATGGATATTGTTATGACCCTAGAGTTAAGTCTCGAGATGCTCACATTGTCAGGCTTCCATTCAGTTGACATAATCGAGATCCTCAATGGACATCATTCTTACTCTGGGGTTAGGTATCGAGATGATCTCGCTATCAGGCTTCCATCTAACTGGCAGGGCCGGGATCCTCGATGGACATCATTATAAACCTGTAGTAAAGTCTTGAGATGCTCCCACTGTCAGGCTTCTATCTAGCTGGCAGGATCGGGATCCTCGGTGGACATCATTATGACCCTGGAGTTAAGTCTCGGGATGCTCCAGCTGCCAGGCTCTCATCTAGTTGATAGGCCTGGGATCCTCAATGGACATCATTCTTGCTCTGGGGTTAGGTCTCGAGATGCTCCCGCTGTTAGGCTTCCATCTAGTTGGCATGGCCGGGATCCTCGATGGACATCGTTATGACCCTAGAGTTAAGTCTCGAGATGCTCCTGCTGTCAGGCTTCCATCTAGCTGACAGGGACGGGATCCTCGATGGATATCATTCTTACTCTGGGATTAGGTCTCAAGATGCTCCCACTGTCAGGCTTCCATCTAGCTGGCAGGGCCGGGATCCTAGATGGACATCATTATGAACCTGGTGTTAAGTCTCGAGATGCTCATGCTGTCAGGCTTCCATCTAACTGGCAGGGCTGGGATCCTCGATGGACATTATTATGACCCTAGAGTTAAGTCTCGGGATGCTCTAACTACCAGGCTCTCATCTAGCTGACAGGGCCGGGATCCTGGATGGACATCATTCTTGATCAGGGGTTTGGTCTCGAGATGATCCCGTTGTCAAGATTCCATCTAACTAGCAGGGCCGGGATCCTCGATGGACATCGTTATGACCCTAGAGTTAGTTCTCGAGATGCTCCTGATGTCAGGCTTCCATCTAGCTGATAGGGCCGGGATCCTCGATGAACATCGTTATGACCCTGGAATTAAGTCTCGAGATGCTCCCGCTGTCAGGTTTCCATCTAGCTAACAGGGCCAGGATCCTCGATGGACATCATTATAACCGTGGAGTTAGGTCTCGAGATGCTCCCGCTGTCAGGCTTCCATCTAGCTGGTACAGCCAGGATCCTTGATGGACATCATTATGACCCTGGAGTTAAGTCTCGAGATGCTCTCGCTGTCAGGATTCCATCTAGGTGATAGGGTTGGGATTCTCAATGGACATCATTATGACCATGGAGATAGGTCTCGAGATGTTCCCGCTGTCAGGCTTCTATCTAGCTGACAGGGTCGGGATCCTCGATGGATGTCATTCTTGCTCTAGGGGTTAGGTATCGAGATGCTACTGCTGTTAGGTTTTTATCTAGCTGGCAGGGCCGAGATCCTTGATGGACATTGTTATGATCATAGAGTTACGTCTCGAGATGCTCCCGCCGCCAGGCTTCCATATAGCTGACATGGTCGGGATCCGCGATGAATATCATTCTTACTCTGGTGTTAGGTCTCGAGATGCTCCCGCTATCAGGCTTCCATCTAGATGGCAGGGCCAGGATCATCGATGGACATCATTATGAGCCTAGAACTAGGTTTTGAGATGCTCCCGCTGTCAGGCTTCCATCCAGCTGATAGGGCCGAGGTCCTCAATGGATAACATTCTTTCTCTGGGGTTAGGTCTCGAGTTTCTCCAGCTGCCAGACTTCCATCTAGCTGGCAGGGCCGGGATTCTTGATGGACATCATTATGACCCTGGAGCTAGGTCTCGAGATGCTCTCACTAACAGGACTCCCATCCAGCTGAATAGGCCGGCGGGGGCACCCAGTGTTTGGCCAAAGTGGAGGATTTATTGACACTCATCTCATATCGTTAGGCTCCTACTAGCTGACAGGAAGAAAGGTAGATATTCCTAACAGTATCTCCACAGGGCAAGATCACATGCAAGTTGGATTCCACACCTCGGGCACCCACACAACATACATCAAGCTCGATTCCCAAAAAGCCACTAAGGTCGCGAGCACTCAGGCCATGCCGCGACCTTATGAGGCCCGGATAGCGCGTAGCCAAGCGGCCCGGGTGCGTGTCGAGTCGGGTCGGCCCCTCTATCTCACAAGCAGTGTAAGGAGTCTCCGGATAAGGGAGACGGGTTGCGACTCGCGGGTTGGCTACCTAAGTTCCCGACATTTGCTAAGCTAAGTCCTGAAGGGATGCACGATCTCACTAACGGGACAGGGGCCCGGAGGCAGCAAGCAGGAGAGTTGAGCCAGGTCGCGAGTATGAAGTAGAAAGGGAAAGAGAAAAGACGATATCATCTCAGAATGGAGCAATATCATTAAACACAAAAAATTACAAGTGGGGGACTCAACCCGTATTTACATTACAGTAAATAACCAAAAATACAAGAGTAAAGAGAAGCTCGGCGTGGGGGTTCAGCAAGGCATGCTCTCGGGCGGCAAGCCCTCCTAAAGGTGTTGGTAGGACTTGTCTTCCGACTTTGGTACCAGAAGGAATAGCTCTGGTACCACCTCGCTCGCCGAGAGCCCCGCTCCTTTGCTCGTGATGAGGCCTGCCCACTATAGAGTATGAAGCATGTACTTCGAGGCCACGACAGTGTTCTTCTGCATCATCGCCTACATCTCATATTCAAAATAATGGGAAAGCTGGCTGCTGCTGCTGGAGGGCGGCAGAGGAGCTACGGCTTCCAATTCTCACACCCGCACCTGTAACGCCTAGTTCTACTTCTCGAGGGTAGCGATCTGGAAGCCAAGGCACTTAGCCGTTGCCGCATCTTGCGAAAAGAAATGAAAGGAGCATAAGAAGAATGGAAGTGATCTTAAGGCATCTAGTGGAAATTAGGGGACTCACCACCCCCAGGTATCCAGCGAGTAAAACATTAGCCGCATTCGCCCGCTTCCTCTGGTACTCTGCTTCCTCCTGAGCGAGATGACGAGACTCTTCCTTGTCATCAACGAGCTTTTTGAGCGCGGGGGGGGGGGGGGGGGGGGGGTGGGTGTTCCGCTCCAACTGCGTGAACCGTCTGCCCACCATGTGAGCCAGCTCCAGGCTGCAGAGCTGGGCCCGCACGCTCTCGTGCACCAGAACTTGCGTGGCCTCCTTATCGAATATCACAGCGTCCTCCCACGCCTAGAGGCCGAATGAGAAGTTTTAAGCCACCCCGCTGATGGTGTCCTGCTCCAACTAGCTCGGCAACATGGTGGAGATGGAGGCTCAATTTGCCTCCTTGTCCCACTGGATGAGGGGCACACCGAGTTTGTCCAGAGGCCGCTCGCAGAAGCTAAAGTTGCGGTGCCCTCTCGACACAGGCTTAGCGACGGGCTCCTATCCTCACGACCTGGAGGTGCCGACCACCTTGCTAGGAGGGCTGCCGGTCGAAGAACTCGGTGCGGCGGGCTCTTCAGTTGGTTGGTCTGCTGGCGCCTTGCCTTTCTCCCAAGTTTCGGGAGGTGCGCCTGATGGAGACGGCGACCCCCTACATGTTGAAGATGATGATGGCATGCTTGCGGAAGATCCTTCACTGTCTCCAACCAAAGACATGCGGTGCTATGGTGACCTTGTGGAGCGATACTACAATCTCCGTCCTCGGCGCAAGACAGTTTATTCAAATTTATTTGAATTTCTATGATATTTTTAGTTGTAATTTCATTTTATGTTGTTTCAAAATTATGAATTTTATTTTACTTTCTATTTGGGTTGCATGTAGCCAGATTATGTTGTAAGCCTATAAAAGGTCATCTCATGTTGAGGAATGTTAAGCTGATTAATGAAATCAAAACCCTAAAATTCTATTGAGAATCCTCCCTTGCTCTCTCCCTCTTTGAGAAATTCGACACCTCCTCTTTTCCCTCTTTCTCCAAGCCATCGACCTCCCCAAGCACCTTAGGGTTCGGCCAACCTCCAAACCTCCACCCTCCTCTCCCCTTCAACACTCTCGGCCACCCCTCAACACCACCCTCTAGTTTTCAGCTCCCTCCAACCCGAGCAGCCCCTTCAAGCAAACCAGACCAGCCCCTTCAAGCAAACCCGACCAGCCCTCAATCCTTTGGTGGTTCCAGGCCAAGGCGCTTCTCAACGTGGTTTCGTGGAATCAAATCCGGCATGAAGCAAAGAAGGCGGATGAGTTTCTCTCCATTTGGCGCGACTCCGGCGGAACCGTTGAAAAGCAAACCAAGTTAGTAAATCAGAATCATCTATTCCGATTGGGTAACGAAAACTTACACCTTTTGTGTGTTTCCCTCTAGATTTTCTTGTGCTAGAATTACTTTAGCGTGATCTCTTGATAGCGTTGGATTTATCATGGTTTTCTCCGATTTGATTGTTGTTCATCTTAATTTTATTTAAGTTCGAGAGGATTGACAAACCTCATTTTCTTTTTGTTGGGAAAGATCTTCCGTTTCCAAATCGTAAATTTTGGTGGATCTCTTTTGGTACAACATTTGCTCGATTGGAACGGGTGGGTCCTTTTAGCCTGAAAGAATATCGGCTTATAGCCTTTGTTCGATCTCAAATGGTGTGGCTACCCGTACGTTAGCAATTAATTGATAAAATTGAATAACGTGTGTGCTGCGTTGAAAGTTTTGTGCGAACGTATAATCGGGATGTAGAGAGAAATTCGTGTTTATCCGTAATTTTTTGGTGACAACGTGTGAGCCTACATCAATTTAGTATCAGTGGGTGGTTTGAGTGAATTTCCTAATCGTCACCATCCCCCTTTTCGTAGAATACCGACACGCACTTGCACGATCCGTTGTCCAAAACAATAAAATAAATTTTTAATTTTTGGTCTGCAAATAGCGGCCTAAAACTTTTATTTTTCTGCAAAAAATCAAAAATTTTTAAATACTCTCCTATTTTTTTTCATCAAGAAAATAAAAAAAATATTTATTACCCGTGTTATTAAGCGGGAACAAATCCATCTGTAATAATTTTATTAGGCCAGAATCACTATTTTTTGTGTGCGCACTATATTAGGCACAGAGTATTCCCCGTTTTCCTCCCATATGGTGGATGAGCAGGATGCGGGTCACGTTCCCGCAGCGATTGATGAAGTCTGCCGGGAGTTCACTGATAAGTTGATGGAGATTAGGGAGATGCTTCACGAATTGAGATTAAATCAAGCGGCTCCCCGTAATCATGCCGCCAACCAACGCGATGAAGGGAATAACCATAGCAATAATAATAATCCTGAACCGCGTGCACCGTTTCATAATAACCAAGTACCTCTTGAGTTTGATATTACTAGGGCGGTCTGAGTCCAACCCCCATTGTACGATGGATTGGGTGAACCCCAAGTCTTCCTAGACTGGGTTATGGAGATAGAGTGCTACTTTGAATGGTATAAGCTGACTGACGTTGATAAGGTGCGAGTTACTAGGATGAAACTGTTAGGTAGCCAAGATTTTCTAGTTGAATGAGGAACGTCGTCTTGGTGCCATGAACGGCTTACCACCCATTGGTTGGGCAGGCATGAAGGCCACGCTGGCAGACCAGTACGTCTCTGCGTACCATCGAATGAAATGTTTGATGATTTATCTACCCTTAAATAAGGGAATAGGTCGGTCTCTGAGTACATGAGTGATGCAGTGACCCAGAGCCGACCCGCTCTATCGACCAGGCCTCGCACCTGGCCTAGCCAGAGGCCCACGTCCGGCGGCCCACTGCCGGGCCCACCATGGCGTCCCTTTTATCAGGCCCGTGGGCCGTACACCCCAACCCATCTCCGGGCCCAACCACAGGCGCACGATAGGTTGTTGAGGCCAGGTTTTGATCCCCTTGACCTCCTTTATAAAGACCTTTCAGGCAAGCTCTCATCAACCAACTGATCCACGGATCAGTTGGTTGATGAGAGCTTGCCTGAAAGCTCTTTATCAAGGAGGTCAGGGGATCGAAACCTGGCCTCAACAACCTACCATGCGCCTGTGGTTGGGCCCGGAGATGGGTTGGGGTGTACGGCCCGCGGGCCTGATAAAAGGGACGCCATGGTGGGCCAGCAGTGGGCCGCCGGACGTGGGCCTCTGACTAGGCCAGGTGCGAGGCCTGGTCGACAGAGCGGGTCGGCTCTGGGTCACTGCATCAAAAAAGCGCGGATCAATTGGTTGATGAGAGCTTGCCTGAAAGCTCTTTATCAAGGAGGTCAGGGGATCGACACCTGGCCTCAACAACCTACCGTGCGCCTGTGGTTGAGCCCAGAGATGGGTTGAGGTGTACGGCCCACGGGCCTGATAAAAGGGACGCCATGGTGGGCCCGACAGTGGGCCGCCGGACGTGGGCCTCTGGCTAGGCCAGGTGCGAGGCCTGGTCGACAGAGCGGGTCGGCTCTGGGTCACTGCATCAAAAAAGTGCACTTTTTTGATGCAGTGACCCAGAGCCGACCCGCTCTGTCGACCAGGCCTCGCACCTGGCCTAGCCAGAGGCACACGTCTGGCGGCCCACTGCCGGGCCCACCGAGGCGTCACACCATGGCATCCCTTTTATCAGGCCCACGGGCCGTACACCCTAACCCATCTCCGGGCCCAACCACAGGCATACAATATGTTGTTGAGGCCAGGTCTCGATCCCCTGCCCTCCTTGATAAAGAGCTTTCAGGCAAGCTCTCATCAACCGACTGATCCGCGGATCAGTTGGTTGATGAGAGCTTGCCTGAAAGCTCTTTATCAAGGAGGTCAGGGGATCGAGACCTGGCCTCAACAACCTACCATGCGCCTGTGGTTGGGCCCGGAGATGGGTTGGGGTGTACGGTCCGCGGGCCTGATAAAAGGGACACCATGGTGTGACGCCTCGGTGGGCCCGACAGTGGGCCGCCAGACGCGGGCCTCTGGCTAGGCCAGGTGCAAGGCCTGGTCGACAGAGCGGGTCGGCTCTGGGTCACTGCATCAATGAGCCATCTCAAGGACATGATGGTCAAGTGATATTTTAGGGAGATGCCAGAGATCACCCTCTCTAGGATCCGTAAGGGGTTAAACCCAGACATTCAGGGTAAACTTCTGTGATATGGTCACACTGACCTAAACACCACTTTCAATGCCGCCTTAGATATTGAGAAGCATAATGTTCTCAAGTCTAAGACTCGCTCGTTTCAGAAGGGAAAGTCCATCTTAGGACCACCCCCACATCCACCTATAAGGATAAGAGTAAGTTCCGATCCACTGACTCAAACACCGTTGTCATTATGACTATGAATATGAAAAACCCAATGAGTGAGAGAGTTCCCATAGTAAGGGTCAGCAAAACGAATGCTACTTGTTATGCATGTGAAATTCAGGGCCATTACACTAGTGAGTATCCTACCAAGCCCAAGCCCCTAGCCCTATTAGATTCCTCGTCTGAGTCTGCCGAGCTTACATATGAAGCGAGAGAAGAATACAAGTCGGAAGGAGTACCCAATGATATAGATGTTGATGCTAACATGATGGTAATGAGGTGTATTCTGGCTACTCCACGTGCATTGGATGACTGGAATAGGACAAATATTTTTTCGTTAAATTTTAAGAGTGGAGAGAAGTGGTGTAAGTTGATCATTGATAGTGAAAGCTGTATGAATGTATTTCTAAAAATACGGTGTCCCGAATGTTACTAACCACTGAGCCGCACCCTTGAAAGTTAATAGTTGCCAACCTAAATCACCTAGAGGGGGGTGAATAGGTGAGATGTGCGTCTTTTTGCGGAATAAAAAAAATCTCAAACCAATGCACATATCTATCTACCAAACAAGCAAACACAGACGAGGCAAGATTTATAGTGGTTCCCCAACCTTGGGTACATCCACTTTTCCTCATCGATCTAGCAATACAGTAGACTTGGCTACTCCACTATCTCGAATTAGAAAACAATCCTACCCTCGGAACAATGTTCCTACAAACTCGATCCACAAAACGGATCTACACTCGGAACACAAAACTTCCTACAATCTCGGAGTTGAAAAAAACTCCTACACTCGGAGAAAACTTCTCCTACAATAATGAAATAAACTTGTAAAGAAATACAAACAGTAAATCCTTGTCAGATCTGCAAGAAATCGGCCTGGATCTTCTTCTTCTAGACTTTTCGGCTTTATCAGAATGGTGAAGAAAACCTTGGCAATATAAGATCTGGACTTCTTGACTTTACACGATCGAATTAGAAGATGAAGCGTTGAGCAGAGATCTCGATCTGTAGAGTCTTCTTGATCTGAATCCTCAAAAAGGTGAAACCCTAACCGGTCGAAAATCTGAGATGGCGGTGGCGGCGAGTTTCGTTCTTGGAGAGAGAAAGAGTAGACAGAATTCTTTTGAGAGTGCACGGCTGCAAAATCTCTTAGAATAATCTTTGAATAATTAGATTAGGGTTTATCTATTTAGACAAGACCTTTTATAGGAGAGGAGAAGATTAGACTTAAATGATTCATTATGAGAAAGACACGTGGACCAATCACATCAGAGTTTATGAATATGATCGTTAAGTCTGGACTTTAAATTTTTTTAGAAAAGTCAAGTAAAATACACGAGATGTAGTGGACTACTCGAGTATATGCAGCACTACTCGAGTAGGTAGAAGATGACTACTCGAGTACATGAGAAAAACTACTCGAGAGAAAGAGAGATGATTACTCGAGTATATGAAGTCAACTAGTCGAGTAAAAAAGAATGAGAAAGACTCAACTACTCGAGTAACAAAAATGACTTACTCGAGTACTTGAGTTCATACACGAGAGGTGGAGTATATTACTCAAGTAAAAGGAATACTACTCGAGTATTTAAGAATGAACTACTCGAGTATATAAGAAACTACTCGAGACAAAGACTTAGAAAATTTCTGGAACAGGAAAACTGAACTACTCGAGTATAGAAAATAAACTACTCGAGACACAAAGAACTACTCGAGTATATAACATGAACTATTCGAGACAAAAGGAACTACTCGAGTATATAACATGAACTACTCGAGACAAAAGGAACTACTCGAGTATATAACATGAACTACTCGAGTAATTCACTTAGAGAAATTTTCTGGAATGAAATTCTGGATTACTCGAGTATAAACACTGGACTACTCGAGTAGTAGATGAACTACTCGAGTACATGACTTAGACTACTCGAGTAAGTGAGAACTACACGAGAGTCAGAATTCAGCTACTCGAGTATATAGATGAAACTACTCGAGTACTATATAGTACTACTCAAGTATTTAACTTAGAAAAGTTTGAGAAGAGATTTTCTGTAAACTCGAGAGAAGAAAGGGAACTACTCGAGTAGTTGATGTAACTACTCGAGATACATCTTATTTACTCGATTAAGAGTATTATTACTCGAGTATGAATTAAGTAACTTACTCGCGTAAGTAAAGAACTACTCGAGTACTTAGGAAAATTTTCTTGACTGAAATTTTCTTCTTCTAAGGGATGACCAGCATCAAGTCTTTTCACATAGTCCTAGGGCTTGAATATGAAGTGTATACAAATAGAGAGGCTACACATGAGTAAACACTTTGGAACACATAATGAGGGATTACATTGTATGGTCCTGTGTTTGATGACCCATTGTAGACTGACATTGGTCTACACTTCCAATAAGAATTCCTGCAAACACATAACTCAAACCAAGCATCAAATACAACTTAATTCATCTTAGTTCTAGGGTGACTTCATCAAATCCGGGTTAGTGCGGATACAATACCCAACAATCCCCCCTATTTGTAGAGGTCAGAACCCTTTACACTAAGGTGAATTATGGACATCAAAAATGCTAAGTAATCATGCAGTGTAAGCAATCAAGGAACTATGAAAAAGATAAAAAGATCAAAAACTTTGAACTATATAAGTATGATTATCCAGAAATGTCATTAACAACAAAAATCCATTTCCACAACTCATGAGTCCTTTTGGCTAGTTCTGATGATGTTGTCTGTCTTGTTTCTCCTGTTGTCTTCTTTGATAGCTGAAAGGCTTGGGATAATACTTGGGTGGTGAAAGATATGGTACCTAAACACCTAGAGGGGGGGGGGGGGGTGAATAGGTGACCTAATCTTTTTTGAACTTTAATGGCAGCAGACAGTTAATATCACAGATTTCTAACTATTCTATCACAGCAAACACACAACATACACAGCAACAATCACAGCACAGCACAACAGACACAGTGTTTTATAGTGGTTCCCCAAGATATGGGTACATCCACTTTCCCCCTTCGCCTATCTAGCAGTGTACTAGATTTGGCCAAACTTCTCCACTGTCTCAGAACCCAAATTGGTTCCTACACCTCAGGCCCAAAGCCTTACAACTCAGCTTTATCCCAAAGCCTACACTCAGCCACAAAGGCCTACACTCAGCCAATCAAGGCCTACACTCAGCCAACAAGGCCTACACTCAGAGATTTCAATCTCCTACACTCAGGCTCTCAAGCCCTACCCTCAGCCTTTATAAATACAGGCTTACAATTCACTCAGATCCAAAGGATCCTACAAGTTAAAATGATTTTACAAATATTAACTCTACAACTCAGAAACAAGAGAGGGGAGTTGAGAGTTTCTTGATGAGTTCTTGGAAGAACTCAGCTGGATCTAATCTGACTTAGCTTTCTTCAAAGCTTCTTGAAAGTAGAACTGAATAAGAATGAATCCTTCTGCAGTTGTTCCTTGACCTCTGCCACTTAGAATTCAGAATAAATCTGAACCCTTCTTCTCAGCCTAGTTCCAAAGGCTGATTTCTTGGATGGAGCCCTCTCTCTCCAACTTCTTAGATCTGCACTTGCACTGCAAGATCTTCTTGTGTTGATACTCTATGTACCACTTTTATAACTTGTTTTTCAACAAACTGAACTACAGTTTCTGTAAACTGTATGTGCCTATTTATAGGCCTTCTTCATGGTAACCGGCTGGTCCGGTTCATAACTGTCTTCTGACATCTCTGACAGGTGCTGTAGACCGGCTGGAACGGCAGCTGTCAAGTCATCCAGTCATTTCTTGAAAATCTCTAACTGTCTGAAAGTGTCGAGACTTTCTGTCTTTAAGTGTCGACACTTATAATCCAAGTGTCGACACATGCTGTGTAAGTGTCGACAGAAGTCTACAAGGTGTCGACACAACTCCTTGTATGTCTCGACACAGATTCTTCTTCAGGTGTCGACACAAGTACTTGATCTTCTATCTTTAGCTGTATTCTTCTAAGTGTCGACTCATCACCTTTGTGTCGACACAATTTCTTGTGTTGAATCTGTTAAGTGTTGACACTGCTTCTTGGTGTCGACACATAGTCTTTTATGTTGATACTTGCTAAGTGTCGACACAGCTCCTTGTGTCGACACTTGATTCTTTTGTTGAGACTTCAGCTGAGTGTCGACACATTCCCTTAGTGTCGACACTTGTACTTAGAATATTTTGGAGATAATTCTGTTCTTTGCTAAGTGTCGACACAGCTCCTTGTGTCGACACTTTCTTCAAGTGTAGAGTCTTCAGCTGAGTGTCGACACAGTGTTCTAGGTGTCGACACTTACTTCATGTGTTGACTCTTCTGTTGAGTGTCGACACTTTGTTTTTGGTGTCGACACTTTCTTCAAGTGCTGACTCTTCTTGTTGTGTCGACACATTGTTCTGGGTGTCGACACTTTAACTTAGTCTCTGCTGACTTTTGCTGAGTGTCAACACAACTTCAAGTGTGGACACTTTTTAGTGTAGACACAGCTTTACTGGGTGTCGACACAGCTCCTTGTGTCGACACTTTCTATCTGCACTTTTCTTCACTGAGTGTCGACACAGCTCCTTGTGTCGACACTTTCTGTCTGGTGTCGACTCTGCATCCCAGGTGTCGACACAATGACTCCAAGTATCGACACTGCTTGTCTGGGTGTCGACACAAGCCTTCTTAAGTGTCGACACTTTCCCTCTGGGTGTCGACACATGGACTTAGAAACTTCTTGCTTCAGTCCAGTGATTACTTAACCTGCACAAGTAAACTCAACATACATCAAATACATTATGATGTATATCATTGAGTTGGGTGAGGCTTCTTCAAATCAGGTACATTTAACCAATGTACCCAACAATCTCCCCCTATTTGGAGAAGTCATAACCCTTAGTCAATGATATACACCATTCATAATAAAAATTACAAAATGATGTAAAGCAGGATTATGTAAGCAGGATAAACATAACATGTATCAATTTCACATGTATACACAAACATCAACACAGAACAAATAAGAAATAGACATATTTACAGAACAAACATGAAATATATTGATCATATATTGTTCTAACATTTGTCTTATACATTCTCAGTAGTTCACAAAAATGTTTTTCATTCAAAAGATTACAAAATAATCTTCAAGTAAATTCTTAATCTATTTCTGTTCTGGTTCCTTGATAACTATTCCCTTGCCAGGTTGGACTTGAGCTTTGACAGGGACATCAATAATTTCAGCATCAACAGGCTTCTTGCCTTTTAGATCTTTCTTTTTGAGCTCTTCAGCTTTGATCTTCTGCCTCTCAAAATAGTGATATGGCTTAGGAAAGTACTTGCTAGGCTCCTGGGCTGTAGGAGGTAGCTTTCCCATCTTTGCCTTCCTTCTGTATTGAACAATGGCCTCTTGTCTTGATTCATGCTTTCTCCATTCAGCTTCAGAGAACCATTTGTTCCTGTCATGAGTATTGTCCTTGACAGCTTTCCAGGCAGTTAATATTATATTCCTAGAGGTAGGGCTCCACTGTTCAAAGTCTGGCCTTTGTTCTGCTTGTTCCCTAAACCTCTTCTTAGACAACCTTGTCTCTTAATCCTTCTGTAATGCCTCTTGCATGGCTTCAGTAATAGGTTGAACCACTTTATCCAGAATAACATTAGACTTCCCTTCAGTTGGGCTATACATATGATGAATATCAGCTTGCACCATGTCAAAATCTGGTGGAGGATATATCACTTGAGCTACCTCTGGTTGCTCACCTCCAAGATATACAGTTTGAATCCCAGATTCAGCAACATTGTCATCATCACAGAGTGGAGGATAGCCCAGTGTAGCTCTGATGGAATTAGATATCCATTTGGCATGATCAGAGCTAGCTTTGACTAAAACTCTCTCCCCCTTTATGACTTCTCGAGCCATATGATCTCTGACATCATCCTTCTGAAATCTGATTTGACTATCCAAGTATCTGACTCCATCTTTAAAGAATGGTTTGAGCTTTTGAAGTTGATCAGATATAGCTTTTTGGGAGGCTTGGATAGCAGTCTTTACAGCAGTAATTTCTTCTTGAAAGGCTTTGTCAAATTCAGCTTTAGCAGCAACAGTAGATGTAGAAGGTTCAACAGCCTTGTTCTTCAATTCAGTGACTATAGCATTATGAGAAGCAGTCAAGTTGTCATTCATCCTTAGTTGATTTTCAAGAACATATCCTTGCTTCAATGCTATATCATCTACTTGTGCTTTGATCTTCTCTTGGTGTGTGGCCAAGTATACTACTGCATTTCCACCTTTGTGAAAACATTCAGTCATCTCCTTCTTGTTGAGATTCATCTCAAACCTGATGGATTTTATATCCTGGGCCAGATCAAATTGGAGTGATTTCTTCCTTTCATCTACATACTTCTCTATGGCCTGCCTTTGCTCATCCAACTTTATCTGTAGTGCAACCATTAAAGCACTATAATCAGTAGTTGGAGCTTGCTGAACTATAGGCTGTGGTGCAATTGATTATAAAGCCTTTTTGTAACTTTGACTCCTTCTCTTGAAGACATAAAGCTTCTTTTTCTGTGCCCTTGTAGCCTCCTCATCTTCAGATTCTGAGGAACTGGCTATCTCAACTCTCTCCTTAGGGCTTTGAGGCTTCTCAGGTTGTTGCCTTATAAGCTCTTCCAGAACTGGCATTTGCTCCCCCTCAGCAGCAGCATGATCTTTTTCAGCAGCATCCTTGTCCATGTCAAAATCTTGTTGGTCTAGATTTAGGAATAAATCCTCCATGGTGTATTCTGGTGGTGAAGAAGCTGGAGAAGTTCTTGGTTCTTCAACCACAGGATCAGGAATTACTGGAACAGCAGATGTGTCTTCTATAACAACATCTGGAGCTTGACTAGGCAGCTGAGTTTGCTGAGGAACATCAGCATCTTCTATAAGATATACTAAAGTATTTATGTCAGTGAGTACCTCTTGTATGATGGTGGTGGCTTGCTCACTGTCCAGTGTAGAGGGTTCTTCTACAACTGGAGGCTCCCCCTGGATTTGATCCTTGTGGATGAGGCTAGCTTGTGGGAGCTCCCCCTGGATGTCTACATCAGCTGGAGGAGCAGGAGACTTCTCTGCAGGCTCTTCCTCATGATCATCAGGAGTGAAAACAACTTGTTCTTCACTTTCAGAACTACTAGTGGATTCTTGTGCCACTGGAACTGTCTTCCTTTTCTTTTTGGGAGGAGTGTCTTTCTCAGTAACTATCTTCTCTGGGGTTGGCATTTCCTTGGACAACACCCTGTCCCATCTAGAAAAGATCCTTAGATCCATCTTCCTCATGTGGTTTATCTTGCTGCCTGTAGCAGTACTCATTACCTCTGGTATCACACCAGCAAGGTAGAGACTTAAGATTCTGCCCAGGTTGGGCTTCTTCAGACTTTCCTTAATCTTGTCAAACACTATAACTGACCAATCAGTTCTTATAGTGAAGATAATTCTTGTCATTATACTGAACATGGAGGCAGACACTCTGTCATGCCCTCCTGGCTTACTGAGTAAGACCTTTCCCACTATCTCAGACAGGAATTTGCCTTGGCTGTTCATGCCCTTCCTGTTAAACACAGAGCCTATCTTCATTTTTGGATCAAGTCCACACCAGGTTAGAGCTTCCCTGGTCTTGATAGCAGTAACTTCTTCTTCATCTTGAATTCTTGGAAGCTGTAGAATCTTCCTCAGACTTTTAGGGGTTACCTTAACCTTTTCTCCATGAACTCTGGATTTGATTCGGTATCCAGACTAATCTACTGCAGCTCCATTTAGAAATTCAAGAACCTCTTTCTTCCAAATCTTTGTAGGTTCAGAAACTAAGTATTCTAACCCAGAATCTGCAACTAGGGTTACGACCGCCTTGATTTCTGCATCAGCATCATGGAAAGCGCCGCGCACCAGCTCATATCCTTCGTTAACGTTCTCCTCAAGCTTAGGTGCCATTAGGGTTTGTAGAATTTGTCTTTAGAAAAGAGAGGTGTCGACACAGTAGTTTTGGTCTCGAAACTTTGAAAGCGTGTCGACAAACAAAGACAGAACCCTATTTATACCTTTCTGATTTTGAAGATGAACAGGCGGGACAGCTAACTTAAAATGTGTCGACACTGGCAATAAGTGTCGACACTGACTTATAATGTCTCGACACACATGTGTCGACACAAGTTTAGTCAACAGATTTTATGTGTCGACACTTGATTTTGTGTCGACACAACATAACTCGACACATTGTCGAGACTTTACTTAGAAAATTCTGAGTAAAACTTAAGTGTCGACACCACATTGGATGTGTCGACACCTACTGGACATGTGTCGACACCAACATTCTGAAGTGTCGACACCAACATCCTAGATGTGTCGACACTTATTTCCTGAAGTGTCGACACTACTATACTGTGTCGACATAGACTTGTCTATGTGTCGACACCTTTTTACTTAGCCAATTTTAATTCTGTAAACTTACTCTAAGTTTATCATTCCTAGTTCAATTTTGAATCTATTGAACTTAGCTTCTTCTAGGGGCTTAGTAAATATATCACCTACTTGATTATCAGTTTTAACATATTCTAATAAAATATCTTCTCTTTCTACATGCTCCCTAAGAAAATGATATTTAATTTCAATATGTTTAGTTCTACTATGAGATACAAGGTTATTAGCTATTGAAATTGCACTTGTAGAATCACAGAAAAGTGGAGTTCTACTTACCTGAAATCCATAGTCCTCTAGCTGATGTTGTATCGACAGAAGTTGAGCACAGCAACTTCCTGCAGCCACATACTCTGACTCTGCAGTGGAGATAGCCACACTGGTTTGCTTTTTGCTACTCCATGAAATTAGTCTCCCACCTAGGAATTGACAGGTTCCAGTAGTGCTCTTTCTATCCTCTTTGCATCCTACAAAGTCTGCATCTGAATACCCTGTTAGATCAAAATCTCCATTCCTAGGGTACCAGAGGCCTAGATAGGGAGTGCCCTTTAGATATCTCAATATTCTTTTGACTGCTGTCAAATGAGACTCTTTAGGGCAGGCTTGATACCTGGCACAAACACATGTAGCATACATGATGTCAGGTCTACTAGCAGTCAAGTATAATAGGGAGCCAACTATCTCTCTATACAAGGTTTCATCTACAGGTTTCCCTGCATCATCCTTGCTAAGAGACATACTTGACCCCATAGGAGTCTTCATGGTACTGGATGAATCCATACCATACTTCCTTATGAGTTCTAGGGTGAACTTGGACTGACATATGGATAAACCACTTTCAGTCTATTTAACTTGGAGACCCAAGAAAAACTTTAGCTCTCCCATACTACTCATCTCAAACTGACCTTGCATCAGTTTTGCAAACTTTTTGCAAAGGCTGCTTTCAGTAGACCCAAATATAATGTCATCTACATATATTTGGACTAGTATGACTTTGCCTCTAGATTCCCTAAGGAATATAGTCTTATCCATTTTCCCCCTTGAGAACTTGTTCTCAATGAGGAAACTAGATAGAGTTTCATACCAAGCCCTAGGGGCTTGCTTTAACCCATATAAAGCTTTCCTAAGTCTATAGACATGATGAGGTAGAGTTGGATCAACAAAACCTGAAGGCTGTTCCACATAGACTTCTTCCTTAAGATTATCATTTAGGAATGCTGACTTGACATCCATCTGGTAAACCTTGAATCCTTGATAGGTTGCATAGGCCAAGAATATCCTTATGGCTTCCAGTCTGGCTACTGGAGCAAAGGTTTGATCAAAGTCAATACCTTCTTCTTGCCTATATCCTTTAGCAACCAGTCTAGCCTTATTCTTAATGATGACCCCTTGTTCATCCATCTTATTCCTGTAGATCAACTTAGTTCCTATTATATTGTGGTCTTTAGGTTTAGGAACAAGTTCCCAAACCTTGCACCTCTTGAACTGATTAAGCTCTTCTTGCATTGCTTCAGTCCATTGTGGATCTTGTATTGCTTCTTCAAATTTCTTAGGTTCAACTTGAGACAGAAAGCTGGAGTAGATTGCTGCATTTATGTATCTGCTCCTGGTTTGTACTCCTTGTCTTGGATCTCCAATAATCTGCTCTACTGGATGATCTCTTAGATGCCTGTTGGCTGGAGGCATCCTTACTTCTGGTTGAACCTCTTCAGCATATCCATCATGCTGTACTCCTTGTATTTCTTCAGCAATTGGCACATGTAGTTCTCCCCCCGGACAACAGCTACTGTCTTCTACTTGCTGTCTTGTAGCAGGTACTTCTTCTATAGTAAGCTTGTCCATCTTCTTTGTTAAACCTGTGGGGCTGCATACACTACTAGACAACTCATTATTAATAAGTTTAGTCTCATCAAAAACTACATGCACAGATTCTTCTACAACTTGTGTAGTCAAGTTGTAGACTCTATAAGCCTTACTGTTGTTGCTGTACCCAACAAAAATTCCCTCTTGGGACTTGGCAGCAAACTTAGTTAAGTAAGACTTCCCATTGTTAAGTATGAAGCATTTGCAACCAAAGATCCTCAAATAGGATAGGTTTGGTTTCCTGCCTTTCACAACTTCATAGGGGGTCTTGTTAAGCCTTTTAGTGATGGTAGCCCTATTTATAACATGACATGCAGTGTTAACTGCTTCAGCCCAGAAATACTCTGGCAGTGATGTATCACTTAATAGGGTCCTACCAGCCTCTATCAAGGTCCTATTTTTCCTCTCAGCAATGTCATTTTGCTGAGGTGTTCTAGGTGAAGAGAATTCTTGAAATATCCCAAAGTCTTCACATAGTTTTGTCATGCTATCAGACTGAAATTCAGTACCATGGTCACTTCTAATCTTGACCACTGTACTGTTTAGTTCATTCTGAATTTGTTTGACAAAGTTATGGAAGACACTAGGTGTTTCAGATTTCTGTCTTAAGAAGAACACCCAGGAAAACCTTGAGTAGTCATCTACAACTACAAAGGTATAGACCTTCCTACCTAAGCTGTGAACTGGCATTGGACCAAAGAGATCCATATGTAAGAGGTACAAACACCTCACAGCATCTTTGTTTTCTATGCTTCTAAAGGTGGATTTAGTCTGCTTGCCCTTTTGACAAGCTGAGCAAATACCAACTTTGACACACTTAACTTGAGGACCATTCCTCACTAACTCTTTGCTAAAGAGTTTGCTAATAGTCTTGTAGTTAAGATGGGCAAGCCTCTTGTGCCATTTGACACAATGAGAGACTGTCTCATCAGCTACAAGACAAACTGGAGAACCATTGTTCTCAATCATAATGTCTAGGCAGTAGACATTCCTTTTCCTATAACCTGTCAAAATGATCTCTTGATCACTTGACCTCTTGATATGACAATCATTTTTAATAAATGAGATGTCATACCCTACATCACTTAATTGAATTATACTTATTAGGTTGTGTTTCAACCCTTTAACATAAGCCACTTGAGTAATGGTAACTAAGTTGCTAGAAATGTTACCAAACCCTTTGATGATTCCTTTTTCAGAACCACCAAAGGTGACTTTTGGACCATCTTTTATTGGAATGTAGTCCTTTAGTAGTCCTCTAGTTCCAGTCATATGTCTGGAACATCCACTGTCCAAGTACCATGTTGGGGTATGGCCACTTGTACTCACCTGTAAAACAGATTAATGAACCTTAGAACCTAAAGAATTCTTGGGTCCTTGGTACTTGTTAGTTTGCAATCTGACAAAGCTACCCACTGGCTTTCCAACAGGTAGTTTGGTACTCACTTTGGCACTAGTATTGTGCCAAAAGTCCACTGCAAAATGACCAACTTTGCCACAACACCAACATTCAAACTTATTGTACCTTTGCTTAGGTACTGTCTTGGCTGTCTTGTCTACAGCAGACTTGTTGAATGTTGGGGCTTTGCCCTTGAACTTAGACTTGGACTGCTTAGTCCTTGCAGGTCTAATAAAGCCCAGTCCAGCCTTGCCTTTATGATGAACAAATTCATCAATTAAAGGTAACACTGACTTAGGTTTAGAAAACCTAGCAACAAGCTCTCTCTCTTTCTGAAGATTTATCTCCAGACTCTTGATTTGATCATTCTTAAAGGTGATAGTGCCCATCTGAATCACTGTTATGTGTTTCAGCCTGGCTATTTCATTAAGCTTTTGATCAAATTGCTTCTCAGAATTTGTTGCAGCAGCTTTAAGATCAGCAATTTCCTTTGCCTGACTTTTGGCAAGGGACTTGCTTTTCTTGTAAGCTTGCAACAACACTTTATATTCATCTATAAGCTGATGAATATCATCCTCAGACTCAGATACATTCTCATCACTTGATGAAGAAGAATCTGAATCTGAACTAGAACAAGAAACTGAACTTGAACTTGAACCTTGTACCTTACTGGGTCCTGGCTGCTCCAGGATTTTGACACTCTCTGTCAAAGCCATTAGCCCTTGGCAATGACTGTCTTCTTGTTCATAAATAGACTCCATGATCTGCATGAATTCTTCTTCTTCTTCTTCAGCAAACAGCCCTATGTAGGCCTCAGCCTCAGACTCAGTTTCTGAAGAAGAGATATCTGATAGAGTCTTCTCCTTCTTGGCAACAAAAGACTTCTCTTTCTTGCCTTTGAAGTGAGGCTTTTTCCTGTCACCAGATTCCTTTCTCTTCTCTGGAAAATCTGCAATAACATGGCCCTGTCTATTGCAGCAATAGCACACTATCTTTGAACCAGTTGCCTTGCTTGACTTTGTCCTCTTCCTGTCTCTCTTTGAAGGCTTTTTCTCCTGATACAAGACTTCCTTTCCCTTTGAAGTAGAAGGTCTTGACCTCCACTGTTTCTTCTTCAAGAATTTCTGAAAGTGTCTGGTGAAGGCAGCAAAGTCTTCATCACTTTCACTGCTCTCAGTCTTTGTGCTGACTGACTCATCTGATTCTGATTCAACTACCTCTGGAGGTGGAGTTGATGACTTATTCCTGCACTTTCTGGGGACATCTGTCTTGAAAGAAACTGTTCTCTCCTTGTGCTCAGTTCTTGTTGATTTCTCCTCCTCTTTCCTCACTGTCAACTGCATCTCATATGACAATAACTTGCCAAACAGTGTAGGAGGAGGAATTTCCCCCAACTTAGCCATTTCTCTTATGGCACAGATCTTGGTGTCCCAATCTTTGGTTAGGGACCTTAGGAACTTGTCATTGAGTTCATAGTTACTGAACTCTCTTCCATAAGACATGAGTTCATTCACTATTCTGTAGAACTTCTTATAGCACTCAGTTATGCTATCACCTTTTCCTTGTCTAAAACTCTCATACTCCTGATTTAGCAAGGATTTTCTATCTTGTCTAACTTCTTTAGATCCCTCCATATACACAATAAGAGTGTCCCACATCTCTTTGGCTGTCTTGCAGTGTATAAGATTCTGAAAAGTTGCATCATCAATGATACTCACTATTATGTTTTGTGCCCTCTTGTCCATGGTGGCTAGGACAATCTCATCCTTAGTCATTTCAGAGAAATCCTTTGGAGTTCTCTGATTTGCATCTAGAACAGATATCTTCATGGGCACATAAGGCCCTTCCTTTACTGTGATGTAGATTCTAGGGTCTGAGGCCTCCATAAACAACCTTACCCTTTCCTTCCAGATCCCAAAGATTTCCTTTCTGCATATGGGCAATTTCATGGAACCCAATTCCTTGTGATTTTCAGAGGAACCCATGTTTCTTAATTTTCTTGAATTTCTTGAATCTGTATTTTGCCTTACACTGAATCTGTCAAATAGGATCTCCTCAGACTGTTAGTCCTTTTTGAGGAACCTGCCTCTGATACCACTTGAAAGATATGGTACCTAAACACCTAGAGGGGGGGGGGGGGGGTGAATAGGTGACCTAATCCTTTTTGAACTTTAATGGCAGCAGACAGTTAATATCACAGATTTCTAACTATTCTATCACAGCAAACACACAACATACACAGCAACAATCACAGCACAGCACAACAGACACAGTGTTTTATAGTGGTTCCCCAAGATATAGGTACATCCACTTTCCCCCTTCGCCTATCTAACAGTGTACTAGATTCGGCCAAACTTCTCCACTGTCTCAGAACCCAAATTGGTTCCTACACCTCAGGCCCAAAGCCTTACAACTCAGCTTTATCTCAAAGCCTACACTCAGCCATAAAGGCCTACACTCAGCCAATCAAGGCCTACACTCAGCCAACAAGGCCTACACTCAGAGATTTCAATCTCCTACACTCAGGCTCTCAAGCCCTACCCTCAGCCTTTATAAATACAGGCTTACAATTCACTCAGATCCAAAGGATCCTACAAGTTAAAATGATTTTACAAATATTAACTCTACAACTCAGAAACAAGAGAGGGGAGTTGAGAGTTTCTTGATGAGTTCTTGGAAGAACTCAGCTGGATCCAATCTGACTTAGCTTTCTTCAAAGCTTCTTGAAAGTAGAACTGAATAAGAATGAATCCTTCTGCAGTTGTTCCTTGACCTCTGCCACTTAGAATTCAGAATAAATCTGAACCCTTCTTCTCAGCCTAGTTCCAAAGGCTGATTTCTTGGATGGAGCCCTCTCTCTCCAACTTCTTAGATCTGCACTTGGACTGCAAGATCTTCTTGTGTTGATACTCTATGTACCACTTTTATAACTTGTTTTTCAACAAACTGAACTACAGTTTCTGTAAACTGTATGTGCCTATTTATAGGCCTTCTTCATGGTAACCGGCTGGTCCGGTTCATAACTATCTTATGACATCTCTAACAGGTGCTGTAGACCGGCTGGAACGGCAGCTGTCAAGTCATCCAGTCATTTCTTGAAAATCTCTAACTGTCTGAAAGTGTCGAGACTTTCTGTCTTTAAGTGTCGACACTTATAGTCCAAGTGTCGACACATGCTGTGTAAGTGTCGACACAAGTCTACAAGGTGTCGACACAACTCCTTGTATGTCTCGACACAGATTCTTCTTCAGGTGTCGACACTGAAATTGAGTGTCGACACAAGTACTTGATCTTCTATCTTTAGCTGTATTCTTCTAAGTGTCGACTCATCACCTTTGTGTCGACACAACTTCTTGTGTTGAATCTGTTAAGTGTTGACACTGCTTCTTGGTGTCGACACATAGTCTTTTATGTTGATACTTGCTAAGTGTCGACACAGCTCCTTGTGTCGACACTTGATTCTTCTGTTGAGACTTCAGCTGAGTGTCGACACATTCCCTTAGTGTCGACACTTGTACTTAGAATATTTTGGAGATAATTCTGTTCTTTGCTAAGTGTCGACACAGCTCCTTGTGTCGACACTTTCTTCAAGTGTAGAGTCTTCAGCTGAGTGTCGACACATTGTTCTAGGTGTCGACACTTACTTCATGTGTTGACTCTTCTGTTGAGTGTCGACACTTTGTTTTTGGTGTCGACACTTTCTTCAAGTGCTGACTCTTCTTGTTGTGTCGACACATTGTTCTGGGTGTCGACACTTTAACTTAGTCTCTGCTGACTTTTGCTGAGTGTCGACACAGCTTCAAGTGTCGACACTTTCTGGTGTAGACACAGCTTTACTGGGTGTCGACACAGCTCCTTGTGTCGACACTTTCTGTCTGCACTTTTCTTCACTGAGTGTCGACACAGCTCCTTGTGTCGACACTTTCTGTCTGGTGTCGACTCTGCATCCCGGGTGTCGACACAATGACTCCAAGTGTCGACACTGCTTGTCTGGGTGTCGACACAAGCCTTCTTAAGTGTCGACACTTTCCCTCTGGGTGTCGACACATGGACTTAGAAACTTTTTGCTTCAGTCCAGTGATTACTTAACCTGCACAAGTAAACTCAACATACATCAAATATATTATGATGTATATCATTGAGTTGGGTGAGGCTTCTTCAAATCAGGTACATTTAACCAATGTACCCAACAGGTGGCCTTTGAGGAGCAGCAGGATTGTTTCTTCCATATTCTCTGTCATATATCCTTCTCTTAGTCATGGACTTCTCATACAACTCCCATTCCTGGGAACTGTAGTGAATGTTTCTGCTCTCATGGAAATCCAAGACTAATTTGAGTGTTTCCTGGATGAGGTATGTTAGAAAGTAGAGAACAAGAAGCGAAAAGTAGAGAGCAAGAGAACAAACTTTTGAATAATTGAAATTTTATTATCCAAAAAAGATATCATTTACAAAGGTATGGCCTCCCTTATATAGAATGGAGGAGATAAGAAAGAGAGTATACAAACAATGTGGGACTAAACATTTACAGTACTGAGCGGCTAGAATAATGGAGACCGCATAGGCCGCGCGGTTAGACAGGGGGGCTAACCGCTCGGCACCTCCAGCAGGATAGAACAAACCGTAGAGGTAGACCGACAGACCGCCCGGTCTACAAACCGCTGGATCAGACCGCCAAGCCGCCCGGTCTAATACTTCAACACTCCCCCTTAAGCTGGAGCATAGATATCAATCATGCCCAGCTTGTCACAAATGCGGAAGAAGTAAGTAGAAACCGGCTTGGTGAAGATATCTGCCAACTCCTTGTCAGAGGTGACAAAAGGAGTACAAATCTGATTCTTCAAAATCTCCTCCCGAATGAAGTGACAGTCAACCTCTATATGCTTCGTTCTCTCATGGAAGACCGGATTTCTGGATATGTGTATAGCGGCCTTGTTGTCACAGAACATAGGGAGAGGACAATCATATACCTCGCCCAGGTCAAGCATGAGAGCCCGCAACCACTTTAACTCACACGTAGTTGACGCCATACTCCGGTATTCTGCTTCGGCACTGGATCTGGAAACAACAGACTGTTTCTTGCTCTTCCAACTCACGAGATTACCTCCAACAAAGGTACAAAAACCTGACGTGGATTTACGATCGCCTTTGTCATCCGCGTAACTTGAGTCTGAGTAGGCCTCAACCCGCAGATGGCCATTTTTCTGGAAGAGTAACCCTCTGCCCGGTGCTGCTTTGATATACTCTAAAATCTTCAGGGCGGACTGAAGATGACACTCCCTGGGAGCTTGCATAAACTGACTGACCTTTCCTACAGCATAGGCGATGTCGGGTCTAGTCACCGTGAGATAGATGAGTTTCCCTACCAAACGTCTGTACCGTGTGACATCAGATAGAGGAGGCGATTCATCCATCCACGTTTTGTCTTCTCCAACAGCCATGGGAAGATGAGCTGGTTTGGCACCTGTCAAGCCTGCTTCTTGAAGAAGATCAAGGGCATACTTCCGTTGAGAGAGAACCAAGGAGTCAGGTTTCCGAGAGATTTCTATCCCCAAAAAGTATTTTGGGGAGCCCATATCCTTCGTGACCAAGTGCTGACGGAGGTGCTTCTTCGTCAAGTCCACCCCATCTCGGTCATCACCAGTAAGGAGAATATCATCCACATATACGGCCAAAACCACCAGTCCCGAGGCCGTTTTGCGAATGAATAAGGAGTGATCTGCCGAACTCCTTTGAAAGCCGATGGTTGCCACAATACCACTGAATTTTTCGAACCATGCCCGAGGGCTCTGCTTTAGGCCATAAATGGCCTTCTTCAAATGACAGACACGTGTCTCCCCCTGAGCAACATACCCAGGAGGTTGCTCCATATAGACGTCCTCCTGAAGATCGCCATAGAGAAAGGCATTCTTCACATCAAGCTGGGAAATATCCCAAGCCCGGTTAACAGCCACAGAAAAGAGAACCCGGATGGTGCTGAGGCGAGCAACCGGAGAGAAGGTATCAAAGTAATCAACGCCATAAGTCTGAGTAAAGCCCTTGGCCACCAGCCGGGCTTTGTAGCGATCCACAGTGCCGTCGGGGCGAAACTTCACAACAAAGACCCAGCGACAGCCAACCACATCAGTGCCCACGGGAGGAGGAACCAGGGTCCAGGTACCCCGTTCAGTAAGAGTAGCCATCTCCTCATCCATGGCAGACTTCCAATGAGGGAGAGCGAGAGCCTCCTGGTAGGTACGAGGAGTAGAAGTAGCAGAGATAGCCAAGGCAAAACACCTGCGAGAAGGAGAAAGCTGATCATAAGAAACAACAGCCGTGAGCGGGTGTTGAGTACACGCCCGCACCCCTTTGCGAAGGGCAATGGGAACATCCAGATCATCGAGAGCGTCGGCGACGGGAGCGTCAGCGACCGGAGCGTCCGTGGCGGAGAAGGCTGGCCCGGGACTAGAGAGAGACGGCAGCGGAGAGGAGGGTGGAGGGGTGGGTGGGGAGACGGACTGGGAAGGAGTGGGTGGAGGAGGAGACGAAGGTGGGAAAACGTCGAGAGGTGTGGAAGGAACGGAGATATCAGAAGGAAGAGAAGGAAGAGAAGAGGAAGGAGAGAAATAGGAAGCATTTTCGAAAAAAGTCACATCTGCGGAGACAAACTGCTTGCGGAGAAGGGGGTCAAAGCAGCAATAGCCTTTTTGAGCGGTAGAGTACCCCAAAAAGACACATTTGGTGGAACGGGGGGAAAGCTTGTCACGGGTAGCGGAGGGAGCGTGAACAAAGGCCGTACAGCCAAAGACACGGAGAGGAAGAGGAAAAGGTTCCTGGTGGGGGTAGAGAAGAGAGAAGGGAGTCCGGCCGTGGAGGACCGTGGAGGGAATGCGATTGATAAGATAGCAAGCGAGGAGCACAGCGTAGCCCCAGTAGGAGCGAGGGACGTGCATCTGCGTCATGAGAGTACGCGCAACATCAAGCAGGTGACGGTTTTTACGCTCCGCCACCCCATTCTGTTGGGAGGTGTAAACACAAGTCGTTTGATGAATGAGACCGTGTTGGTGAAAGAACGCGGAGAACTCATGAGACAGATATTCCTTGGCATTATCAGAACGTAAGACTTTAATAGAGATAGCAAATTGAGTCTTAATCATAAAGTAAAAAGATTGCCAAACAGAAAACAGTTCAGAGCGATCCTTTAAGAGATACACCCAGGTACATCGAGTAAAATCATCGATAAAAGTGACAAAATAGGAACTGCCCCGACCAACTGTGAGGGTAGGAGCAGGACCCCATACATCAGAATGAATAAGATCAAAAATGCGAGAGGAGCCACGGCCTTGCTTCGGCGGGAAGGAGGAGCGATGATGTTTGCCAAGCTGACACGCATCACAGTTGAGCGGAGAACTGGTGGGAGGTAAGTGGGGCAGAAGCTGACGAATAAGCCGAGGAGGAGGATGTCCAAGACGAAGATGCCACTGAAGGAGATCGGTGGAGGAGGAGTAGGCAGAAAGAGCGGAAACATCGTCGAGGAAGTAGAGGCCGCCGCTCTCAGTCCCAGTAGCAATCGTCCGCTGGGTCCTCGGGTCCTGAAAAGAACAAGTAGTGGGAGTGAATAAAACGGAGCACTGAAGTTGCCGGCATAAAGTAGTAACAGATAACAAGTTGCACGGGAACTTCGGGACATAGAGGGTATCCTCCAAGCAAAGCGATGGAGTGAGTTGAACCATGCCCGTCCCATGAATCGGAGACGGGGAACCATCCGCCACACGAACTGGGGGTAAGCGGTCATGGGTCTCAAGACGGGAGAAGCAATGAGGGTTGCCCGTCATATGATTGGTGGCACCGGAGTCAATCAGCCATTTACCTTGGGTAACGACGTGGGCACTACCTGACGTCGTGGCCACCGAGGCAGACGGCCTAGAAGAGGCGGAGGCCGAAGGAGCATCACCGGAAGGGCGAAGATGAGGATGTTTCTGCCAGCAGCGGTCAACAGTATGACCAGTACGATTACAGTGAGAGCAGAAGAACCGGGAGGAACCCCGTCCGCCAGAGGAGCTTCGGCCACTCGGGCCCCCCCGCTGAGCTTGGTGAGCAGAGGAGTCCTGGGAAGGGGGGGAGGCCAACAGAGGCCGCTGGAGGAGCGAAGTAACGGCGGCAATGCGAGCCGCAGTGGCATCCAAAGTAGGAGATTCCGCCTCACCCAAGATCTGCTGGCGGATCATATCATAAGAGTCGGGAAGACGAAGAAGATAACAAACAACCAGGAGTTCCTGGAAGTGTTTGTGCTGGTCGGCCAAGTCCGCGGAGAAGGGGCGATTCTGGAGGATTTCAGCCCCAAGGGCCTGAACCTGCTGATAAGCCGCAGCTGGGGACATGGAAGGGCGGGCGAAGAGGTCCGCATAGAGAGTATAAATGCGGGACGTCTGGCCCCCCTTAGAATAGAGAGCAGCGAGGTGAAGCCATGCGGCCTTGACCGTCTCATCATGGCGAATGACGGGAAGGCACTCATCAGAAAGGCTGTTGGCCAGCCAGGTGCGAACAAGAGCATCACTCGCATCCCAGTCATCAAACTCAGGAGAGGTGCGAGGAGGAGGGTCATCGGTGAGGTGATGACGCTTGCGTTGAGAACGAAGGAGAAAGGTGAAAGAGACGCTCCAATCGGGATAGTTGGAGCCCACAAGCTTGGAAAGGGTGCCAAGGTTGCCCGAAGGAGGAGGAGGAGAAGGAGCTGCAGGAGTAGTGGTGAGACCGGAGGTAGTCATAGAACCCGGAAGCAGAAGAAGCCGCACGAACAGGAGCGGTTAGAAAAACAGAGGAAGCCGCGCGAACAGTAGCGGCTAGAAAGAGACACTGCGGGGAAGAGGTCGCGCGGACTGAAAAGGCCGAGCGAACAGAAGAGAGGAGAGGAGCACGTGACCGCGACCAAGATGCGGGTAAGAAAGAGACAACCCGCACGGTCAGGCAGATCACAGCAGCGGCTAGAAGGTGGTCAAAGGCTCGGCGGGGAAGAAGTCGCACGAACTGAGAAGCTCGAGCGAACAGAAAAGAGGAGAAAAGCTGGCGACCGCGACCAAGATGCGGGTGAGAAAGGAACAACCCGCACGGTCAGGCAGATCACAGCAGCAATCCGCGAGGAGAGAGACAATTCACACGCGGACAGGGACAGGCCGCAACGACTAGGAAGTCGGAGAGGCAAGAAAGAACAAGGAGCGCAGCGACAACGAAACAGGTCGCTGCGACAACAAGGAGAAGGAGAAAGCCGCGCGAACAGATTGGCGGACAGAACCAAGCCGCGCGGATAGAAACAGGCCGCGCGGATAGAAGAGAGGGCAAGCCGCGAATCAAGTCGCAGAGCGCGGAAAAGAAGTCGCGAACAACAGAGGGCGCACAGAATCAAGAGGAAATGACCGTGTGCTCTGATACCATGTTAGAAAGTAGAGAACAAGAAGCGAAAAGTAGAGAGCAAGAGAACAAACTTTTGAATAATTGAAATTTTATTATCCAAAAAAGATATCATTTACAAAGGTATGGCCTCCCTTATATAGAATGGAGGAGATAAGAAAGAGAGTATACAAACAATGTGGGACTAAACACTTACAGTACTGAGCGGCTAGAATAATGGAGACCGCATAGGCCGCGCGGTTAGACAGGGGGGCTAACCGCTCGGCACCTCCAGCAGGATAGAACAAACCGCAGAGGTAGACCGACAGACCGCCCGGTCTACAAACCGCTGGATCAGACCGCCAAGCCGCCCGGTCTAATACTTCAACAAGGTACTTAGAAGTGGGAGACCAAAACTCAGCATGTTCAAGAGCTTTTCTTTTCTCAGGATCAGAGACTGGAATGGACTTGCTGGCAGAAGGACCTTCACCATACTTTCTTTTCTTCTTATAAGTCAGTATCTCAGGAGGGGATTTGAGAAAGATATCTGCAGGATCATCTTCCCAATCCTGAGCATATGACTCTGGAGGAGCAACTGAGTTGCCAGGCGTTAGAGAAAAGGTAGGTTGCAGAGGAGGAGCAGGAGCATCAGCAGGAGCATCAGCAGCAGCTAGAGGGTTCAGGTGATGAGGGATAATGGTAGGATCAGCAACAAATTCTGGAAGGATATGGTTGTGTATCCATACAGCAGTGTCATATGTGTGGAATTTGACACTCTGTATCTGAGCTAGGACATCATCATGGATCTTTTTAACTTTTGCTTCCCATAATTCTTTCTTGAGGGCATCAGATTTTTCTAGATATTCTTTTACCAACTTCTTCCCCTTTCTAACTTCAACAGATAGCTGAGAGATGCCATCATCTTTGAAAGTGCCAACTTCTTCACATATTTTCATCTTAGTAGCTTCAGCTCTTTTTTCTAGTTCCATTTGATTATTAGCAAGAGTCAGACCTTGCTCCATAACTTGGCCAACACTAATTATGATGTCGTCTAAGGCTTTGCCACCAATTTGGAACAAATGTCTGAGCTGATCAGTATTATGCTGGATCTCAGCAAATCCTCTGCTCATCTCATGTTCTAGAGCAGTTATCTTATCAGTTACAGTCTTGATACAAGTATCAAAGTATGTTTTCTGTTCTTGAAGGAGAAGAACAATCTGAGTCATCAAATTTATGGAGGCAGGAGCTGTAGCAGCAGGAGGAGCAGAAGTGGATGGAGCAAAAGAATTAGGAGGAGCTACCCATGGAGCTATTTCTGTGAGGATAACAGAGCTCCGAGCTTTTGTAGTGGGTAACATGACATCCCCTTCATAAATTATCTGAGGGATAGAGAGATCTAAATTCCTGAGAATAGCTTCAGATAGCTCAGGTGTGAGCTCATAAGAAATGAGAATTGTTTCTGGCTGTTCTTTGGGGGCATCAGGAGATTTTGCTGGAGTCCTTGCTGGAGAAGTGTTTGGAGACCTTGGTGGAGACTGAACTGGAGATTTTGCTGAAGACTGCACAGGGGTTGTGTCCTTGGGAATATCAGTGACTGGAGCATTTGTAAAGAGAGGAGGAGGTGGTTCATCTGCAGTTAATTCTTCTATCATTTCATTGATGACAACATCAGTGGATAATAGTGCTTCTTGAACTTGTTGATCTATGAGGATATCATCTGGAGTGGCTGGTGGAGGAGTAGGTGGAGGAGGAGATGGCATCCTGGCCTGAACAGTAGGAGCAGGCCCCCCCCCTCAATAGGTGCACCAGAGGAGCTGGGGACCTGAGATGGAGAAGGAGATGGAGTCCTGTCCTCTGTGTCAATAACTTCAGTAACTTTGGCAGCTTGAGAGGGATTTTGAAACTTGAGTTCCCATCTTTGAATGGAGGAGATGGAGACCTTCTTCATGTGGTGAATAATACTCCCCTTGGAGAAACTGAATACCTCTGGATTTATCTCATAGAGAAGCAGGGAAATGATTCTGGCATAGTTAGAAGATTTTATACTCTCCTTTATTTTGGTCAGAATCATCAAGCCAAACTGAAAGGCTTTTATACAGACAATAGCTTGCATCAATTCAAAGAAATAAAGGGGTATGGCTCTGATGGAGTTGGTTTTGCATAGAAGAATCTTGCCAATGACATCAACCAAGATTTTTCCTTCAGCAGTCATATCAGACCGATTGATGTATTTTGCATCAGCAGAAATTCCACAGAATAAGCAAGTTCTGGAATACTTTTCATCACCCAAAACATCATCAGCATCTGGAACTGGCAGTCGAAGGAGTTGAGAAACAGAATTCTGGGTTAATTTGATCTTGATAACTTTAACTGAAGACTTCAATACTGTGCCATAGCGCTTGACCTTTACATTCCTGAAGAATTATGCTACATCTGGGAAGAGAATGCGACACGGTTCTTGAAGGATGAAAGTTAATCCGGTGGTGTCGAGGAGAATCATGAGATGATGAAAGTCGTCAGAGAGCTCTGCAATCCCGGTGACGACTAACTCCGATCCCACACCGATCTTAGAGACGGCGGCCATGATTCAGAAGTGTTGGAGATGCAGAAACCCTAGAAAATTTCGATGGGGAGACGGAAAGGGCGCGACTCTACAACTGATTGAGGAAGGTGAAGAGCCAGTCGGGAAATCGAGAGGGTGAAAATGATTTCATGTAGGGAAATTTCCGGATTTTCTTATTTATATAACCCTAGGTTTAGGTCTATTTATTTGAAAATGACTGAAGGAAATCATAGAAGAGGCGGCATTGCCCTTGGTTTGCGCATAAGAAAATTTAAAAAGCAAACGACTCGGCACATACACGAGTAGATGAATCAGGAGTTACTCGAGTAGGTAAACAGAAGTACTGGAGTAGGTGAGAGAGGTACTCGAGTATGTGAAGTTGACTACTCGACTATATCAGTCTGCTACTCGAGTAGGTCAAGTAGACTACTCGAGTATGTCAGTCTGCTACTCGAGTAGGTCAAGTAGACTACTCGAGTATGTCATTCTACTACTCGAGTAGGTCATATACTTACTCGAGTAGGCTGTTACTTACTCGAGTCAAAAACTTAAACTTTTGGAAAACTCCAATTTTTGACTAACCTTTGAGCCTTGAGCCTTCTTGAAAGTCCAGCTTCTTCTAGTCTTCTTTGTTGAGCATCCCAAGTTCTGTTTTGAAGAACGAGAACTTGGTCTCATCCAGCGGCTTCGTGAAAATGTCTGCAATTTGCCTGTCTGTAGGGACATATTGAAGATCTATGTCCCCATGCTCCACATGCTCCCGGATGAAGTGATACCTTAGATCTATATGCTTTGTCCGGCTGTGCGAGACTGGGTTGTTGGCTATTGCAATTGCGCTGGAAGAGTCGCAAAACAATGGAATCTTTTCAAACTTAATGTTGTAGTCTTCGAACTGATTCTTTATCCAAAGTAACTGTACACAGCAACTGCCTGCAGAGATATACTCTGACTCAGCCGTTGAAATTGCTACACAGTTCTGCTTCTTGCTACTCCAGGTGATAAGTCTTCTTCCAAAGAATTGACATGTCCCTGAAGTGCTTTTCCTGTCGTCTTTGCTCCCTGCAAAATCTACATCTGAAAAACCTATTAGTTTGCTATCATTACTTCTTGGGTAACATAAGCCAAGATTTGGTGTACCTTTAAGGTATCTCAAAAATCCGCTTCGCAGCAGCGTAGTGAGATTCCTTAGAGTTCACCTGAAATCTAGCACAAACACATGTTGAGAACATTATATCAGGTCTACTTGCAGTAAGGTAGAGCAAGGATCCAATAATGCTTCTGTACTTGGTTTCATCAAAAGGTTTCCCTTTTTCATCCTTGTCCAGAGACATTGTTGAACCCATTGGAGTCCTCATCGAGGTTGCGTTCTCCATTCCGAATTTCTTAATTAACTCTTTGGTGAACTTGCTCTGCGAGATGAAAATTCCATCTTCAGATTCTTTCACCTGAAGCCCTAAGAAATACTTCAACTCGCCCATACTGCTCATTTCAAACTTCCCTTGCATAAGTTTTGAAAACTTCTTGCAGAGGTTGTTATTAATAGAGCCAAAAATAATATCATCGACATAGATTTGCACTAGCAAAATCTTCCCTTTAATTTCCCTAAGAAATATTGTCTTGTCTATCTTTCCCCTTGTGAACTTGTTCTCAAGTAGAAAGCTATACAACGTCTCATACCAAGCTCGAGGAGTTTGTTTCAGACCATATAATGCTTTATGCAGTAAGTAAACATAATCAGGAAAGTTAGAATCAACGAAACCTGGAGTTGTTCCACATACACTTCTTCCTTTATGTCACCATTAAGGAATGCAGACTTCACGTCCATCTGGTAGACAGAGAAGCCTTTGAGTGCAGCATATGCTAGGAATAACCTTATTGCCTCCAGCCTTGCCACTGGAGCGTACGTCTGGTCGAAGTCGATTCCTTCTTCTCGAC
Source organism: Platanthera guangdongensis (assembly GCA_039583875.1). Taxonomy (NCBI): domain Eukaryota; kingdom Viridiplantae; phylum Streptophyta; class Magnoliopsida; order Asparagales; family Orchidaceae; genus Platanthera; species Platanthera guangdongensis. The sequence goes on from CM077147.1 coordinate 77,175,083, forward strand.
GATAAACTTTTGCGACAAGTTTGGCCTTGTTCTTCACAATCGTTCCATCCTCGTCCATCTTGTTCCTGTAGACCCATTTTGTCCCTATGACATTCTTACCCTTGGGTCTTGGAACAAGCTTCCATACTTTGCAGCGCTTGAACTGTTTAAGTTCTTCTTCCATTGCCATTATCCACGATGCGTCTGAGTTTGCTTCCTCAAACTTCTTTGGTTCAACCTGTGAGAGAAAACATAAATATAGATTCTCATTAGTTGTACCTCTACGAGTTCTGACACCATCCCAGGGATCTCCTATGATCTGGTCCGTGGGGTGATCCTTCAGATGTCTGAGCTCTAGAGTCCTTGCATCTGGATTGTCTTTTATCACCGGAGTGACTTCTTTATCTTGGATGACTTCTTCATCTTGATCATCAGCCTCTCCAATAGGGGTTGGAGTGGTGATCTTGATGAACTTTTCACCTTTGTCTTCGGACGGTTCATCCAAGCTAATTTCTTTCAGCTTTGCACCTGCATCTTCAATAAGCACACTAGAAGAGATGATTTGCAGTAAACTCGTCTCATCAAATACAACATGTATCGATTCTTCTACGACCAGGGTTTTTTCTATTAAAAATCCTATATGCCTTACTATGGCTACTATAGCCTACAAAAATACCTTCAAAACTCTTTTCGCTAAACTTAGTAGTATGATACTTGCCATTGTTGAGCACGAAGCATTTACAGCCAAAAATTCTAAAATATGAGACTATCGGTTTCCTGCCATTCAGAAGTTCGTAAGGTGTCTTATCGTGGTTTTTGTTTATGAGGGCTTGATTTTGCACGTGGCATGTAGTGTTGACAGCTTCAGCCCAAATGTACTCCGGAAGTGAAGCATCACTCAACATGGTCCTACAGGCCTCTATGAGCGTTCTATTCCTTCTCTCGGCCACTCCGTTCTATTGTGGAGTACGAGGAGAGGAAAACTCATGAAAGATACCTAAGCTTTCACAAAATTCTGTCATGGCCCCAGACTTAAACTCTGTTCCATTGTCACTTCTGATTTTGACTATGGAGCAGTTGTACTCATTCTGAACTTGCCTGAAAAAATTAGTAAAGATGTCGAAGGTATCTGACTTGTGTTTCAGAAAGAACACCCACGCAAAGCGCGAGTAATCATCAACAATTACCAACGTATAATTCTTACCTCCCAAACTTCTAATTTGCAGTGGACCAAACAAGTCCATATGCAGTAGATGAAGACATCTATTAGAATCCTTGCCAATAACGCTTTTAAAGGCAGCCCTTGTTTGCTTGCCTTTCACACATGCATGACAAGATCTATCTTTGACGTACTTGACATTTGTTGCATCACGTACTAAGTTCATTGAAAATAATTTATTTATGGTTTTGAAATTAATATGTGCTAATCTCTTGTGCCATTGGTCACCAAGAGGCGCACTATCATTTGCTAAAAAGCACACTGGTGTTGAAGAATCTATACAAATGAAATTCAAGCAAAAAATGTTTTTGCTTCGAGTGCCGAATAGAATCGTTTCCATATAGTCAACAGATTTTATGAAGAACTTGTCAGTGTGAAACTCAACTATATATCATTTATCGCAGAGTTGGCTTCTGCTTATAAGGTTATGTTCCAAACCTTCAACGTAAGCCACATCTGAGAAGGATACATTACCGTTAGTAATCATACCGTAACCTCTAGTAATTCCACAGTCTGAACCCCCAAAGTTGACATTTGGTCTGTTCACAACTAGAGTAAAATTCTGAATAAGGCTTCTTGTCCCGGTCATATGCCGAGAGCATCCACTGTCCAAATACCAGATTGACATTTTGTTGGCCTTTGTACATTCCTGCAATCACAATCAGTTAGCCTTAGGAACCCAAATACGTTTGGGTCCTTGGTCTCGAGTTAGAACACTCCCCCTACGAATATTAGCATTAGGAGTGGTCTTCCTTATGTTGCCAACATGTGGGGTTGCAATATATCTGGGATTAAACCAACAATCAATGACAAAGTGACCAATTCTGCCACAACACCAACATTCAAATCTGTTGTATCTTTGCCTTATGTTCTCCTGCTTGACCTTTTGGAATTGTGGTTTAGCAGGGGCAACATTCTTGGAGGAGGAAGCTTCATGATGATTACAATCACATGTTTTCTTCTCCTTCATTGACATTTCTACAACAGGCTTTGTCTTTGGTGCCTTCTTGAAGTTATGACCATGATTGAAAGGGCCATAGCTCTGAAGAATCACATCTTCATAAGGTGCCTTAAAGACACTTTCGCCAAAGTTTTTGGGTCGAGTCCATCCTTGATAACGGGACTTTGGCTCTACATAAGTAGGCCTAGCAAAGTGTCCGTAAGATGATTCAAGATCAAACTCATTTGAAGGAAATATAACCTTTTTGAACGTGGTCTGATATTGAGGGGTTTTTCCCTTCTCTTTGGCTAAGGCCTTTTTGGCGGCCTTATTCTTTCGTTGAGCCTTATTTCTCCTAGAGGATTTACTGGGAGCTTCTTCATGGCCTAATCCAGCACCCTTGGCCTTAGCTGAGAATTCAGTAACGAATGTAAGAACTGTCTTGGGCTTCGAGAAACTTTCAACTAGTTTCTTTTCAGCGGCAAGCTGGGCTTTCAGTTCCTTGATGATTTTCTCTTTGAGGTTAAGGTGCTCAAGAGACTTGTTATATTCTTCAATAGTATTATTGAAGTTTTCTTCGAGCGAGTCAGTCTTTGCGACTTTCTCTCTCAATATGCTCTCTTCAGCTTTGAGAGACTTTATCTCTTTAGCCTGAGTTTTCACGACTCGACGACATTTGTCGTAAGCCATGATTAACTCCTTATACTGGGCCATGAGTTCCGACTCATCGTCAGAAGAGCTATCCTCACAATCATGTTCAGAAACTTCAGAATCAGAGAGAGGAGTTTGAGAGTTTACCTTCCAAGTGAACCGGGGCTCTTGTTCATCATCAGTTTGAGCCATGAGTCCAAAATAGGCTTCTTCTTCTTCAATCGACTCAGATGAGTCAGAGTCACTAAGAGTCTTGCCCTTGTTGGCCATCAAGCTCTTCTCTGTTCTCTTTGTACAACCCCATATGCGGCGAGCAAGGTCGCCAGGAACCAGACAAATCAGGCAGGATGGTGGGCGAGCTAGGCAGTGGAGGAGCCGAGCCCGAGCTCGGCATTCGTCGACCAGAGATTGACATTCGTAGACCAGAGATCGGCGTGCGTCGACCAAAGATCAGCCTTCGTCGACCAAAGATCAGCCTTCGTCGACCCCGAGCTCGGCATTCGCCGAGCTGGCCCAGGACAAATGATGGCGACCAAGGGATGGGAGAGCTCACCATCCCAACTCGCGCCCTAACAACGAAGCTCGGCTATAGAAGGCGAGCAGGACCTGCCGAGGTGATCAATCCCCCATCTCCCCTGGATGAGTGAGGTACTTTTTACTATTTTGCCCCTGCTGGCCTGCCCATAGCCTTTCAAAACAGCGGAGTTTGACTATTGGCAGACCCAACCCAGGGTTTTCTGGTAATTTCAGGTCAGTTGTTTTGGTTATTGGCAGTTCAGATTTCAAAAACTATAAATAGGACCCAAGGGGTACCCCAAAAGGCATGCTTCCTGTACTTTCCTGCTCCAGTTTTCAAGTGCTTTCTGAGGGTACCTTAGCTCGGCCTCTGGCTAAGGAGGGGAAGCGCTCTGAGATCTTCCGGGTGTGTGGTGGGACCTCCCCGCCGAGCCCTTGGGTCGGTCTTTCCTTGTTTTCTTCGTTGTTTTGCTTGCAGGAGTAAAGTAGGCGCGAGACCATCCCTTCCCCAAGGGCGAACTCCACAGGAGACCGAGAAATCGGTTTCAACTGTTTGGTGCTGTGAGCGTGGAGTGTGGTCAGTGCAGAAAAGCTTCAGCGAGTTTGATGATAGGAGGACAGGGATCTGACAGGCCGAACTCGCCGCCCCCACCTCTCGCCACAGTGGGGATGTTTGAAGATATCAGGAATGAGGTGCTGAGCCTCGTCAAGTTCGCACTAGGCATGTGGGCCGAGTGCTCGACTCCAGCAGTCCAGATCGCGACCGCCCCCTCTTTGTGCGAGGACACCCCCGACAGGCGAGTTGGGAAGGAAGTGGCCGAGGAAGGCCGAGGGTGCAAGCTCCCCGGGCGCGAGCTCTTCCCTGGCTCGGCAGGCCGAGGCCGGTTCGGCGAGCTAGGCTCGCGATATTCGCCAGCTCGCCCAACAGGGGGAGGCAGTCTCTTCAGCGAGTTGGTCTCTTCAGCTCCAGTTCCAGAAGGGTTCAGGGAACCTGAGATATCCTACTACACCGGGAAGGGAGACCCGGTCCAGCATGTTCAATGGTTCGAAGATGTAGTCTCCATCCGACAGATGTCGGACGGGTTCAAATGCCGACTCTTTCTATCACCCTCAGGGAGAAGGCAAGGGAGTGGTTCCATCATCTACCGGCCAGCTCCATCTACTGCTTTGAGGACCTGCGCCGGGGATTCATGCTGAGGTTCACTACCTCGAAGAAGAGGAAGAAGGAGTTGGAGTCCCTATTCCACATCAAGCAGGGGGTAAATGAGACCCTGGGGAGCTACGTGGACCGGTTCCAGGAGGAGGTTCCTCAAGTCTAGGAGATACCGGGCCACAGTCTGATGATGGCCTTTACCCTGGGCCTGCAGTAGGGGTTCTTCAGGATGGAGCTGAAGAGAGTTCCCCCCCTCTCCTACGAGGAGATGATGGAGAGGGCGGCAAGAGAAGTTGACGGGGAGGCATCAAACCCGGAGTTTGAGCGGAAGCTGGCCAGGTGGGCCACAGAGGAGGAGAAGGAGTCGAGAGGAGGAAGAGGATAGGAGGAGAGGAGAGGAGAGCCACGACAGAGGGAGCAGAGGCAGCTCCAGTGGCAGCAGTAGCCAAGGTGGGGGCGTCAGGAGCCCGACCGTCGACTGGGCTGGAGGCCTGAGTGGAAGGGGCAGGGGCCACAAAGGGGATACCACAGAAGGGATCGCTATCAAGGGGGGCAAGATCAGTTCCACCCCCAGGGTTGGAGGCAGGCCCAGAGGCCCTAGATCCCCGATCAAGAAGAGGCCATGGATATAGCCATGGGGGAGAGGAGGAGAATAACAAGGAGGAGGAGGAGAGAAGTTAGGGTGGAGTTGCCCTATTGCGACTTCCATCAGGAGGAGGGGCACACCACCGCCACGTGCCCGAAATTCCTTGAGATGAGGGGAAATAGGGAGCAGCAGCAGCAGCAGGGACGACAAGAAGTAAGGATTGAGGAGGTCCTGCCTCGGGTAGAGGAGGATCGTTGCGAAGACCAGGTGGATGTTGGAACCCGAGGAGGGATCAGAGTGATCCACGGGGGGGTGGGGGGGGGGGGGGGGGGGGGGGGGGGGGGGGGGGGGTGGGGGTCGAGGCTTCCCGCAAGGCAAGCCTCCACACCAAGTACCGTCCGAGCGTTGCCTCGACATCCTAGACCCCACCCCCAGAGGAAAGGATCACCATACATGAGGCAGAGCAGGATCCCCACTGGATCATTGCAATGCAAGAGGAACTCAATCAGTTTGAGAGATGTAGAGTTTGGGATTTGGTTCCAAGACCCCATAACTACCCAGTTATTGGAACCAAATGGGTCTACAGGAACAAGTTGGATGCTCAAGGCAACATAGTGAGAAACAAGGCTAGGCTTGTTTCTCAAGGCTACAGACAAGAGGAAGAAATAGACTATGAAAAAACCTTTGCCTCTGTTGCAAGGTTAGAGGCCATTAGGATATTCCTTGCCTATGCAGCTTACAAGAGATTCAAGGTCTACCAGATGGATGTCAAAAGTGCATTTCTGAATGGAATACTTCAAGAAGAGGTTTATGTAGAACAACCTTCAGGTTTTATCTCTCCAACTCAACCCTCTTTTGTTTTTAAATTGCATAAAGCTCTCTATGGTTTAAAGAAAGCTCCAAGAGCTTGGTATGAGATCCTAGCAAGCTTTCTTTTAGAGCATGAATTTACAAGAGGAACCATAGATAAAACACTATTCACTAGACATCATAAGGACCAAATATTGTTAGTACAAATATATGTGGATGACATTATTTTTGGGTCTACTGATCCCAAATTGTGCAAGAGGTTTGCTGACCTCATGCATTCAAAATTTGAGATGAGTAGCATGGGTGAGCTTTCCTACTTCCTTGGTCTCCAAGTGAAGCAGCTCCCAGATGGTATCTTCCTCTCCCAAGCTAAGTATGCTAAAGAGCTTATCAAAAAGTTTGGGATGGGTGATGCTTCAGGGATGAAAACCCCTATGGCTACAAATGATGTTGTGGATTATGATGTAGCAGGGAAACCTGTGGATCAGAAAAGGTATAGGGCAATTGTTGGATCCCTATTATACCTAACAGCTAGTAGACCTGATATAATGTTTGCCACATGCCTCTATACTAGGTTCCAAGTGAACCCTAAAGAATCTCACCTTATTTTCCTAAAAAGAATTTTGAGATATATAAAGAGTTGCCCTAGTCTAGGACTATGGTATCCTGCAGAGTCAGAGTTTGAGTTAACTGGATACTCAGATGCTGACTATGTTGGATGTAGAGTGGACAGAAAAAGTACCTCTGAAACATGCCAGTTCCTTGGTATGAGACTTGTCTCCTGGTTTTGTAAAAAGCAGATATCTGTGTCTACATCAACTGCAGAAGCAGAATACATGGCTGCTGGTAGTTGCTGTTTACAAATGCTATGGATACAAAACCAACTCTCAGATTATGGTGTCAACTTAAATAATTCAACATTATTTTGTGATAATACTAATGCTATTGCTATAGCACAGAATCCAGTTCACCATTCTAGGACTAAACATATTGAAATAAGACATCATTTCATTAGAGATAATATGGACAAAAAGAAAATTAACTTGATCCATATTCCTACTGATCTACAAAGAGCAGACATTTTCACCAAGCCATTGGATGAGAAAACCCATCTGTTCTTTATAAATCAACTGGGAATGATTAATGGAGAAGAGTTAACCTAGTTTCTGTCTGCATTCGACGAATTTTCTAGAGTTCGTCAAACGGAGTTCGACGAATTAGGGAAAGTTTGAGAGATTCTCGTCGAACGGGGATCGATGAATTCTCTGTGTGGGGAAACAATTTTCGTCGACCAGAGATCGACGAACTTTGCTTCAGAAAGACATTTCGTTGAACGGAGTTCGACGAACTGTTTTCGATTCTTCTAGATGAGATCGATGAATTATCTGTCTATAATTTATTTCGTCGAGCTCAGTTCGAAGAATTTTTCTTTTTCGTGGACCGGAGTTTGTCGATTCATATTCTGAAAATCTTATATCTAGGTTTTCTTCGACCTCCGTCCCGTGCTTTCAGTTCCTTTGCTCTTGATCACCGTTTCTCTCTATGTTTTTATTGTAGGACATCAATGGCGATTCCCTCAGGTGCTTTGGTTGTAATGAAGTTTGACACTGGGTTCGACATGGACTTTGAGTCATTTCAACATTCTGACCCCATCTTTTTATACATCTTAGAACTACTGGAAGAACTCAGTTTAAAGGATTTCGTGACCAGGCGCATTAAACTTCATGGAACGGAAATACGAGAATGGGTATATACATCTACAGTTTCTGAAGAAGATGTTTTGACCGGCAATATAGGGAACACTACTGTTTCCCTCTGTCCCGCAGTTCTCACTGAAATATTTGGATTAGTGAACGGAGAAGACAATCTGGAAATGGATTATGAGGTATTCAGTGATATGCTGAAACTCATGGGTTTCTCTGGTAACAACCCTAATAAGTTGTTGAAAAAGCAATTATCCGCCGCCTACCAATTTCTGGCAGATATTACGGGAAAGATACTGATTGCCAAGCACTCTGCTCACGACTACATTACCCGTCACCAATTTCTGATAATGTGTGCAGTAGTGAATAAGCGACAGGTTGATTGGAGTAAGGTTTTCTTTGAATTGATCAAGAAGAAGAACAACAAGAAGGAAGTCTGCTTTGGCAGAATATTGGGAATATTTCTCAAAAAGAAGGCTGCTGAATGTATGGTCTCCCCGACCATCTCCATTAATGCCAGCAAGTGCCTCACTTGCGATCTGTTTGGCCGGTGGGAGAGGACTATCTCCAAGCCCTCAAAGGCTTCTTCCTCCTCCCTCCAAACTTCTGAGAGTACAAGGGCTGTAAAGGCCGCTCCCCACCCTGTTGAAGAGGTTCCTCCATCTCAACCATCTCTTCCAGCACCTCTTTCTCCAAAGAAGCCTCCTCTTGTACCTACCCCTCCTTCATCTCCACCACTTGACCTGACAAACATTCCCTCTCCACCTCCATCTTCCCCTCTGCAAGTTAATCAACAACCCACTCCTCCAGATTCCCCTCATGAGACAATACTTCCTACACCTCCACAGTCTCCTCTTCCCCCACACTTATCCACCATTCCATCTTATCATATCCCTTCGGACTCAATCATGCTAGATGCCCCCACTCCATCTGTTATTCCTCCTCCCATTCCATCCCCTTCCCCTTCCACATTTGATCCATCTACCCTCATTTCTTTGCTCATCCCTCTCATAAAATCTTTGATCCAAGAGGCAATTACACCTCTTGTGACCTCCATTAATTCCTTATCTGCCCAGCTCTCTCTTCTATCTGCTATCCCCTCTTCATCTAGGGGCCTGGCTCAAGGTGTTCCTGAACCTAGGCAGGGGGAGATGCTCTGTGATGAAGTTGCAACAGATATAGTAGCAACAACAGTAGTAGTCACAGCAGTTTCCTCTCCAGCAGATTCAGATTCAGATGAGGATACAACAATTTTGACAGATTTTGATTCTGAAATGTTTGAGTTAATTCAATTTATGGATACTGAAATTGACTTGGATGAGTCAGTTGCTCAAATAACTCCTATTGGTGATTTCTATTTAAATCCTATAGTGAATTTATCAGTTTTGCTGAGTAATTTTGATACTGTATATAAACAATCTCTTCCAGCTGATTTTACTAAGCCATATTTGGCTATGGTACCATATAACTTTCCAGATAGTCCAGCAGTTGCCAAGCAACTCTGTGATAATTTTGCTCTCTCTGCCTCCAGCTCAAAATTCATTCCAGAAGATACATCAGTGCCAGTTTCGGCACCAGATTTTATTATGGATGACTCTCCAGTGCCTACTCTAGATGAGCTTATTTAGGCTGATATTGAAGAAGAGAATAAGGCAGTAGCTAATAGCTCTGTCTCCTTTGTTTCTGAATCTTGTATAGATATTTCTTCTCTTGTTGCTGATACCTCTTTTCCTGAACCTTCTGCCTCTCCTCCAGCAAAGGCTATTGTTTCTGATAAAGCTTTAAAAGCTTTGGATGCTTTGTATGAAACCCCTCAGGATTCAGAATCTGATGATGATGATAATGATTTTGATGAGGATGCAGTTAGTAAGAAAAAGAGACTGTTGGCAAAGAAGAGAAAGGCTGCTCCTCCTCCAGCTCCCAAGCCAAATCCCAATGCAGACACTCCCTACTATATTCTGCACAATGTGACTCCATATAAGGGAATGACAGCATGGATGTGGCTCTCCAAAAAACAGTAGAAAGATAAAAAGAGAAGCAGGAGATACTCCCCTCCTCCAGTGCACAGATACAGGAAGGATCCTCCTCCTCCTCCTCCTCCAGCAGCTGGTACCAGTGGCTCTAGCTCCCAGAGATCTGCCCCAATGCAAACATATCAGAGACAATCAGGGAGATCTTCTGGAAGCAGCCAGCAGAGGCCATCCTCCTCAGGTAGTCAACAACATAAGTAGCAGCAGCAACAAAGTTCTGAAGTACAAAAAGCTGAAAGCCCAAAGAAGCCAGACTCCCCTCCAATTCCTTTTGAAGATCCAGAGACTGCTAATACTGCAAGAATGACTAGGTACCAAGAGCTGATTGGTCTATCTTTGGTAAATAAAGCCAAAGCAGAAGGAAAAGATATTTCTGGTCTTTCAACAATGTCAAAATATAGAAAAGAAGAGCTGAAAAGGTCTGACAAAGGTAATAAATTATTTAATGTTGATGACTATATGAAACTTCATCCAGAAGCAGTTGTCCCTAGGGCTACATCATTAAATATTATTGGGGCAGCTGACATGACTATGACAATAGCTCAAGCTCGAGATCCAAAGAGAGAAATCATTTTCAAGAAGATAGGAGAGCAGAAAGCAGAAGACAAACCTCAGTAGAAGAAGCCAAAGAAGTAATTTTTCTTGTTATTTCATTTCTGTCTATTATTTGTTTTTAAACTATGCTATCTGTAACGAAGCTGTGTATATATATATCTGTTGCATGTGTTATAATTCTCTTCCAAATATATCTCTTCTCTTGCTTAGTTTTTCTGTTTTGAGTCTATGTTAGTGACCTCACCCAAATAGGGGGAGATTGTTGGATCCCTAGTTGATTTGGGCTTGGTTCACTAACTTAGGATGTGACCCATCATGTATAGCCAGGGTCAATTTGTGTCCTAGAGTCTATGTTAAGTCCTTAGGCTCAACTCTAGATGGACCAGCTTTCAACAAGACCCTCAGAGACTCCAGACTCACAAGTTTTCAAGACTAAGTAAAGTGAGTTCGACGTTCGTCGAACTCAGCTTGACGAAAGGAGTTTTACGCTCGACGATCGTGAGACAATTCTTAGTGCTGTGCTCGACGATCTATGTTCTCTGTTCGACGAAAACTCAGTTTCTACATCAAGCCAAAGTCAGGAGGACTTCAAATTTTTCTAAGTCCAGATTCATGCTTCGGTCGACGAATTATATTCTGAGCTCGACGAACTTGGACCTCAAGTTCACAGCTTCTCAGGTCGACGAAGTCAGCTTCTCAGGTCGACGGATGCTATACTCTACTCGACGATTTCTGGACTCAGAGAATCTGTGTCGACACCTAGGGTTTGTGTCGACACCAGACGATTTGTGTCAACACTAGGATTTCAGTCGACACCAGCTTATGTCGACACCAGGATTTCAGTCGACACCAGCTTATATCGACACCAGGATTTCAGTCGACACCAGCTTATGTCGACACCAGAGGATTTGTGTCGACACCAAGATCAATCTGTCGACACCAACTTATGTCGACACAAAATTTCAGCAGATGCAGAGTATTTTGTCTAAGTCCAGAACTTTTCTCAGGTCGACGAATTTGATTCTCAGCTCGACGAATGAAGACTGTCTATCAGATGAATGAAGATTGTCTGGTCGACGAACTCTATCAAGCTCAGCTCGACGAACTCTAGTTCAGCTCGATGAAATGTGTTCTTTGTTCGACGAATCCAGATTAGGTTTTCTTCAAGGTTGCCGTCCCGTTTCTTGGCGCTGATTCCTGAACATTTAATGCCAGATCTTCTCGGAATGTTACCATTAGAACGTGCATTGACTATGGACGATTACATGCCGTTTTTCCATGGGATAGTTAGGAAAGTCATTGATTGCTGATTCTTTCCAAGGCCGACTGTAATTACTGCTCGACATTCAAAAGTTTGAATATTCCTCAGTCAGTAAGATGTACACAGATACAAAAAAAATAGTGACACTGTAAGAGAACAGAATCAAGCAGTGATAGAGTTTAAGAATCACAGTACAGAAAACAATCTGACAGACACTCTGAAGCTGCAGAAGAACAAAACTTCTCAAATCTAAAGTTCTTGACTGCAATCAGCCTTGACCAGAGAATTTTTGAAGAAGAAGAAGAACAACCAAATTCAATCAAGAGTCTTCTTCTTTCTATTCTCAGGACAACTTCAAAGGACAACAGAACTTTATCAGTCAAAAGAAGTTCCTGAAGCAGTTCTGGTCCAGGCATTCTAGGTCATTGAAGGCCTATCACCCTGAAGCAGTGCTCCAGCATTCTTGACCAATTCAAGATCTCTGGGGGAGCAAGATCTGCTACATCAATCCACAAGTCTTCTATCTGACTGTTGACAGAGAAGACACTATCACCCTCTCTCTAATTCCTGTACAGGGTTTTAAATCCCTTCAAAATTATTCTGGTTGCAAGTCTCCCTCCAAAAGACTTGAGGGTTTGGTTTTTGGGGACCTGATCAAAACCCATTGGTGCCCAGGACACCTGATCAACTCATCCTGCAGTGGATTCCTACCTAGGGTGGTAGAAGAGTTGATGTACCCAGATTGATTGGGGAACCACTATAGCTCCTTGTGACTTCTGGTTGCTTATTTTCTTTTGTTTTCTGGCTGTGGTCTGTGATTGCTCTGTGCTTAGTTAGTTGTTGTGTTTACTTTATGTTATTTGCTTCCCTATTCACTTAGGTATACAACAACAGTTGTAAAAAGTTTTTAGTAAGCACTATACTCTATTCACCACCCCTCTAGAGTATATCAGATCTAGCCTGCACTTTCAATTGGTATCAGAGGGAGGTTGGTTAAAATACCACACCTCAGTGGTTGCACAGGCTAACACCTGAACCCAAAGATCCCTCTAGTTAGATCTGTCTATTTTAAGGTTGTTACTAGATTTATTTCTTCACAGAACATGGCCCAAAACAAAGATTATGCTAGCACCAGACCTCCAGTGTGCAATCTATCTAAGTTTGCACTTTGGAAGGCAAGGATTAGATTGTACATGAAATCTATTGATGAAGACATTTTTAATTCTGTTTTGACAGTGTGTCCAAGACCCCCAGAAAATATAAGTACAAGTGCTGTTCCACCTCCATCAGGAACAGATGCAGAACTCAAGAAATGGAAAGTGGCAGATGCTAAGACAATGAATATTTTAGCCCAGATTATGTATGATGAAATATTCCAAAAAGTAGCTGACTGCAACTCAGCAAAGGACATCTTTGACAAGTTATCTGAGATAGTCTCAGGATCTGCTGATGAGAGAAAAGATAGAAGATCTCATCTCATAACCCAATATGAGAACTTCAAGAAAGGAGAAGCTGAGTCAGTAGCAGATATGTATAATAGACTCAGTCTCATAGTCAATGAGCTGAAAATATTGGACAAAGAGATCTCATTGACTGAGCTCAATGATAAAATCCTAATGTACTTCCCAAGCACTTGGGACTCAAGGATCTGGCTAATCAAGGATGCCAGAAGACTAAATGAGATCACAACTGAAGCTCTCTTGGGCAAGCTCAAGTCTTATGAGCTGCTCATCAAGAATAGAGAAGAAGAGTAGAAGGCTGCCTCACCAACTATAAGAAAGGAAAAATCAATAGCTTTCAAAGCCATTGAAGATCAGCCTGATGACAAAGTCACAGGCAATGAAGAGCTGCTAAGCCTACTGGCCAAAAGATTTTACAAAATGGCCAGGAAAGATTTCGGGAAAAAGTCTGCCAGAGGGCATGACAAGCCAAGGTATGACAAATCAAATAACAAAGAGATTATTTGTTTTGGATGCAGGAAACCAGTCCACATGGTGTCTGACTATCCAGAAAATTAGTATAAGGACAAAAAGGACAGGATAGAAAGAAGAAAAGACAAAGACTTCAGGAAGAACAGCAATGACAAACCCTCCTCCAGTAAGAACAAACACACCAGGAAGGGGTTTGTAGCTGAAACTTGGAGTGAGACAGAAGAAGAATCTGAAGCTTCATCCAACTCAAGTGATGATGAAGATGATGCTGAAGAAAAAGAATTCTGCATGATGGCTATCAATGCCTCACAACAAAATTCTGATGCAGAAGAATCAGAGTCAGAATCAGAGACTCAATCTGAAGAGGACCAGGTAATAAGTTCTTTTGATTTTAATTCTGAGGACTTCAAGTGTGAGTTTAAAGCACTATGTTTAGATTTATTAAAATCTGAGAAGGAAATCATTTCCTTCAGAAATCAGCTATCTGAACACAGCTCTTTAAAATCAGAAAACCTCAAACTCTCTGAGGAGTTGGAATGCTGTAGGGAGCAGATAGCCTCACTGAAAAGTGACCTATCAGAGGCCAAAAATTTTGAAGAATCCCTCAATGGGAGAAGTATCAAACTAATGAATATCACAAGCACAGTGAACTCAAGATTCAATAGTACACTGGGCTTGAGTGCCTCATCTAGCCAACCTGTAGTATTAACAACCCCAATCAAGTTTATCTCTAATAAAGGTAAGGGAGTTGTAGAGGTAGCTAGGAAGAATTCTGATCTACCTAAGAAAACCATAGTTCAACAGAAATCGTCGAATGGAGCTAGACGATCGCCGAATGGAGCTCAACAATCTCAGGCTAAATCGTCAAACTCAGGTCGACGATCTCTGAACCCTGAACTCTGGCACAGTCGATCTTCGAACGGAGCTCGACGATCTGACCCAAGATCGTCGAACTCAGCTCAGAGATCGTCGAACAGGGCTCAGAGTTTTGAAAACTCTTTCAAAGGAAAATCAAAGTTCAATCCTAGAGGTTCTACATCTCAATGGTTTAACCCCTATACTGAATGGATAATACCTCCTAGGAGATATCATCCTGAAGGCTATAAGAGTCAACAAGAGATATCTTTTATTTCTGAATTCAAAGGTTATCAACCTAGGACCAAGGTAAATTGGGTCAAAAATAAGTAAATTGCTTTATGTGCAGGTGAAGACCTATCCAACATCAAACCAGCAATGCTATCTGGATAGTGGGTGCTCAAAGCACATGACAGGAAATAAGGACAATTTCACATCCTTTAAAGCCAAGCTTGGACCCAAAGTAATAATTGGTGACTCAAACTTTGGACTAACAAAAGGATATGGTGCAGTCCAGATTGACAAAGTCACATTCAAGAAAGTAGCCTATGTGGAAGGACTGAAGCACAACTTAATCAGTATCAGTCAACTGTGTGATGAAGGCTATCAAGTGACTTTTACCAAATCCTCATGCAAGATCAAATCAGAGGACAACATCACTATGTTGACAGGTAAAAGGAAAGGTAACATCTATTTAGTAGACTTTCTTTCAACTAAAGTAGACAAATGCTTGTTCAACTCTATTTACAGACGTAATGAATTATGGCATAAGAGATTAGGACATGTAAACCTTAGAACCATTGCTAGGCTATCCAAGGAAAACCTTGTTAGTGGACTACCTTCTGGCCCCTACAAGAAGGAAGGACTTTGCAGGGCTTGTCAATTAGGCAAGCAAACCAAAAATAGTTTCAAGTCACTTAATAAGAGTGATTCACCTAGGATTTTGTATCTGTTACACATGGATCTCTTTGTACCCATTACAGTACAAAGCTTAGGAGGGAAATCTTATACCTTAGTAGTTGTAGATGACTTCTCTAGATTCACATGGGTGTTCTTTCTGAGGAAGAAGTCTGATAACTTTAAGTGTTTGACAGAGTTTCTCAAATGCATACAGATTGAGTTCAACACTCACATTGCCCTGATCAGAAGTGATCATAGGATAGAGTTTGATTCTCTTCTTATGCAAGAGTTCTGTCAAAGTGAAGGGATCAGATATACTTTCTCAGCTCTTAGAACTCCTCAACAAAATGGGGTAGCTGAAAGGAAAAATAGAACCCTTATTGAATCTGCTACTACATTGTTGTCAGATGCTCACCTTCCTCTATCCTTTTGGGCAGAGGTAGTGAACACCTCCAACTATGTGTTGAATAGAAGCTTGATACATAAGCTGAAGGGCAAGAATCCCTATGAATTACTCAAAGGGAAGAAACCTAAAGTAGAATATTTTAAAATCTTTGGTTGTATTTGTTACATTCACAATAATGACAAGAGATACATAGCAAAATTTCAAGCTAAAGCTGATGAAGGAGTGTTTCTGGGATACTCCATGGCCAGTAAAGCTTATAGGGTATATAATAAATCCTCTCTCAAAATTGAAGAATCTGTTCATGTATCTTTTGATGAAACTAACATGTCATACAAGGAGAAAGAAATTTCTACCATAAGCTATTTGCAGGTTCCACCATTGTGTGAGTCTATGGATGGACTGAACCTTACCCAAGAGGTATCAAACCATCCCACTCCACAGGATGCTAAAGATAGTGATGAGGAAAGTCAAGAGGAAGTGGTTGAACTTCCCCCAACAGCTAGTATCATTCCCCAAGAGGAATTAAATACTGAAGCTGTTGCTCAACCAACTCCACCAACTGATCTTGTCACACTTAGAGATCACCCTAGATATCAAGTGATTGGAGACATCTCAGTAGGTGTACAGACAAGGCATCAACTAAACCAAGACTTGATCCATGAGGCAGAGCAAGATCCCCACTTGATTATTGCAATGCAAGAGGAACTCAATCAGTTTGAGAGATGTAGAGTTTGAGAGTTGATTCCAAGACCCCATAACTACCCAGTTATTGGAACCAAATGGGTCTACAGGAAGAAGTTGGATGCTCAAGGTAATATAGTGAGAAACAAGGTTAGGCTTGTTGCTCAAGGCTACAGACAAGAGGAAGGAATAAACTATGACCAAACCTTTGCCCCTGTTGCAAGGTTAGAGACCATTAGGATATTCCTTGCCTATACAGCTTACAAGAGATTCAAGGTCTACTAGATGGATGTCAAAAGTGCATTTCTGAATGGAATACTTTAAGAAGAGGTTTATGTAGAACAACCTCCAGGTTTTATCTCTACACCTCAACCCTCTTTTATTTTTAAATTTCATAAAGCTCTCTATGGTTTAAAGCAAGCTCCAAGAGCTTGGTATGAGACCCTAGCAAGCTTTCTTTTAGAGCATGAATTTACAAGAGGAACCATAGATAAAACACTCTTCACTAGACATCATAAGGACCAAATATTGTTAGTACAAATATATGTGGATGACATTATTTTTGGGTCTACTGATCCCAAATTGTGCAAGAGGTTTGCTTACCTCATGCATTCAAAATTTGAGATGAGTAGAATGGGTGAGCTTTCCTACTTCCTTGGTCTCCAAGTGAAGCAGCTCCCAGATGGTATCTTCCTCTCCCAAGCTAAGTATGCTAAAGAGCTTATCAAAAAGTTTGGGATGGGTGATGCTTCAGGGATGAAAACCCCTATGGCTACAAATGCTGTTGTGGATTCTGATGTAGCAGGGAAACCTGTGGATCAGAAAAGGTATAGGGCAATTGTTGGATCCCTATTATACCTAACAGCTAGCAGACCAGATATAATGTTTGCCACATGCCTCTGTGCTAGGTTCCAAGTGAACTCTAAAGAATCTCACCTTATTTTCCTAAAAAGAATTTTGAGATATATAAAGAGTTGCCCTAGTCTAGGACTCTGGTATCCTACAAAGTCAGAGTTTGAGTTAACTGGATACTCAGATGCTGACTATGCTGGATGTAGAGTGGACAGGAAAAGTACCTCTGGAACATGCCAGTTCCTTGGTATGAGACTTGTCTCCTGGTTTTGTAAAAAGCAGACATCTGTGTCTACATCAACTGCAGAAGCAGAATACATGGCTGCTGGTAGTTGCTGTTCAGAAATGCTATGGATACAAAACCAACTCTCAGATTATGGTGTCAACTTAAATAATTCAACATTATTTTGTGATAATACTAGTGCTATTACTATAGCACAAAATCCAGTTCACCATTCTAGGACTAAACATATTGAAATAAGACATCATTTCATTAGAGATAATGTGGACAAAAAGAAAATTAACTTGATCCATATTTCTACTGATCTACAAAGAGCAGACATTTTCACCAAGCCATTGGATGAGAAAACCCATCTGTTCTTTATAAATCAACTGGGGGTGATTAATGGAGAAGAGTTAACCTAGTTTCTGTCTGCATTCGACGAATTTTCCAGAGTTCGTCGAACGGAGTTCGATAAATTAGGGAAAGTTTGAGAGATTCTCGTCGAACGAAGATCGAAGAATTCTCTGTTTGGGGAAACAATTTTCGTCAACTAGAGATCGACGAACTTTGCTTCAGAAAGACATTTCGTCAAACGGAGTTCGACGAACTGTTTTCAATTCTTCTGGATGAGATCGACGAATTATCTGTCTATAATTTATTTCGTCGAGCTCAGTTCGAAGAATTTTTCTTTTTCGTGGACCGGAGTTTGTCGATTCATATTCTGAAAATCTTATATCTAGGTTTTCTTCGACTTCCGTCCCGCGCTTTCAGTTCCTTTGCTCTTGATCGCCGTTTCTCTCTATGTTTTTCTTGCAGGACATCAATGGCGATTCCCTCAGGTGCTTTGGTTGCAATGAAGTTTGACACTGGGTTCGACATGGACTTTGAGTCGTTTCAACATTCTGACCCCATCTTTTTATGCATCTTAGAACTACTAGAAGAACTCAGTTTAAAGGATTTCGTGACCAGGCGCATTAAACTTCATGGAACGGAAATACGAGAATGGGTATATACATCTACAGTTTCTGAAGAAGATGTTTTGACCGGCAATGTAGGGAACACTGTTGTTTCCCTCTCTCCCGCAGTTCTCACTGGAATATTTGGATTAGTGAATAGAGAAGACAATCTGGAAATGGATTCTGAGGAATTCAGTGATATGCTGAAACTCATGGGTTTCTCTAGTAATAACCCTAATAAGTTGTTGAAAAAGCAATTATCCGCCGCTTACCAATTTCTGGCAGATATTACGGGAAAGATACTGATGGACAAGCACTCTGCTCACGACTACATTACCCGTCACCAATTTCTGATAATGTGTGCAGTAGTGAATATGCAACAGGTTGATTGGAGTAAGGTTTTCTTTGAATTGATCAAGAAGAAGAACAGCAAGAAGGACGTCTGCTTTGGCAGAATATTGAGAATATTTCTCAAAGAGAAGGTTGCTGAATGTATGGTCTCCCCGACCATCTCCATTAACGCCAGCAAGCGCCTCACTTGCACTCTGTTTGGCCGGTGGGAGAGGACTATCTCCAAACCCTCAAAGGCTTCTTCCACCTCCCTCCAAACTTCTGAGAGGACAAGGGCTGTAAAGGCCGCTCCCCACCCTGTTGAAGAGGTTCCTCCATCTCAACCATCTCTTCCAGCACCTATTCCTCCAAAGAAGCCTCCTCTTGCACCTACCCCTCCTTCATCTCCACCACTTGACCTGACAAACATTCCCTCTCCACCTCCATCTTCCCCTCTGCAAGTTAATCAACAACCCACTCCTCCAAATTCCCCTCATGAGACAATACTTCCTACACCTCCACAGTCTCCTCTTCCCCCACACTTATCCACCATTCCATCTTATCATATCCCTTCAGACTCAATCATGCTAGATGCCCCCACTCCATCTGTTATTCCTCCTCCCATTCCATCCCATTCCCCTTCCCCATTTGATCCATCTACCCTCATTTCTTTGCTCACCCCTCTCACAAAATCTTTGATCCAAGAGGCAATTACACCTCTTGTGACCTCCATTAATTCCTTATCTGCCCAGCTCTCTCTTCTATCTGCTGTCCCCACTTCATCTAGGGGCCTGGATCCAGGTGTTCCTGAACCCAGGCAGGGGGAGATGCTCTGTGATGAAGTTACAGCAGATGCAGTAGCAGTAGCAGCAGCAGTCATAAAAGTTTCCTCTCCAGCAGATTCAGATTCAGATGAGGATACAATAATTTTGACAGATTTTGATTCTGAAATGTTTGAGTTAATTCAATTTATGGATACTGACATTGACTTGGATGAGTCAGTTGCTCAAATAACTCCTGTTGGTGATTTCTATTTAAATCCCACAGTGAATTTATCAGTTTTGCTGAGTAATTTTGATACTGTATATAAACAATCTCTTCCAGCTGATTTTACTAAGCCATATTTGGCTATGGTACCATATACCTCTCCAGTTAGTCCAGCTGTTGCCAAGCAACTCTGTGACAATTTTGCTCTCTTTCCCTCCAGCTCAAAAGTCATTCCAGAAGATACATCAGTGCCAGTTTCAGCACCAGATTTTATTATGGATGACTCTCCAGTGCCTACTCTAGATGAGCTTATTCAGGCTGACATTGAAGAAGAGAATAAGGCAGTAGCTGATAGCTCTGTCTCCTTTGTTTCTGAATCTTGTATAGATATTTCTTCTCTTGTTGCTGATACCTCTTTTCCTAAACCTTCTGCCTCTCCTCCAGCAAAGGCTGTTATTTCTGATAAATCTTTAAAAGCTTTGGATGCTTTGTATGAAATCCCTCAGGATTCAGAATCTGATGATGATGATAATGATTCTGATGAGGATGCAGCTAGTAAGAAAAAGAGACCGTTGGCAAAGAAGAGAAAGGCTGCTCCTCCTCTAGCTCCCAAGCCAAATCCCAATGCAGACACTCCCTACTATATTCTGCACAATGTGACTCCATATAAGGGAATGCCAGCATGGATGTGGCTCTCCAAAAACCAGCAGAAAGATAGAAAGAGAAGCAGGAGATACTCCCCTCCTCCAGTGCACAGATACAGGAAGGATCCTCCTCCTCCTCCTCCTCCAGCAGCTGGTGCCAGTGGCTCTAGCTCCCAGAGATCTGCCCCAATGCAAACTTATCAGAGAATATCAGGGAGATCTTCTGGAAGTAGCCAGCAGAGGCCATCCTCCTCAGGTATTCAACAACATAAGCAACAACAGCAACAAAGTTCTGAAGTACAAAAAGCTGAAAGCCCAAAGAAGCCAGACTCCCCTCCAATTCTTTTTGAAGATCCAGAGACTGCTAATACTGCAAGAATGGCTAGGTACCAAGAGCTGATTGGTCTATTTTTGATAAATAAAGCAAAAGCAGAAGGAAAAGATATCTCTGGTCTTTCAACAATGTCAAAATATAGAAAAGAAGAGCTGAAAAGGTTTGACAAAGGTAATAAATTATTTAATGTTGATGACTATATGAAACTTCATCCAGAAGTAGTTGTCCCCAGGGATACATAATTAAATATTATTGGGGCAGCTGACATGACTATGATAATAGCTCAAGCTCGAGATCTAAAGAGAGAAATCATTTTCAAGAAGACAGGAGAGCAGAAAGGAGAAGACAAACCTCAGTAGAAGAAGCCAAAGAAGTAATTTTTCTTGTTATTTCATTTCTGTCTGTTATTTGTTTTTAAACTATGCTATCTGTAACAAAGCTGTGTATATATATATCTGTTGCATGTGTTATAATTCTCTGCCAGATATATCTCTTCTCTTGCTTAGTTTTTCTGTTTTGAGTCTCTGTTAGTGACCTCACCCAAATAGGGGGAGATTGTTGGATCCCTAGTTGATTTGGGCTTGGTTCACTGACTTAGGATGTGACCCATCATGTATAGCCAGGGTCAATTTGTATCCTAGAGTCTAGGTTAAGTCCTTAGGCTCAACTCCATATGGACCAGCTTTCAACAAGACCCTCAGAGACTCCAGACTCACAAGTTTTCAAGACTAAGTAAAGTGAGTTCGACGTTCGTCGAACTCAGCTCGACGAAAGGAGTTTTGCGCTCGACGATCGTGAGACAATTCTTAGTGCGGTGCTCGACGATCTATGTTCTCCGTTCGACGAAAACTCAGTTTCTACATCAAGCCAAAGTCAGGAGGACTTCAAATTTTTCTAAGTCCAGCTTCATGCTTCGGTCGACGAATTATATTCTGAGCTCGACGAACTTGGACCTCAAGTTCACAGCTTCTCAGGTCGACGAAGTCAGCTTCTCAGGTCGACAGATGCTATACTCTACTCGACGATTTCTGGACTCAAAGAATCTGTGTCGACACCTAGGGTTTGTGTCGACACCAGACGATTTGTGACAACACCAGGATTTCAGTCGACACCAGCTTATGTCGACACCAGGATTTCAGTCGACACCAGCTTATGTCGACACCAGGATTTCAGTCGACACCAGCTTATGTCGACACCAAAGGATTTGTGTCGACACCAAGATCAATCTGTCGACACCAACTTATGTCGACACAACATTTCAGTAGATGCAGAGTATTTTGTCTAAGTCCAGAACGTTTCTCAGGTTGTCGAATTTGATTCTCAGCTCGACGAATGAAGACTGTCTATCAGATGAATGAAGATTGTCTGGTCGACGAACTCTATCAAGCAGTGATAGAGTTCAAGAATCACAGTACAGAAAACAATCTGATAGACACTCTGAAGCTGCAGAAGAACAAAACTTCTCAAATCTAAAGTTCTTGACTGCAATCAGCCTTGACCAGAGAATTTTTGAAGAAGAAGAAGAACAACCAAATTCAATCAAGAGTCTTATTCTTTCTATTCTCAGGACAACTTCAAAGGACAACAGAACTTTATCAGTCAAAAGATGTTCCTGAAGCAGTTCTGGTCCAGGCATTCTAGGTCATTGAAGGCCTATCACCCTGAAGCAGTGCTCCAGCATTCTTGACCAATTCAAAATCTTCGGGGGAGCAAGATCTGCTACATCAATCCACAAGTCTTCTCTCTAACTGTTGACAGAGAAGACACTATCACCCTCTCTCTAATTCCTATTCAGGGTTTTAAATCCCTTCAAAATTATTCTGGTTGCAAGTCTCCTTCCAAAAGACTTGAGGGTTTGGTTTTTGGGGACCTGATCAAAACCCATTGGTGCCTAGGACACCTGATCAACTCATCCTGCAGTGGATTCCTACCTAGGGTGGTAGAAGAGTGGATGTACCCAGATTGATTGGGGAACCACTATAGATCCTTGTGTCTTCTGGTTGCTTATTTTCTTTTGTTTTCAGGCTGTGGTCTGTGATTGCTCTGTGCTTAGTTAGTTGTTGTGTTTACTTTATGTTATTTGATTCCCTGTTCACTTAGGTATACAACAACAGTTGTAAAAAGTTTTTAGTAAGCACTATACTCTATTCACCCCCCTCTAGAGTATATCGGATCTATCCTGCACTTTCAACGAGGATCTATTTTGCGATGCGCTGGTCATCAAGGCAGCGATCGAGAATTTCACCGTCTCTCGGATCCTCGTTGACAACGGGAGCTCTGTCAACGTCGTCTTCAAGAAGGCGTTTGACGTGACGAAGGTGGAGGCAAAGAGGGTGCTGGCCTCGGACGGTCCCTTGTTCGGGTTTTCGGGGGAGTGGAAGAAAGTGGAGGGAGGAGTAGGCCTCCATGTTACACTGGGGGGCAGTCCAGGAATGGCAGGTTCGTCATTGTGGATGCCCCCAACAGCTACAGCGCCATCTTCGGGAGGCCCCTTATCAGCGCCTTCCGCTGTGTCCCCTCATCATTCCACCAATGCTTAAAGTTCAATGCTGAGGGGATTCAGGTCCAGGTCAGGGGGGACCCAAAGGTGGCGCGGGAGTGCTATGTCACTGCGGTGAACACCATCTCTTGGTAGGAGGGAGCCGAGGAGATGGGGCGGAGGATGGAGGAAGCTGAGCAAGAAGAAAGAAGGGAGGAGCTGGAGATGGAGAACTACGCAGAGGAGGCGGCATGAGGAGACCTGGAGGAGGTGGCCGAAGTGATGGCCGTGGAAGAAGAGGTGGAGGTGGAGATCCCGGTCTTGGAAGAGAGGGATACTGAAGGATGGGTAGGGCAGTCCAGGCTAGAGGCTGCGGAAGAGGTGGTGGAGTTAGAGGTGCTCACCCGCGGAGGCAGGGTGGAGAAGGTCCGCGTCAGTGTAGGGCTGACCCCGGAAGACCAAGGCAGGATGCTGGAGTGCATCCAGAAGAACATAGACATCTTCGCTTGGAATGCCGCAGAGATGCCAGGGGTTGACGCGGATGTGGCTTGCCACCGCCTCAACTTGGACCCGGGAACACGCCCCGTTCAGCAAAAGAAGAGGTCCACCGCGGACAAGCTGGCGGAGCCTATTATGGAGGAGGTGGCAAAACTCCTCAAGGCCAGCTTCGTGTCCGAGATCCAATACCCCGGATGGGTCTCCAATGTGGTCATGGTCAAAAAGGGAGACGGCCGGTGGAGGATGTGTATCGATTTTTCTTTACTTAATAAAGCTTGTCCTAAGGACTGTTATCCTTTGCCTCGGATCGACGCGCTGGTTGACTCAGCCGTTGGTTTTTCTGTAATGAGTTTTCTAGATGCTTTTTCAGGTTATCATCAAATCAGGATGCACCCCCATACATCAAGGATGTCTGGTTCATTATGGGGGATGGATGCTACTGTTACAGGATGACGCCCTTCGGGCTGAAGAATGCAGGGACGGCCTACCATAAGATGATGGATAGGGTCTTCAAGGAGCAAAAGGGGAGGAATTTGGAGGTGTACGTGGATGACCTCATGATCAAAAGTCGGGATGTGGACTCCCACCTCCAGGACCTATGGGAGACCTTTGCCACCTTGCGCAAGTACAAGATGCGGCTGAACCCCCTAAAATGTGTCTTCGGGGCCAGCAGGGGAAAGTTCTTGGGGCACCTCCTCACCCCTGCGGGGGTCGAGCCGAATCCAGATAAGGTCAAGGCTATCTTAGAGCTGGGGTCGCCGCGGAATGCTAAGGAGGTCCAACGGCTGACAGGGAAGCTGACAGGGTTGAGTAGGTTCCTCTCCCGGGCTGGGGAGAAGTGCTCCCCCTTCTTCAAAACATTGAGGGGTGGTCGAAAATTTGAATGGACCGAGGAGGCATTCCGGGCCCTCAAGATGCAGTTGACTCAGGCTCCGCTGCTCCAAGGGCCGAAGGAGGGGGAGGACCTATTTTTATATCTCGGGGTCGGGGCGGAGGCCTTGAGCTACGTCCTAGTTCGTGAAGAGGGGAAGAAGTAACTCCCAATTTATTACGTGAGCCGAGTCCTGAGGAAGGCCGAGCTTCGGTACCCGATTTTGGAGAAGCTGGCTTTCGCTCTGATCATTTCAGCCCGGAGGATGTGACCTTACTTCCAGGCACACTCAATCCGAGTGGTGACTGACCATCCCCTCCGCAATATCTTTGAGGGGGTGGAGCATTCAGGCAGGCTGGCCAAGTCGTCGGTAGAGTTGAGTGAGTTCGACGTCTCCTTCGTTCCGCGCCTCTTGATCAAAGCTCAAGCGATGGTCGACTTCTTGGCTGACTATGTGATTGAAGTGGTAGAGGAAGAGCTCACCCGTCCGACTCCTTGGAAGGTGAAGGTAGACGGAGCCTCGGGGAGGCATTCCCTAGGAGTGGGGGTGATCTTGGAGAGCCCTCAGGGGACTAGAATTGAGCAGACGTTGGTGGTGCACTTTCCCATCACCAACAATCAAGCCGAGTATGAATCCGTGATAGCAGGGTTGCGCCTGGCCAGGGAGCTGCGGGTGTTGGACGTGGAGGTCCTCACCGACTCCATGGTGGTAGCTTCCCAGATCAGCGGGGAGTTTGAGGCAAGTGAGCCTACCCTGCGATTGTACTTAGCCAAAGTGAAGGGGGTCATAGTCACTTTCCAAACCTTCTCCATCCGACACATGCCCAGGGAAGAAAACGAACAGGTCGACCAACTAGCAAAGCATGGTCCCCAGGTGGGGGGTACCATCACTGACCTATTCCACCCCTCCATCTAAGAGGGGTAGCTCATGGAGATTGATCAACAGACTTCATGGATGGACCCAGTTGTAACTTTCCTTTCCACGGGAGAGTATCCAGAGGGGGCAGATAAGAAGAAGCTATGGAACAAGTTATCGTACTACCTCCTCCAGGACGGACAACTGTACAAGAAGACACTCTCAGGGATGTTGGCTCGTTGCATGGCCGAGGAGGAGGTACAAAGAATCCTGGAGGAAGTACACTCCGGAGAGTGTGGGAGCCACTCCGGGAGTCGGACCCTGGAGGGAAGAATCGTCAGGTAGGGGTACTTCTGGCCCACCCTGGGCCAAGATGCAATGGAATTCGCAAGAAGGTGCCATAAGTGCCAGCTGTTTGCCCCCCTCCAGCTACAGCCGGCCCAGCGACTCAAAAGTATCACAGCCCCTGGCCCTTTGCCATTTGGGGAATGGATTTGGTTGGGCCATTTTCCCAGGCCAGCGAGCAGAGGAGGTTCCTCCTAGTAATGATCGATTACTTCTCCAAGTGGTTGGAAGTGAAGGCGCTGGCCAAGGTGACCTCCCAGGTAATCAGGACTTTGTTTGGGGGGAGATCATCTGCCGCCATGGGCTGCCCCAAGCCATTGTCACGGATAACGGGCCCCAGTTCGCCAGCGCTGAGTTCACTAGTTTCTGCGACCATCTAGGAATCGACCTCAGGTTTGCCTCAGTCCATCACCCAAGGATAAATGGGCAGGTGGAGGCCGCAAACAAGATCATCGTCAACCTCCTCAAGAAGAAAGTGGAGAATTTGAAGGGGTACTGGGTGGAGCAGCTTCCCGCGGTCCTCTGGGCCTTGAGGACCACCCCTAACACGGCTACCAGAGAGACTCCCTTCAAACTCTCTCATGGGTGTGAGGCAGTGCTCCCCGTATAATTTGAAGTCCAAACACCTCGAGTTGTTGCGGCCAAGGAAGGTAGGGAAGAATGGCAGGCCGAGAACAAGGAAGAGCTGAGGCTCTCCCTTGACATGGTGGAAGAGCTGAGGGACCTTTCCGCGATCCGACAGGAAGAGGTGAAAAGGAGAATGGCCAAGTACTTTGACAAGCATGTCAGAGTCAAGCAGTTCGTGGAAGGGGACTTGGTGCTAAGGAAGGTGGATGCAGCAGGGAGGTCAGCGTCCGTAGGAAAGCTCAATCCCAGCTGGGAAGGACCGTTTATTATAAAAGAGGCTTTAAAATCAGGAAGTTATCGACTCCAAAATGTAGAGGGCGAGACCCTAGTCTCACCTGGAGTGGTGACGACTTAAAATGTTTTTTTCCACTGAAGCATGTAAGTGATAACTTGATTATAATAAAATTCTTTAACACTGCAGTACTGTCACAGCTAGCTTGCATGGAGAAATGGAATGTGTTTTGGACCCCGAGCAGATCCCGCTGTCAGGCTCTCACCTAGCTGGCAGGGCTGAAAGTCACTTGGTGTCATCCTTGGGCCTCGAGCAGATCCCGCTGTCAGGCTCTCACCTAGCTGGCAGGGCTGGAAGTCACTCGATGGCATTGGTAGTGGACCCCGAGCAGATCTCGCTGTCAGGCTCTCACCTAGCTGGCAGGGATGGAAGTCACTCGGTGTCATCCTTGGGCCTCGAGCAGATCCCGCTGTCAGGCTCTCACCTAGCTGGCAGGGCTGGAAGTCACTCGGTGGCATTGGTAGTGGACCCCGAGCAGATCCCGCTGTCAGGCTCTCACCTAGCTAGCATGGCTGGAAGTCACTCGGTGTCATCCTTGGGCCACGAGTAGATCCCGCAGTCAGGCTCCCACCTAACTGGCATGGCTGGAAGTCACTCGATGGCATTGGTAGTGGACCTCGGGTAGATCCCGCTGTCAGGCTCTCACCTAGCTGGCGGGGCTGGAAGTCACTCAGTGTCATCCTTGGGCCTCGAGCAGATCCAGCTGTCAGGCTCTCACCTAGCTGGCAGGGCTGGAAGTCACTCGATGGAATTGGTAGTGGACCCCGAGTAGATCCCGCTATCAGGCTCTCACCTAGCTGGCAGGGCTAGAAGTCACTCGGTGTCATCCTTGGGCGTCGAGCAGATCCCGCTGCCAGGCCCTTACCTAGCTGGCAGGGCTGGAAGTCACTCGGTGTCATCCTCGGGCCTCGAGCAGATCCCGCTGTCAGGCTCTCACTTAGCTGGCAGGGCAGGTAGTCACTCGATGGTATCGGCCTTGGAATCGCCAGGTAAAGACCGAGAAATTTTTGAAGACAAAGGAATAAGGGGGAAGAGGTTCTACATAGGCGAACTTGGAACTCGCCTAACCCAGCTCGGCATCGGCAAAGGAATTCTGCATAGGCGAGCTTAGACTCGCCCAACCCAGCTCGACACTGGTAAAGGGGTGGTAAGCCAAATCTCAGGACCTTGCTGAAGGAAGGCGAGCCAGGCCAGGGTACTTCACCCCTTCATCTATTTTACTTGGAAGAATTTTTCTGAGTTTAACTTGGGTGGCTGATGCGTAAGATCACGACAGTGAACCGGTCGCACAAGTAATATAAAATGGGGGTTTTCCTAAGTATTGATCTCACAAGGAACACAGTAAGGTGGAGTTAATTTCGAGGAGGACTTGAGATTGAAGTCCTTAGGTCGGCGGTAACGATGGGGGCTTTGATATTTGCAATAAAAAGAAAGTAAAAATCAAACAACTACTCCTATGCAATGCCGCTATGCGATGCTTCGCCAGGCGGGATGGAAGAATAGTCGGGCCTCTATACACCGAATCACTAGGCGGATGGACGAGGAGGCTAGCGGATGAGGTGGTTAGAACGACGGAATGAGGGTCGTGAGAACCTCTTCACAACGCACGCCACTAGCAATTGCTAGTGCGGCAAGGGTGGATGGTGGTGGATGGAATATGGAGAAACTCAAGTAAATAACGAAAACATACAATCACATAGACATAATTATATAAAAACGTTTTACAAACTAAGCATACTTCATCAATATAAATAAAGTTTTAACACACATATACAACAATAAAGCAAGAACAAGTCAAGAGATCGACCGAATCGGAAGCCTTGCTGAGGATTCACGGTTGGAATCGTCGAGTTGTCATTCCGCGTCCAAGCTCGGTCTTCAACTGCGTCCGGGATAGAGAAGGGATGTCACCACCTTCCAATGGCCCGTCTTCTTCATCTCACGATAGCGGACGAAGTTTGCTAGCTTTCCTTTGCTTGATGGCTATGGCATCAAACCCTACTTGAAGCTCACGGATGAAGGAGAAGGCCGAGAGGAAGCTCCGGCTTGGAGTGGCGGTGAAAGCTTGCCCGGAGCACCTCCCTAGGGTGGAAGATGAAGGGGAACGACGGAGAAGGCGGAAAACGACGGAGAAATGTCGAGCTCCGGATCCTCTTTTAATTAGGGCGAGACCTGCACTATTTATACAAAGCAGAAATGAACAATGCGCACGACCAGTGGTAGTGCGCACTATGTCCGGTGATCGTGCGCACTGGCATGGAATATCAGGAAGAAGAACTGGGATAACGCGCACGAGCAGTGGCGCACGACTAGTGGTAGTGCGCACTAAGTCCAATGGTCGTGCGATTACCCCAGATAGGACTCCAGAAATGAGGAATCAATGCACACGATCGGTGGCGCACGACCGGTGGTCATGCGCAATATGTCCAGTGGTCGTGCGCTTACCCCAGGCTGATTCTGGAAAATGAAGAGTAGTGCGCACGATCAGGGGCGCACGACCAGTGGTCGTGCGCATTAGATCCCATGATCGTGCGCAGTATTCCTGTTTCACAACCATCCCGGAACACGCACACGACCCCTGTACCGACAGGAAAACAAATCACTAATCTGTGCAGACATTCCAGACAATCACAAAAGGGAGTACCAACTATAAAAATAACAAAATACACAACCACGGGCATAAATGTGCACTTCCTATGGAAATAAAGATTAGATGAAATAGGAACGATAAAGAACTAAAAGTGAAGTGCAACCGCGTGAAAACTAGCCAAGATGAGTCCGAAAATAGGTATATAAAGTGGACTCATCACACCCCCAGACTTAACTGTTTGCGCGTCCCGAGCAAACAAAATCTAAGCAGATAGGGAAAAATACTAGTTAACAAAGAAATTGCGATACGAAGTACCATGCGAAGTCGCATGCTCGCGCGCGTAAAAATATAATAGAAGAAATTTCTAAATATACAAAATAGTTTATATTTTTCACAATGCGTATCAACATTTTATTATTACTCAAAAATAGAATCACGGTGAATCATCCGGTCATGCGTAGGGAGAAAGTAGACTAATCACTAGGCGAGCATTGCCAAATATCGGGGCTCGGGATAACCTCCAAAGGAATCCACCAATGTCAGTGACCATATGCTTGCCCTTTCGCATTCTCTCCACAGCACTGGTTTGGTCCACACACGAATCAGTAGGACTTTAGGTGAAGAGATGGGGCTTGGGTTTTGGTGAGGTAAACAAAGATATACAGGAAGGCTATGCAGCTAACCCAAATGAGCTAGTATAAAATGAATCCCTCTACTAAGCAAAATACACGCGGGTACACCACATCCCCAGACTTAATTTTTCAAAAATGGGTGTGTGTATCGCCTACTCCAAATACAATCTCATTTCCAAAATGTTTTTCAATTTAAACTTTTTCTTTTCACTTTTGTTTTCTTTACGAATATATATATTTTTTGATATATTTTTTTTTCGAATCCTATTTTGCTTGAACAATTTCAGCAAATAAAACTTTGGAGCACATCCGCATATTCAAATGTAATATCACCACATCACATCCCAAAATGAAAATGTAAAACTCTAAAGCTCAACTTGGGTGTGCGACTAGGATTATCTTTGAGGCTTTGGTGAAATAAAGGTGGAGCTGAATCAAAAGAATGTGTAGGCACAACGAGGCTAGCGAGGACAAGACGTTAGGAACGGTACAAAGCTCAACCGGGCCAAAATGATGGGCTACATCACGTTGATGCGTGACTAACCTATACCCATGCTTCAAGAATAGCTTGGGGCAAGTTCTTAGCCAACGAGAAAGACTATCCATCCTCCCGACTCGAGCAATACGAACCTAACGGCCGTCTACACACATCCCTAAGCTACCGTTGGATTCACACCAGATTCACCAATTTTTTTGAGTAGAATAAAAAGTATTTACGCAATTAGAAAAAAATAAAACTAAAAGTATACAGAAAAATTAAATCTACTCGAATTTCTACACGAGACGAGAGCAGTTGACTAGGAGCACAGCAAGGTCAACATTTTACTCCGCCTCATAATCCTATGTCAGCACCATAATTTTCCCAAATCTAACGAAGAAATGAGTTTAACTCGCGGTACACTAACATCTAAGCACACGCTCAAGTGGGTGCAGTGGTGTGCAGTGCAATGAACTAATCAAAATAAAACTATAAAGGCTTCTAGTATGCACAAGAAATGTATGCGTGCAATAGGTAACAAATCTCTCCCCCAAACTTAAATTAAACTACACAGCATATGATGGAGAAATTAAAATCATAAAGAGCTATGGGAAGAGGTTACCCAATGCTCAGCTAGTGAACATACCAGAAGACGCGTGGAAACCTGAAGCAGGACCGCCATACGAAGAATCACAACCCCGCCAATGCGATTTGCTATGAATACCTGCAGGGGTGAGCTCCGCAAAAACAAAACAAAATATACAAAAAGAAATGCTAAAACTAAAAGAGACATTAAAAATAAAAATGCAGGAAATAAAAGATAAGTACTGGGGTTATTGTCATCCCAACACGACTTATTAAATTCTAAATAGTTCTAGCTTATAGGCCTATGAAATAAAAAGTGCACATGTAACTGGCCTAATATCCATTTCGGTAATGGGTACCGATACGGTGATAGAGCAGTTACCCCTCTACCTAAATAATAATACCTGCCCAACACAGGTAGAGGAATAGGAAGTAGGATGAGGAGGAGGCCTGGTCCTCACTCATCTCACCACAAAATGAATCCTTGCCCAGCAAGGTTTCGTCTATCACAGGCCCGCAGGAGGCGATGGCAGCGGCATGAGCATAAAGCTCATCATCATCCCAACGTACCTATGGAGACTCATCCTGCACAGGCTCAGATAAGGAAGAGGGATCAAGAAATAAAGGAGACGAAGAACTAAAATAATCAGAAAATGGGAGAGTGATCTCGGTGTCACTCTCAGCAGGATCCAAGCAGAGATCACTGTCGGTATCATACGAGTCGTACCGAGGGGAATCCGAGAACTCAAGGTCCGCGGTGGTAAGAGGAACGGCCTCATCCAATAAGGAGGTGCAAACCTCCGCTTCGGAAAGAGGATATTCCTCATCCCACCGGGGTGCGTAAAAGTGTTCCGAAGATCCACCTTCTCCGTCCGAGATAGAGGAATCATCATCCCACTTCGGCGCAACCTCGGGTACCGAATCATCCACAAATACGGCATCATCAACCGACTCACACAAAAAAGTAGTAGCACAATCCGGCAAAAATTGCGGAGGGGCAAGGCTGTTCTCAAAATCAAGCACTAAATGAGCAGACCCCATCACAAAATCATTCGCTGACGCCACCCCGTCGATGTCCGGAACAATCTCATCGTCCCATACAGGAGCACCCATGAGTTCCCGCTCCTCTTTTTGTTGGCTAACGCCAGAGTGATCATCATCACTCAAGGGAAGCTCGTAAAAAGGGATCGAGGGACCCATGAAAGAGCTGTATGCGGCCAGAGATTCGTCAGTAATCTCAACGGGTAAAGAATGAGCAAAGTGCGTTATATCAGTGTATGGGCCAGGCAACACCCTGGTAGGCCTGTCCACAACAGTCTTCCGCGAACGGGAGGTTGTTGTGCACACGCCCTCAGAGGGAGAAGGCTTGCACAAACGAGGGCAATCCTTCAACATGTGGCCCACACCTTGACATAACAAACACCGAATGCAATGCTCAGCATTCATAATAGCAATGACATTGATGGATCGGCGCAAAGTGTCAAGGATACGACACTCAGCATCAGGATCCATCACAAACAAAAATAATTGCTGAAAAAGTGCTACACAGCTAAAATAAAAATAGCACGGATCTGCTATGTAAATCAAAAATCAGAAAAGGGTAAAAAGAAATAAGCAAAATAAAAATTCTAATAACAAAAGCAAATAAAAAAAATGATATGCACAAATGGAAAAAGGGCTTCAATCTATTATCTCCCTCTCCACAAACTCACACGACTGTGTTCCCCGGCAACGGTGCCAAAAACTTGATGCGTAAGATCACGACAGTGAACCGGTCGCACAAGTAATATAAAATGGGGGTTTTCCCAAGTATCGATCTCACAAGGAACACAGTAAGGTGGAGTTAATTTCGAGGAGGACTTGAGATTGAAGTCCTTAGGTCGGCGGTAACGATGGGGGCTTTGATATTTGCGAAAAAAAGAAAGTAAAAATCTAACAACTACTCCTATGCAACGCCGCTATGCGATGCTTCGCCAGGAGGGATGGAAGACTAGTCGGGCCGCTATGTACCGAATCACTAGGCGGATGGACGAGAAGGCTAGAGGATGAGGTGGTTAGAACGGCGGAATGAGGGTCGTGAGCACCTCTTCACAACGCACGCCACTAGCAATTGCTAGTGCGGCAAGGGTGGATGGTGGTGGATGGAATATGACACAACTCAAGTAAATAATGAAAACATACAATCACATAGACATAATTGTATACAAACGTTTTATAAACTAAGCATACTTCATCAATATAAATAAAGTTTTAACACACATATACAACAATAAAGCAAGAACAAGTCAAGAGATCGACCGAATCCGAAGCCTTGCTGAGGATTCACGGTTGGAATCTTCGGGTTGTCATTCCGCGTCCAAGCTCGGTCCTCAACTGTGTCCGGGATAGAGAAGGGCTGTCACCACCTTCCAATGGCCCGTCTTCTTCGTCTCACGATAGCGGACGAAGTTTGCTAGCTTTCCTTTGCTTGATGGCTATGGCGTCAAACCCTACTTGAAGCTCACAGATGAAGGAGAAGGCCGCGAGGAAGCTCCGGCTTGGATTTGGCGGTGAAAGCTTGCCCGGAGCACCTCCCTAGGGTAGAAGATGAAGGGGAACGGCGGAGAAGGTGGAAAATGGCGGAGAAATGTCGAGCTCCGGATCCTCTTTTAATTAGGGAGAGACCTGCACTATTTATACAAAGCAGAAATGAACAATGCGCACGATCACAGGCGCACGACCAGTGGTCATGCGCACTATGTCCGGTGATCGTGCGCACTGGCATGGAATATCAGGAAGAAGAACTGGGATAACGCGCACGAGCAGTGGCGCACGACCAGTGGTCGTGCGCACTAAGTCCAATGGTCGTGCAATTACCCCAGACAGGACTCCAGAAATGAGGAATCAATGCACACGATCGGTGGCGTACGACCGGTGGTCGTGCGTAATATGTCCAGTGGTCGTGCGCTTACCCCTGGCTGATTCTGGAAAACGAAGAGTAGTGCGCACGATCAGGGGCGCACGACCAGTGGTCGTGCGCATTAGATCCCATGATCGTGCGCATTATTCCTGTTTCACAACCATCCCGGAACACGCACACGACCCATGTACCGACAGGAAAACAAATCACTAATCTGTGCAGACATTCCAGACAATCACAAAAGGGAGTACCAACTATAAAAATAACAAAATACACAACCACGGGCATAAATGTGCACTTCCTATGGAAATAAAGATTAAATGAAATAGGAACGATAAAGAACTAAAAGTGAAGTGCAACCGCATGAAAACTAGCCCAGATGAGTCCGAAAATAAGTATATAAAGTGGACTCATTAGTGGCTCGCAGGAGAGATGAGGCGGCATGACAAGGGCAAAGAGAAACCCGCTCGCGAATCGTCTGAAGCTCGGTAGGCGCTCAAAACGTACCCACTCGCGGGCGCGTACTCATGACTATCCTACTCGCGGTACCTATCTATGCGAGGTCGCCTGGGGAAGCACTCGCGGACATACAGAGTGCAGCAAATAACAAAAAAACAAAAGTGGCATGGGTACGATAAAAAATCTTTCTTTCATTAAATAAAGACGTTTACAAAAGTGTTTACAGGGGCTCGCCTCGGCTAGTAAACAAAAAAAAAGAAGATGTACAAGTTCAGGCCTCTCCCCCCCCGCCGAACTGGTCCTCCCCTTCACCCGGCTGGTCCGAAAAGCCCTTCCCAAACATCGTGTCCATGCTGTCCTCTTTCTCACTGGGCGGCGTCACCGGGAACAAGCTCGGCATCAGGTCCCTCGCGGACATCTCCTCGCATCCTTGCACCAGCAGTCCCGTGTCCTTCATCATTTGGAGGGTGCACTCGGCCGCTTGGATGGAGTTGATCCGCAACCTCTCAGCGAGATCGGCCTCGCCAAAGATCCGCGGCCTCTTATAGGGGAGGGTAGGGTCGACGTCGTGGGTTGGGAATAAAATCTCCGCATGGCGGCGGACCTCGCGGTTGAGATGCTGATTCTCCTCCTTCAGATTCACGTTCGCCCCCTCCAGCTCGGCAAGGCGGGCGCGCAGCTGGCTAATCTCCTCCCCTTGCTCGGCGTTGCAAGCCTGAAGCTCCCCTGCGGCCTTGGTGTCCTGGTGAAGAGAAAAACTGGTTGTATCAGCGCAGAATGTTCTAAGTAAAAGAGAAGGGGAGTGCTTGACACTTACCAACCCGCTGACAGTCTGGGCGAGAAGACCCTCGACGATGCCAAGCCGCCTCGCCTGATCAGTGACTTTGTCCTTGGCGACGCCACGAGCCTGCTCAGCTTCTGGAGTTGACTGCTAAGGGCGAAGCTGCGGCGAGTCAGCATGTGGTGGAGCTCCATGGTCCGCAGGTGGGCCTGCAGGCCATCATGGCCGAGCTGTCGGAGGGTCATATTCTTGTCGGCCTCGGTATCCTCGCAGCTATAGAGGCCGAAGCCGAGGGTGTAGGCATGACCGGTGGCGAGCTCGCGGTCATTTCAGGATGGGTGATGAATGGAGATGGAGACCCGGTGGGACAGCTCATCCCACTGTAGCATGGGCTCGCCCGCCGAGTCCTTCCATCGCCCCCCGAAATTGAAGAGGGGATGTTGCTTTGGCGCCGCGCGCTCGCGGTCCGCCCTCTTCGCCGATGGAGGAGGGGAGATAGCCTCCGCAGAAGAAGGGCCCTCACCGCCTTTCCGGCCCTTGCTGGTAATCTCCTTCAGCAGACTCTCCGGTGACGCGTCGGGAGGAGTCTCAGAAGAGCTGATGTATTTGGGGCTGGGCTGCTGATGTTGTTGTTGTTGCCCCCGCGGAGCCAACAGGGCTCTCCACATCTTCTTTGGCAGTCGATGGCGGTGTGGCGGATTCGACCTCACATCCTCAGGTCGCCTCTTGCCAGAGGAGGGTTGAGAGGGGGCCGCGTCATCTCGGCAGGCCGCTGCCGCCGCCATCTCGCGAGCCAAGGGGTCCGGGTGCGACCCCGGATCCGCAAACAGCGGGTTCGCGGGAATTATCCGCTCCCCTGCAAGAAAATACTTGGAAAGAGTTAGAAGAAACTCAGCAGCAATGTGACGAGCTCGACCATCGGGTGAGCTCGGCAAGAAGAGAAGAGAACGATACCTTCGCCAGGCAGAATGGGGGGGAAGCGAGTCAAGGCCCCTTCGCAAGAAGGCGACCTCGAAGTCCTTGTGGAGAAAGTACTTGTGGAGCTCGACATCGTTGCCGGACATGGCAGGGGGACAGTAGACCTCCTCTCCCTTCTGCTGGGGCGAGTAGGGGATGTTGCCGAGATCTCCCTTGATGAAGGCGATCTTGGTCTTCCAAGTGTGATGCTTGTTCGCGATCTCACAAACCTTGATCAGTGAGCCGCCGAAGTAGGCCACCCCATCCGACGTTGCCTTGTAGGAAAAGAGCTTCCTGAACACTGTCAGGTTGAACTCAATCCTCTCCCACCGGAGGTAGCTCGCGAACGCCACCATCATCACGACGGTATTGGAATTCAACTGCGCGGGTACCGCGCCATAGTATTTCAGGATTTGCCGAATCTCCAGCCAGTGGGGGAGGCACAACCCCACCTCAAAATGCGAGATGGGGAAGGCGAACTCGTCCCCGTAGAAGGTGTTGATAGCCTCCCCCTCTCTCAGCCTACGCGCCTCGAAGCCCGACGGCACATACTCGGTCTTGAACTCTGCGAGCTCCTCCTCGCTGGTTTGCCCTTCAAAGAAACAATAGTCGGTGAAGTGCTGCGTGCACCTGGAGTGGCCGTTGGCATCAGGGTTTGTCTTGCCATGATAGCAAAGGAAGGAGCAGGGCGCGAGCAGAAAAGAAAAAAAGGCGCAGGGATAAAGAGCAATAAAAGCACAAGTACGGGGGTTGGTGAGGGGGGGGGGGGATTTATAGAAAAGGAAATCTGGGGTCAGGCTGTCTCATCGGCCCAGCTCACCACCTCAACTCGCCAACCCAGCTCGCTGACTTCTGGCGCGTCCCAGTCAAGGCTAAGTCAAACATTGCAGTATATTATTTGAATAATGCATGTTCAAGAATATTCTAAAAACTACTTATTACAGATCAAGTTCAGGAAAAAAGGGCGGGGCGCGCGAGCAGGGGGAGCATCAGGATGCGAGTACCGGTCGGCTCGGCAAAGGAGCCGCCCTCTTACCTACCCCGGCCTCGCAGCTCCTACCCCCCAGACTGCCGCGCGCGGAGCAGGTCGCGGATCCTCCCAGAATTCCTTTGCGCCACGGAGAGGCCATCGTCTATCTCGTCCAGAAGCTGGGAGGGGGACATCAGCTCACCAGCCTGGCCTCTTCATACCTCATCGGCGAGACGCGCGTAGTCGCTTTGCAGCGTCTCGTTGACCCCCTGCACTTCGTGCAACCCACACACCAGCTTCTTGAGAAGCTTGACCTCCCTCCTCATCAGCTCGCCTTGATCCACTTCAGGACCCAGGTAAGAGTCCAGCGAGCTTATGGAGGGGAGGGGGGAGTAGTGGGCTGCCCGTAGAGACTCCTCGACAGCGGATTGGCTGGGTGGAGCTGTGAAGACAAATGTCAGCAAGAAGAGGAGTGCAGGAAGAGTTCATGGGGCAAGAGTCCAAGCAAAATCGACCGGACGAGCTCGGCAGCTCAAAGGAGATGCGGGGAGGGATGAACCTCAGATCCTTCCCGCGACCTGGGCCATGAGTCCCCGATGGGAGAAGCTCGAATCCTGGGGTGGGGACGGTCCCCAGACCCGCCCCCACGGCCACGTCAGTTCGTCGAGGAGAGGGGGCGCGCACCGGCGAATTCGGCCTCTGCGAGCTAACAGGCAGTATCCCGAAGAGAAGAGTCGTGTCCCGGGGATGGATATCCGGCATCATGAACCACAAGTCTGCGAGAACGGCCTCCCCTCGCGGTGTGGGCTCTCGCGGCGTGACGCCCCCGCCATTAAGTTGACCGTCCGGGTCGTCACCGACCACGACAACCTCTCTATCCTTCTCAAGAACTATCCGAGTGGAGGAGCCAGTCCCCATCTCCAGGGTGGTCCTCAGGTCTTCATAAATTGGCTCAGCCGCTTTGGGGAATGACTTCGACCTCTTTGAGCTGGGCTCGACAGAGCCAACTTGAGGAACATTGGACGGGACCGCTATCAGAGAGGCCATGCGAGCTGCAGAAGCCTGGCGAGCTCGATCTAGACGCTCTTGAATCTCCTTGGGGAGCGGCATCTTGGCAGGACTAGAGCAGAGTGAAGAGCAAGAGCCAAGAAGGTATGCAGGTATATATATATATAGCCGCAGGTAGACCCCACCCAAAGATTCCCTCCAACTCGCCACCCCGCGCTCGCCGCACACTCGGGGTTGGATGTTTCTTTCCGAGCTTTGCCAAGCTCAAAAAGAGCGGGGATTATGTACAACCCCGTATCCGGCGAGCAAGGTCACCAGGAACCAGACAGATCGGGCAGGATGGTGGGCGAGCTCGGCAGTGGAGGAGCCGAGCCCGAGCTCGGCATTCGTCGACCAGAGATTGACATTCGTCGACTAGAGATCGGTGTGCGTCGACCAAAGATCAGCCTTCGTCGACCCCGAGCTCGGCATTCGCCGAGCTGGCCCAGGACAACTGATGGCGACCAAGGGATGGGCGAGCTCACCATCCCAGCTCGCGCCCTAACAACGAAGCTCGGCAATAGAAGGCGAGCAGGACCTGCCGAGGTGATCAAGACCCCCAGCTCACCTGGATGAGTGAGGTACTTTTTACTGTTTTGCCAGTGCTGGCCTGCCCATAGCCTTTCAAAACAGCAGAGTTTGGCTGTTGGCAGACCCAACCCAGGGTTTTTTGGTATTCTCAGGTCAGTTCTTTTGGTTATTGCCAGTTCAGATTTCAAAAACTATAAATAGGACCCAAGGGGTACCCTAGAAGGCATGCTTCCTGTGCTTTCCTGCTCCAGTTTTCAAGTGCTTTCTGAGGGTACCTTAGCTCGGCCTCTGGCTAAGGAGGGGAAGCGCTCTGAGATCTTCCGGGTGTGTGGTGGGACCTCCCTGCCGAGCCCTTGGGTCGGTCTTTCCTTGTTTTCTTTGTTGTTTTGCTTGCAGGAGTAAAGTAGGCGCGAGACCACCCCTTCCCCAAGGGCGAACTCCATAGGAGACCGAGAAATCGGTTTCAAAACTCTTCTTGTTATACGAGGACTTCTTTTCCACTCTTCTACCACCCTCCTTTTTTTTGTGAGGGCAGTCAGCGATGACGTGTCCTGGCTTATTACAACAGTAACAAATAATGTCTGTCGAAACATGTTTGTTCTGTTTAGAGTTATACCTATCATGGCTACTTGAGCCTTTTCTTTGCCGATCACCATCGTGTCGTGATCTTTTATAGGAGGCATCCTTGCCTTTCCATTGCTTCTTCTTATTCAAGAATTTCTTGAACTACCGAGAGAGTAATGAGAACTCTCCTTCTGATAGTTCAGAGCCTGAGGTGCTTGGCTCTGAGGTTTCTTCTTCACTAACTTCTGGTGTTGGAGTAGGAGGAATAGCCTTAGACTTCTTAAAAGTGTCTGCCTTTAAAGCAACAGACTTCTCTTTGAATGCAGACCTGTTTTTCTCTTCTTCAGCTTTCCTGGTGTTGAGTTGGAGCTCATAGGACATCAGCTTCCCGAAGAGATTCTGAGGATCTGTCTCGGCCAGTTTTCCAAACTCCCTTATAACACAGACCTTATTATCCCATTCCTTAGTCAGGGATCTCAAGAACTTATCGTTCAATTCTCCATTAGTTAAGACTCTTCCATAGACCCTTAGCCCATTCACTATCTTGAAGAAGTTCTCAAAGGTGTCAACAATGGTATCTTTGTTTCCCTGTCGGAAAGCTTCATACTTCTGATTAAGAAGGGATCTTCTATCATCCCTCACTTCTTCTGTACCTTCCATTAAGGTGACTAGGGACTGCCACATCTCCTTCGCAGACTGGTAGTGAATCAGGTTTTGCAGCATAAAATCATCGACTGCACTTGCTATAATATTTTTTGCCTTCTTGTCCAATGAAACAAGTGCAATCTCATCCTTATCTAGATCCATAAGATTCTTAGGGACTTTCTTAGTTGGATCTATAGTGGAGACGGTCATGGGAATATAAGGACCTTCTTCAACTATCATGAAGATCCTTGGATCCACAACTTCCATGAAGAACTTGATTCTCTCTTTCCACATGGGGAAATTATTTTTGGTACATACAAGAAGCTTGGCAAAATCCTTAGCCTTGTCCATTGTTGGTAGATCTCAAATGATAACTATTGAAGGATCTGATCAAGGTGTTAACCTTTTAACGATCAACCTCCCTCTGATACCAATTGAAAGTTAATAGTTGCCAACCAAAATCACCTAGAGGGGGGTGAATAGGTGAGATGTGCGTCTTTTTATGGAATAAAAAAATCTCAAACCAATGCATAGATCTATCTACCAAACAAGCAAACACAGACGAGGCAAGATTTATAGTGGTTCCCCAACCTTGGGTACATCCACTTTCCCTCACCGATCTAGAAATACACTAGACTCGGCTACTCCACTATCTCAGATTGGAAAACAATCCTACCCTCGGAACAATGTTCCTACAAACTCGATCCACAAAACGGATCTACACTCGGAAGGCAAAACTTCCTATTATCTTGGAGTTGAAAAAAACTCCTACACTCGGAGAAAACTTCTCCTACAATAATGAAATAAACTTGTAAAGAAATACAAACAGTAAATCCTTGTCAGATCTGCAAGAAATCGGCCGGGATCTTCTTCTTCTAGAATTTTTGGCTTTATCAGAATGGTGAAGAAAACCTTGGAAATATCAGATCTGGACTTCTTGACTTTACACGATCGAATTAGAAGATGAAGCGTTGAGCGGAGATCTCGATCTGTAGAGTCTGCTTGATCTGAATCCTCAAAAAGATGAAACCCTAGCCGGTCGGAAATCTGCGATGGCGGCGACAACGAGTTTCGTTCTTGGAGAGAGAAAGAGGAGACAAAATTCTTTTGAGAGTGTACGGCTGCAAAATCTATTAGAATAATCTTTGAATAATTAGATTAGGGTTTGTCAGTTTAGACAAGACCTTTTATAGGAGAGGAGAAGATTAGACTTAAATGATTCATTATGAGAAAGACACGTGGACCAATCACGTCAGAGTTTATGAATATGACCGTTAAGTCTGGACTTAAAATTTTTTCGGAAAAGTCAAGTAAAATACACGAGATGTAGTGGACTACTCGAGTATATGCAGCACTACTCGAGTGGGTAGAAGATGACTACTCGAGTACATGAGAAAAACTACTCGAGAGAAAGAGAGATGATTACACGAGTACATGGAGTCAACTACTCGAGTAAAAAAGAATGAGAAAGACTCAGCTACTCGAGTAATAAAAATGACTTACTCGAGTACTTGAGTTCATACACGAGAGGTGGAGTATATTACTCGAGTAAAAGAAATACTACTCGAGTATATAAGAATGAACTACTCGAGTATATAAGAAACTACTCGAGACAAAGACTTAGAAAATTTTTGGAACAGGAAAACTGAACTACTCGAGTATACAAAATAAACTACTCGAGACACAAAGAACTACTCGAGTATATAACATGAACTACTCGAGACAAAAGGAACTACTCGAGTATATAACATGAACTACTTGAGACAAAAGGAACTACTCGAGTATATAACATGAACTACTCGAGTAATTCACTTAGAGAAATTTTCTGGAATGGAATTCTGGATTACTCGAGTATAAACACTGGACTACTCGAGTAGTAGATGAACTACTCGAGTACATGACTTAGACTACTCGAGTAAGTGAGAACTACACGAGAGTCAGAATTCAGCTACCCGAGTATATAGATGAAACTACTCGAGTACTATATAGTACTACTTGAGTATTTAACTTAGAAAAGTTTGAGAAGAGATTTTCTGTAAACTCGAGAGAAGAAAGGGAACTACTCGAGTATTTGATGTAACTACTCGAGATACATCTTATCTACCCGAGTAAGAGTATTATTACTCGAGTATGAATTCAGTAACTTACTCGAGTAAGTAAAGAACTACTCGAGTACTTTACTTAGGAAAATTTTCTTGACTGAAATTTTCTTCTTTTAAGGGATGACCAGCATCAAGTCTTTTCACATAGTCATAGAGCTTGAATATGAAGTGTATCCCAATAGAGAGGCTACACATGAGTCAACACTTTAGAACACATAATGAGGGATTACATTGTATGGTCCTGTGTTTGGTGACCCATTGTAGA
Source organism: Platanthera guangdongensis (assembly GCA_039583875.1). Taxonomy (NCBI): domain Eukaryota; kingdom Viridiplantae; phylum Streptophyta; class Magnoliopsida; order Asparagales; family Orchidaceae; genus Platanthera; species Platanthera guangdongensis. The sequence goes on from CM077147.1 coordinate 77,217,058, forward strand.
CTGACATTGGTCTACACTTCCCATAAGAATTTCTGCAAACACATAACTCAAACCAAGCATCAAATACAACTTAATTAATCTTAGTTCAAGGGTGAATTCATCAAATCTGGGTTAGTGTGGATACAATACCCAACAACCCTCACCCCTATAAGGTTGCTTGGGTAAATAAGACATCCCTCCCGATTTCGAAGCGTTGTTTGGTTCTCCTTACCAACAAGGCTTACTCTGAAAAGGTTTGGTGTAACGTCATCCTCATGGATGCCTGTCATGTCTTACTAGGGTGCCCATGGCTTTATGACCATGATGTTACTCATTTAGGGCAAGCCAACACGTATGAGTTTAAATTTAATGGCAAGACCATTATCTTTAAACCCATCCTGCCTAAAGATCCATCAGTCTCTTCTAAAGACACGATTGTGGCTGTAGAGAAGAAAATGTTAAGCTTGATTGGTAAGAAGGAGTTTGAGCGCGATACCTTTATGGACGGTGTCATATATGCGTTAGAATGTTTACAAGTCAAGGAAGATAGTTCTCCCTTTGAGAACTTACCACTGGCACTAAAAAAACTCTTAGAAGAGTTTAAGGATGTCTACCCAGATGATTTACCATCCGAGTTACCCCACGTGAGAGAAATTCAACATGAGATTGATTTCGTTTCGGATTCCACTTTGCCAAACCTTCCCCACTATCGACTTAACCCCTCCCCATACCTTGAATTGCACAAATTAATTTCGGATTTGCTAAGTAAGGGGTTCATTTGTCATAGTAAGAGTCCTTGTGCTGTACCGACCTTACTGGTCCCTAAGAAAGACGGTTTTTGGAGAATGTGTGTGGATTATAGGGCCATTAATAAAATAACTGTTAAATACAGGTTTCCCACCCCTCACTGGGATGACTTATTGGACATGTTAGCAGGGGCCACGACTTTTTCTTTATTGGATCTTAAGAGTTGTTACAATCAAATAAGGATTCGGGAGGGAGACGAGTGGAAGATGGCTTTCAAGTCAAAAGACGGACTTTATGAGTGGTTGGTGCTCGGGGAAGGGCTCACTAATGGTCCGAGTATATTTTTGAGGTTGATGACTCTAGTGTTCAAGCCTTTCCTAGGAAAATTCATAGTTATATATTTTGATGATATATTAGTCTTTAGTGCCTCTCCGAACGATCATGAATCTTGAGGATAGTACTTACCACATTACGAAAGGAACAATTATTTGTTAATCTTAAAAAAAATGCTCGTTCACTGTTCCATCTGTGGAATTCCTTGGATATATTGTGAGTTCGGAGGGCATATATATTGACCCTAAGAAGGTCCAAGCCACTAAGGATTGGCCGGAACCAACCAACATACGAGATGTTCAGAGTTTTCACAGCCTAGCTACTTTTTACCGCCGATTTATTCAAGATTTTAGTAGTATCATGGAATCGATCACGGAGTTCATGAAGAAGGGTGATTCACATGGACCAAATCAGCCACTAGAGCATTTGAAACAATTAAATCACGAATGTCAGAAGCCCCTCTTTTGCATTTGCCAGATTTTAACAAGGTTTTTGAATTATCCTGTGATGCGTCTGGAGTTGGTATTGGCAATGTATTAAGTCAGGAGGGTCATCTTTTTGGGTATTTTAGTGAGAAGCTTGCAGAGCCGAAATTAAATTATTCTATTTATGATAGAGAGTTTTATGTGGTTATTCGATGCCTCCAACATTGGCGACATTATTTACTCCCTAAGGAGTTTGTTATCCTATCCGATCACGAGGTTTTGAGGTTTATCAATTAGCAAAATAAGGTCAGCCCCAGGCATGCTAAATGGGTCTCCTATCGTCAGGAGTACACCTTTATACTAAAACATCTTAAGGGAACTTCGAGTGGCAGACGCTCTTAGTCGTGTCTCGTTATCATTGTCTACGTTAGAGGTGAAAGTGATTGGGTTTGATAGGATTAAGGATGAGTACATTCATTTCCCGAATTTCAAGGAAATCTATTTATCCACGCAAAACAACTCTCCCACTACCATTTCAGACTATTATATTCGGGACTGTTTTTTATTTATGCATTCAAAGCTATGTATTCCTCGTTCTTCCTTACGCCATTTCATCATTTGGGAATTACATAGAAGAAGTTTAGGAGGTCATTTTGGTCGTGACAAGACCATTGCATTAGTGGAAGACAAGTTTCATTGGCCAGGCCTTAAGTCAATGGTTCATAAAAATATGGGAAGTTGTCGCACGTGCTAATTATCTAAGGGTAATAAAACGAATGCTGGACTTTACACCCCACTTCTGATTTCTTCCATTCTATGGGAAGATGTTAGTATGGATTTTATACTGGGTCTACCCGTCATATATAGACGTCATGATTCCATCGTGGTGGTAGCAGATCATTTTTCTAAAATAGCTTATTTTATCGCTTGTAATAAGACCGACGATGTGTCACATATTGCGAAATTATATTTTAAGGAAGTCGTTGCACATCGGGGCGTTCCCAAGATGATAGTAACTGATAGGGACATGAATTATACTAGTTATTTTTGGAAGACCCTTTGGCGGATTATGGGCACCAAACTCTTGTTTTCTTCGGCCTACCATCCCCAGACGGATGGACAAATGAAAGTGGTGAACAAAAGTTTGGGTAGTTTACTTCATTGTCTTATGGGTGACCACAACGGTACATGGGACCTCATCCTCCCCATGCTCAGTTAGTGTATAATAATTCGAAAAATAGGTCCACCTGTTTAACACTGAATGAAATCATGTACGGATATAAAGCACCAGTGTCACTTGACTTGATTCCGTTACATCCATCATATAAGTCAAGTCAATTTGCACAAGAATTTGCCTCTCATGTTCACAATTTACACAAGCACATTAATGAAGCGCTAACCACACAATATGCATCTTATCAATCTCATGCTAACTTACATAAGAGAGCATCTCACTTTAAGGTTGGCGATTTAGTCTTGGTGTGTCTCATCCCTGAATGGATACCTTCAGGCACCATAAAAGTTAGTGAATCAGCGAGCTGGACCTTTTCAAATTTTAAAGAAATTAGGAGAAAACACATATCTTTTGGAGTTACCCACTAATTGGGGAATTTCACCTATTTTCAATATTTCGGAATTAACGCCATATGTTTCTCCATCACTTTAATTATCTGATTATTCATTTGGTTCCACTGCATTTTCTAATGTGTTGGGGGGGGGGGGGAGGGGGTGAGCTTGTTTCCGGATCGCTCTCTCCATCGGTCTCCACTGGAGGTATGTTGAATGTTGATGTAGAAAAGTTTTCTCCTTCATTGGCAAATACGTTTCCAAGGTTCCCCAGGACCACCTTTTTGCCAGACAGGATCCTCAAAGATGAAGTGCTCTCCTCTCCAAGTGGTGATGTTCGTCGCTACTTGATACGATGGCATGATCGTCCGGCCTCCGATAACTCTTGGATTCCTGAATTGAAGGTGGTTCTTTTGTATGATGATCTTCTACGTTGGTACATACATGCCAACTCATCGGTGATGAGTACTTTTGAGCGGGGGAGGATTGATGGAGACAACGAACCCCTACATGTTGAAGATGATGACTACATGCTTACAAAAGATCCTTCTCCATCTCCAACCAAAGACTTGCGACACAGTGGTGACCTTGTGGAGCGATGCTACAATCTCCGCCCTCGGTGCAAGACGACTTATTAAAATTTATTTGAATTTCTATGATATTTTTAGTTGTAATTTCATTTTATGTTGTTTCAAAATTATGAACTTTGTTTTATTTTCTATTTGGGCTGCATGTAGCCAGATTATGTTGTAAGCCTATAAAAGGCTATCTCATGTTGAGGAATGTTAAGTTGATGAATGAAATTAAAACCCTAAAATTCTATCGAGAATTTTCCCACTTGCTCTCTCCCTCTTTAAGAAATTCGGCATCACCTCTCGTCCCTCTTTCTCCAAGCCGCCGGCCGCCCTAAGCCCCTTAGGGTCGGCCAACCTCCAAGCCGTCCCCTCTTCTCCACTTCAACACTCTCGGCCACCCCTCACCACCACCCTCTAGTTTTCTCCTCCCTCCAACCCGAGCAGCCCCTTCAAGCAAAGCCGACCAGCCCCTCCAAGCAAACCCGACCAGCCTTCTCTCCTTTAGTGGTTCCCGGCCAAGACGCATCTCAACATGGTTCCGTAGAATCAAATACGGCGTGAAGCGAAGATAGAGGGCGAGTTTCTCTCCATTCAGTGCGACTCCGGCGGAACCGTTTAAGAGCGAACCAAGTTAGTAAATCGGAATCATCTATTCCGATTGGGTAATGAAAACTTCCACCTTTTGTTTGTTTCCCTCTAGATTTTCTTGTGGTGGAATTACTTTAGCTTGATCTCTTGATATCGTTGGATTTATCGTGGTTTTCTCCGATTTGATTGTTGTTCATCTTAATTTCATTTAAGTTTGAGAGGATTGGCAAACCTCATTTTCTTTTTGTTGAGAGAGATCTTCCTTTTTCGATTCGTAAATTTTGGTGGATCTCCTTTGGTACAACATTCGCTCGATCGGACCGGGTGAGTCCTTTTAGCCTAAAAGAATATCGTCCTATAGCCTTTGTTCGATCTCAAACGGTGTGGTTTCCAGTACGTTAGCAATTAATTGATAAAATTGAATAAGATGTGTGTTGTGTTGAAAGTTTTGTGAGAACGTATAAACAGGACGTAGAGAGAAATGCGTGTTTATCCATAATTTTTCGGTGACAACGTGTGATATCGCATCAGCGCCGCCCATGATCTTGGGTTTTTAGGAGGAGGCGGCGACAAAGGTTGTTCACGGGTGTGCTTATTCTAGGTAGTAAGGGCCGGGGTCTCGCGATACGCGACAGCCACCGCCTTAGCACGAGCGAGCTTGCTAGAGGCGGCTCACGCACTCTCGTAAGGAGGGTGCAAGGGAATATCTCATTCACCTGTAGAAGGAGAGTTATAACAAAGAAAAAGAATGTAACAAGTAAAAATGGTAAGGAGCTAGTAGCTTACCTCCCTCGGGTGGGACGGGGGCAAGGCTATCCACGTTCCTGCGGAGGAAAGTGACTTCAAAGTTCTTCCCTTGGAAGAACCCGCACAGTTCGGCTTCGTGGCCCCCAGGCTAGGGGCGGTAGCTTGCCTCGTTCGGTTGTACCAATGAGAAAGGGATGTTGCTGATGTCGCCTCTGACGAACACAAACTTCTTAAGCCAATTATGGCTCTTCTTCACCATCTCGCGCACCTTGACATGGGTGCTGGAGAAATAGGCGGTTCCATCCTTATTCTCCCAGAAGGAGAACAGCTTGCGGAAGACCGCAAGGCTGAACTCGATCCGCTCCTCCCACAGGTAGCAAGCGAACCCGACCATGACGACCACCGAGTTGGGAGTCATTTGGCCAGGGATGACCCCAATGTACTTCAGTATAAGCCTGACTTTCGGCCATAGGGGAAGCCGGAGGCCCACATCAAAATGGGAAATGGGGATGGTGAGCTCCCCGATGGAAAGATCGTTAATCTTCTCCTGCTCTCCAGGTCCCCTCACCTCAAAGCCAGGCGGGATAAAGTTGCCGATCACGTCTATAAGTTCGGCCTCGGTGATGCTGGAAAAAGAGAAGGAGTGTTCAGAGAAGGTCTAGGTGCACTTACTTCGCCAATTAGCATCACCGCCACTGTCGCCCATCTCGTAATTAGATTGCCGAGCAGGACGCTGTAGTTCTTGCAAAGAGCGGGTGGGCCGGGAGTCACAGGAAGTGAAGAAAGTAGAAGGCCTTAAATGCGGTAAGTAGGAAAGGGCATCACGGCCTATTAATAGAAAAAGAAAGGGCAGGAAAACATCTCTTCGGTAGGAAATATGTGGATAACAAAAATATGCATGACACTTCGACATCCAGGCCCGCTACTAGTTCCTGCCAATCTGCCACAGCCCTACGAAAGTTATGCGGCAGCGAGCCGCGCTGACTCGCGTCCGCCAAAGTGACGGGCAAGCCCCACTGACTCGCATTTGCCAAAGAAGTGGGCGAGTCACGCTATTTCGCGTCCGATAGAGGGGAGAGCACGCCCAATAGCCTTGCATCCGCCTAAGGAGGGGGTAGGCAAGTAAGGGTACGTCATCCGCACCTGCCTATGGAAAGATAAACAGTGAAGCTATAAAAATAATATATAAACATAAGCCAATCGGTGGGCGAGAAGTCCCAAATGTTCACGAATAAGAGATAGTTTGATGTCCTTAGAAAATATGAATAAAAATTCATGGCCCTATCTCGCGAGATGATCCAAGATACAAGTGTGACCCATGCTTGGCGGCGAATAACGACGATGGGGCGGGTGGCTCAGTACTAGATCCACTACCACCTGCCCCTCCCCCATATCCCGAATCGGGGCGGCATACAAGGGTAGTAGTACTCGCGAACCGCGAATAGTTCCCGCTGAGCCAGGTCGACCTGCTCCTTGGCATGCCTGAGCCGTTCCTCTGCTCGCGTAATGTGCACCCCCGGAGAATTCGTCCCGTCACCGTCAGCTATAAGCCTTATGCCCTCCAGTACCGCGAACCACTCCTCCGCCTCGGCCTTATCCTTGTCCACCCTATCACAAACCTCCTGCAGCATCAGGGATTGCTTCTGGAATAACCGAGTCACCCGCCTCTTCATTCCCTCAGCATCCTACGGATCACCCAGGTACTCCGAGATATGTTCTGTAGAATGGGGAGGCGAGTATCCCCCACTAATGTCAACATCAGAAGAGGAGATCGTAGTGAAGCCTGCAAAAGCAAGATCAGGAAAAGGAGGCGGTCACAAGCAAGCAAGCGTATAAACTTACCGGGCTTTGGCATGTCCCTCGTGCTGGCATGCATGAGAGAAGTACCTGGCTGGCCCTGGAAGAGCTCACCTTCGAGAGCCGCAATAGATATCCCTAGCTCGGGGCTGGTTGGCAATGGAGGAATCGCAGGAGGGGGAGGCCCCAGCGTGGCGACCCGCTCAATTATCCATGAGGAGGATGCCAGGGAAGCGCTTTAAGATCTTCCGGGTGTGTGGTGGGACCTCCGTGCTGGAGCCTTGGGTCTATTCCTTGTGCTAAGTCTTTGATTGTTTGGCTTGTGAGAGAGAAGTAAGTGTGCGATCACCCCTTACCCAAGGGTTGAACTCCACAGAGACCGATTCTTCTGTTTCAACATCTTGGATAGAAGAGGACGTCACTTAACTTTTGGGTAAGGAGTTAGTGGTCGATGCTTCTAAACAAGTGCAGATGATTCAGGAGAGCATGGAGATTACTCAGGATCGTTTAGTGAAATATTTCAAAGCACGCCATAGAAAGATGGAGTTTGTAGTGGGCGACAAGGTCTACTTAAAGACCAAGCCGTTCAAAGGCGTTTCATAAATTCGGTGACTCAAGAAGTTGATTCTTAGGTATTTATGATAGTTTTAGATCACAGAGCACATAAGTGAAGCAGCATATTCGGTGGCGTTGTCCGTAGAGCTAAGTAGATTGCATGATATTTTCCACATCTTAGTGTTGAGGAAAGCTCTATTGGAGCCCAGTGAGGCGATTGAGTCAGCAATAATGCTTGTAGACGAGGATTTGAGGATGATAGTTCGTCTGATTTGTGTGGAGCATTTTAAAACCAGACATTTGTGGAATAAAAAAAGTCATTCTCATGAAGGTGAATTAAAAGATAGTAGGTGAGACAAATTCTCTTGGGAGCGTGAGCATATGACGTGGAAAGACTTCCCATAATTTGTTGCATCATGTGCGTATTTCTTGTTAAGTAATCTAATTTCAAGATGAAATTTTTTTAAGGTAGTTGGTGTTATAACATCCCAATATTTCATTGGTTGGGAAATATAAATGTCTTGGCTAGTGGAAGCATAAAGCTAGCGCGATATGGTAGATTACCATTGGTTATTGCTTTTTTGTCCCGTCTAGTCGACATAAGCTATGCTGATGAGTTGTATCGACGAGAGAGGCCAACAAAAGTTATCATGGAGCGGCAGTAGCTACTGTCATCCGATAGGTTATTTTTAGTCAACATTGGCTATGGTGACTAGAGAAGTGTGTTGTCGAGAGGTAACGCCGCGCGGTAGTGGTACCATTGGCAGTAGGCATATCGACGAGAAGAATGTCTTATTGGTGAGAAGTGTGTTGCTCAAGTCGACATGAGATAGAGAGAATTTTTAGGGCTGGAGCTACTGTGGTGTGGTCAGGGTGGGGGGGGGGACTGACATAACCAAATCCGTATATCTATGATTTCAGGTCATTTAGTCTACTTGGGACTTGATCTAATGGCCTAGATCAGTTCGTTTGTGAACCCTAAAAGGGACAGAGACCTTAATCTTTGTCATTTTCATCTCCATAGATGTCTTGCATCTAGGGTGTGCAAGAGGAAGTGTGGGATGAAGAAAACCTAGTTTCCTCCATTAGAAGAGCTTCAGAGCTCCGTTCAGCAATCTGAGACTGATAGTGCGGAGAGGGCTTGAAGGTTCATATTTTCATCTGTATTATTCAAGTTTTCCATTGCGAGGAAAAGGTTCCATAATGTAACATCTTTCCTTCCGATCTTAGGATGAGTGCATGACATATCTTCTCTTTTATGTCTTATTTTCTCCATTTTTGGCACTAGATCTCTCAAATGAGAGGGATTTGGGTTGTCTTGATTCAAAGAGAACCACTGATTGGATAAAGTCTGTCCTTGGTATGACTTGCATTAGAAATCCATTTCGTTAGAGATTAGGCATGATGGGTGAAGCCAAAATCATGGTTGATGGTCTGAATCAGTTTTGTTGATTGGCATGCATTTATTGTTTGTGTTAGAAATGTGATTGTGGAAAAAACGTTGTTGTAATACCTTTAAATTTTGTGTGATAACAAATGGTAATTTTACGGCGAGAGATGCGCATAGTGATAACGATTATGTGAATTGTGGAATCCACTTATATGTTAAGACATGATTTTGTCTTTGTGGTCAACTAGCTAGGCTCGTGATGTTGTGATTCATGTGCGAAGGGCGTCTCAACAAGTCAAGTTCCCTTTTGTGTAACTGATGAGAATGACTATGCTTATGAACAAGCCTGATGTTTTGATCATTCATATGTTGGTGAGGTCTAATCTAGAGTTTTTACCATCGATTATGACAGCTTGGTGTAACCGACGAGAATGGCTATGTTGATGGACAAGCCCGTTGGTTGAGCATCCATATGTGGGTGGGGTCTCAGCGAGAGTTCTCAAAATAAGTTTATATATCGTTAGAGAAATAAGAGTACCCATGTTGTTATGGTTGTTGTGATGTGTTGTTGTGCGATGATGTTCTAGGAATGTTATATGGTGCCCTGGGGGGGACCCAGTTTACATACATGTTGCATTTATAGACCCCATTTTTTTCTTGCTCGACGTAGAAGTGTGTTTATTGACTATGACATAATCTGTTAGCCTTTTATGTTCAAAAACTTTATTTCATTTCCATGCAAATAGTTGACTTTCAAGGTGATGTAGTTTCCCGGGGTACGCTAGGATGGCCATGAGGAGGGGTGTTGTTATGGTCAACCCTAGATGACCCTTATAATACTGCTTCATTTATGTTGGTTTCAGGGAAAGGATCGCAAGCGGGAGCTAACTCGTTTGCAAAAATGTCTTATGCCTCATGAAGTAAACCTCCTCCTATTTTTGACTTTATTACTATTTCTTTTGCTTTATTCTCTCTTGCATACTGAGGTAGTTTATGAGCTTTGCTACTCTGGTTTTGACGTGATGTATTGATGATTTGAACGATTATGTTATATGGCCATAAAGCCGAACCTCTTCGATGTAGATGTGGACAACTTTTGGGCTTGTTTTGTATGTGTTCGCTATGTGTACTCATGTTAGATATTGGAAAAAGTTCATGTTTCATCTTGTAATGCTAAAATCGTGACGACTTTATGCTTTGGGGGGTACCGAACAGACCCATATATATGGCTATTATATAGGCGGCATTACAACCTTCACGTTCACTGAACACTCATAACACGTACTCACTAAATGCTCAGAACACTTACACACTCATTGCGCTTAGAACACCTAGATGTTCACTGTATGCTCAAAACACTTGCACGCTAACTACGTGCTTGTGACACCTACATGCTTACTGTGCGCTCAGAGCACTAACACACTAATTATGCGTTTAGAGCATTTACATGCTAACCACACACTTAGAATACTTAAGCATTCACTACACGCTCATAATACCTATACGCTCACTGCGCCCTCAGAACACTTATGCGTTAACTAAGTGCTCAGAACACTTATGTGCTAACTCCGTGCTCAGACGGCTGAAGCATTCACTACGTACTCATAACACCTACGCACTCACTACGTGTTGAAACTGAGACTCGGCTTCTGTGGAGTTCGAACACTTGGGGAAGGGGTGACCGCACACTTCTTTTAACGAGCTTGACTGACTGAAGACTTAGAATTAAAACCGACCCAAGGCTCCAGCACGGAGGTCCTACCACACACCCGGAAGATCTTAGAGCGCTTTCCTTCCTTAGCCTATGTTGAGCTAAGGGCACCTCAGAAAGCGCAAGATGATCTGGGAATTAGAAAACTGGAAAGCTTGCCTTCTGAGGTACCCCCCTTGGGTTTAATTATAGTTTTCTGAATCTAGCCTGCAAATAGGTCAACTCCGCTGTTCTGAACGGTTATATGCAGCCCAAAGTGAGTTTGTCAACAACAAAACTCCGCTATTCTGAGGAGCTAAATGCAGACCTAATCATATTTGGCAGACCAAATTATATTAACCATGTGATATTTGCACACCACTCAGAGGGGGAAATCGGGACCAACTCGCCATTCAACAGGGCAGACGTGGATTGGCTTGCACAGCTCGCCTCCCTCTTAAGGCGAGTGCGAGCCAGGCTCCTGCGACTCGCCTTCCCCTTACACGGAGGCGTTGTTGCGTTTTACGGGATGGCACGACAGTTGTGCACGCAGCGAAAATAAAGAACAAGAAAACCCAAAAGAAGTTTGGATCTAGCAATGGACATGTATCAAGAAGAAAATGTTGTAAATAAAATTCACCTCCGCGGGATTAAGTCTATACTCAACCTAGATGCTCTAGGAGATCAGCCGATCACTTTGCAGCTACAGTCCCTAGTGCAGAATAGTGTCTGCACCTTCACAGGAAGTCCACACGTATGGTAGAAACTGTAGAGTCTTGTCGTACAAGATCTAGGTCAGGAGAGAAAGCACTGCACCTTCACGTACTGCTAGGTCCGTTACAGAAGAGGCGGCAACGACACTCACCAAAATCAGGCTAAGCGATAGTGATTGGATCAGCAGAGGCGGAACAACTTCCGTTGGCCTTTAGGTCTCGGGATATCGCACAGTGCGGCTTGTGTGCAACCCATCAAAATCGATCCAGTTCTAGTTCTGGTTCCCATAATGAGAAACCCTAAAATTCTTCTATTTATACACAAAGGAATAAACAGAATACCCCATCGCTATTTGCAGACCCAGGACCTAGAATCCAGAAATTTGACCAAACAACCCTTGTCTCGACGATTCATCGAGTATCCATTACATATTCGACGAATCGTCGAGTATCCATAAGATTGATGTAGGGTTATCCGGAAACGGAGATCTCCGTGAAGCTAACGCTCTCCCTACGCACAACACGTCGTAGATCTACCGCACCTACACAACACCCATCGCCCACAATATTTCCTCGTCACAAAACGCAGCACAAACAACAAAGGAGGAATGGTCGACTCGAAAACAACGATCGGAAATTTGAGTCGGATTATTCCCCAAGAAAACACAAAGGTTGCCACTCCTTTTTGAGAGCAAGACCAAGGCTATAGGCCAAGATCCGCTCAAGCAAATAGGATCCACCCGATCCGGAAATAAAAGCCTTGCAACGGCGATTTCGATTCAAAACTTGCAGCGATTAAATTAAAGATCCGGAGAAAACGATGAGCGAAATCCACCACAACTAAAGTGAAGAAATCACACAAGGGAGGGGAAAGAGATAACCCAACCGGAAAACGTTCACACGAGATAACTGTGGGAGAATCACTCTCTCCACGGATCCACCGACGTCACACCAAATGGTTTGCAACCTTCTTCCAAGGAGTCGCACCGAAGGAAGCCACGCCGGAGTCGCACCGAACGGGGATGGAGGAGGCAAGGCTTGGCTTCACACCAAAGGGGAGGGGGCGGCTATGGACTTCTCCATCGTGACCGAAATTTCCACAAGGGGTTTTGTTTTTTAGGTTTCTTTCCAATTGCTTTAACTCTTCATGATAGCCTCCTTTAAATAGGAGTTACAAATAAGCCTTAGCCCTTCATGATGGAGATTTAATCTCATCCATCCGAATGGCTAATAGGAGTTACAAATAAGCCTTAGCCCTTCATGATGGAGATTTAATCTCATCCATCCGAATGGCTAATTGCACACCAAAACTAAAATAGTTCAAATTAAAAATACAACAACACATGCAATGAATATAAAATTATCACATAAGCATAGGATAATTTTATATTCCAATTATAAAATAAAGTGCACGAAAAGGAAATAAATAAAACTAAGGCATTGCCGTGGCGGTAGCACGGCGCGGGCGGAGGTTGTAGCGTAGCCGTCCGTTAGCGTCATCGTGCCGCCTCACGTCCTTGAGTCGTATGGCCTTAGCAACCGGATCATCAACAACATCATCAGCATCGTCTTCAACTGGTGGAGGAGGGGCCGCGCCATCAATCCTCCCCCGCTCAAATGCACGCATCTCCGTTGCGTGGTCCAAGCGATAGCGGTGAAGGAGAGCGGCATCCAAACTTTGCAGCTCCGTCTCGAGTACCCAAGAGTCATCCGAAGGGGGCCGATCACGCCAACGGATGAGAAAGCGGTGGGTGTCGCCATCAGCAGTGGTAACAGGCTCAGCATCAAGTATCATCTCTGGAGTGGAGAACGTCCGTGGAAACCTGGGGAACATATTAGCAGTAGGCAGGAAAGAAGGCAATTTACCATCCGATGATATACCTGTGGGGACCGAAAGAGAGAGATCATCTGTACTACCACTCCCCAACCCATGAGAATTTTTAGTGGGAGAAGAAGACGACAAAGAAATCAACTCTTGTGGTGGTGACACAAACATCGTTAAATTCGAAACATTAAAAATGGGGGAGATACCCCAATCAGTAGGCAAGTACAAAACGAAAGCGTTGTCACCTAGCTTTTTAATAATCCGAAAAGGGCCGGCGCGCTTTGGTGCTAACTTTTTAACGGTGCCAGTTGGCAAGCGTTCGGGAACCAAACGGACTAAAACTAGATCGCCAATTTTGAAGTCTGATACTCTCCTATGTAAATTAGCGTGCGCTTGATAAGAGTCGTATTGCGTAGTCAAGGTGTCCCGTATACGTGCGTGTAAATCATGGATGTGCTGGGCGAAGGATTGTGCAAACTGACTTGCCTTGTACGTTGGGGGCAACGACACCAAGTCAAGCAGCACAGGAGCCTTATACCCGTGGACAATCTCATTTGGAGACAGACCCGTAGACCGATTCTTGGAATTATTGTAGGCTAATTGGGCATGGGGAAGGAGAAGATCCCAAGTGCTCTTGTGATCACTCACGAGGCATCGTAACAAATTTCCTAAGCTCCGATTAACCACTTCCGTCTGCCCATCAGTTTGGGGATGATAGGCAGAGGAAAACAATAATTTCGTTCCCATTAATATCCAAAGAGTCTTCCAAAAATAACTAGTGAATTTTACGTCCCTATCCGATACTATGGTCTTTGGCACTCCACGGTGACTAACGACTTCTTTAAAATAAAGTTTAGCGACGTGAGACGCATCATTCATCCTACTGCACGGGATGAAATAAGCCATCTTTGAAAACCTATCCACAACTACAAAAATTGAGTCGTGACGGCATAGGGTAACGGGAAGGCCTAATACAAAATCCATACTAACGTCGACCCAAGGCATGGAAGGAATAGGCAAGGGTGTATATAATCCTACGTTGGTTTTACTACCCTTAGATAACTGGCATGTGCGTCAGCTACTCACTACCTGTCCCACCATAACCTTCAGTTTTGGCCAATAGAATTTGTCTTCGACTAACGTAATGGTCTTATCTCTACCGAAGTGGCCACTCAACCCTCCGCTATGCAACTCCCATAAAATATGTAGTCGTAACGATGACTGTGGAATACATAGTTTCCCGTTCCTAAACAGGTAACCGTCCTTGATGACGTAGGCAGATATCGTCGTGGGGGAGCTATCTTGGGCAGAAAGATAGAAGTCCTGGAAGTCAGGACACGTGGCGTACTCATCCTTAATCCGCTCAAAGCCTATAATATGTACTTCCATAGAGGTGAGTAAAAGCGTAAGACGACTAAGGGCGTCCGCGACTCGGTTATCGGCTCCCTTAAGGTGCTTGAGATTAAACGTGTAGCCTTGTAAGAAAGATACCCACTTAGCGTGTCGTGGGCTGATCTTATGCTGGCCGTTGATGAAACGTAGAGCCTCATGATCGGAGAGGATCACAAACTCCTTGGAGAGGAGATAGTGCCTCCAATGGTGTAGACATCAGACTACAACATAAAATTCCCTATCGTAATTGGAATAGTTCAGTTTAGGGCCGGACAACTTCTCGCTAAAATAACTAACGGGATGGCCCTCCTGGCTCAAGACACCTCCAATCCCGACCCCAGACGCATCGCATGTGAGCTCAAAGACCTTAGCAAAGTCAGGTAGACGTAAGACAGGTGCCTCCGTCATAAGCTCTTTGATTCGTTCAAAAGCATGGGTGCCGGACTTCGTCCACGTAAACTCTCCCTTCTTCATACAGTCCGTGATAGGCGCCATAATACTACTGAAGTCTCGTATGAAACGTCGATAAAACGTGGCTAACCCATGGAAACTACGCACCTCACGTAGGGTGGTTGGCACGGGCCAGTCCTTAATGACCTGAACCTTGCCCGGATCAACTCGAATACCCTCAGAGCCGACTATATAGCCTAAGAACTCTACCTCCGAGACATAGAAAGTGCATTTCTTAAGGTTAAGAAATAACGTCTCCTTCCGCAGGGTGGAAAGGATCACTCTCATGTGGGAGATGTGCTCGGTAGTAGAGGTGCTATAAATCAGAATATCGTCAAAGTAGACGACAACGAACTTTCCCATAAATGGCTGAAAGATGTGTGTCATCATCCGGGAGAAGGTACTAGGGGCATTGGACAACCCAAAGGGCATCACAAGCCATTCGTACAGACCATCCTTCGACTTAAATGCCGTCTTCCACTCATCGCCCTCTCGTATCCTAATCTGGTGATAGCCACTCCGAAGATCTAATTTGGAGAACACGGTGGCTCCAGACAAGACATCCAACAAATCATCTAGGCGGGGAATGGGGAACCTATACTTGATGGTGATTTTGTTGATAGCCCGGCTATCAACGCACATCTTCCATGTACCATCCTTCTTGGGGGCAAGTAGGGCTGGTACAGCACATGGACTCATACTAGTCCGAATAAAACCCGTCGCTAGCAAGCCCTCGATCTGAGACTGCAACTCTAGGTGAGTCGCGGGGTGGAGTCGATAATGGGGCTGATTTGGCAAGGAAGACCCCGGGATGAGATCTATCGCATGCTGGATATTCCTAAGCGGGGGTAACGTGGACGGCAACTCATCCGGGTACACGTCCCTATACTCCTCCAACAGTACCAGTAACTCACTAGGTAGCTCATCCAAAATGCTAGAATCGGGCTTCGCACTCAAGAGGACTAGCGCATACATAATTCCATCAAAGAACGGATCTCTCTCAAACTCTTTCCTACCAACGAGATTCAACGTTTTCCGTTCTACCGGGATAGTGGTGTCCTTAGCCAAGACTACGGGCTCCTTTGGGATGGTCGGCTTCAAAGTGATGGTTTTGCCATTGAATTTGAACTCATAAGTGTTGGCTCTACCAAAATGTGTAACATCACGGTCGTATAGCCAAGGGGGGCCTAACAACACATGGCAAGCGTCCATCGGAAGGACATCACACCACACCTCATCAATGTAGGATTTGAATGAGAGTGGGACCAGGCTCGCTTGGTAACGGGTACAGAGAGCTTGTTGATCCAAGCGACCTGGTATGGGGTCGAGTGTGGTTCCGTGACCAAGGACATACGTGCTACGGCGTTCTCAGATATGACGTTCACGCAGCTACCACTATCAATAATCAGCTTGCAAAGTTTCTCGCCACTCTTAAAAATCAGAGAAAATATGCTCGTCCTCTTCCAATCATCTAATGGACGAGGAGTGGTCAAAATACAACGCATCACCATAAGGGGGTGATCGTCCTCTAAGTCACTAGGGACTCCTTCGTGGTCACTCTCTTCTGCGGCCTCGTATACATAATCGTCAGGGTCGGTAGTTGGCTCTAACAAGGCTAGAGTTTTTGTCTTTGTTGGGCATTCGTAGGCATAGTGGCCTTGAATGCCGCAAGAGTAACAAGTGGTGTTAGCCTTGCTAACCTTCCCGATAGGGACACGCTCACTCGAAGGGTTCTTGGACTTCCTAGCGGTGATCACGATTGACTTCGACTCAGTAGATTTAAACTTTCCCTTATTAGGATATGTGGAAGAAGATGCCCCAGTGGTGGACTTGTGCTTCGCATGAGCTTAACGGGAGTGAGCCTTAGAGGCTAGGTGTTTTTCAATATCCAAGGCGGCATTGAAAGTCGTGCTCAAGTCCGTATGCCCATATCGCAAGAGCTTCCTTTGGATATCGGGGTTAAGGCCCTTTCGAAATCTTGATAAAGTGACTTCGGGAATCTCCCTAAGGTCACATCGCACCATTCGGTCCTTAAGTTCACCCATATATTCAGCTACCGAGCTTGAGCCCTGCCGCAGAGTGGCAAGCTCATCGAACATCTGTGTCCGATGGTACGCGGGAACGTACTGATCGGTCAACAGGTTCTTCATTACTGACCAACCTATAAAGGGGGCTCCGTGTCCGGTTCCTAATCTTCGCTCCTCATTCAGCCAGAACGTCTTTGCACGACCTGTTAACTTCATCCGGGCAACTTGGACCTTTTGGGGATCCGTCAGGTTGTGCCACTCGAAGTAACACTCCATATCCACAGTCCAGTTAAGGAAGATTTGGGGGTCTCCCATGCCATCATACGTGGGGGCATTTATCTTAATGGCCCTAGTAATGTCAAAGTCTTGCTCGGGGCGGTGTCCCCTAGGGGGCACCCGTGGGGAGTCCCCATCAGAATCCGAATCAGAGTTATGTTGGTGCCGGTTGGGCCGGTCAACATTAACGGGTGGCGGGGGTGGCCTAGCTTGGTTTTGTAGGATCTGGGCTAAGACGTTCCTAAGCTCAGCCATTTCAGCACGAAGACCCTCTATAGCCGCGGTGTTGGGATCACCATGCTCGTTCGCAGCCATACTAGACGTAGACGGGGTTGCGTACTCCGTTCCTAGCCTTGTGCGCATTCAGGTTTGGGAGGCCCCGGGCAAGATGAATTTTCCTAGGGCTGTAGCTATATTGAAAATAAGATATTTTTATGTATTCCCAAAGTGAATAACACTTAGATCGTTAAAAATTTGTTTTTTTTGAAATTTTGCTGAAAAATAAAGATTTCAGCCCGCTATTGGCAGACCACAGAAAATAATTTTTTTGATTTTCTAACGATCCGATCTCCAACAAGGAACGCAGAGAGGATGTTTGCAACGTGAAAGTTGAAACGACCGCCTCTAATACCAAATTGATGTAGGGTTATCCGGAAACGGAGATCTCCGAGAAGCTAACACTCTCCCTACGCACAACACGTCGTAGATCTACCGCACCTACACAGCACCTATCGCCCACAATATTTCCTCGTCACAAAACGCAGCACAAACAACAAAGGAGGAATGGTCGACTCGAAAACAACGATCGGAAATTTGAGTCGGATTATTCCCCAAGAAAACACAAAGGTTGTCACTCCTTTTTGAGAGCAAGACCAAGGCTATAGGCCAAGATCCGCTCAAGCAAATAGGATCCACCCGATCCGGAAATAAAAGCCTTGCAACGGCGATTTCGATTCAAAACTTGCAGCGATTAAATTAAAGATCCGGAGAAAACGATGAGCGAAATCCACCACAACTAAAGAGAAGAAATCACACAAGGGAGGGGAAAGGGATTACCCAACCGGAAAACGTTCACACGAGATAACTGTGGGAGAATCACTCTCTCCACGGATCAACCGGCGTCACACCAAATGGTTTGCAACCTTCTTCTGAGGAGTCGCACCGAAGGAAGCCACGCCGGAGTCGCACTGAACGGGGATGGAGGAGGCAAGGCTTGGCTTCACACCAAAGGGGAGGGGGCGGCTATGGACTTCTCCATGGTGGCCGAAATTTCCACAAGGGGTTTTTTTTAGGTTTCTTTCCAATTGCTTTAACTCTTCATGATAGCCTCCTTTAAATAGGAGTTACAAATAAGCCTTAGCCCTTCATGATGGAGATTTAATCTCATCCATCCGAATGGCTAATATGAGTTACAAATAAGCCTTAGCCCTTCATGATGGAGATTTAATCTCATCCATCCGAATGGCTAATTGCACACCAAAACTAAAATAGTTCAAATTGAAAATACAACAACACATGCAATGAATATAAAATTATCACATAAGCATAGGATAATTTTATATTCCAATTATAAAATAAAGTGCACGAAAAGGAAATAAATAAAACTAAGGCGTTGTCGTGGCGGTAGCACGGCGCGGGCGGAGGTTGTAGCGTAGCCGTCCGTTAGCGTCATCGTGCCGCCTCGCGTCCTTGAGTCGTATGGCCTTAGCAACCGGATCATCAATAGCATCATCATCATCGTCTTCAACTGGTGGAGGAGGGGCCGTGCCATCAAAGATACACAATGAACTCAGCGCTAGCCTCATTTAATCAACCCTTAACTCGACGAAGGCATCAAGTGAACTCGACACTCTCAATGCTTTCAGTGCCAAACTCGCAGAATCAACACTTGACTCTACGAAGGCATTGAGTGGACTCAACACACTCAACGCCTAAGTGCCAGATTCGTCGAGTCAACCTTTAACTCGACAAAGTCGTTAAGCGAACTCAACGCACTGAACGCCCGAGACTCAGACTCATCAAATCAACTCCTTTACTCAACAAAATTGTCAAGTATACTCAACACACTCAATGTTTAAGTGGCATACTCGTCGAATCAATACTTTGACTCGATGAATTGTTGAGTAAACTCAACACACTCAAAGCCATCATTTGACAAGTCAACACTTGACTTGACGAAAGCGTTAAGTGGTCTCAATGTACTCGATGCTTCCAAAGCCTGGCTGAGCCAAGTCTTTTCAACTCATCATATGAGCATAGTCAAACTAAGCCAATCTCCCAATTTCTCCAAACGTTCTTATGAGCGACCCTGATAGGCTCATACTACGTTGGCAGTGAGGCTACATACTTGAGCACTTCCAGATTACAACAGTAATACCAAAAGTCTCCCACTTGATCTTGAAAGTATCAAACAAAAGCTTCACAAATAATGAGCGACATCTAGCAATACATCATTGCTCCCCCAGCAATAAGAGTTTAAAACTCATAAGCCATAGTGACCAGTGTATCAGTGTTGTCATATCCCTTCATCCCTTGCATTCGGATAGAACTAGAGGTATAGATCGGGTAACCCTCATAATTGTTCAATCACAGTTTCCTGATCTAGAATGGACTTCCAGAAATTGGTGAGCCCAATATCATATATTGACTCAACCAAGCATGACCATGCATTTCTTAGTCCCATTCCATCAAGGGGCAAATGCATGCCACTCCTGTCATATAGGAGGACAAATCCCATCTCTGCTCACACGCAAATATCCAAATGATTCGTAACGTACCCAATAAACACCTTTATCATCCAACTTTCTCAAGACTGTACTTTTGATAACATCAAAGCATGCTCTTCCTCACTCGATGAATGTTGTAACTTCAGGTCAAAGGATTACAAACACCATTGCCACTTGAGCCATACTTGTGACACATTCATATAACAATCCACAAAGTATTATCATGGTGGGTCTGTCCAGTACAACTTGCTCACTAACAAATACCCATATGATGACTTGATATCACAATATTATGACCTGTGAGAACACGTCATCAGTCAACGCACATGCTAGTCTTATCGTGTCATCATCGCCCTTAGCTTCTAAGATGACACTCGATCGGGGATCATTTAAGAATGAAGCTTCAAATAACACAGGCTCTCACATTCAAGTCACCACTTGACTCATATGGAAGCAAACATTCTAAGGGAATTTATTACGTTAAATCAATCTGTCATAATAAAAATGAATTTACAAATAAAAGAACTTGCCAAAATATATAAATGAAATGTATACAGTACTCTATTCATCAAATACGTTATTACAACCAACAAATATACAATCCACAAGACTCAAACTAGAGTTGATCATTCAGGTATCATATACTCATAGATCTAACATGACCATCATGCTTTAGCTTTGCGAGAGGCTTAGTTAGTGGATTCATAATATTCTCCTCAGTTGGCACTCTGCTAATGCTCACATCTCCTTGATCGACAATCTCTCGAATAAGATGGAACCACCGAAGTATGTGCTTGGAGCGCTGATGAGATCTAGGTTCCGAAGCAAGTGCAATTGCACCGTTGTTGTCACAGTAGAGAACTACAGGATGAACAATGCTAGGAACTACATCTAAGTCGCAGATGAATTTCCTAATCCATACAAACTCCTTCGCTGCATTTACAATGGCGATACACTCAGCCTCAGTTGTAAAATCGACAACTGTCTCCTGCTTGGAACTCTTCCAGGTAACAGCACCTCAATTTAGACAAAATATGAACCATAACTGAGACTTTTGAGTCGTCCATATCAATTTGGAAGCTAGCATCTGTGTAACCCCTTACAATGAGCTCTTCCTCTCTGGCAAATACTTAGAACGTATCTTTAGTCATTCTCAAGTACTTTAGGATATTCTTAACGGCTATCCAGTGACAATCACCGGGATCAGAATGATACCTGCTAGTCATGCTCAAGGAATAAGAGACATTAGGTCAAATACATATCATTGCATACATGATTGACACAATTACCGTAGTATATGGAATCAAATTCATGCGGTCCTTATCTTCACAAGACTTAGGACACAGGTCCTTAGAGAGACTCACACCATGAGATATGGGTAAGAATCCTTTCTTGTACTCAAGCATGTTGAACTACTTCAACACCTTATCAATGTACGTACTTTGGGTCAAACCCAACAACTTCTTTGATCTATCTCTATAAATCTTAATACCAAGTATATAAGTCGCTTCACCCAAGTCCTTTATAGAAAAGTAGTTCCCTAGGTTGTTCTTAACAACTTGTAGGGTCATTTTGTCATTCTCGACCAGTAGTATATCACCTACATACAATATCAGAAAGATAATAATGCTCCCACTAATCCATTTGTAAACAGACGGTTCATCCTTGTTCTTGATAAAACCAAACTCTTTGATCTTTTCATCAAAATGAAGATTCCAACTTCGAGAATCCTGTTTTAATCCATAAATGGATCTCTGCAGCTTGCATATTTAAGTGGCTTCACTTAGAGATACAAAACCCTCGTGTTGTGTCATATACATTTCCTCAAGGAAGTTTCCATTTAGGAAAGCCATTTTGACATCAATCTGCCAGATCTCGTAGTCATAATACGTAGCAATAGCAAGCAGAATTCTAATGGACTTAACCATGACAATAGGGGAAAAGGGTCTCATCATAATCAATACCATGAATTTGCTTGAAATCCTTAGCCACCAGTCGCCCCGTGAATGTCTGTACATTCCCATCCACGTCGGTCTTCTTCTTGAAGACCCACTTGTACCCTATAGGTCATACCCCTTCAGGTGGTTCCACCAAGGTCCAACCTTGGTTTTCATACATAGAGTCTATTCCAGATTTCACGGCCTCAAGTCACTTCTCAGAGTCCGGTCCACTCATAGCCTCTTGGTAGGTTGCATGCTCATCACTATGATCCATAAGCAACATATTACCTATTTGAGACACGAGAAATCCATATCTCTCAGGCTCAAATCTTGGTCTACTAGATCTATGTGGAACTTGTGTTTCCTGAGCAGGCTCTCCAGCTACAATAACTTATAGTACTGGTTTAGGTTCCAATTCCGGTTCATTTACTGTTTGCGGTTCTTGAACCTCTTCAAGTTCTACCTTGGTTGTCTTTCTATTTAAGAACTCTTTCTCAAGAAAGACACCAATCCTTGCGAGAAACATTTTGCCCTTGGACGGTAGGTAGAAATAGTACCCTTTAGTTTCCTTAGGATAACCCATAAGATAACACTTATCTGACTTGGGTTCCTGCTTGTCAGGTATTTGACGTCTCACGTATGCCCCATAGCCCCAAATATTAATGAACAACATACTAGTATGCTTCCCAGTGCATAACTCATACGGTGTATTTAGAACCACTTTCGTTGGAGCACAATTTAGTGTAAAGGTAGCAATTTCTAGAGCAAAACCGCAAAATGAAACAGGAAGATCTGCGTGACTCATCATTGACCGTACCATGTATAACAGAGTATGATTCCTCCACTCAGACATACCATTATACTGCAGTGTTCTAGGTGGAGTGAGCTGTAATACAATATCACACTCTTTCAGATGATCACGAAACTCATGACTTATGTATTCGCCACCTTGATCAGATCAGAGTGCTTTAACCTTCTTACCCAGCTGGTTCTCTACTTCATTCTTAAACTCTTTGAACTTTTCAAAGGTTTTGAAATTGCACTTCATAAGATACACATATCCGTATCTACTGAAATCATCAGTAAATGTAACAAAGTAGAAATATCCACCTCTAGCCATAGAACTCATGGGTCCATATACATCACTTTATACTATACTCAAGAGATCATCAGCCCTCTCATTGAAACCAGTAAAAGGGGCCTTATTCATCTTGCCTAACAAACTGGATTCACATCTCTCAAATGATTCATAATCAAATGAGTCCAATAGTTCATCTCTATGGATCTTGGGTATGCATTTCTCATTTACATTGCCCAAATGACAATGCCAAAGGTACGTAGGGTTCGAGTCATTTATTTTTAGTCTTTTAGTATTCTCTATATTATAGATCTGATGGTCTAAGTTCAAAACATATAAATCATTTTTATTTGGGCTATACCATAACAAACATCATTCTTAAATATAAAACAACAATTGTTCTTAATAATAAAGGAAAATCCAATCATGTCCAAACATGAAATAGATATAATGTTTCTAGAAATGGAAGGAACATAATAACAATTATTTAGTTTTATTACAAGCCCACTGGGCAAATAAAGACAGTAAACACCCATGACGACAACAACAACTCTTGCTCTATTGCCAACACATAGGTCTATCTCCCCTTTACTCACCATTCTTCTCCTTCCCAGTTCCTGCATATTTATACAAATGTGAGAATCACATCTGGTATCTAATACACAGGATGAAGGAGCAAAAATATTTATCTCAATAACATGAATACTAAAAGCAGAAGTCATACCTCCATTCATCTTATGTAGACCCTCAATGTACGAAGGATAATTCCTCCTCCAATGACCAGCCTTGCCACAGTGGTGACATTTCCCTTCTTTCGCAAAGCCTTTCTTCTTCAGTGCTGAAGACTTGGGCTCCAAAGCAGACTTAGGTCCTACCTTCATCTTCTTGAAGCCCTTGCCCTTACCCTTGACTTTATGCACCATCAATATGGGGATACCAGGCTTGAACTTCATCATATTGATCTCGACAATTCTCAATATGCCTAGGAGCTCGGACAGTGTCTTGTCTATTTCATTCATGTTATAGTTCAAGATAAATTGCTCAAAACTGTCCAACAATGATTGCAGGATCAGGTCTGTGACCAACTCTTGGCCTAGAGGGAAGCCTAGTCTCTCAAGGTTCTCTATATACCCAATCATCTTGAGTATATGAGTACCTACTAGGTCCCGAGCTCCCATCTTACACTAGAACAACGCCTTAGAGACGTCAAACCTCTCTTGACGAGCTTGCCCTTGAAACATTTTCTTGATATGCTCGTCAATATCCTTGCAACACATGTTCTCATGTTGCTTTTGGAGCTCAGAGTTCATGGTTGCCAGCATGAAGCATTCGACATCTAAGGAGTCATCAAGATACTTCTTATAAGCATCCTTATCAGCACGGGGCACATTCTCGACAAATTCTCAGGGGATTCCTCCTCCAAAACATAGAGCTTGCGCTCTTGCTTGAGAATAATTCGCAAGCTCCTGTACTAGTCCAAATAATTCATAACACTCAGCTTCTCCTTCTCAAGGATGGCTCTGAGGGATAGGGTGGAGTGTGAACCACTTGCCATGAAAATTCTACAAGGATCAATGCAATGTAAAATCAGTACTACATTTCAAAATATATTTTATTTAATTCAATTTGGGCTTTAATCAAAATACTCCCACTATTTTTATCAAACTGATAACCCTCGATATCAATTCGATGAGTTTATGCGAGTAAATCTCTTAGTGGACTAGATCCATATTTCACTAATGCTATGAGTCAACTTTGGCTTTTCTCTCACAACGCAACTATTTAGGTAGGCAATGCTCGCCAATTGCATCACAATGCAACTCCTGTATGGCTAGTGAATAACTCTTTATTTGCACCCATCATATGGTGCATGCCAACCCTATGCCTCTAGGCACTCAACCTTTGAGGTCACCCAGTTAAGTTTGACCCGATGTCGATAGTGGGATATCACAATTATCCGCTCACACCCTTACCAAGATAGATTAATGCACCTTGTTGTGACAAGCCCACACTTCATCGATTGAGGCAAGAAGAGTGTCATCCATCAGAAGGCATCCGAACACTTAATATGCCTTAAGGGATTTTAAAGAATTGATTAACACTTAATCATGGTTAACTATTAACCAATGTGCACTTTTCACAAATCAAAATAACAACAATAATAATGCAAGTGCATCCCAGATGTGCACAAGAAGGATCATCAATACTTTATGAATTGGGATAAATCTGAACATTAAGAACCCTTCTAAATATTCAGATTTACAAGTACTGGAGATGAGCAACACTAACTCTACTTACACAGTAGACAAGCTCGTCTCTCTATGTGAGATACAGAATCAAACATGATGAAACCGAAAACTCAGTCTCTGTGGAGTTCACCCTTAGGGAAGGGGTGATCACACACCTACTTCTCTCTCATGAGCCAAACGACTAAGGAAAAAGAACCAGGGATAAACTCAAGGGCTCGGCATGGAGGTCCCACCACACACCCGGAAGATCTTAGAGCGCTTCCCCTCTCTAACTAAATACCGAGCTGAGGGTATCTCATAAAGCGTAAGAAGACCAGGGCACAAGTAAGCATGCCTTCCGAGGTACCCCCATGGGTCTATTTATAGAGTCTGAAAACGGCCTGCAAATAGCGTTATTTTGAACAGCTATGTGCAACCCAACTAGGTTTGTCAACAACATAACTCCGCTATTCTACAAGGCTATAGACATGCCTATAGGGGTAAAATAGTAAAGGTACATCACACAAAAACTGTCTGAGTGGCCCTCTGAAAGCTCCATTCGCCAGGGGAGGTGACTGCTCGATGGAGATGGCACTCGCCGCCTCTTCCGAACCCCGGGTGAGTGCGGGCCCGGTCTCCACTCGCCCGCTGCTTGTTGAGCGCCTGGAGCGAGTGCGAGCCGACCTGCTGCACTCGCCGGCTGCTCGCAGAGCCCCTGGAGCGAGTGCGAGCCAAACTAATCCACTCGCCCCTCAGATAATCCACCCTACTTAGGAGAGCCAAAGGGGATTCCAAGGATCTCGCCTAGGACCCAAACTACTGGACTTTGGCCGATCTGGTTCCTGTCAATCACTACTCGCCGGACATGGGGTTGTATACAATCCCCACGCTTTGCGAGGTTAGCCCAAGCTCAGAAAGAATCATCCAACCCCGCAATATGCAGTGAGTGCGACAAGGGCCAGAGAATCTTTTGGTGGGCTCCACCAGTGACTATAAATACATGCCCATATACCTAGGTGGCCTCCGCCATTCCCTTTACTTGAGCCTTGTCGAGATGCCTCCCTCCAAAGAGCTCCAAGTGAAGCTTAGCCTCGCCCACAAGCCCAACGCAACTTGCACTATCGCGCTAGTCGTCATATCTCCTAATGCTGCACTGCGCGAGCTGACAAAAACCAATCCTGCCAAGAAGGCTAAGTCCATCCCCAAAGATGCTGAATCCATCTACAGCGACCTGGAATCCACCTTGACTCCTGGGTTCGCCTCCTCGAAACCGGCTACCGACCCTAAGGGGAAAATGGTCGTAAACATTCCAGCCGACCTCGATAACCATCAGACTGATGCCGAGACCTCCATGCCATAAGTCCACACCCCACACGATGACTTGCAGCCTTAGCCTTCCCCCGATACTGTCCTACAGAGTAAATCACATCCCTTTAGGACCACGGGGCTGGACCCGCGGAAGTCCAGGTCCCCAGCTCGCACTCCTTCTCGGCAGCCCACACCTATTCCTGGAATCATCAGGGAAAGGGTCGGAGACATCCTGGTTCCCAGTTTCAACCTCATCTCCCAAAGAATCCATCCTCCGGGTCGCGATAAGAACTTAGCCTTACCTTCTTTGTGCACCGCCTAAGGACTATCGAGCTCATCCCGTAAGCTTCACTTTCACGAGAATATTTTACCTAGACATCTATGCTGCACTCGCACCATCTTTCTACCAGAGTTAATTGTGTTTTTGCAGGGATTTCGACTCCGTATGAAGTCGAGGTATCTTTAGAACAAGCTCACCACTCGCCACCCTCTGACCCTGGGTTGGAAAGCTTCCTGGATGACTCGCTGATCCTGCCGAGCTGAGGCATCGAGTAGTAGAAGTGCTGAAGAAGGAGGACGCCGCCTTGCGCCAACTTCTAGAGGACAATGCATTTAATGAGCAGAGACTGCAGGCACTGGAGCGAGACTATGTGCTACTCGCAGATGAGATGGAACGCAGCTTGGCGGGCGAGATAATGTCCCCCACCCCAGTTATGGAGAAACTTGATGACAACCTGTAGACCTTTGATCGGTACCTATACCCGGTTCGCGAGTTCCTCAACCCGCGCCGACCTCCGGGGATGGGGGCGCGAGGCCGAGGTAGATGGAAATGGCTCCCTAGCTGAGCCTACCGACCCTCACCCCCCAGCAACCCCAGCTCGCACATGTTGACCGAACTTCCTTCTGCTTGTTATGAACTTCTTCCTTTTCGGGGCTGTGAATGTCCCTGTCTGTAATATCTTGAATAATTTTTAGGACTCAATATGTTACTTGAAATAATACGCTGTGCCATCTAGGTTCAGCTCGCACTAGGATAGGCTAGGTCACCGGGTTGGTTAGTCTGAGTCGGCGAGCTGGGGATGGCGAGCAGGACTGGCAAGATGGACTGTTCGGTTAGCTCGACCATAAATCTAGTTTTTCTATAAATAGGCCCCCTCACCAACCCCATGGGCCATCGCCTTTGTTGCATTCATACCCCCTTTGCTACGCTTCTCGCTACCCGCTCTCGTACCCTAACCGTTTTCCTGACATGGGCAAGACGCGACCTGACGCTGACGGGCGATCAAAGTGTGCTCGACAATTTTCCGAATAGCTATTCTTCGACGGGAATACCACCGAACGCGAGCTCACTGAGTTCAAAGCCAACTTGCTTCCCCCTGGTTTTGAGGTGCGCCGACCTAGGGAGAACAAATCCATCAACACTTTCTATCAGGATGAGCTCGCCTTCCCCATCTCGCACTTTGAGGTGAGTTGCGCCTGCCTCTCTAGCTGGAAATCTGCCAGATTCTCAAATATTTCGGCATGGTGACAGCGCAACTAAACCCGAATGTGATCGACATGATGGCGGCATTCGCCTGCTTCTTCCGCCGGGAGCGGATTGAATTCAATCTCACCATCTTTCGCAAACTTTTTACCTACCGCGCGACCAGTGATGGGGTTGCCTTTCTGATGGGCTCAGACATCAAGGTTTGTGAGACCATGAATAAAAACACAACTGGGTTTTCAAGGGCGACATAAGCAACATACCCTTCTCCCCCAGCAGAAGAGCGAGGAGGTGTACCATCCCCTGACGGTATCGAACATTGATGCCGAGCTGCATAAGTTCTTCCTTGAGAAGGACTTCGAGGTCGCCTTCCTTTGAAGGAGCCTCAACTCGCTCCTCCTGGTTCTCCCCGGCGAAGGTATATGTTGGGTACATTGGAAATTGTGTACCTAATTCAATGATGTACATCAGGTTGTATTTGATGGTGTATTGAGTTTGCATGTGCAGGCAGAAGAATGCAGAAATATTCTAAGTACAAAAGTGTCGCGACATTTATAATGCGCCGACATCTTTGAAGAAGCAGCATCAAGACTAGAAGCAAAGTTGTGTTGACACACAGGACTTGTGTCGACACATGGAATTTGAGTTGTCAACAGCTATGTTAACACTCAGGACTAGTGTCGACGCACTTAGATTTGAAGTGCTGACATTAGTAGTATGGCTGTGTTGACACACAGGACTTGTGTCGACTAACAAAGCTTGAGTCAACATTAGTTATGTCGACATTTTCTGAAGTATGTCGACATATTCTACAAAGGCAGTGTTGAGACTGAATGAAGAGCTATGTCGACAGTTTCTGAAGTTTGTCGACAACACCAAAGGAAGTGTGTCGACACCCGGGTAATTTTGTTGACACATACTATCCTTGTTTCTCGACACATTCAGCTCAGTTAAATAACTCTAAGTGCAAAATCTCAAGACTAAAGACTTGACAGCTGCTAGAATTATCAAGGCCTGTTAGACATGTCAGAACTATCAGATGTCAGTAAACTATCAGATCAGCTGGTTGCCTCTGATGTGATTTATAAATAGAGCTGTGCTATCAGAGAAAAATAAGATAGCGAGACAGAGAGAAAATATAGAGGGAAACGAAGAAGAAGGAGGAATACTCCAAGAAGAATTCACAGAATTCTATACAACAAGAAGATTCTGATTCTAAATCAGAGAAGGGGATAACATCTCATTAGATCTATCAGTGTTTGTAGATTTATTTCTGCAAGGAGGAAGAAGCTGGGTCTACACCAACTTCTCAAGAAGATTCAACCTAGGTTTTCTCTTTCAATAAGCTTTGAATAAGCTAAGTCAGGTTGAATCAGATTCATTACAGCAAAGATCAGGAGAAAGCGGATCCATCAAGATCTGATCAAGATTCCCTCCCTCTCTCTTTATCTAGGTGAAGGAAGAAACATACTCTTAATCAATTTTCTGTAAGATCTATTTTTGATCTGAGTGCAAGAGAATTCAATCTCTGAGTTATAAGCCTGTAATTATAAAGGCTGGGGTAGGGCTATTTGCCTGAGGTAGGAGATTAAGTTCTTTGAGCTGTAGGCCTGGTGATAAGGGCTGAGGTAAGGCTTGATTACCTGAGTGGTAGGAGTGTGGATTCACTCTAAGGTAAGGTTCTTGGGAAGATCCTGAGGTGTAGGACTTGTTGAAGTCTGAGATGTAGGAACCAGTTTGGGTTCTAAGTTGTAAGATTTGAGGATCTGAGAAGGTGGAAGGAAGTTTGGCCAAATCTAGTGTACTGTTAGATATGCGAAGGGGGAAAGTGGATGTATCCATCATTTGGGGAACCACTATAAATCTATGTGTATGCTATGATTGGATGATTGTGTGCTGTGGTAGTTATAGAATTTATAACTACGCTGAGATTAATTTATTAACTGCCTAAGTTGAATTGGAATTGAACCTTTTCACCCCCCCTCTAGGTGTTTAGACAATCTTGAAACCAATTCTTTCAAGTGGTATCAGAGGGAGATTACTCAAATTTAGACTTAACAGTCTGAGTATATCTCCAAGGCAGTAATAAGATAGCCAAGATGGGTTCAGGTGAAAATCACAAAGAACTTGGATCTATGAAGCTTCCTATATGTAGAATGGAAACTTTTGGCATATGAAAAGAGTGGGTAAGATTATTCATGAAGGCATCTAATCCAAGAATTTACATCACAGTCCAAGAAGGGACTTTCATCCCTATGAAGACATCTGTTCTAGATGTAAATCTGAAAACTCCAAAGAGTTATTCTGAGATGACCAAAGATGGGATCATCTTAGCCACTTTGGACAGGAGGGTACAGAACATAATTTTTAGTGCCATAGATGATTCTACATTTCAGAATTTAGTCCACTACAAAACTTCAAAGGAAATGTGGGACACTTTGATTGTCTACATGGAGGGAACAGAAGAAGTAAGAGAGGATAGGAAATCTATACTCAATCAAGAATATGAGAGTTTCAGACAAGCCAAGACAGATAACATAGCTATATGCTATGAAAAGTTCTTCAGAATTGTCAATAAGCTGATGACTTATGGAAGAGTCTTCAGTACTTATGAACTGAATGACAAGTTTCTCAGATCATTAACCAAGGATTGGGATACCAAGGTCTATGTCATCAGAGAAGTGGCCAGACTTGCAGATAATCCTCCATCAACCTTGTTTGGAAAATTGTTGTCTTATGAAATGCAGCTAATTGCCAGAAAGGAAGAGGAGAAGAGCAACAGGTCTTTTGCCAAAGATAGGTCTGTGGCTTTCAAGGTTGAAGCTACAAGGAAGGGCGGGAGAAAGACTCCTTTTCCTCCCAGAAAAGTTGCTGATACTGATTCAGAAAGTTCAGACTCAAGCACATCAGATTGCCATAACTCTGATGAGGATTTTGCTGTCTTTTCTAGGAAATTCCAGAGGTTCCTGAAGAAAAAGAACTGGAGGAGAAGGCCATCCTCTTCTTCTTACTCCAAAGATGACTACTACAAAGGAAAGAAGAAAACCTCTAAAGAGGAAAGGTATGGTTCCAAACTTGGTAAACAAACTACAATAAAAATTGTTTATTATTATTGCAGCAAGCCAGGACATGTTATAGCAGACTATCCTGTCAAAATAAAGGAGTCTAGTGATAAAAAGAAACACCAGCATAAAGACAAGAAATAGAAATCCTTTATGACCAAGAAGCAAAAAAGCTGGACTGGTTCTTCTTCATCAGAGTTAGAAAATGAAGAGGATGTTGAGGCCTACATTGGGCTGTTCTCAACTGAGGAAGATTCTGTAGAAACAGAATTCTTGCAGTTGCTGGATGATATCAATAAAGCAGAAGACAGCCAATGCATAAGACTGATGGCTATAATTGAGGATGGACTCAGCCAGGAGCAGGCTGGTCCTAGTAAGGTACAATCTTCACCTTCAGTGTTAGATTATGTTACTAGCCCAGAGTCAGAAGTAGTTTCATCAAGAGATGAAGGTGGCTCTGAATCTGAAGGAGACATCAATCAACTGATTGATGATTATGGAGAGCTCATGCAAGATTTTAAGGAAAGCAGGCTCCTAGCCAGACAACTTGCAAAGGAGAATGCCACCCTGAAGTTGGCTACCTCAGACTTAGCAAAAGTGCTGGATCTGAAGTTAAAAGAGATTAGTAAATTGAAGAATATAACTATTATTCAGATGGATACCATTACTTTCAAGAATAATCATATTAGGAATATTGAAAGTATACTCCAAAAGGAGAGGGAGCTTGTGGCCAAGTTCTCAAAACCTAGTTTTGTGTTACCTTTGATAGATTCCTTCTCTTCCCAAAAGGGTAAGAAGGGTTTTGGTTTCGAAGGAAGAACAAGAGCTGCCAATTCCAACAGGAAAGGCAAAGCTCCAGCTCAGCCGCTTGCTTCCAAGCCTTAAATTTCTTTTAAAAAGGTGGTTCAACCTTCTTATAGATATGACCATGATAGTATTATGGTCACTGTGAGCAAGGCAGTAGAAATGGCAAGGGTGCTTGTCCCTATTGGGAAGCCCATGAGAAAATCCAAATGGCTCATAATGGACCATTTGTGTTTGGTGTACCAGCCCCAACACTCAAGAATAAGATAGCAGTTGACTCACAAGGTCTGCCAGCCCATTTGCAAGCTAAGGGAAAGTCTGTTAGTAAAATAGACTTAGGAATATCTGAAGCTAATAGGAGTATGCATTCTGAAAAGAAGGCAGCTGCAGATAGTGTTCAAGATATTCCAAGTACTTTTGCTTCCATACATGTCCCTAAGCAATCCTTGGCTGAAAGACTTAAGAAAAGAGCTGATGTACCAGCTGATTTGAGAGCTGCAAACAACATTGCTGTGAAGCCAGTTCTTAAAAGAAGGTACAATGTGCATGAGTACTGGTGCTATGGCAAAGTGGGCCACTATTCAATTGATTGCTGGCACAATGAGAGTGTCCATAGATGTAATGGTGGCTTACCTGTCAGAAGAACTGCAGGTAAACATGTTCAGTTTAAGTCTAACTTGCACCTAGGACGCAATAAAATTTGGGGTCCTAAGGTTAGATAATATATTTGTTGTAGGTAAGTCCAAGTGGCCATACCCCTACATGGTACTTGAACAGTGGATGCTCCAGGCACATGATTGGAACAAGGATCATGCTAAAGGAATACACTCCTATTAAGAATGGTCCCAAAGTTATCTTTGGGGGCTCAGAAAAAGGGGTAACTAAAGGTTTGAGTAAGATAACTAATGACATAGTAACTATCACACAAGTAGCTTATGTGAAAGGTTTGAAACATAACTTATAAGAATAAGACTTGTTTTCAGAATGACTTTTACTTATCTAAATAGTTGCACATTTATTTTATTACAAATAACGATCTTAGATTTCAATTATGTTAACTCCATGCTTTTTTTCGCAATATAGGAATGTTCAATTTATAAAGGTTGTTCTCAAAATTTTTTTATTAAACATAGTTTTATTTTTGAACAAAAACCTATCACCTTTTTTCATGTCATACTTGGCATGATTTCGATCCTTAAAAGATCTTATGTCAATGGGAATAAGATTTCATTCCGTAAACATAGACATCCAATATTTGAAAAGATTATATGTTACGGAGTTAGAGGATAAAATTCATTACTCCTATATATATACATTGGATTATTATGAAGATGTTAAAAAAATATATTGTTATGGAAAATAAGATTTCATTTTCTTAACATTCATTCAAACCAAAAAAAAAAATCAAAGCCTTCTTCATATACCACGACATCCTACTCTACAAATTTCAAATGATTCTAGATTTAATTTTAAAATCTTTTTGAAAGCATAATTTGTAAATTTCATTATATCCTATAATTATTATAAGCTAAGTTTTCATAAATCCAATCTATTTTTGTTAATCTAAACAAATAAAAGTTTTTGCTATCTATTTGATTATATCGAGAAGTCTTCCGCTGAAACACTTCCTTTATTTAAATTTTTGTCATAATTTAGGATCTAACTCTTATACCCCGAATATTCATTTTGATCTTTTTTCAATTAAGTCAAGCGGTAGCTAAACTTAAGATTTCTTTAATTCATTATAAGTTCATCTCCAACTTTTGCTCTTGGATATCAAAAGCTTAAGTATGGGGGTATTTAATAAGTTGTAAATATACCTATTTTTATGTACATTAAATTAGTCATTTTAGTTTCTTTTTGTTATTTTTAGTTAATTTTCTTTTATAAATCGTTCCTTTTTTGTAAAAATAGTTCTAACTTACTTTATTTTTGTTTCCTGAAATTTTCAGGAAAAATGCCAAATTTTGCATAGTACACGCCTGTGTACTTTGGGTCACGGCCGTGACTAGGGCGTGATACTTAATTTCCCGTGAAATCAAAAGAATTTGAAGAGAATTGATGAACACGCCCGACCACACACCCGTGTCAAATGACACGCCCCGTGACCGATGCCCGTGTCAATCCAGCTCGACGAAAATGCGCTCAATGATCGTCCATCGACCCGATACGCCAAACGTCATGCCCGTGATCGAGGGCGTGACTCCTCCACCTGGCCGACAAGACACGCACGATGACTTTTCGATGCGACACGCGCCAAGTTCAACCTCCCCGACACGCCCACCGTCACGCCCGTGACCTGGGCGTGACCTCCACGTTTTCAGTCGAAGTCGACTTTGCAGTCAAATCGCCGCATCGAATCCATGCACAGTGCTGACACGCCCGCCTAACACGCTAGTGTCAGAGGGCGTGTTCCATGAAATTTTTTTCCTATAAATTGCCCTGTTTTGTATGAGCTGCTGTTCCTTCTTTTGAACCATTTTGCATGGGGAGGTGCTGCGTAAATGGATTTCCAAGCCTTGTAATGGGATTTTCTCCCTCTCCCTCTCTCTTTTATTTTGTTTTCAACTTTGTAATTAGCCTTTATTATTAATGCAATGTAGTTTTTTCACCATTACGTGGTTTTTGACTTCATCTATGTGCCCACCCTAAGCAATCTTATTTTTACTTTGTTTTAACTTTGTTTTTCGTTCTTTTTATGGCTGTGTGTGTGTGTATGAGCATAGTTTTAAATTTTTATGTTTTCGTTAGTTTTTCCTTAGCTTTTGTTAGACTTAGGATTTTATAGCTTTGTATTGCATTCCTATAAATCTGTAAAAACAATTTGAAAGTGATTTTCGTTTTTCACTAACTTAGGTTTTCCTGTTTAGGATGTAAAACTTTTCGTTATTTTTATTTTATTTTCACTTTTTAACAACTTTTACGGAGTTATAGGAATGAATATATAGTCGTTTTATTTTTTCGAGCACTTTCATTTTGCGTTTATTTGCAAACCTTTTTGCTCGTTTAATTTTTATTTCTGCATTTTATGCATTTCTAACGCATTCTAGCGATAGAAACGTATTCATTTTAATTTTTCGAGCATTTTAATTTCCCCTTTCTTTTCAAAAAATTTTGCTCGGTTAATTTTAATTTTCACTTTTTATTCATTTCTACCGCATTCTAGCGGTAAAAATGCAGTCGTTTTAATTTTTCAGCAACTTAGTTTTTCTTATTTTTTTTGTATGTGTGCGCATTTATTTCCGCCTGCTCGTTAAGAGTTAAATGCCGCATTGTTTGGTTTTTCTTCAAGTAGAGTGAGTGAGTGTGTTTTATTTTATGCACTGTGTGTGCATTTTACTTTCTGCAGTGTGTGTGCGTTTTTCTTTCTGTCGAGTAAGTGTGTTTTACTTTTCTGTTGAGTGCGTGCATTTTTATTTCAAGTAGAGTGTGAGCGTGAGTTTTTATTTCAAGTAGAGTGTGTGCGTGAGTTTTCATTTCAGTATAGTGCGTGCATGGGTGCATTTATTTTCTCCTACTTGTTTGAGTAGGACTCACTTTATTTTGTCTCGCCCACTCATTTGAGCCGGGACTTGTCTTTTACAACTTTCATTTCAGTCCTACTCGTTTGAGTAGGACTTGCAATTTACTGCTTTCCTTTACAGCTTTCATTTACTACTTTCTTTTACCGCTTTCTTTCCTGCTTTATTTTCTGCTTTCTTTTTATCGCTTTCACCGCAAGCCGTCCCCATTCCGATGAGTGGCTAACCACTCTTAGCCCTCAGTATCAAATAGCATTGGGATAGATAAAATAGCTTTAAATAATTAAAGGTTTGCCTCGGGTTTACGACACGTAGAACCACATATCAATGTGTGAGCTCTATTTTCGTAGTGTATACGCTAGCTAGCCGAGAGGCCATGCGTATGCACCGATCACTCCTAGGTAAAGAAAATTCCGCACTAACCCTCGAGAGACGAGGCACGCAAACTCTACCGGATTGGGTTCCCCACCCAATAGCGGGGTTCTTAGCATAATGCTAGCGTTAAGAGTAATCCTTCGTCGGACTAATGTTCGATCGAATAGTCTTAGCGTTCAGGTGAGCGATATCCCTATAGCTAGGTGAGCTCATTTTAGTGGAACCTCCACGGCCAAGTCTCCGCCTTAATTAATATGAAATTTAGGATCTCTTTTTATTAAAAGTTTAATTTAGTTCAAATTTTATTCGATGCCGTTGCGCTAAGCTTTTTATCGGCTCCATCTTTTAATTGCTTTTAGTTTTATTGCCTTTTTGTTTAGATATTTAAAAATAACCCGACAAGTTAAATATCGGTAAAATAATAGTCTCCTCCAGGGAAGAGTAGAAATAATCAACCCGACCCCGAGAACAATACGACCTCAATATTCCACACCAGAATATCCTGTACTATTCACGATAGGTGCACTTGCCTCCTTTCATTAAAACTCGATTTTACTATTTTATATCCAAATAATAAATTCGCGCGCCCTGTTTTCTAAATAAAACCAAATTCGCTTTTCTAAATAAACCGCCCGGGGTGTCGCGGGCTCTTAATAATTTTTGGAGTTTTAACCCGCATCAATACCTGAGGTGTTAAACCAAATTGTTGGCTCAAAGATTAATCACATGAGGAGAATGGATCTAAGAATCCTATCTAGGTGGGACAGAGTATTATCCAAGGAAGACCCTGCACCAAAGCAGAAGTCCAAACAGGTCCCAAAATCAAAGAAAGATACAGTGCAAGCTGAGGAGTCCTCTAGTGACTCAGAAGAAAGAGTTGAATTCAGTTTTGATGAAGATAACACCGAACTACCCAGGAAGTCTTCAACTCACACACCTAGAACTCAAGCTCAAATCCAGGGGGAGACTGTCCATCTGACAGATAATCAGGAGATATCAATCCCTGGGAAAACTATCACTGAAGCCCAGCTAGACAGTGAGACTGCAAACCTCACTGTAATGGAAGTGGTTCATGACATCAACACAACTGCTGACCCTTTTGAAAGAGAGGCACAAGATGTGCATATTCCTGATCTGCTAGAGAAACCTCAGGCTCCTGATACTGATGTAATCCAAGAATTAAAGACTAACTTCTAGATGGAGCAAGAAGAGGTACACAAGGAAGATATTTCTGCTGATGTACACACTGCTGCAAGGGTTGAGGGGGAGGTGCCAGAATTAGCCCCAAGACTAGATATAGATGTTCCAGGCACTATAGTGGAACTTGAGATATCATCTGATTCTGAAAATGAAGAAGCAGCCTCAGTACTTAAGAAAAGAAAAATCAAGGAGCTAAGAAAGAAGAGTTTAGGTTATAGGAAAGCCTTAAAGGCTGGATCCTCATCTACTGCTCCTACAATGGATTTTAGTTCTCTGTTAGTACAACTGCAAGTCAAACTTGATGAGCAAAGTCTTGCACTAGAAAATTATGTGGATGAAAGCCACAAGGAGTTGCAGTTCAGTCTGGCACATGACATCAAATCTATAAGATTTGAGGTAAATTTGCTTAAGAAAGAAATGACAGACTGCTTCCATAAGGGAGGAAATGTTGTGGTATATATTGCAAAACAACAACAAAATAATAAAACTGAAGTAGATGATCTGGTTGTCAAGCAAGACATTGTTCTAGAAAATCAGAAAAGACTGAATGAGAATTTGATGGAACTACATTCCATCACTCTAACAAAATTGGCTGAACAAACCACTGCCATAAAAACCAATATGAATAACAAAGTATCTGCTATAGAAGCACAGATCAAACTGGATTTGGTAACAATTGCTACTGCTATCAAAACTTCTGAGTCTGCAATTTCAGCCCAAGTAAAGAAGTTTAAAGACTACTATACAACTGAGAACTATCATATTACAGATCAAATAAGGTTTCAGAAGAATGATCTCAGAGATCATATTCATAGAGAAGTCATAAAGGGCGAGAAGGTATTAGTGTAGTCTAGCTCTGAACATGCAAAATGGGTATCTAACAGTATCATAGCTACCTTGAGATATCCACCCTTATGTGATGACAATAATACTGCAGAATCTAGATGCCAACTTATATTCTTAGAGGGGATGCAACATGAAGTAGCTCAAGTCATATATCCCCCTCCTGAGTTTGAAGAAATTCAACAGGCAGTCCAGAATATGTACAACCCTCCACTGGAAAAATTGCCAGTAATTTCTGAGGAAGTGGACATGGCTGATTCAGCCTTACTTAAAGAGCATGAGGCCCAAATATCCAAGAAGTGATTCAGAGAACAGGCTGAGGCTAGGCCTAATTTTGAGAAATGGAGTCCAACCTCTAGAAGCATCATCTTAACTGCATGGAATGCAGTTGCTAAAAATCAATATGATAAGGGTAAGTGGTACTCCAAACAGGAATGGGATAAATATCTTGCACAACAAGAAACAATCTACAAATTCAGGAAGGACTTGAAGGCTGGAAGAATACCCGCAAACTCCATAGAGCCTTGCAAGTACTTCCCAAAATCATTCGATTACTTTGAAAGGCAAAGGCTGAAAGCTGTTCAACTTAAGGCCAAAGACATCAAGGGTAAGAAGACTGTTACTAATACTGAAGCTGAAGTCAAAGATACTATTTAGACAGGCAAAGGGATTGTCATCAAGGAGCTAGATCAACCTTAACTTTAGATTGACTAGGTTCTAGAAGAACTATGTAGACCTTTTGTTGTTCTTATAAAAACATAAACCTTGTAGTCTTACTTTGATTATATGATAAAGAAATTTTGGTTTGACAACAGTTTATATATCTATGTATCTGAGTTGCATGGTTTCCTTATGATATTTCATTTTGAATATTTGTGTGTAACATGCTAGATCTGCTCTTGAATAACTTTATTTGAAATGTCTGAATACATCATGCTTATTACTTTTGTTATATTAGTGTATATCATTGACTATGAGTTATGGCTTATCCAAATAGGGGGAGATTGTTGGGTACATTGAAAATTGTGTACCTGATTTGGAGAAGCTTCACCTGATTTAATGATATACATCAGGTTGTATTTGATGGTGTATTGAGTTTGCTTGTGCAGGAAGAAGAATGTAGACAATATTCTAAGTACAAAAGTGTCGAGACATTTATAATGTGCCGACATCTTTGAAGATGCAGCGTCGAGACTAGAAGCAAAGTTGTGTTGACACACAAGACTTGTGTCGACACATGGAATTTGAGTCGATAACATCTATTTCGACACTCAGGACTAGTGTCGACACACTTAGATTTGAAGTGCTGACATTAGTAGAAGGGCTTTGTCGACACACATGACTTGTGTAGACTTACAAAGTTTGAGTCTACATCAGTTATGTCGACAGTTTCTGAAGTATGTCGACACATTCTACAAAGGCAGTGTTGAGACTGAATGAAGAGCTTTATTGACAGTTTCTGAAGTTTGTCGACAACACCAAAGGAAGTGTGTCAACACTCGGGTAATTGTGTCGACACATACTTCATCTGTGTCATAACATACTATCCTTATGTCTCGACACATTCAGCTGAGTTAAAAACCTCTAAGTGTCAAATCTCAAGACTGAAGACTTGACAGCTGCCAGAATTGTCAAGGCCAGTTAGACATATCAGAACTGTTAGATGTCAGTCAACTACCAGATCAGCCGGTTGCCTCTGATGTGATCTATAAAAAGAGCTGTGCTATCAGAGAAAAATAAGATAGCGAGACAGAGAGAAAATATAGAGGGAAACCAAGAAGAAGGAGGAATACTCCAAGAAGAATTCACAGAATTCTATACAACAAGAGGATTCTGATTCTAAATCAGAGAAGGGGATAACATCTCATTAGATCTATCAGTGTTTGTAGATTTAATTATGCAAGGAGGAAGAAGCTGGGTCTACACCAACTTCTTAAGAAGATTCAACCTAGGTTCTCTCTTTGAAGAAGCTTTGAATAAGCTAAGTCAGGTTGAATCAGATTCATTATAGCAAAGATCAGGAGAAAGTGAATCCATCAAGATCTGATCAAGATTCCCTCACCTCTC
This sequence comes from Platanthera guangdongensis, assembly GCA_039583875.1. NCBI lineage: Eukaryota > Viridiplantae > Streptophyta > Magnoliopsida > Asparagales > Orchidaceae > Platanthera > Platanthera guangdongensis. Next base: position 77,256,768 of record CM077147.1, read on the forward strand.
TCTCTATCTGGGTGAAGGAAGAAACATACTCTTAATCAATTTTTTGTAAGATCTATTTTAGATCTGAGTGTAAGAGATTTTAATCTCTGAGTTGTAAGCCTGTAATTACAAAGGCTGAGGTAGGGCTATTTGCCTGAGGTAGGAGATTAAGTTCTCTGAGCTGTAGGCCTGGTGATAAGGGCTGAGGTAGGGCTTGATTGCCTGAGTGGTAGGAGTATGGATTCACTCTGAGGTACGGTTCTTGGGAAGATCCTGAGGTGTAAGACTTGTTGAAGTCTGAGCTGTAGGAACTAGTTTGGGTTCTGAGTTGTAAGATCTGAGGATCTGAGAAGGTGGAAGGAAGTTTGGCCGAATCTAGTGTACTGCTAGATAAGCGAAGGGGGAAAGTGGATGTACCCATCATTTGGGGAACCACTATAAATCTGTGTGTATGCTGTGATTGGATGATTGTGTGTTGTGGTAGCTGTAGAATTTATAACTGTGCTGAGATTAATTTATTAACTGCCTAAGTTGAATTGGAACTGAACCTATTCACCCCCCTTTAGGTATTTAGACAATCTTGAAACCAATTCTTTCAGTATACTTTCCCTCTTCTCTTCTACGGTCTCGCCTATGATTATTGCTTTTCTAACTCAAGTCATTTCCTGCAGGGGAGCGATCAATTCCCGAGCATCCTCCCCATGCAGACTTTGGACTCTACCTGGACCCGCTCGCGCACGAGCGGGCAGTCGCGTTGGCCTGCCGTGGCGTACTGAAGTTTGGTGGACCCTCCTCCGACAAGAGGCGACCTGATCGCGCTGGATCTAGCTTGCCTCGCCTCCCCCACCGCCAAAAAAGATGAAAGCCATGATGGTTTCCAGAAAACAACAACAAATCTCCATAAGCTTGCCGGAGACCACACCCGAAGGGTCACCAGAGAGCTCACTGAAGGACTCATTGAGGAAAGACCCGGAGGGTGGAGAGCCCTCCACTCCTCCTGCTATAGTGGAAACTGCGGCCCGCGAGCCAGGCCTGCCGAAGAGCCACCCCCTTTTCAGCTTTGGAGCAAAATCAAAAGACTCGACCGACAAGCCAATGGTGTGATGGGATGAGCAAACACACAAAGTTTCCATCTCATCACTCCATCCCTCCTGGTCAGGGGGTCAACCCGCCTCTGGGCATGCCTATGCGCTGAGCTTCAGATTGTATGGGCGCGAGGATGTCGAGGCCTATAAAGGCCTGACTCTTCGACAGCTCGGTCGTGAAGGTCTGCAAGCCCAAATGAGGGCCTTGGAGCTGCATAATATGGTGGTCCACCGCGGCTTCAGCCTCAACCACCAGCTGTTGAAAACCGTGCAGGAATGCGACATCGCTAAGGACATTGCCGCCGACCTGGTGAGGTGACTACAAGTCGCTGAGAACCTTCTCGCAAAGACCTCCATCGGGATGTTAAGTGGCGGCTATCCCCTTCCATTTTCACTTAGGATTTTTCACGCATATTGATCTTACCTTGCCCTTCTTCCCAGGATGTCAAAGCGGCGAGCGAGCTGTGAACTCACGCCGCCAAGATGGTGGCTCACGCCGCCAAGATGGAGAAGGAGAATGCCAAACTGAGGGAGGAGAACAAAGGGATCTAGAGCGAGCTAATCCGGCTGACAGATATCTTCTTCCCTCAGTACGGCGGCGAGCCGAGCATTCCTCCCAAGTGGCCAAAAGTCTTTAGTGAGGCCGAGGTCACTGAGAGGCTGCGAATCAACTCCATCAGCACCACCAACTACACCCTGCAGATGATGAAAGATATGTAGGTGCTGGTAGAGGGATGCGAGGAGATCACGTCGGGGGAGCTTGTGTCGAACCTATTCCCGCTGGCTACCCCTCCCAGTGAGGAGGAAAGTTTTGAATTGCTCTTCAAGGATGTTAAGGGTTACACAGGCAACCACACATCTGGAGGGAAGGGCGAGGATGATCACCCGTCCGGAGGGGAGGGTGAGAGCTGACTTGCACCTCCCTCTTATTTTTGTTGTATTTCTTTCCCCCATTTTTGTAACCTCGCCGAGGCGAGTTCTCCATATTGTAAAATAACATTTACTAATGAAAAAGAAGGATTTGGTTCAAATTTATCTATCTTTTTTTAAACTTACTTACTCCATTGTACTCACTTGCGAGCTGGCCTCCTCTATAGAGTGACCTCACCAGGGTGGAGCGGGCCGCTAAAATGTACTTGAGTTAGGATTCGTACCCACGAAGAGACCCTGGGAGCTCGCTAACCCGGACGGTCAAGAGGTGGATTATTCACCGCGCTAGGCTCACGACTACCCAGCTCGCCCGCGAGCTCTCTTCTTTCTCTCCAATGTCAAGCTGAAGTTGTTAGAAATTTCCAAGTAAAATATTAAGCAGGTGGAGATGTACCGCCGAGGACCCCTCCTCTCGCCTCTTCAGTAGATGCCAAGACCTCAGCTCGCCATCCCCTTTGGTCTGCCGTTATATATTCACCCCATTGTAGTTGGGCTGGATCGTTTGCCGAGCTGGGCCCACGAGTACCTGCCTCAGCTCGCCAACCTGCCAAGGTTTTGGCCTGCCCTTTTTGGCTCGCTTGGGGATTGCCGGGCTCAACTCCTTATTATCCCTACAATCTTTTCCTCAAGTTCAAATGTCTGGGTCCCAGATTTAGATATCTCCACGTCCACCAAGAATCCCATCCTTGTCAGCTAGGTGCAAGCCTGACGGAGGAAGCATCTCGAGGCTCAGCCCTAGGGTCATAACGATGTCGCTCGAGGATCCCGACCTTGCCAGCTAGGAGGAAGCCTGACAGCGGGAGGGTCTCGGGACCTAACCCCAAAGTGAGAAAACTTTCCATCAGTTAACCTCTAGGCGCTACCACCGGTCCAATCAGCTAGGTGAGAGCTTAATGGAGGGTGTTGATCATCAACCGAACTCAGCCCTCTAGGGTCATAGTGATGTCACTCGAGGATCCCGACCCTGCCAGCTAGGTGGAAGCCTGACAGCGGGAGCGTCTCCGGACCTAACCCCAGAGCAAGAAAACTTTCGATCAGTTAACCTCTGTGGTCAACTATCGGCCCAATCAGCTAGGTGAGAGTCTGACAGCGGGTGTTGAGCATCAACCAGACTCATCCTTCCAAGGTCATAACGACGCCGACCATTCGAGGATCCCGACACTACCAGTTAGGTGGAAGCTTGACAGTGGGAGCGTCTTAAGACATATCCTAAAGCGAGAAAACTTTCCATCATTTAACCTCCGGGCACTACCACCGACCCAATTATCTTGGTGAGATCTTGATGGCGTGTGTTGAGCATCGACCGGACTTAGCCCTCTTGGGTCATAACAACATCACTCAAGGATCCCGACCCTACCAACTAGGTGGAATCCTGACAACGGGATCGTCTCGGGACCTAACCCCAGATAAAGTAAACTTTCCATCAGTTAACCTCCGGGCGCTACCACTGGCCCAATCAGCTAGGTGATAGCCCGACGACAGGTATTGAGGATCAACCGGACTCAGCCCTCTAGGGTCATAATTATATCACTCGAGAATACCGGCCTTGCTAGCTCGGTGGAAGACTGACAGCGGGAGTGTCTCGGGACCTAACCCAGAGCGAGAAAACGTTCCATCAGTTTACCTCTGAGCGCAACCATAGGCCCAATCGGCTAGGTGAGAGCTTGACGGTGGGTGTTGAGCATCAACCAGACTCAGCCCTCCATGGTCATATCTATAACATCCCGACTTTTATTGAGCCACCGGAACCCTAATGGTCCCAATAAAAGTGACCCGAACCTCTACCCATGACCCGGTAGGTGGCAACCCTAGGCAGTGTACAGAGCTAGGGAACTCCGATTTGAGTTCTGGTAGTTCCTATGGCCTTATATAGTAAATACGAGCGCATCAGAACTCATTCTGTTGAACTCTAAGGTCATATGTTGGATATGACCGTTTCTCGTAGGACGTCACGAATACGAGATTTTTGAATATTGAGCTAGAGAAGTCCGATTTGAGTTCTGTCAGTTTTTTTGGCCTCGTATAGTCAATATGTGTGCGTTGGAACTCGTTCCGTTGAATTCCGAGGTCATATGGTGGACATCACCGTTCCTCGCAGAATGTCACGAAAACAAGATTTTTTGAATATTGACCTAGAAAACTCCGATTCGAGTTCTGTCATTTCCTATGACTTCACACAGTTAATACGAACGCATCAGAACTTGTTATATCGCGATTCGAAGCCTAAAGATGATTATTAGTGTTTTGACCATTTTAGAGTACCGTAACGCGCAGACCTTGAATATTTAACAAACGAACTCTGATTTGACCTCGGTCAGTGGCATTGGATTCGTACAAAGTCATTTGAATTAGTCCCGGTCAATTTCAATGATGGGTGGTCAAACTGTGGTCAAATCAAGACCAATCGTGCATCGAAAAGCATACACACATAAATTGTGACACGACACCCATACTTTGACCGACCCCCGATGACTTGGACCTATTTTGACTCTGACCCCCATTGGGAGACCCATCCGTGGTTGACTTTTAGTCAAACCCTTCACAAGTGGTCTTCTTTCATATATAGTTTTTGGTACCCAACCTAAGGCCAACCAACCAAGCCATCATGGGCTTTTTCCAAGCCTTAATGGGCCCTAGCTTTGATGCACTAATGGACAAAACCAGGAGAGGAGCATCAAAGCCTATTTTCTTTCTCTCACACTCTCTCTCTCTTCCTATTGGCCAAAGATGGTATTCTCACATGGCTATTATCCTAGCCTAGTCCCTAAATGGCACTACCCTCCACTCAAAAGATGCCACCTATCCCTATTGATGGGAGGAGCTTGGCCATACCTTCTCCCTGGACATTTAGTCCCAAACCGATGAGGAAGAGGGAGGGCCTCTCCCCTTCCTCTATATAAGGGCCCCAGCCCTTCAGAGGAGATCACACCTCTCCTCTAAGCCCAGCCGACCCCAGCTATAACTCTGCCAAAGATCCAGCTTATCGGAAACCTCTTCCCGAGCTCCATCACCCTCCACCACCATTAATGGCGGATCTCGCCAGAAGACCCGAAGGCCCTGAAATCAGGTGGAAAACTTCTTCTCTCCTTCCACCCTATCTTCTGGATGCTTTGCATGCAAGCTGCAGTGGCGGGAGCACCTCCGTCACCCCCTCCCTCCCATTCAAAATAATAAAAAAGAACTTCGGCGATGGCTGGCGGCGGCAGGCCGCCGGACCACCGCCGGAGGGAGCGCCCACCCCCGGGCAGTCGGCTGGGGGCGGAGTCATGGCCGCCCGGCTGCTGGCCGACGACGGAGAAGAACCATAAGGGTGGATTTCTGTACAGGTAGCGGGGGTGGGGGGAGGGGGGAGATGATAAAATAAAATAATATATATATTATAATTATTATAATATTTATAAATATTATAATATTATAATTGGTATTTTATTTTCTAGAGACTAATATATGCTCCTAGGAAAAGGTTTTGAACATGAAAATTGTTCCCATTAATGAGGGCAGTGTACACAAAAATTTGGGGAATTTTTGGAGTTAATTTGGTATTTTTCAAAGCCTAAATAAGAATTATTTGGCCAATTTAGAGGCCCAAAATTGGTCGGAAAATTTTGAAAAAATTAATATGTTCATTTTAGGCCCTCTTAAAGGTTGTATTAAAATTTGGGAACATTGGGACAAAAATTGAAAATTTTCCAATTCTTTGAAGCCTAGGGTCGCGCTCGGAAATTTACGCGCTCAAATTCTTCGAAAATGAAAATCGAAGCACGCGACTATTTTATATATTGAATATTAAGTTTAATTGAGTTATCAACGAGAGTTATCGAGGCAAGATTTCCAGCTCTGAGTATTTCGAGGATTGTACAAAACACCGAGCGCCTCATTTTCAAATAACTCTCGAGCATTTTAGGTAGACTCGAAAGATGAAAGTACGAGCTTCGAGAAAATAAATCACAGCCTCGTTCAGGGTTAAGAATTTCTCTTATATGTTGGAAACAATTTTCGAGGTTGTAATTCAAGGATGAATGTGCCCTCTGATGAGATTCTCGGATAAATAATAAAAATATAACTCATAATAAGCTTCCCTGATGTAGGCTAGCGGGGCGCAATATCCGGCACTTTCTAGCGACTAAATCTACCCCCACACGATCTAATTTGGAAACACCACACGCGAGCGCAGCCACAGTTTAATTTAACGTTTATCGTCACACAACGACGTGAGGATCGCGAACCCTCTTAGGATCAAATAGTGACTAGAGGCCACTATCCTTTCCGGCGAAATGAACCCACACGGCTCGGTCGAGTGAAGTCGCACCAAGGAGATCCACCAAAGAAAATGATCCGGAAAGTGGTTGATCTCCCCCGACTAAAGAAAACCAAAGGTCACCACCCTTCTTCGGTTGCGAGAAACTCGGAAAATCGAATGCGAAAATCAAGTGGAAGTACTTCGATGAATAAAATTTCAGATCTCACACCAACACTTTCTCACAAGAAATATGCGGAGGATGTAGAAGAAGCACACAAGATAGAGAAGAGGAATCGTTACCCCAACTCGTAGATAGTTGCACGTGGAGAATCGCTCAACCACGGATCCGCCGGAGTCACACCGGATGGAGCTTGCACGTCCACCTTCAACGGAGTCACACCGCGAAGCTCCCACGCCGGAAGAGGGAGACGCAGCCTGCACTTGGCCGAAACCCTCAAGGGGCGGGCAAAGGGGGGCGGCGGAAATGAGGGGGGAGCTCTCAAGGCTGAAATCTTTTTTTTAGGTTATAATCATCATACCAAAACAAGGGAGTGGATGCCTTATATATATGGCCCACTCTAAATAAAAGTTTACATAAAAATAATACAGAAATTAAAAGCATTTTGGAGGCTAAATGCAGGCCACCAAATAACAAAAACATAGCATAAACTTGTTATCCGCAGCCCGGCAGTTTTAATGACAACAACGTCATTTATTGATGATATCTCGCGAGCGAAGATGGTAGCGGGAAGGGGTGCGGCGCCGCGCTCCCACGCCTTTATTTCGCCGCAGATCTTTGCTTTGTAATGGCGGCGTGTCATCCGTAAGCGCTTCAACATCAACGGCCGCGGGTTGGAGAGGGTCGGCTCCGTCAATCCTCCCCGTCTCAAAAGGACTCATCACCGAGGAGTTGGCGTCTTTGTAGCGGCGGAGGAGAGCATCATCCAGGCGAGCCACATCAACTTCGGGAACCCATGAATCATCGGAGGATGGGCGATCACGCCAGTGAACCAAATAGCGGCGAGTGGTACCAAGTGGAGACGGGAGAACTTCATCGGCAAGGATCCTGTCTGGTAAGAAAGATGTCTTGGGAAAACTAGGAAAAGCATTAGTCGAAAAAGGTAAGACTGAAGCAAAAGCATCCACCAACGTACCTCCAACGGAATCCGAAGGAAGAGGCGATTCATGAGACCTTTCCCCCCCAAACCCAAGAGAAGAGCGAGAGGAAGAAGAGAAAGGGGAGTTGCATATTTCAAGTGGCGGAGAAGTATAAGGTGTTAAATCGGAAACATTAAAAATAGGGGATATACCCCAATCGGATGGTAAATCCAAAAGATACGCATTGTCGCCTAATTTCTTCGCAACTCGAAAGGGGCCGGCTCGCCGATTGGCCAACTTTTTGACGGTACCCGAAGGCATCCGCTCGGGAATGAGACGAACCAAAACCAAATCATCAACATTAAAATGGACGGCTCGGCGGTGCAAATTCGCGTGTAACTGATCGGACGTATATTGCGTGGCTAACACTTCTTGTATGTGTTTATGCAAATTTTGAAGGTGTTGGGCAAATTCCTGTGCGAAGTGACTTGATTTATAAGTGGGCGGGAGGGGAATCAAGTCAAGTGGCACGGGCGCCTTATAACCGTGCACAATCTCATTTGGCGACAACCCGGTAGACCTATTCTTAGAATTGTTGTAAGCGAGTTGTGCGTGCGGGAGAATGAGATCCCAAGTGCCTTTGTGCTCCCCAACAAGACAACGTAAAAGATTGCCCACGCTTCGATTTACGACTTCCGTTTGGCCATCCGATTGCGGATGGTAGGCGGACGAAAACAACAGTTTGATTCCCATAAGTTTCCAAAGCGTCTTCCAAAAGTAACTAGTAAATTTGACGTCCCGGTCACTAACGATAGTTTTCGGAACGCCGCGGTGCCCGACAACTTCCTTAAAATAAATTTTAGCCATGTGCGAGGCGTCACTAGTTTTGCTACACGGAATAAAGTACGCCATCTTTGAAAATCGGTCTACAACTACCAAAATAGAGTCATGTCGGCGGAAGGTGGGCGGGAGGCCTAAGATGAAGTCCATACTCACATCCTCCCAAGGGATAGAAGGGATGGGTAGAGGGGTGTAGAGACCGGCGTTTGTTTTACTACCCTTAGCTAGTTGACAAGTACGACAACTACTAACGATTTTACCAACGAGAGACTTCAAACCCGGCCAATAAAATTTTTCCTCCACCAAAGCTAGCGTCTTATCCCGGCCAAAATGGCCACCAAGGCCCCCACCATGAAGTTCCCAAATGATATGATGGCGGAGGGAAGTTTGCAGGATGCACAACTTCGTGTGCTTAAATAAGTAACCATCCCGGATGTAGAATGCCGAAATAGTGGAGGGGGACTCCTCTTGGGTGGCAAAATAGATGTCCTTAAAGTCCGGACATGTCGTGTACTCATCCTTAATGCGTTCAAAACCAATCACCTTAACGTGCATGGTGGACAATAGTAACGAGACTCGGCTAAGGGCGTCGGCCACACGGTTGTTGGACCCCTTAAGATGCTTAAGAGTGAACGTGTACTCTTGGAGGAACGACACCCACTTAGCATGTCGGGGGCTGATTTTATGTTGGGAGTTAATAAAACGCAAAGCTTCATGATCCGAAAGTAGCACGAATTCCTTGGAAAGGAGATAGTGCCTCCAATAGTGTAAACTTCGGACCACCGCATAAAATTCCCGATCGTAATTGGAGTAGTTTAATTTAGCCCCGGACAACTTCTCACTAAAATAGCAAATGGGGTGACCCTCTTGGCTTAATACTCCTCCAATCCCAACCCCGGACGCATCGCATGCTAATTCAAACACCTTAGAGAAATCTGGTAAGCGTAGGAGGGGCGCTTCCGTCATGAGAGTTTTGATCGTTTGGAAGGCATGAGTGGCGGACTTAGTCCATTGGAAATCCCCCTTCTTCATGCACTCCATCAAAGGAGCCATGATGCTACTAAAATTTTTAATAAAACGCCGATAAAAAGTAGCGAGTCCATGGAAACTTCTAACGTCACGGATGGACTTGGGCTCCGGCCACTCGTTAATAACTTGCACCTTTTTTGGGTCTACTCTAATGCCGTCCGCTCCCACAAGATATCCTAATAACTCAACCTCACGGACAAGGAAGGTGCATTTCTTCAGATTTAAGAATAGTTTCTCCTTCCTCAAAGTAGTTAAGACTGCCCTCAAGTGATTGGTATGTTCAGTGGGCGTTAAGCTAAACACCAAGATGTCGTCAAAATACACTACGACGAATTCTAATTTGATGGTAGCCACTTTTGAGATCCAGCTTGGAAAAGATCGTGGCTCCGGCAAGCATATCCAAGAGATCATCCAATCGGGGAATAGGGAACCTATATTTAATAGTGATCTTATTAATCGCCCTACTATCGACACACATCCTCCAAGTACCGTCCTTTTTGGGGGCTAACAGGGCCGGCACGGCACATGGGCTCAGGCTATGGCGGATGAACCCTTTAGTTAAGAGTTCCGATATTTGAGTTTGAAGCTCCTGATGCGCTGCCGGGTGGAGCCTATAATGGGGCTGATTCGGGAGTGAGGAACCTGGGACGAGATCTATGGCGTGTTGGATGTCGCGTAGAGTCGGCAAGATGGGGGGTAACTCGGCCGGATACACATCTTTATATTCCTCCAACAAGTGTTTTAAATCTTCCGGAAGCTCATCTAATTTATCACCATCCTCCTTACTACTCAAGAGCACAAGCGCATAGATCACGCCATCTAGAAATGGGACGCGGGTGAACTCCTTTCGTCCTATTAAGTGCAAGGCTTTCTTCTCCACGGGTACGAGGGTATCCTTGGACGGAATAGTCGGGTCCTTCGGTGGCGTTGGTTTTAAGGTAATAATTTTCCCCTTAAACTTAAACTCATAAGTATTAGCCCTACCGAAGTGAGTCACGTCGTGATCATATAGCCAAGGCCGGCCAAGAAGGACGTGACATGCATCCATGGGGATGACATCACACCACACTTGCTCGGAATAAGATTTGACGTTAAGGGGAACTAGACAACGCTTCGTGACAGGAAGAGAGGTCTTATTTACCCAAGCTACATGATAAGGTTGGGGGTGGGGTTCGGCAACTAAAGACATCCTAGCAACCGCGCTCTCCGAAACGACGTTCATACAACTCCCACTATCGATGATAAGCTTACACAACTTCTCTTCGCTCTTAAATATCATCGAAAAGAGGGTCGTCCTATTCCAATCGTTTGGCGTCCGGGGAACCGTCAGGATACAACGCATAACCATGAGGATATGTTCATCCTCCAAATCACTCGGGTCTCCCTCAACATCGGACCCCTCGTCAGCTTCATAAATTATTTCGGCCGGGTCGTTAGGAGCCTCCAATAAAGCTAAGGCCTTAGGCTTGGTGGGGCATTCGCTCGCATAATGCCCTTGTACTCCACAAGCGTAGCAAGTGGCATTTGTTTTATTAACTCTCCCAATTGGCACTCGCTCCCCGGTTGGGTTCTTAGAATTCCTAGCGGTGATGACTATCGAACTTGTGTCGGTAGCCTTAAACTGGCCTTTGTCTTTATACGTGGACTTCCCTTTTTGGAAATACTTTGCTTTAGACTTGAGAGTTATATTTTTCTCAATGTCCAAGGCCGCGTTGTACGTGGTGTTTATATCCGTATGCCCATATCGCAAAAGCTTGCGCTGAATATCCGGATCCAGCCCCTTCCGAAATCTCGAGAGAGTCACTTCGGGCATCTCCTTAACATCGCAACGTACTAACAGATCCTTAAGCGTACCCATGTAATCAGACACCGACTGGTTCCCTTGCTTAAGAGAGGCTAAGTCGTCAAACAGTTGTGTGCGGTAATACGTGGGGACGTATTGATCCGACAACATAGCTTTCATAACCTGCCAACCAATTGGCGGCATACCATCTAGCGCTCCCATGCGTCTCTCCTCGTTGAGCCAATATACCTTGGCCCGGTCTAGAAGTTTCAGCCTAGCGACTTGGACCTTTTGCCTATCGGTTAAGTGATGCCACTCGAAGTAGCACTCGATATCCATTAGCCAATTCAGAAAGATTTGGGGCTGCCCCATGCCGTCGTAAGTAGGGGCTTCTATACGGATGGCTTGCGTGATATTGAACTCTTGTGGAGCTCGATTATAATAGGGGGGACCACGTGGTGCAAGGTCATCGTAGTCCTCGTCAAATCGAGGAGGATAACGGGGCTGTTGGTGGTGCGGGGGGTGAGGGTTAATTGGTAGAGGGTTAGGAGGGGCGGGTGGAGTCGCTCTAGCAGTCGTAAGTTGAGCGATCATGTCCCTTAACTCATCCATGCGACGCTCTTGATTCACGAGATGCGCATTAAACTCTTGTCGAAGAGCCTCGACGGGAGTCGGATCTTGACCCCCATGCCGCTCGTCCGCCATACTGGAAGAAGAGGGAGCGTACTCGGTGCCGTGCCTTGTGCGCATGCAGATTTTTTTTGTCTCTTTTCTTTGTTAACTCTAAATTGTCCTAAACACCGTACAATTTTATGTGAAATAATTTCTTACCGCCTAACCGATGGACGAAACTGAAACTTTTTTTGTAAATTTATTTCTACCTAAGGTGAAGAGAGACTACCAAAAAAATTTTTTTTGGATTTTGAAGAAAAATTCTGATTTTAACCCGCTGTTGGCACACCACAAATAGAGACTTTGCTGAAATGAGAACTAAGCCTACCAAACAGAGAAGGATTGTGCCGATTTAGGAACCGGCACGAACCTCGCTTTGATACCAAATTGATGTAGGCTAGCGGGGCGCAATATCCGGCACTTTCTAGCGACTAAATCTACCCCCACACGATCTAATTTGGAAACACCACACGCGAGCGCAGCCACAGTTTAATTTAACGTTTATCGTCACACAACGACGTGAGGATCGCGAACCCTCTTAGGATCAAATAGTGACTAGAGGCCACTATCCTTTCCGGCGAAATGAACCCACACGGCTCGGTCGAGTGAAGTCGCACCAAGGAGATCCACCAAAGAAAATGATCCGGAAAGTGGTTGATCTCCCCCGACTAAAGAAAACCAAAGGTCACCACCCTTCTTCGGTTGCGAGAAACTCGGAAAATCGAATGCGAAAATCAAGTGGAAGTACTTCGATGAATAAAATTTCAGATCTCACACCAACACTTTCTCACAAGAAATATGCGGAGGATGTAGAAGAAGCACACAAGATAGAGAAGAGGAATCGTTACCCCAACTCGTAGATAGTTGCACGTGGAGAATCGCTCAACCACGGATCCGCCGGAGTCACACCGGATGGAGCTTGCACGTCCACCTTCAACGGAGTCACACCGCGAAGCTCCCACGCCGGAAGAGGGAGAGGCGGCCTGCACTTGGCCGAAACCCTCAAGGGGCGGGCAAAGGGGGGCGGCGGAAATGAGGGGGGAGCTCTCAAGGCTGAAATCTTTTTTTTAGGTTATAATCATCATACCAAAACAAGGGAGTGGATGCCTTATATATATGGCCCACTCTAAATAAAAGTTTACATAAAAATAATGCAGAAATTAAAAGCATTTTGGAGGCTAAATGCAGGCCACCAAATAACAAAAACATAGCATAAACTTGTTATCCGCAGCCCGGCAGTTTTAATGACAACAACGTCATTTAATGATGATATCTCGCGAGCAAAGATGGTAGCGGGAAGGGGTGCGGCGCCGCGCTCCCACGCCTTTATTTCGCCGCAGATCTTTGCTTTGTAATGGCGGCGTGTCATCCGTAAGCGCTTCAACATCAACGGCCGTGGGTTGGAGAGGGTCGGCTCCGTCATTCCCCTGATGAGATTAAGGCGTGATTGAAAAGGGCGCAACTGAATTATTATCAAATCTTAATAATCGGTGAAACCCAAAGAAACCTCCTAAGAATGTAGATGGAACTGAACTAAGCCTCCTGAGAATGGAGATAAAACTGAACTAAACCTCCTGAGAACGAAGATGGAACTAAACAAAACCTCCTGAGAACGGAGATGGAACTGAACATACCTCATGAGAACGGAGATGGAACTGAAGCCTCCTGAATGGAGTGATTGGACTACTAACCATTTTTTTCTGAATATTCTAGTCTTACACTGGTCTGGTTCCTTTATTTATTTCAGTTCAGTACTTTTAATTCAGTTCTACTCCAGTCCCGTACTAGTCAAGTTCAATTCAGTACTTTCATTTCAGTTTTACTCCAGTTCCGTACTGGTCAAGTTCAATTCAGTACTTTCAATTCAGTTCTTCACCAGTCCCGTACTAGACAAGTTCAATTTAGTACTTTCATTTCAATTCTACTCTAGTCCCATACTAGTCAAGTTCAATTCAGTACTTTCATTCAGTTCTACTCCAGTCTCGTACTGGTGAAGTTCAATTCAGTACTTTTATTTCAGTTCTACTCCAATCCCGTACTGGTTAAGTTCAATTCAATGCTTTCAATTCAGTTCTACTCCAGTCCCGTACTTGTCAAGTTTGAAAGTATGTAGTTGTTTACCTAAATCACCTAGAGGGGGGTCAATAGGTAAGTTCTGCATCTTTTGCAGAATAAAAACTTGAGAGAAATCAACACAAAAAATAACCAAGCACAATCCAGATTACATAAGAAATTTATAGTGGTTCCCCAATCTTGGGTACGTCCACTCTCCACCTCGCCAATCTGTCACCACAGCTAGCCTCGGCTACTTCACTATATCTCGGATTACAACAATCCTACAACTCGGAGCAATGCTCCTACAACTCGGAGATAACACACTCCTACAAACTTGATCCCACAAAACAGGATCTACCCTCAGAGAACAAAGCTCCTACAAACTCGGAGACAAAGCTCCTACAAGATTTAAAGTAAATGTTACAACAACAATATAAACGTTATACTTCTAGATCTGAAATCTTCAAGGTTCTTCCTTCTTGAAAACTGAAAAACTCTGTGAATAAGTTGAGGAAGAAATCCCGAGAAAACCTGATCTGAAAAACTTAGGATCCGACACGATCAAGTTGATGTTTGAAGAATCTTAAATCTATGATCTGTCGATTCTTTTCTCCTTGGAATCGCTGGATCGAGAGAGGAGCGACAATGAAGGATGACGATGACGGCAACTTCTCCCAATTTTGAAATTATGATGTGATTCAGAACACTGTTGTTAGGGTTAGCGATTCCTCTAAAAAGACTTCTTATAGTACATCGTATAACGGTCACAAATCATTAAAGAAGCATCCACGTGGACCAATCATGGAGAACATAGATTATTTCAAAACCCATGTTAGACAGTTTAAAAAGAAATTTTCTGCAACTCTATTTCTCAAGAAGTCTTATAATTTCTCGAGAAATGATTTGCTTTCTCGAGAATTGTACTTAGCTTCTCGAGAAAATACTTAACGCAAATTTTGAATTGAAGAACTGATTTCTCGAGAAAAATACATGGCGTAAATTTTGAACTGAATAACTAATTTCTCGAGAAGGAATTGATTTCTCGAGAAAAATACTTGGCATAAATTTTGAACCGAAGAACTTATTTCTCGTGAAAGAATTTCATGTCTCGAGAAATAGACTTGGCTTCTTGAGAAACACTTCTGACTTCTCGAGAACTACTTTGGTTTCTCGAGAAATGGACTTAGTTTCTCGAGAAATCTTCAGGGATTTCTCGAGAAAAGGACTTAGAGATAGTTTCTGAGAGTTTTCCGAGAAGTCTTAAGGTTTCTCGAGAACAACTTGGCTTTCTGGAGAAAGATACTTAGACTTCTCGAGAAATAGACTTCCTTTCTCGAGAAAAAGACTTAAAAAAATTTTTCTCTAAAAAATTGATTCTTCTTTGTTGAAAACCAACAACCCTTCCTTTTTTCCATTGCTTTAGTACTTGAAAATAAAGTGCATCCCAATAGAGAGGTTACACATAAGTCAACACCATATGCCACACAATAAGGGATTACATTGTATGATCCCATGTTTAGTGACTCATTGTAAACTGACATTGGTCTACACTTAGCAATAATGACCTGCAAGCACTCAACTAATGAATAACATCAAATACATACTTAATTCATCTTAGTTTAAGGGTGACTTCACACAAATCTAGGTTATTGTGTATACAATACCCAACAATCTTCCCCTATTAGTAGAAGTCAGAACCCATTACACTAAGGTGAATTATATCAAGATAATCTAAGAATTAACTAACAACTAAAATAATATATGCAATGAAGGTTTAGAGATAATTAGATCATCAAAATTCATAATTTTATATATGTATGGAATTTGTCCATAGAAATATCCAGGTCCATAAAATTCCATAACATTGATAATCATAAATCACTTGTACTATTGCTGGTGTTGTCTTTCCTTATTTTCCTGTTGCCTTTTCTGGTAGCTGAAGGGCTTGGGATTGTATTTAGTAGGACGAGGAGGAGCATTAAGATTATTGTGGCCATATTCACAATAATTTATCCTTCGCTTTGTCATATATTTTCCATATAGCGCCCACTCCTTATAACTGTAATGATCATCCTTATTATCATAAAGGTCCACAACTAATTTCAGAGTGTCAAGAATTAAGGACTTGGAGGTTGGACACCAAACTTCAGCAAATTCCTTTTCTATCCATTGGGCAGCTGCTTGACTTGGGATGGATCGACTAGCTGAGGCACCATCACCATACTTTATTTTCTTTGGCACATGCACTTCAGGAGGTAGGTCCTGAGGTATCTCTGGCTGATCAGAAGTCCAGACTTGAGAATAATGCTCATGAGGAATTCCATACTGTTCAGGTCTGGGAGAAAATGTAGGCTTGCAGACATTTGGATCAAGATGAGGAGGTGGAGCCTCATTTGGTTCAACTTAAAATTCTGGAAAGATTTGATTGTGCATCCACACAATAGTATTATAAGTATAAATATTTACACCTTTAATCTGTGTCTCTACACTTGTACTAATCTCTTTTAGTTGATTGTCCCACTAAGCCTTCATTTCTTGAACTTTGCTTTATAGATTTTCTTTTACCTTATCCTCCCCCTTTCTTACTTCTACTGTTAGAGTCTCCATGGCATCTTCCTTGAATTTTCCAACCTCTTCACAAGTTTTGAAGTTCTGTTGTTCAGTTTTTTCAGCAATTGTATCTGATTGTTAGCCATATTGACTGCTTGATCCATGACTTCACCAACACTAGTGATAGTGTGGTCCAAAGCTTTGCCACAAATATTTAGCAGTCTTTTGAATTCATCTGTATTGCTTTGAATTTCAGCAAATCCTATGCTCATTTCTTTCTCAAGAGCAGTTACTTTATCAGTTACCTTTTTGAGAGACTTGTCAAAGAACTCTCTCTGCTTTGTCAACATAGACTCAATCTTACCCAAAAGGGTATCATCAGGAATGACTTCAGTAAAGGAGGTGGATGAGGTTATGTTTGAGCTGTCCAGACTTGTATTTCTTCAATAACCACTGAACTTTTGACTCTTTGGGCAGATATCATCACATCTCCTTCCTCTCCAAGAATCATTGGGAGAGAGAAATCTAAATTCCTAAGAGGAGGTTCTACAAGTTTTGGGATAACTTCATCCTCATCAGAGACTATATCCACATTCTCCCCCTCACTTTGTGCCTTGGGCTGAGAATCGTCTGGAATTTCTTCAGGAATCTCTTTAGGAGAGATGAATAGAGGATCATCTGAAGTTAGATCTTCTATCATTTTGTCAATATCATCTGAGCCACCATCCTGCACGGGTGTGCTCTTCTCATCATCAGACTGGGCTGTGTTTTCCTTTTCCACCGCATCATCAGCAGGAGCTTTCTCAGTAGCCTGATCTGTAAGATCATCTGAATGGAACTCTGTGTCTGGTACCTGTGCTTGTTGATCTTCTTCATGAACTAAAGGAATAGGCTCCCCCTCAATAGTTGCAATAGATGTGCCAACTATATCTGTTGGGTACATTGGAAAATGTGTACCAGATTTGGAGAAGCCTCAACTAACTCAATGATATGCATCAAGTTGTATTTGATGTTGTGTTTGAGTTATCATGTGTAGGTTAAGAAAAAGGAAAGGAAAATTTTCTAAGTACAAGTGTCGACACCTGGGAATGGCTGTGTCAACACCAAGGGCCAGATTGTGTCGACATCCAGAATTTGTGTCGACACACAATCTGTCGACAACGCTGTGTCGACACCAAGGGCCAGATTGTGTCGACATCCAGAATTTGTGTCGACACACAGAAAATCTGTCGACAATGCTGTGTCGACACTAAGGGCCAGACTTGTGTTGATATTATCAGGAGCTGTGTCGACACACAGAGAAGCTGTCGACACATTCCAGAATTCTGTCGACAACGACTGTGTCGACACACAGAACTTGTGTCGACACACACCAGAATTCTGTCGACACCAACTTTGATAAGACAAGGAGCATTTCAGTCGACACACAGAACTTATATCGACACATTCCACAGAAGCTGTGTCGACAACAACAAGACTTGTGTCGACACATGGATTATGTGTGTCGACACATATGGAGAATTCATTCGACATTCTCTGCTGCTGAGTCAAAGTTCAATGAAGGCTGAAGTAATACAAGTGAAGACTTGACAGCTGTCATTGCTGACATTGCTGTCACATCTGTTAGAAGTGTCAAAAGACAGTTTGAAACCGGGACAGCCGGTTACCATGGATGAAGCCTATAAATAGTTGTGCTCTCTCAACAAACAAAAAAAATAATAGATAACAAGAAGAAGAACATTAACAGATAACAAATAGCTGATCTATCATTATCTCTGAAGGATTGAGAATCCAGAAGAAGAGAAAGAAACAGTCAATAGATCATAGAGAGAGAAAAATAAGAAGGAGAGAAGTTCTCATCCAGTGAAGGCAGATTCTGAACAGTCCGCCTGAAGAATTCAGATCAAGTCTGAAGAAGAATTTAGATTAATTTCTGAAGGAAGCTGATTGAAGATCAACTCCAACATCAAGAAGATCAACCCTACTGTGTTCAGATTTAAGAAGCTTTGAAGAAATCTAAGTCAGGTTGATCCTTAAGAAATCAATTCTATCAAGAACTGATCAAGAAGCCTTCAACTAATTCTCTCTCCATCTGGTTGAAGATATCAACAACTTTTCATCAATAATTTTGTAGGATCTGTACTAGATCTGAGTGTAGGAGATTTACATCTCTGAGTTGTAAGCCTAAATTATAAAGGCTGAGGTAGGGCTGTGTGCCTAAGGTAGGGGAATCTGTTCCTTGAGTTGTAGGACTGTGATAGAGGCTGAGGTAGGGCTGTTTCCTGAGTTATAGGAGTGGGGTATCACTCTGAGTTGTAGGCCTGTGGAAATGGCTGAGGTAGGGCTTGTTCCTGAGCTGTAGGAGTGTGGATTCACTCTGAGTTGTAGGAACCATTCTTAATTCTGAGCTGTAAGATCTGCGGATCTAAGAAGAAGGAAGGAAGTTAGGCCGAATCTAGTACACTGCTAGATATGCGAAGAGGGAAAGTGGATGTACCCATCATTAGGGGAACCACTATAAAACTGGTGTGCAATCTGTGAATGCTATGTATGTGAATGCTGTGTTGTACTTTCTGCTGAATACATTGCTGTAATAGATAGAATTATCTGCCTAAGTTAGAAAAAGAATTGAACCTATTCACCCCCTCTAGCTGTTTAGAACATCTTGATACTAATTCTTTCAAGTGGTATCAGAGCCAGGTTACTCAAAGATTAGACCTAACTGTCTGAGTTGATCTCCAAGACAGAAATCTATTAGGCAAAATGGGTTCCATAGAGAATCATAAGGAGTTTGGTTCTATGAAGTTACCCATATGCAGGAAAGAGATTTTTGGCATTTGGAAAGAAAGAGTTAGATTGTTTATGGAAGCTTCAGATCCAAGAATCTATATGACAGTCAAAGAAAGGCCATTCATCCCAATAAAAGTCTCATTTCTTGATGCAAATCTCAGGACACCAAAGGAATATTTTAAAATGACAAAGGATGAGATCATCTTGGCTACAATGGATAATAGGGCACATAATATAATAGGCAGTGACATAGATGATTTCACATTCCAAAATTTGATTCACTGTAAGACCTTCAAAGAAATGTGGGACACCCTTATTGTCTACATGGAGGGTGTAGAAGAGGTGAGAGAAGATAGAAAGTCTATGCTGAATCAGGAATATAAAAGTTTTAGACAATCTAAAACAGACAGTATAACTGAATGTTACAAGAAATTTTTCAGAATAGTTAATGAATTGATGTCATATGGAAGAGTATTCAGTACATATGAGTTAAATGATAAGTTTCTGAGATCATTGACTAAAAACTGGGACACTAAGATATGTGCCATTAGGGAAGTGGCTAGACTAGCAGAAATTTCACCTCCAACATTATTTGGCAAACTGCTTTCATATGAAATGCAGCTGATGGTCAGAAAAGAGGAGGAGAAAAGTAATAAAATTGATTCCAGAGATAAGTCAGTGGCTTTCAAGACTGAAGCCATAAGAAAGGATAGGAGGATGTCTCCATCACCTCCTAGGAAAGCTGCAGAAGTTGTTTCAGAGACTTCAGACAGTCACACATCAGATAGTCCAAATTCTGATGAAGACTTAGCAGCTTTCTCAAGACAATTTCAAAGGTTTTTGAAGAAGAAATAGTGGAGATCCAAGCCATCATCCTCAAAATCCAAGGATGATTACTATCAAAAAAAGAAATCCTCTAGGAAGGACAAATATAGCTCTAAACCTAGTGAATTATCTTCAACTAAGATTGTTTGCTATTGTTGCAACAGGCCAGGACATGTGGTAGCTGATTGTCTTGATAAAAGGAAAGAATCTAATGATAAGAAGAAACTAAAAAACAAGGGCAAGAAGGAGAAATCCCTTGTTGCAAAGAAGCAAAAAAGTTGGTCAGATTCTTCATCATCATATTATGAGGTAGAAGCTGAAGCTGAAGCATATATAGGACTGTTGGCACCTGAAGAGGATGTAGAAGAGGCTGAATTCTTGAAGTGGCTGGATTCAGTAAATGAAATTGAAGAACCTTTTTATAAAGGGCTGATGGCCTTGAGAGAAGAAGATCATTGCCAGTATCAGCCTGGACCTAGTAAGGTAAACAATTCTTCAATAGATTCTGATTACTATACTGGTTCAGAATCAGAAGCATCTGCATCAAGAGATGTAGATGAATCTGAATCTGAAGGAGATATTCATCAACTTATTGATGAATATGGTGAGCTGCTGCAAGCACTTAAGAAAAGTAGAATCCTTAATAAAGCACAGGCCAAGGAAATTGCTCATCTTAAGCTGGCTGTATTAGATTCAGAAAAATTGTTGGATCTAAAGATGAATGAAGTAGCCAAACTGAAAAACATAACTGTTATTCAAATGGGTACTATTACATTCAAGAATTATCAAATCAAAAGTTTGGAAGTCAAACTTCGGAAGGAAAAGGATCTGGTGGCTAAGTTCTCTCAGACAAAATCAATTTTACCTTTAATAGATGACTTTATTCCTAAAAAGGGTAAGACTGGATTGGGCTTTGAGGGAAATGCAAGGGCTGTCAATTCCAAAAGAAAAGGCAAAGCCCCAGTACAACCTCTAGCCTTCAAACCCCCCATTTCCTTCAGAAAAGTATGGCAGCCAACTAATAGATATGATCATGATATCATACATGGTTATGGTAAGCCTGAGATTCTGAATGACAAGGGTGTAGCTCCAACACTCAAGCAAAGAACTACTGTACCAACAGTGTTAGAACAGCTGACAGCAATGCTGTTAAAACTATATCTAAAGAGAGGTATAATAGATATGAGTGTTGGTGCTGTGGTAAGATAGGGCATTATGCCATGGATTGCTGGCACAACACCAATGTCAGAAAGAATGCCAGCTTACCTGTGAGGAAGGTTGCTGGTAAGAATATCAAGCTTCATTCTAACATGAACCTAGAACCCAATAAAAATTGGGGTTCTAAGGTAAATTAATTTTATTTGCTGCATGTGGGTCCAAGTTGCCATGCCCCTATATGGTACTTGGACAGTGGATGTTCCAGGCACTTGACTGGAACAAGGAGAATGTTAAAGGACTATACTCCCATAGATAATGGACCCAAAGTGTTCTTTGGTGGATCAGAAAAAAGGGGTTATAAAAGGGTTTGGTAATATTTCTTCCAGTTCTATAGCAATCACTCAAGTGGCTTATGTAAAAGGTTTGAAACATAACTTGATAAACATAAGTCAGCTGAGTGATCTTGGGTATGACATTTCATTTATTAAGGATGGGTGTCAGATCAAAAGGACAAGTGATCAGAAGGTGATCTTGCCTGGTTATAGAAAAGGAAATGTTTATTATTTAAATTTTGACTATGAAAACATGAACTCTCCTATATGTTTAGTTGCAAATGAGAAAGCATCTCAGTGTGTCCAATGGCACAAGAGGCTAGCTCACCTGAACTATAAGACTATAGCCTAGCTCTATAATCTAGAGTTAGTGAGGAATGATCCTCAATTTAAGTGCATAAAAGAGGGTATATGCTCAGCTTGTCAAAAAGGCAAGCAGACCAAATCCTCTTTTCATAGTCTTGATACCAAAGACTATGTGAGGTGTTTGTACCTTTTGCATATGGATCTATTTGGTCCTATGCCAGTTCATAGTCTAGGTAGGAAAGTCTATACTTTTGTGGTTGTAGATGACTATTCTAGATATACATGGGTTTTCTTTTTGAGGCAGAAATCTGAAACCCCTATTGTCTTTCATAACTTTGTTAAACAAATTCAGAATGAATTTAACAATTTAGTGGTCAAGATCAGAAACGATCATGGAATTGAATTTCAGTCTGAGTGTATGACAAGGTTTTGTGAAGAATTAGGGATTCATCAAGAATTCTCCTCACCTAGAACACCTCAGTAAAATGGAATTGCTGAAAGAAAGAATAGAACTCTCATTGAGGCTAGTAGAACTCTACTCAGTGACACTTCACTCCCAGAATATTTCTGGGCTGAGGTAGTAAATACTGCTTGTCATGTTCTCAATAGAGCATCTATAACTAAGAACCACAAAAAGACTCCCTATGAGATTATGAAGGGCTGAAAACCAAACATATCCTACTTTAGGATCTTTGGTAGCAGGTGTTATGTGCTTAACACTGGCAAGTCTCACCTAACTAAGTTTGCTGCCAAATCCCAAGATGGGATATTTGTTGGGTACAACAACAATAGTAAGGCATATAGGGTCTACAACTTGTCTACACAAGTTGTAGAAGAATCAGTTCATGTAGTGTTTGATGAATCTGAGCTAATTAAAAGTGAGTTGTCTAGCAATCCTTGTAGATCAACAGGTTTAAAAGAAAGGTTGGACATGCTGACCATTAATGAAGATCAAACTACAAGGCAGGATGTGGAAAATGATGGCTGCTGTCCAGGGGGAGTACAAGGTTCACAAGCTGACATTGAAGACAATGAAGTTCAACCTGATGAAGAAATTGAAGAAGTTTAAATTGCTGATAGAATGCCTCCAGCAATAAGGAATCTAAAGGATCATCCTGCACACCAAATCATTGGTGATCCCAAACATGGTGTGCAAACCAGAAACAAACACATGAACACAGTGCTTTGCTCAAGTTTCCTGTCACAGTTGGAACCAAAAAAAGATTTGAAGAAGCCATACAAGACTTCAACTGGATTGATGCAATACATGAGGAGCTAAATCAATTCAAAAGGTATAAAGTATGGGAGCTGGTTCCAAAACCAAAGGATCATAACATTATTGAGACAAAGTGGATCTATAGGAACAAACTAGATGAAAATGGCATAATAGTGAAGAACGAAGCAAGACTGGTTGCAAAAGGTTATAGACAGGAAGAGGGCATTGACTTTGATCAGACTTTTGCCCCAGTGGCAAGGTTGGAAGCAATAAGACTATTCCTTGCCTTTGCTACTTTCCAAGGTTTCAAAGTATACCAAATGGATGTCAAGTCAGCTTTCCTAAATGGTAATTTTAAAGAAAAAGTCTATGTTCATTAGCCCTCAGGTTTTGTTGATCCACTTTATCCTGATTTTGTTTATAGACTTAAGAAAGCCTTATATGGTTTGAAACAAGCCCCTAGGGCTTGGTATGAAACATTGTCTACTTTCCTCATTGAAAATAAACTTTCAAGGGGGAAAGTAGACAAGACTCTATTTCTTAGGGATTCAAAGGGAAAGATGATCCTAGTACAGATTTATGTTGATGACATAATCTTTGGATCTACAGAAAACAACCTTTGTAGGAAGTTTGCAAAACTTATGCAAGGGAAGTTTGAGATGAGCAGTATGGGTGAGCTCAAATTCTTCTTGGGACTCCAAGTATGGTAGACGGATGATGGCTTGTCCATATCACAGTCTAAGTTCACCAAGGAGTTAATTAAGAAATATGGTATGGAGTCATCCACTACCATGAGAACTCCAATGGGGACAAGTATGCCTTTAGACAAAGATGATGTAGGAAAACCTGTAGATGAGTCTTTATATAGAGGGATAATTGGCTCCCTCCTATACTTAACTGCCAGTAGACCAGACATTATGTATGCTACATGTGTCTGTGCTAGGTACCAAGCAAGCCCTGAAGAATCTCATTATACAGTTGTTAAAAGAATATTAAGATATCTTAAGGGCATACCCAATCTTGGTCTTTGGTACCCTAAGAATAGAGACTTTCTACTAACTAGTTTTTCAGATGCAGACTTTGCAGGTTGCAAAGAAGATAGAAAGAGTACCACTGGTACATGTCAGTTTCTAGGTGGTAGACTAATATCATGGAGCAGTAAGAAGCAGACTAGTGTAGCAATTTCCACTACAGAGTCTGAGTATATTGCTGCAGGAAGCTGCTATGCTCAGCTTCTATGGATTCAACATCAACTTGAAGACTATGGTCTCAAGGTAAGTAGAACTCCACTATTTTGTGATTCTACTAGTGCTATTTCTATTGCTAAAAACCTTGTATCACATAGCAGAACAAAGCATAAAGAAATTAGATTTCACTTCATTAGAGAGCATGTTGAAAAATAAGATATTTGTTTGGAATTTGTCACCTCAAATAATCAAATTGCTGGCATTTTTACTAAACCATTAGATGAAACTAAGTTCAATTATTTCAAAATTGAATTAGGCATGCTAAACTTAGAGTAACTTAGTAATTCTAGCTAAGTAAGTCAATGTTGACATATAGTAGTTTATGTCGACACAAAAGGAAATCTGTGTCGACATATAGTAGTTTGTGTCGACACTTAAGATAAGTTGTGTCGACACAGCAAAATAGTGCTGAGATAGTGGTGTCGACACTTAGAGTTTGGTGTCGACACATAGAAGTTCTATCATTTAGATTGTTGTGTCGACACATACAGAAGTCTGCGTCGACACACATATATTAGAGTCGACTATTAAGAAGTCTGTGTCGACACATCACAAACTGTGTCGACACATAGTGTTGTCTGACTCTGTCGAGACATTAGAAGTCTGTGTTGACACAATCTCTACAGTGTCGACACATTAAGTATTTATTATCCCGCCTTTTGGCCTTCTGTGTTAAGAAACATATAAATAGGTCACAGAATAATTTTGTCGACTAAGCTCTCAACATTTTCGAGACCCAAACCTTGAGTCGACAAACCTTTATCTCTCTTCTCATCAAATTTCTCGTCATCAATGGCGCCAAAGTTGGATACCAACATCAACGAAGGCTATGAGTTAGTTCGCAATGCTTTTGAGAGTGCGGCGATTGAGATTCGAGATGTAATAACCCTAATCCAAGAGAACGGTTTAGAATATCTAGTCTCTAAACCTACTAAGATCTGGAAGACAGAAATTCTTGAATTCTATACAAAAGCAACCGTGGATTCAACTGGATTGAAGATTAAGTCATCAATTCAAGGCAGCAAGGTGAAACTTACCCAAAAGCGTCTGAGAAAAACACTTCAATTGCCCAAGACTCAGGAAGATGATGAAGTTACATCTTCACTGACCAAAGAAGCTCTTCAATGGTGTGGCCTGAAATCCCAACACTAAGATTGAATCATCCATGCAAAGGAAAGGAATGAACTCACAAGGAAAATTTCTCTCAGAGATTGTGGGAAAAGTAATTCTCTGCAAACCTGGTGGACATGACAGGATCTCAGCATATATGTTCAGCTTGATGGCCAGAATTATTTTCAAAATAAAGACTAACTGGTCTGCAGTGATCTTTGATAAGATCAAGAAAAGCCTGAAAAAACCTAATCTAGGTAGAATTCTGAGTCTGTATTTGACAATAACTATTCCTGAAGTGCTGAACCATACCGCTGGATCTAGAATAAATCACATGAGAAGGATGAATATGAAAATACTATCCAGTGGGAAAGGGTTCTGACAAAAGATGGTTCAACACCACAGAAACAACCACAATAGAAAAAGAAAGAGACAACACCCAGGAAGCCTGAATCTTCTAGTGATTCAGAAGAACAAGTAATCTTCAGTTCAGATGAAGACCAATAAGAATCTACAAGGAAATCATCTGCACCTAAGAATATAGATGATAGTCAGCAACAGGGGGAGTATATTCCAGAAAACACCATCCCACTGGATCAAGTTCAGGATGTGCCTCCTCTAGGGGGAGCCAATGAACTTTCCCCAGTTCAACAAGAGATCTTGCCTCCAGAAAGTGCTCTTGAGAAAGAGTAAGCTGCTTTAGAGAGTGAAATAGCCACTCAAACAATTCTTGAGGTAATAAATGATATTAATCAAACTATACTAGATACTGAGGCAGATTCACTCACTGTGCTTTTAACTAATGTTGAATAGACACACCATGAAAACATTCCTGCACAGGATGTATCTATGGATAATACATCTACTTTAGATGATATTCCATTAAATGTACAAGATACAGATATTCCTCCAGTTCAACTACAACAAGAATTTACTCTTGAGGAATTATTCCCTGATTTACAAGAAGTCAGAACTGAGGAAGTAGTGCCAAGAACTGAGGGAGAGGAGCCAGGGACTCAGGGGGAGTTGCCAAGAGCTGATAAGGAGCTGCCCTCAAGTCCAAAGGACACAGTAAATCTAGAAAGATTTTCAGAATCAGATGATGGAGAAGCACAAAGAGCAAAGAAGAGAAAATTGATGGTTTACAAGAAGAAAAGCTCAAATTATAAGAAACATTTATAGATAGCCTCACAACCCTCAGCACTAACAATTGATTTCAGTTCATTGTTGGTTGCTATGCAAATTAAAATAGATGAGCAAAGAGTAGCCATGGAAAAATATATGGATGAAAGCCATAAGGATCTTCTGTTCTCTTTGGCTCAAGATATAAAATCAATCAGATTTGAGGTAAACCAGCATAAAAAAGAGATGACAGATTGCTTCCATAAAGGAGGTAATGCTGTAATTTTTCTGGCAAAACAGCAATAAGAGGCAAGGACACAAATTGATGATATAGTGGTCAAGGAAGGATATGTCCTAGAAAATCAACTAACGATGAATGATAATCTTACTGAATCACATAATGTGATTGTTACTGAATTAAAAAATAAAGCAACTGCATTAACTGAGGAAAGGGCTAAAGAGAATTCAGAGTTTGATAAGAAGTTTCAAGAGGATTTAGCCACTTTCCAATCTGCACTTCAAGCCTCTCAGAAGATTATATCTGCTCAACTACAAAAGTTTACAGCCTATTATACAGAGGGAACAAATTATCTGGTTAATCAAATAAGGTTCCAAAAGAATGACCTTAGGGATCATATTGAAAGAGAAGTCATAAAGGGGGAGAGGTTGATAGTCAATGCTAGCTCAGAGCATGCCAAATGGATAACAAATGCTGTTAGAGCAACTCTGGGATATCCACCCCTATGTGATGATGACAATATAGCTGAGTCAGGAATTCAAGCTACAGGAAATGAAGGGGGTCAGCAGGAGGTAGCTCAAATCATATATCCCCCTTCAAACTTTGAGGAAATTCAACAACTGGTTCACCAGATGTATAGTCCTCCAGAGGCTACTAATAATGTTATCTTAGATAAAGTGGAAATGTCAGAAGCAGTACTGAATAAAGAGCAAGAAGCTTAACTTTCAAAGAAAAGATTTAGAGAGCAGGATGAACTAAAGCCTGATTTTAAAAGATGGAGTCCAACCTCCAGGAATATAATACTCACTGCCTGGCAAGTTGTCAAAGACAAAATGCATGATAGAGGCAAGTGGTATTCTGAAGTTGAGTGGAATAAATATCTGCAAAACAAGATGTTATTCAGCAGTTCAGAAGGGATCACAAGGCTAGGAGAATACCTGCTACAGCAGTAGAACCCAGTAAATACTTTCCTAAGCCTTTTCACTATGTTGAAAGGCAAAGAGTTAAGGCTGAAGAACTTAAGAAGAAGGATCTCAAAGGCAAGAAGCCAGCTGAAGATACTGAAGCTCCAGTACAAGCAAGGATCCAGTCTGGAAAAGGTATTGTGATCAAGGAGCCTAATCAGCCTTAGGATAGATTGACTAGATTATAAAACTTTGTAATTTTCAGTTTTAAACTCCATGTAATCTATTGTCAACAAACTATTGTGAAGTTTTAAACAAAACAATGATTCATGCTTGTTATTGTTATATCATGTTCTGTGATGATATTATTTACTTGTTTTGTTTATATGTTTCCCTGTCAGTGAATGTTTTTATGCATCATATTGTTAATTTTATTATAAGTGATGTATATCATTGACTAAGGGTTAAGACTTCTCCAAATAGGGGGAGATTGTTGGGTACATTAGAAAATGTGTACCAGATTTGGAGAAGCCTCACCTAACTCAATGATATGCATCAAGTTGTATTTGATATTATGTTTGAGTTATCATGTGCAGGTTAAGAAAAAGGAAAGGAAAATTTTCTAAGTACAAGTGTCGACACCTGCGAATGGCTGTGTCGACACCAAGAGCCAGATTGTGTCGTTATCCAGAATTTGTGTCGACACACAGAAAATCTGTCGACAACGCTGTGTCGACAACAAGGGCCAGATTGTGTCGATATCCAGAATTTGTGTCGATATGCAGAAAATCTGTCGACAATGCTGTGTCGACACTAAAGGCCATACTTGTGTCGACATTATCAGAAGCTGTGTCAACATACAGAGAAACTATCGACACATTCCAGAATTCTATCGACAACGACTGTGTCGACACACAGAACTTGTGTCGACACACACCAGAATTCTGTGGACACCAACTTTGTCAAGACAAGGAGCATTTGTGTCGACACACAGAAATTGTGTTGACAGATTCCACAGAAGCTATGTCGACAACAACAAGACTTGTGTCAACACATGGACTATGTGTGTCGACACATATAGAGAATTTAGTCGACATTCTCTGCTGTTGAGTCAATGTTCAATGAAGGCTGAAGTAATACAAGTGAAGAATTGATAGCTGTCATTGCTGACATTGCTGTCACATATGTCAGAAGACAGTTTGAAACTGGGACAACCGGTTACCATGGATGAAGCCTATAAATAGATGTGCTCTCTCAACAAACAAAAAAAATAATAGATAACAAGAAGAAGAACATTAACAGATAACAGATAGCTGATCTATCATTATCGCTGAAGGATTGAGAATCCAGAAGTAGAGAAAGAAACAGTCAATAGATCGTAGAGAGAGAAAAACAAGAAGGAGAGAAGTTCTCATCCAGTGAAGGCAGATTCTGAACAGTCTGCCTGAAGAATTAAGATCAAGTCTGAAGAAGAATTCTGATTAATTTCTGAAGGAAGCTGATTGAAGATCAACTCCAGCATAAAGAAGATCAACCCTATTGTGTTCAGATTCAAGAAGCTTTGAAGAAATCTAAGTCAGGTTGATCCTTAAGAAATCAGTTCTATCAAGAACTGATCAAGAAGCCTTCAACCAATTCTCTCTCCATCTGGTTGAAGATATCAACAAATTTTCATCAATAATTTTGTAGGATCTGTACTAGATCTGAGTGTAGGAGATTTACATCTCTAAGTTATAAGCCTACATTATAATGACTGAGGTAGGGCTGTGTGCCTGAGGTAGGGGAATCTGTTCCCTGAGTTGTAGGCCTATGATAGAAGCTGAGTTAAGGTTGTTGCCTGAGTTGTAGGAGTGGGGTGTCACTCTGAGTTGTAGGCCTGTGGAAAAGGCTGAGGTAGGGCTTGTGCCCGAGCTGTAGGATTGTGGATTCACTCTGAGTTGTAGGAACCATTCTTGGTTCTGAGCTGTAAGATCTGCGGATCTGAGAAGAAGGAAGGAAGTTAGGCCGAATCTAGTACACTGCTAGATAGACGAAGGGGGAAAGTGGATGTACCCATCATTTGGGGAACCAAAATAAAACTGGTGTGCAATCTGTGAATGCTGTGTATGTGAATGCTGTGTTGTACTTTCTGCTGAATACATTGCTGTAATAGATAGAATTATCTGCCTAAGTTAGAAAAAGAATTGAACCTATTCACCCCACCCCCTCTAGGTGTTTAGAACATCTTGAAACTAATTCTTTCAATATCAATATGAAGAGGAGATGGGGTCCTATCCTCATCAACTACTGTCCTTGGAACTGCTAGGGCTTGCCCTGGCTTCTTAATCCCAATTTCCCATCTGGTGATGGATGAGAGAGAGACTTTTTTCAGATGGTGAATGGAGACACCTTTGGACAAGTAAAAAATTTCAGGGTGCACTTGATTTAGATAAAGAGAAATGATCCTTGCAAAATTGGGTGCTCTTATGCTTTCCTTAATCTTCTCAAATATCATGTGTCCCCATTGGAACTTTTTACAACACACCACAACAGTCAACATGCAGAAGTAGTCCGAGGAGAGATATCCAATAGAACCTGTCTTGCAGAGGAGAATGCTTCCAATAATATCGGCCAATAGCTTGCTTTCGTCATTCATATGCTATCTTCGAATAGAAGTAGTGGATTGGGAGAGGCCACAAAATGACAAAGCCATGGAGTAATCGGGTTCTTCCAGATAATCTTCCTCATCAATGGTGGGTAACTTTAGAAACTGTGTTAAGGAGGATAACTTGATTTTGATCTTCATATCTCTAACAAAATTTTTCAACAACTTCTCACTCCTTTTAAGCTTAGCATTTATGAAGAACACTTCAACTTCTAGAATCAGAAATTTGCAAGGATGCTCGAGAATGAAGGAGAGACCGGCGGTTTCAAGAAGTAGAATGACATTTCGGAAATCTTAAGAGATTTCGTCAATACCTAAGCGAACGAACTCACTATCGACGCCAATCTTTGCAGTAGGAACCACCGATTGAAGATGTGAAATTTCTGACGTTTCCGAGAAGAAAGACGGAGTTTGCGAGAAGAACAACGGAGGCCTTCGGCGAAACTGGAGGGTTTTTCTCGGGAAAGCTTTTTCGAAAATGTGGATGTGGATATTCTATGGAGTTATATATATATATAATTGAAAATCTTGAAGAGTTAAGAAAGGCGTACCTGAGGAATGACAGTTGGAATTCCCCTCAAAAAATTAAGTTAGCTGATTTCTTGAGAAATTGGGTATAGTTCTCGAGAAATTTATTAATTTTCCGAGAAATGTATTAATTTTCTCGAGAAGTACAAGTTATTTTCAAGAAATCAAGCAGTTCTCGAGAAATCCACTTCAAGTTCTCGAGAAATCCAGTAAGTTTTCTGAGAAATCAATTTTTGAGCTTGAAAGTATCTGAAGGTTTGCTGAGTAGAATTCTCTTGGAATTTTCTGAGTGGCTGATTTCAGAATCTTCTCTTGACTTCAAATGTGAACTTTTCAGGACTCCTTGTTAAGCATACCAAGTTTTGTCTTAAATAAGGAGAACTTGGCCTCGTCTATCGGCTTCGTGAAGATATCTGTAACTTGCCTATCTGTTGGAACATACTAGAGGTTGATGTCCCCATTCTCCACATGCTCTCGGATGAAATGATATCTCAATTCAATGTGCTTTATCCGACTGTGAGAAACTGAATTGTTGGCAATTGCTATAACACTGGAGGAGTCACAAAACATGGGAATGTCCATGAACTTCAAGTTGTAATCTTCAAATTGATTCTTTATCCAGAGAAGTTGTGCACAACAACTGCCTGCATAAATATATTCTGACTTAGTGCTTGAGATTGCAACACAATTCTGTTTCTTACTAATCCAAGATTTGAGCCTTCTTCCTAGGAATTGGCAGGTCCCGAAAGTGCTCTTTCTGTCATCTTTGCTACCTGCAAAATCTGCATCTGAAAATCTAATTTGTTCGCTATCATTACTTCTTGGGTACCATAAGCCAAGATTTGGTGTTCCATTAAGGTATCTCAAAATCTGCTTTGCAGTTGTGTAGTGAGATTCCTTAGATTTCACCTGATATCTAGCACACACACACATGTTGAAAACATTATGTCAGGCCTGCTAGTAGTAAGATAGAGAAAAGATCCAATTATGCTTCTGTACTTGGTTTCATCAAAAGGTTTCCCTTTCTCATCCTTGTCCAGAGACATAGCCGAACCCATTGGAGTCCTCATAAAGGTTGCATTCTCCATTTTGAATTTATTTAGCAACTCCTTGGTGAACTTCATCTGAGAGATGAAGATTCCATCTTCAGATTGCTTCACCTGAAGTCCTAAGAAATACTTCAGCTCACCCATACTGCTCATTTCAAACTTCTCTTGTATAAGTTTGGAAAACTTCTTGCAAAGGTTGTCATCAGTAGAGCCAAAGATAATATCATCGACATAGATTTGCACTAGCAAAATCTTGCATTTTACTTCCCTAAGAAATAATGTCTTATCTATCTTTTGTTGGATTTCGTTGCCAACGTTAGAGGGGGGGGGGTGAATAAGGTTGTACGCATTAATTGAATTTTTAAATAATTTGAATTTTAAAATAATTTGTCCCAGGAAATCTATTTCTGGAAGATACCATGAGGCGTTAGGTAGCTAATGCGCCGCGGTAAGTCTATGAACTCGTTTCCTGTGTGAATTAGCTTGTACACCACACACACGAAATTAAACTGACATTCACAGCAGGATCGTAGATGCGATAATACAAAAAATATATTCCATTGAAAGAATTAACAACAAATGGTTTAAAATTACATCTCTATGATGCCGGAGATCGAAGGCGATGAGAAATAAAAACTCTTTTGGTTTCTATACCGATCCGCTCCACGGACCGGTCGGTTCTCTCCCTTTACCTCCGAAAAGGTCTTTGAGTCGGCCCTTCACCTCCTCACAAGGAAGGGTCTTAGAGCCCCACTAGATCCACTCGATCTAGACGTCCCTTCCCCGGGACAATTTCTCACGGAATCCTCCTCAGAATCCAACGACCCTCCAAGTCGATTTCTCACAAAATCCTTCCCTAATTTTAAGGACCTTCCGATCAATTTCCCTCACCACAAAGTTCAGAAAGGAAAAGATTACAGAAATAAGGATGTAGAAAATTTAAAGGATGAAGTTCTCCCTCTTGACGACTTCTCCGTTCAGCGATCCGCGACCGGCGCGTGAGATCTTTATTTGCTAGCAACCGGTCGACTCTTTGTATTTGATGTAGATCTTCGATCGCCGGAGTCCTTCATTCATGAACAGGAGGGAGACGACTTTCTTCTTCTTCGACGGAGACTTTTGGAACAGAGCACAAGGAAGAGCGACCGAACCCTACAATGCAGGAACTCCCGTTACTTTTCGTTTTCAATAATCTGGCACAGAAACCAAGGCGGCCTTTTATACGTATTCATGAAAATAGGCTACTGCCGGCAGTTAGACTAGCGCTCGACGGTAGGTTTGCGCGATTGTTGTGCTAGTTGTCATCCAAATCTGGAATAATATTTCAGACGAATCTTTCTTTTTCAAAAAACTAGTGCTCATCGGTAGAAGGTAGCGCTACGCGGTAGGTTCCCGAGGAATCCTTGACACTCATCGAGAGGCTAGAGCGGCGCGGTAAGCATTATCACCTAGTGTTAGGTCAGTTTTTCGAGAAATACATCACGACATTTGTCGAGAGGCTAGCGCGGTGCGATAAGCACTATCTCCTGGCGGTATATTGATTTCTCGAGAAAGCCTTCTCGATATTCGTTAAGAGACTAGCGCTGGACGGTAAGAGTTAATGCTTGGCGGTAGTTTCCCGAAAAGCTGGCCAGATTATTTCCTTTTACTAGTGCGGGCGTTAGGACTAGAGCAACGCGATAGTTTACCGAGAGCTCCGTCCAATTAATTCACGCTACTGCCCAGTGGTAACTCTTATCGCTCGACGTTAGCATCCATATGGGACTTCATACCATTGCTTGAACCTGTCAACCTGCACACTCTATCAACACACGATGTGATCAAATACAACTGCGATTTGATATTATCAAACATAGGGAGTATGAACCAACGGTTCCAACAAACTCCTCCTTTTGATAATATCAAATCCCGTTCATGAGAAATAATACAATACATGATAGTAGAGTGAATATATATATAAAGAGATAATTTGCAGGTTTCATATTTTAGGTTCTCTATATAGCTCCCTAACATACATGCTCCCCCTACCTACGTGTTCTACATGCCCCCCCTATTTACGTGTTCTACACGCTCCCCCTATCTACGTGCACGCATTGAAACGAGCTCCCCCTACATGAGATCATACACTACACCAATTCTCATGAACAATCTCTTCTCCCCCTTTGATAGTATCAAAAGGGGCGGGCACGACCAACCACACATTCATGATGAAAGATCAGTATATGATAAGCGTTTCTAAGATAACAGACAAAGCACATAACCAGGACAACAAGAAGTGAGAAACATAGGGGTGACCCAAAAAAATGCAAATCAGAGAATATGTAGTGCATGGATCATAAAAGTAAGAGTGGAGTACACAACCAAAAATAATAAGTCTGTTTGCAAAAATTATGAGGATTGGACGACACAAGGTAAACTAACCACACAATGAGGAATAATACAATGCTACGAGAGTTATAGAGTTAATCACATTGTAAACATTGTAAGTGTCAAGAACTGTAAATTGTGTGCTAGTACATATGTGCTAAAAACATATAGTGCAGTTTCTCTCCAATTCTTATCCATAGAAGTGTTAAATAACGCAATAACATGTACATGTATCATCAATAGAGAGAAAACATCAAGTAGAAATAACATGTTTTACATGTGTTATCTCAATTCTTTAAAAATGATAACACAAGAGAAATAGAGTGAACGATCACGTCACATACCAATCTACGTCATACCAAGACTAGAACGAAGGGCACTAAGCTTAAGGTAGAGTCTGCACAAGATCGAAATGACTCTTAGAACCAAGGTGATGGAGACTACGGCGCGCAACACCTTGAAGACGGCGCACTGACAAATGACCGTGAAGAGCATCGCCATAATAAGAGTCCGGATCGCAAGCCGATTTATTAATAATTAATAATAATTGTTATCAAATTATTATTAATTATTAATCCATGCTTTGTGTGTTTTATTTTTAATAATTGCACTTTTTTTTCATGTAATATGTACATTATGGTTATGATATAAAATCATGATGTATGTGTGTGTTTTATTTTCATGTTTTCATGTTTGGGCTGCATGTAGCCAGTTGGAGTATTGTTGTTGTAGCCAATATATAGGCATGTCCCCCCTCTATTTGGAGGAGATTGAATGAAAAGGAAATTTGAAAACCCTTACCTCTTGAAGCTTCCTCCTTCCTCATCTCTTGGTCGATCTTTCTCTTGCTCCCCCTTCTCTCTCCTTGGCCGCCGGCCACCTCTCATCCCCTCTCTCAAATCTCTGCTTTCCTCCTCCCTCCCTCTTTCTCCTACCCGAGCCACCATCCACAACTCCCAAGGCCGCCACCTCTTCCTTTTCCCTCCAACAAGAGCCGACCACCCTCCTCCTTCCTCCTACCCGAAACACCACCATCAGGGCCAACCCAAGCTGCCTCCGCCTCCACCAATATAAGCCGCCACCTCCACTACAAAAACAAAACCGACCCCCTCCCTCATAAATTCCTTCCTAAATCCAAAAGATACCCTTCGAAGCTCATTCCAAAATCATACCATATTCTCCCTCCTCTTTCCATAACCAAAATATCACTTACCATAAATTCCCTTAACCATCCATATTGGGAATATTACTTTCCATTAATATCTCCAATCCACCACCTTTTTTCTCTCTTGCCATACTTGAAGATATTTATTTCTATATTAAGAAGATTTCGACGGGACTTTCCATTTCCAGCATAATGCGACGAAGGCAGACGAATTTCACTCCTACCAGCGTGATTCCGGTGGATCCGTTGAAGAACGATCCTCGCCGAGTGAATCAGAATCACCCATTCTGGTTGGGTAACGAACCTTTTCACTTTCGTGTGTTTCTTTCCTTAAATAATCTTGTGGTGAAATTTCTGGCATTAAATTTTGAAATCATTTGAAATTTCGTGATTAGCTTTAATTGTTTTGCGTTGTTTTCTTGATCAACTTGATTTCGTAAAGGGTTTGGCGAACCCTCATTTTCTTTTGTTGGGAGAGATCTATGTTTTTCAAATTCGTGATTATTTTCGGTAGATCTCTTTGGGTACAGCCTTCGCTCGTCCGGATCCAATATTGGTCCTTTTACCTCGATCGGATACCGACCTATCGCCCTTATTTGATCTCGAAATGGTTTGGCTACCCGTACGCTAGTGTGAAATTGAATGAATGTAATAGCGTGGAGCGGCGTAGAACAATTGTGTGAGCGTAGAATTAGTCGTGAAGAGATAGTCGTGCGTGTCCGTAGTTATAATTCGGCTCTAACGCGTACGTCTACATCACAAGGTGCTCATCCTCATAATGCTCACAAAGACTTATCAAGAGGAATTGGTAGTGCTTGGGGGGTCCTTGACATGACCTTTGATAGCTTGCATATTTTTCGTTTTAGTTTGCTTTGAGCTATCATTTTCTTCTATATTTTGTGAGTTCAAGAAGCCCCATGTCAATCAAAATCTATCCACCTAGATAGATACACTTTAACTTGTATACATAAGACCTTAGTAGTAGAGATTTTGCCTGATGTTTTAATCTTCATATAAGCACATATATATCGTGACATTGATTATGCAAAGTATTGCTAACGTGTTAGGATACAATGTCACGAGTTATAACATGTAAGCCTAGTATTTGTACATTAGTTCTCTGTCTAGGGATGTGTGAATTGTGTGAAGTTATTCCCTTATCTAAATCCTCACACATACCTAGAGGCATTGTCAACATACACTAACATGTAATGCCGCACTCCATAGTCGAGCACCTATAGATTCGACACACCATGACCGAGGACAATGTTCACATGGAGTAGAAATTCTAACTCAAACATTGTATATACTCGTTATGGCCTAAGTTCAGGTCATGTGTGCCTGTAGGATATGATCATTTCACAGGAGTTTTGTTTATATATATATATCTTTTGTATTTTTTAAAAATGACATGGTAACTCAAGTAAACAGAAGCAAATACACGAAGGAAAAATGAAACATATAAAAAAACAATAACCACAAACAAAAGAACAGTCAAACACACACAATGATGACTATGGTGAGAGATCCAGAACACGAAGCTCGAGTCGAAGTACAGAGAAACGTGCATCTGAGAGTGGTTTAGTGAATATGTCAGCTAGTTAGTCATCGGTTCCAATGAAGCATACACTCACGTTCTCCTTTTTTATATGATCTCGAATGAAATGGTGACACACATCAATATATTTTGATCTTGAATGATGTACTGGATTATATGTCAAGTCTATGACACTCTTGTTGTCGCACTTAAGTGTGACATTCCTACAAGTTAGGCCAAAGTCTTCTAACATTTGAGACATCCATAATTCTTGCACGCAACAACTTCCTAAGGAAATATACTCGGCTTCAGTGGTAGACAGTGAAATAGAGTTCTATTTTCTACTTGACCAGGAAACTAATACAGGCCCTAGGAAGTGACACGTTCCACTTGTGCTCTTGCGATCAAGTGAACATCCGGCATAGTTCAGGTTTGAGTACCCATTAAGTGTGAATTCAGTGGTGTGTGGGTACCAGAGTCCAAGGTTTTCCATGCCAATCAGATCCCTAAAATGTGCTTTACGTCTTTCAAGTGTGACTCCTTAGGGTTGGCTTGATATCTAACATAAATACACACCGCAAATGTGATATCGTTCCTAGAGGCACTCAACTATAGCAATGACATATCATACCTATAAACATGGTTTGATCAACCGAAATTCCACTCTCATCCTTCCCTAATTTGAGAGACTCACTCATATGAGTTTTAACTTGTTTTAGATTCTCAAACCCAAAGCGCACAGGCATGTCTTTGGCATATTTTGGTTGGCCTATAAATATTCCATCATTGCGTTAAGAGATCTGAAATCCTAAGAAATAAGTAAGCTTTCCTATTAGGCTCATTTCAAACTCGAATTACATTAGGGTAACAATTTCCTTACATAATTTCTCATTTGTTGCCCCAAAGATGATGTCATCCACATAGATATATAGAATAATTAGATCTACATTTTAATTCTTTACAAATAGTGTTGTGTCCGCACTACTCATCCTGAAGCCATGATCTAAGAGATAAGTAGTGAGCTTATCGTACCAAGCACGGGGTGCCTGCTTCAGTCTGTACAGACCTTCACCAACTTGTATACATGGTTTGGGTAAGCGACATTCATGAAACCGGGTGGTTATTTGACATATACCTCTTAATTAATATACCCGTTTAAGAAAGCACTCTTAACGTCCATTTGGTACAATCTAATTTGCTTATAACTTGCAAATGCCAAAAATATACGGATGGACTCAAGATGACCAATCGGGGTAAATGTCTCCTCAAAATCCATACCCTCTATCTGAGAATACCCTTGAGCCACCAACCTAGCTTTATTTCTTGTTATACTTGACTCACCATCAAGTTTATTTTTGGAAACTCATTTTAAGCCTATGACTGGAAGGTTATCTGGACTCTCCACTAAAACTCATACCTTACTTTGCTCGAATTGGTTTAGCTCCATATTCATAGCCAAGAACCATGATTCATCTTTTAGGGCTTCTGAGACGTTCTTGGGTTCAATATCAGATAGGAAACACAAGTTTGAAAAGGATTCATGGAGCATATACCAAGTTCTAATGCCATGAGATGGCTCTCCTATGACTAGTTCATATGGATGTTGCTTTAAAAAAGTTAAGTTACTGGGAGGACTATATCCTTGTACAAGAGTTGGAGTTTCACTCGCTTGTTGGGTACACTGTTTATATGTAGCAGATTTGGAGAAGCCTCATCTTAATCAATGATATACATCAATTTGTATTTGTTGTATGTTTGAGTTTCATTGTGCAGGTTTAAGCATTGGAAGAAAATTTTTTAAGTATAAGTGTCGACAGTTGTGAAGAGTTATGTCGACACCTAAAGAAGAAGTTGAGTCGACACCCAGGTATTGTGTCGACGCCAACAGAAGAAGTTGTGTCGACACCCAGACTTGTGTCGACACTTGTGAAGAATTATGTCGACACCTAAAGAAGAAGCTGAGTCGACACTCAGACTTGAGTCGACACCTGAGCCAGGAATTTTGTCGACACTGAAAGCAGAAGCTGTGTCGACACCTAGGAGCTATGCCGACACTGAAAGCAGAAGCTGTGTCGACACCCAGGAGTTATGTCGACAACGGTAACAATATTATGTCGACACAGAGGGCTTGTGTCAACACATTTAACAGATGTAGTGTCGTGTTCCAGAAGAATGACTATGTCGACACATGGAGTGTTGTGTCGACATCATCAAGACTTGTGTCGACACTTAGTCCATTTATGTCGACACATGTGGAGCAGTTTGCTGAGTGGTTCATGCTGAGTAGGAAAGTCTTTGAAGAATCAACTGACATAACCAACCGGTCTAACACCTTTGTCAGAACTGTCAGAAGACTGTTACAAACCAGATCTGCCGGTAATCAGTAAAAAACTCTATATAAAGGACTGGTTTGATACAAAATTAACACAAACAATAACAAGGAAAAGAGAACATACAACACTAAGAAGTGAATCTTTCAGAGAGAGTTTTCAACAACAAGAAAAGGGGAAACCCTTATGAAGGCAGATTCAGATCAGTCTGCAAGGGAGATTCAGATCTCATTCTAAATTCAAGGAGGAAGCTATCTGAAGATCAACGTCTACATCAATAGAAGATCAACCTTATTTTGTTCTATCAAGAAGCTTTGAAACAGCTAAGTCAGGTTGGATTTGAAGATCAGACTATTCAAGAACTGATCAAGAAGCACACCAGTGAAGAGATTCATCTGGTGAAATTTTTGTATCTCTTAATCAAACAATTTCTTGTAGGATCTGTTGTAACATCTGAGTTGTAAGCCTGTAATTATAAAGGCTGAGGTAGGGTTTTTGCCTGAGTTGTAGGAGTGGGGTTTCACTCTGAGCTGTAAGCCTAGTGACATAGGCTGAGGTAGGGCTGAGGCCTGAGGTAGGGTTCTTGGAGAAGAATCTGAGGTAGGACTTGTATAAGTCTGAGTTGTAGGAACCATTCTTAGTTCTGAGCTGTAAGATCCGCGGATCTGATAAGAAAGAAGGAAGTTAGGCCGAATCTAGTACACTTCTAGATAGGCGATGGGGGATAGTGGATGTACCCAGACTTTGAGGAACCACTATAAATCTGGTGTATGTTGTGTTGTGTTCATTATTCTATGGTTTACATTGTTTCTATGCTGAGTAAAATTTTGCTATTTACCTAAAAGTTTGAAGGAAAAATTAGCACCTATTCACCCCCCCCCCCTTTAGGTGTCTAGAAATCAAGTCTTTCAAGTGGTATCAGAGGGAGGTTACTCAAAGATTGACCTAACAGTCTGAGTGGATCTCCAAGGCAAATAACAGATTTCAAGAATGGGTTCAATAGAGAATCAGAAGGAATTTGGATCTATGAAACTGCCTATCCGCAGGAAATAATGTTTTGGCATATGGAAGGAAAGGGTCAGGTTGTTTATGGAAGCATCTGATACAAGAATCTACATTATAGTACAAGAGGGTCCCTTAATTCCAATGAAGGTATCAGTTCTGGATGCAAATGTTAAAACCCCTAAGAGCTATTCTAAAATGACTAAAATGAGATCATCCTGGAAACATTAGACAAAAGTGCACAAAACATTATAGTAAGTGCTATAGATGATGCCACATTTCAGAATCTGGTGCACTGTAAAACCTCCAAGGAAATGTGGGACACTCTGATTGTCTACATGGAGGGAACAGAAGAAGTCAGAGAGGACAAGATATCTATG
The DNA here is from genome assembly GCA_039583875.1 of Platanthera guangdongensis. Lineage (NCBI taxonomy): Eukaryota > Viridiplantae > Streptophyta > Magnoliopsida > Asparagales > Orchidaceae > Platanthera > Platanthera guangdongensis. Next base: position 77,297,280 of record CM077147.1, read on the forward strand.
CTGAATCAAGAGTATGAGAGCTTTAGACAAGCCAAGACTGACAGCATAGCTGAATGTTACAAGAAGTTCTTCAGGATTGTCAATGAGCTGATGACCTATGGAAGAGTCTTCAGCACATATGAACTGAATGACAAGTTTCTCAGGTCACTAACAAAGGACTGGGACACAAAGATATGTGCCATCAGAGAAGCGGCCAAGCTTGCTGATACACCTCCACCCATTTTATTTGGAAGCTGTTATCATATGAAATGCAGCTCACTGCCAGAAAAGAGGAGGAGAAAAATAGTAGGCCTGAATACAAAGAAAGGTCTGTAGCCTTCAAGGCTGAAGGCACAAGAAAGGGTTGGAAAAAGTCTTCTTCTACACCCAGAAGGAGTGCTGAGGCTGAAGAAGAAAATCTTGACAACAACACATCAGATAGCCACACCTCTGATGAGGACTTTGCTGCCTTTACAAGGCAATTCTAAAGGTTCATGAAAAAGAAGAAATGGAGAACCAAGCCATCAACATCTTTTTCTAAGGATGAGTATTACAAGAAAAAGAAGACTCCCAAGGAGGACAGGTATGCATCAAAACCTAGTAAACAAATTAATACTATGATTGTGTGTTATTGTTGCAACAGGCCTGGACATGTCATAGCTGACTGTCCAGACAAGAGGATTGAATCCGAAGATAAGAAGAAGCATCAGGTGAAAGGCAAGAAGGAGAAATCCCTTGTTGCTCAGAAGCAGAAGAGTTGGACAGACTCTTCATCTTCAGGATCAGGAGATGAAGATAATGCAGAAGCATATGTTGGGCTAATCTCAACAGAAGAGGATTCTAGGGAACTAGAATTCCTACAAATGCTGGGCTCCATAAATGGAGCAGAAGACTATTGCTATAGAGGGCTGATGGCTCTATCAGAAAATGATCAGTGGCAGGATCAGCCTGGTCCTAGTAAGGTATACAGTTCTCCCTCAGTTTCAGATTGTTGCACTGCATCAGATTCAAAAACTTCTGCATCAATAGATGTGGATGGTTCTGAATCAGAAGGGGATGTGCATTAACTCATTAATGAGTATGGTGGGTTGTTGCAAGCTCTAAAGAGGAGCAAGTTTCTTGTCAAGGAGCAGGCCAAGGAGATTGAGTCTTTGAAGCAGGCTGCATCAGATTCAGCCATGTTGATAGATTCAAAACTGAAGGAGATTGCCAAACTGAAAAACATTATTGTTATTCAGATGGGCACAATCTCTTTCAAGGAAAATCACATCAAGAAACTTGAGGCAAAACTTCAGCAAGAAAGAGAGTTAGTGGCTAAATTCTCCAAACCAAAATCAGTCTTGCCCTTAATAGATAATTTCATTTCTCATAAAGGAAAGACTGGTTTAGGTTTCAAGGGTAGAACTAGGGCCACCAATTTTCATAGAAAAGGTAAGGCCCCAACACAACCACTAGCTTCTAAGCCCCCTATTTTCTTTAGGAAAGTGATGCAACCAACAAACATGTATGATCATGATAGTACTCATGGTCACTGTGAGGATGAAGATCTCATGGGCAAGGGTGCAAATGCCCATAGATCACACTATAGGCAAACCCATCAGGTACAAGAGGAAGTCTTGGGGTTTACTGCTCCAGCACCTACACTCAACAGAACTGCTGGCAACCAAGCAGTAAAGTCTGTACCGAAGAAAAGGTATAATAGGTTTGAGTGTTGGTGCTATGGCAAAGTGGACCATTTCGCCAGGGATTGTTGGTTCAACACAAGTGTTAAAACCAAGAGTAGTCTACCTGTCAGAACAGTTGTAGGATTTCAACCAAATAATGACCTAGGACTCAATAACAATTTGGGTTCTAAGGGTAAGTGATTCTATGTTTGATGCAGGTGAATCCAATTGACCATACCCCTATATGGTACTTGGATAGTGGATGTTCCAGACACATTACTAGAACAAGAAGAATGTTGAGGGACTATGTACCCATAGAGAATGGACCCAAAGTAATCTTTGGTGGATCAGAAAAAAGGAATCATCAAAGGATTTGGTAACATTTTTAGTGATTCAATTACTATCACTAAAGTGGCTTATGTGAAGGGTCTAAAACATAACCTGATCAGCATAAGTCAACTTAGTGATCTAGGTTATGACATCTCCTTTCTCAAAGGGGAGTGCCAAATAAGAAGGTCAAATGATCAAGAGATTATTTTGACTAGCACTAGGAAAGGGAATGTATATTGTCTTAACCTAGATTGTGAGTTTGACAACTCACCCATTTATCTAGTTGCAGGAGAAAAAGCTTCACTATGTGTCAAATGGCACAAGAGGCTTGCCCATCTGAACTATAAGTCAATAGGATAGCTGTTTAGCATGGGGTTAGTGAGGAATGGTCCTCAAGTCAAGTGCATTAAAGAGGGTGTGTATTCTACATGCCAAAAGGGCAAACAGACTAAGTCCTCTTTCCATGCACTTGATATCAAAGATTCAATGAGATGCTTATATCTCTTGCATATGGATTTGTTTGGTCTTATGCCAGTTCACAGTCTTGGTAGGAAAGTATACACATTAGTTATTGTGGATGACTATTCTAGATACACATGAGTTTTCTTCTTGAGGCAGAAATCTGAAACCCCAACTGTTTTCCAGACTTTTGTTAGACAAATTCAGAATGAATATAACAGTTCTGTGGTCAAAATCAGAAGTGACCATGGAACTGAATTTCAGTCTGAATGTATGACAAAGTTCTGTGATGAACTTGGGATTCATCAGGAATTCTCCTCACCTAAAACTCCTCAGCAAAATGGATTTGCTGAAAGAAAGAATAGGACTCTAATTGAGGCAAGTAGAACACTACTTAGTGACACTACTCTCCCTGAGTACTTCTGGGCAGAGGCAGTAAATACTGTATGTCATGTTATCAATAGAGCCTCCATCAATAAGAAACATAAGATGACCCCCTATCAGATTTTGAAAGACAGAAAACCAAACATTTTCTACTTTAGAATCTTCGGTAGCAAGTGTTATATTTTAGTTAATGGAAAGCACTACCAAACAAAGTTTGCTACCAAATCCCTAGAAGGGATATTTGTTGGGTACAACAATAATAGTAGGGAATACAGAATCTACAACTTACCTACCCAAGTTTTAGAGGAATCTGTCCATGTTGTATTTGATGAATCTAAGTTGATTAACAGTGAATTATCTAGTTCTTCAGTTAGTTCTATAGGTCTAACAGACAGGCTGGCAAGCTGACCATCAATGAAGAGATACCTGCTAGGCTGAATGAGGAAAAAGATGTTTGTTATCCAGGGGGAGAACAAGACTCACTGAATGAAGAAGACAATGAGGAGCATCAGGTTGAAGAAAATGAAGAAGTCCATGAGGTTGACAAATTTCCTCCAGCAAGAAGACACTTGAAGGATCATCCTGCACACCAAATTATTGGTGATGCAAGTCAAGGTGTTCTTACAAGAAGCAAAAGTATGAACATAGTTCTATGTTCTAGCTTCTTGTCACAAATAGAACCCAGAGAGTTTGAAGAAGCAATGCTAGACACAAACTGGATTGATGCTATGCAAGAAGAGCTGACTCAATTCAAAAGATATAATGTATGGGAACTGGTTCCTAAACAAAAGGATCACAACATCATAGGAACCAAGTGGATCTACAAAAACAAACTTAATGAGAATGGCACTATAATCAAGAACAAGGCCAGATTGGTAGCAAAAGGCTACAGGCAAGAGAAAGGGATTGACTTTGATCAAACATTTGCCCCAGTGGCAAGGTTGGAGGCTATAAGATTGTTCTTGGCATATGCTGCCTATCAAGGGTTTAAGGTATATCAAATGGATGTAAAGTCAGCATTCCTGAATGGTGACTTAAAAGAGGAAGTCTATGTTGAACAACCCTCAGGTTTTGTAGACTGTCATTATCCTGATTATGTATATAGGCTTAGGAAAGCTCTATATGGTTTAAAACAAGCCCCAAGGGCTTGGTATGAAACCTTGTCTGCTTTTCTCATTGAGAATAAGTTCTCTAGAGGAAAGATAGACAAAACTCTATTATTTAGGGAATCTAAAGGCAAGATAATCCTAGTCTAGATATATGTTGATGACATTATATTTGGTTCAACTGAAAACAACCTTTGTAGGAAGTTTGCTAAACTTATGCAAGAGAAGTTTGAGATGAGCAGTATGAGTGAGCTGAAGTTCTTTTTAGGACTTCAAGTTAGACAGACTGATGATGGATTGTCCATATCTCAGTCTAAGTTCACCAAGGAGTTGATTAAGAAATATGGTATGGACTCAGCCTCCACCATGAAAACTCCAATGGGAACAAGTATGCCTATAGGCAAAGATGAAGTAGGGAAATCTGTTGATGAGTCTTTGTATAGAGGGATAATTGGATCCCTACTCTATTTGACTACTAGTAGACCTGACATCATGTATGCAACATGTGTCTGTGCTAGGTACCAAGCTTGCCCAAAGGAATCTCATTATAGTGCAATTAAAAGAATTTTGAGATATCTTAAGGGCACACCTAATCTAGGCCTTTGGTACCCAAAGAATAGAGATTTCTTACTAACAGGTTTCTCAGATGCAGACTTTGCAGGATGCAAAGAAGTCAGGAAGAGTACAACAAGAACCTGTCAATTCCTAGGAGGAAGGCTGGTGTTATGGTGCAGCAAGAAGCAAACAAGTGTAGCTATATCAACAGCTGAGTCTGAGTATGTAGCTGCAGGTAGTTATTGTGCACAATTGTTGTGGATAAAACACCAACTAGAAGATTATGACATCAAGGTAAGTAGAATTCCACTGTTTTGTGATTCTACCAGTGCTATTTCTATTGCTAAGAGTCTTGTATCATACAGTAGAACCAAGCATATAGAAATTAAGTTTCATTTCATCAGAGAACATGTTGAGAAGGAAGATATTAGTCTAGAGTTTGTGAACACAAATAATCAAATAGCTGATATATTTACAAAACCTCTGGAAGAAATTAAATTCAATTATTTAAAGTTGAATTAGGTATGTTGAACCTAGAATAGGTTAGCACAAGCTTCCCTAAGAAGAATATGTAAGTACAAAATTTCTCAGGAAATTTGTCTAAGTACAAAGTTTGTGTAGACACAAGCACAATTGTGTCGACACACTCAGTATGTTGTGTCGACAAAGAATAAGGTTGTGTCGACACAGAAACAGTATCTGTGTCGATAGAAGAATAGGTGTCGACATAACCTTGTCGAGACCTTATATCTAAAGGATTTTTCGTGTCGACATACAAAAGTTGGTGTTGACTCAACTATGTCAAGACATGACCAGCCCGTGTCGACTTTGACACATGTATGTCGATATCTAGACATGTCGACTAAACCTAAGTTTTGTCGAGACCTAGGTCATTTTTGTTGACACATGTAAAATTTGGTCGACTATGGCTCATATTTTGAACTGCCCTTTACGCTAACACTAAAAATAGGTCAAGCCAAAATTTGGTAGACTACGCTTTCAGAAATCTAGGATCTGCGCCTTGTGTGGACAAAAACCTTCTCTTCATTTCTCTTCCATCTCTCTCGACAATGACGCCTCACCAAGATGATAAGGTGAATGAAGGATATGAGCTGGTTCGTGGAGGATTCACGACAGCTTCACAAGAAATCCAGGGTGTCATTACCCTAATTTATGATAATGGATTAGAATTCTTGGTCTCAGAACCAACAAAAATTTGGAAAAAGGAAGTCATGGAATTCTATTCATCTGCTACTATGGACCCAGAAGGGAAGAAGATCAAAGCCACAGTTCAGGATTCATGAGTTAGACTAACGCTAAAGACTATCATGAAATCACTCCAACTTCCCATGATTAAGGATGATGAAGAAATTGTTCCATCCAGAACTAAAGAAGCACTAAGTTGGTGCGGGCTAAATCCTAATATCAAGTTTGGATCATCTATTGCCCGGAAAGGGATGAATCCCAAGGAAAGTTTCTGTCTGAAGTCGTTGGGAAGGTAGTTCTTTGTAAGACTGGTGGACATGACATAATTTCAGTCCACATGTTTAATTTGATGACAAGGATTATTTTCACCATAAAAACAGACTGGGCATCAATATTTTTTGATAAGCTTCAAGAAGGAATCAAGAAACCAAATCTGGAAAAGATTTTGAGTTTATGTCTATCTGCTACAATACCAGATGTTTTGCACCAACTTCCAGGAACCAAAATCAACCACATGAGGAGGATGGATGTGAGAATTCTATCTAGATGGGATATAGTTTTGACAAAGGAAGTATCTACTCCACAGAAAGCTGTTAAGAAAGATAAATAGCAGAAAAGGTTATTCCACAAGCAGAATCCTCCAGTGATTCTGAAGAAGAAGTGGTCTTCAGTTCAGATGAAGACAGGCCACAAAAGGTAGCATAGGATCAAGTGGAGAGCAGTATGCTTTTAGAGCAACTGGTAGTCTCCACTCCAGGGGGAGACAATCCTGAACCAGCAGTACAAGACACAGTATAACTTGAGCTACCTGCCCAAGGGGGAGGTATTACTGAAGCTGCTCTAGAAAGTGAGCATGTTGCTGATACTATTATGGCAATAGTGTCAGAAATAAACAATGAAGAACTGCTAAATGCTGGGAAAGAAGAACAAGCTGAGCAGCTACAAGATAGTGCACAAAATATTCAAATACGTATCTCCTTTATAGAGAATGACCTGGACAAAAATCTGGATGTCCAGGTAGAACCATCTGTTTTCCAAACAAATTTTGTTCCTCCTGTTCATCTGCATCAAGAGGTAACTATGGAAGAGCTATTCCCTGAACACCCAACAGCAGGGACTGAGGGGTAGCAGCAAATCATCGAAAAAGAACTTCTAGGTACTGAGGGGGAGAGATCTCAGCATGCCCCAACTGATAAGGAACCAGTAAATATACGAAGTTCCTCAGAATCTTCTGATGATGAAGAAGCCTCAATGGCTAAAAGAAGGAAGTTAGCTGACTTAAGAAAACGGAGCTCAGGCTATAAAAAGGCTTTATAAATAGTCACACCACCACCTGCTCAAAGCATGGATTTCAGTTCCCTACTGGTCCAATTGCAAGTGAAATTGGATGAGCAAAGGCAGTCTTTGGAAAGGTATGTGGATGATACACAAAAGATTTTCAATTCAATCTGGCTAAAGATATCAAATCAATCAGGTTTGAAGTAAATCAAAATAAGAAAGAAATGACAGATTGCTTCCACAAGGGAGGAAATGCTGTGGTATACTTGGTAAAGCAACAACAATAACTAACTACTAAAGTGGATGACATTGCAGTTAAGCAAGGATATGTTCTTGAGAATCAAATCAGGATGAATGATAACCTCAAAGAGTCACACTTTGCCATTCTTACCAAGATTGATAATCTAACCACTGCTCTCAAAGCTGAAGTATCCAAGCAGATCAAAGAAGATATAGCTGCTGTTCAGGACACTTTTACAAAATCTCACAAGAATATTTCTGATTTCTTGCAGAAGTTTAGGAATTATTACAAAGAAGGTACAAATTATCTTGTTAACCAAGTCAGATTTCAGAAGGATGATCTGAGAGATCATATTGAAAGAGAAGTCATAAAGGGGGAGAGGGTGTTAGTCAAAGACAGCTCAGATCATGCTAAATGGATATCAAATAGCATCAGAGAAACTCTTGGATATCCCCCCTTGTGTGATGATGACAATGTTGCTGAGTCTGGAGTGCAACCTGCCTATATTGAGGGAGATCAACCTGAAGTTGCTCAAGTCATTTACCCTCCAGCTGATTTTGACATGGTTCACCAAGAAGTTCAGTCAATGTACAGCCCTCCACTGGAGGCTAAAAATATTATTATTGAAAAAGTGGAAATGTCAGAGGCTGCCAAGGAAGCTCAGAAGGAAGCACAACTGTCCAAGAAAAGGTTTAGAGAACAGGCTGAGCTGAAGCCTGATTTTGAGCAATGGAGCCCTACTTCTAGGAATATTATATTGACTGCCTGGAAAGCTGTGAAGGACAAGACCCATGAAAGGGATAAATGGTATACTGAGCAAGAGTGGAACAAGTATCAAGCCAGACAGGAAGCCATTCTTCAATACAGAAGAAAAGAAAATGCTGGGAAGTTACCTGCTAATGCTCTAGAGCCTAGCAAGTACTTCCCAAAGCCTTTTCATTATTTTGAAAGACAAAGGATAAGGGCTGAAGAACAGAAAAAGAAGGATCTGAAAGGAAAGAAACCTGCTGATGATGTTGAACCTACTGTGCAGGCTCAGATCAAATCAGGAAAAGGCATTGTGATTAAGGAGCCTAATCAATTATAGGATAGTTAGGTTTATGTATAGAACAATGTAAACTTTTTAGCTTTTGTTCTAAAGAAAATTGTGTAAACTTAAAATTTCTCTCTAAGTAAATGAAATCAATTTCAGTATCTATTTCAGTTGTTTACAATGTTTATATGTTACCCTGCAGTGAAATACATGTACATCTATTTCTTTTTATGTGTTTTAGTATCAGTGATGTATATCTTTGCCTAAAAGTTATGACTTCTCCAAATAGGGGGAGATTGTTGGGTACACTGTTTATATGTACCAGATTTGGAGAAGCCTCATCTTAATCAATGATATACATCAATTTGTATTTGATGTATGTTTGAGTTTCATTGTGCAGGTTTAAGCATTGGAAGAAAATTTTCTAAGTACAAGTGTCGACACTTGTGAAAAATTATGTCGACACCTAAAGAAGAAGTTGAGTCGACACCCAGGTATTGTGTCGACACCAATAGAAGAAGTTATGTCGACACCCAGAATTGTGTCGACACTTGTGAAGAATTGTGTCGACACCTAAAGAAGAAGCTGAGACGACACTCAGACTTGAGTCGACACCTGAGCCAGGAATTATGTCGACACTGAAAGCAGAAGATGTGTCGACACCCAAGAGCTATGCCGACACTGAAAGCAGAAGCTTTGTCGACACCCAGGAGTTATGTCGACAATGGCAATAATATTATGTCGACACAGAGGGCTTGTGTCGACACATTTAACAAATTCTGTGTCGAGTTCCAGAAGAATGACTAAGTCGACACATGGAGTGTTGTGTCGACATCATCAAGACTTGTGTCGACACTTAGTCCATTTATGTCGACACATGTGGAGCATTTTGCTGAGTGGTTCATGCTGAGTTGGAAAGTCTTTGAAGAATCAGCTGACATAACCAACCGGTCTGACACCTTTGTCAGAACTGTCAGAAGACTGTTACAAACCGGATCAGCCGGTAATCAGGAGGAAACTCTATATAAAGGACTGGTTCGATACAACATTAACACAAACAATAGCAAGGAAAAGAGAACATAAAACATTAAGAAGTGAATCTTTCAGAGAGAGTTTTCTACAACAAGAAAAGGGGAAACCCTTATGAAGATAGATTCAGATCAGTCTACAAAGGAGATTCAGATCTCATTCTGAATTCAAGGAGGAAGCTATCTGAAGATCAACTTCTACATCAAGTGAATATCAACCTTATTTTGTTCTATCAAGAAGCTTTGAGACGACTAAGTCAGGTTGGATCTGAAGATCAGACTATTCAAGAACTAATCAAGAAGCACACCAGTGAAGAGATTCATCTGGCGAAATTTCTGTATCTCTTAATCAAACAATTTCTTGTAGGAACTGTTGTATGATCTGAGTTGTAAGCCTGTAATTATAAAGGCTGAGGTAGGGCTTTTGCCTGAGTTGTAGGAGTGGGGTTTCACTCTGAGATGTAATCCTAGTGACACAGGCTGAGGTAGGGCTGAGGCCTGAGGTAGGGTTCTTGGAGAAGAATCTGAGGTAGAACTTGTATAAGTCTGAGTTGTAGGAACCATTCTTGGTTCTGAGCTGTAAGATCTGCGGATCTGAGAAGAAAGAAGGAAGTTAGGCCGAATCTAGTACACTGCTAGATAGGCGAAGGGGGAAGTGGATGTACCCAGACCTTGGGGAACCACTATAAATCTGGTGTATGATGTGCTGTGTTCATTATTCTGTGGTTTATATTGTTTCTGTGCTGAGTTAAATTTTGCTATTTTCCTAAAATTTTGAAGGAAAAATTAGCACCTATTCACCCCCCTCTAGGTGTCTAGAAATCAAGTCTTTCATCGCCACAACTCTCTCCTCACTCTTATCCCCTATCGGTACACTCTCATCAATCTCCTCTTCATTCGGCTTGTTCTCGTTAGTTGGGGAATTTTCATCGAAATGCACATGAGCCGATTCTTCAACTATTAAGGTCCTCTTATTGTGTATCCTATAAGCCAGACTCTTGCTCGAGTATCCTAAGAAGACACCTAGATCAGATTTTTCGTCAAATTTTACTAGATGATCCTTAATGTTTAGAATGTAGCACGAGCAACCAAAGACCCTAAAATACGATACAGAGGGTTTCTTTTCAAATACAGCTCGTATGGAGTTCGCTTTAAACGTGGGCGAAGCATGACTCGATTCATCACGTAGCTTGCCGTGTTAACCGCTTCAGCCCAGAAAGATCGTGGTTAGCCGAACTCCGCGAGCATTGTGCGGGCTAATTCTTGAAGAGTACTGTTCTTTCTTTCTACAACCCCATTCTGTTATGGAGTGCGCGCGGTAAAGAATTTGTGCTTAATTCCTAAGCTGTTACACAGGTTTGAGAAGTCCTCATTCTCAAACTCTCCTCCATAATCTGATCCAATATGAAAGTGAGGGATATATCTGATTTACACTAGAGGGGGGGTAAATAGTGTATATGAAAAACTTTAAGTTATTTTTATAGCGAATTTAAAGTATGTGATATATATATATATATTGTTGGATCCCTAGTTTGATTTGGGCTAGGTTCACTAAGTTAGGATCATCTGACCCAACATGTATAGCCTGGGTCATGGTTATGTCTTAGAGTATAGGACAAGTCCTTAGAATTAACACTATATGGGCCAGCCATCAGCAGACTGCATAAAGACTCAAGACTTAGAGAAATTTCAGAGACTCAAAAAATGAGTTCGACGTTCGTGGAACTCAGGTCGACGAAAGCCGTGCTCAGCTCGACGATCTCAGAGACAATTCTCTGAGCTGAGCTCGACGAACTTGGGACTCAGGTCGACGATTTATGGACACTACTTCAACATTTAAAGTCCAGAATTTCTCTGAACTCCACTCGACATACTTGGTATTCAGGTCGACGATCTATGGGCATTCTACTTCAACATCTTATTCCAGAAATAAGTAAATATTCTAAGTCCAGGATCATACTCCAGTCGATGCATTCACCTTCTCAGCTCGACGAACTTAGACCATATTCCTGGCAAGACTTATCTAGCAGTTAGAAGTTCTCAGGTCGACGAATCTAGTTCTCAGGTCGATGATTTTTGGCAAGTCCACTTCAACACTTCATTCCAGAGTCATCTAAAATATTCTAAGTCCAGAAGCACTTTACTGAACTCCAGTCGACGAACTTAGACTATCAACTCGACGAACTTCATGCACAGAATTGACAAGGTTCTGGAGAAAGCAGTTGTCTGTTCTGCGGTCGACGATCTTGAATCTTAGCTCGATGAACAACACTTATCAGATGGACGAACTTAATTTCTCAGCTCGATGAACTGTGGACTCAGCTCGATGAATTCTGTGAAGAACCAGACTTAGTTATTTTCATCCATCAGTCCTTATTCTATGACAAGAATTCCTGAGTAATCAATGCTAAGATATTCTCTGAATATTACCGTTAGAAGCAAGCATTCATTACGGTCTTCATCAGGATGATTGGTTGCCGTTTTCCAATGGGACAGTTGGGGAAATCATTCAATGCAAAATATTCTCTAGGCCGTAAGCAATGAATGCAGAAGAATTTTAAATTTCAAAAGGAAGATAATATGGAAAATATATAAAAAAAAGTGATATTCCATCTCCTTCTCTCACACACACAGACAAACTGTCAGTTTGTTAATCAAGCATCAAGAATCTTCTGCTGCTCTATCTTGACAGCACTCTGAGACAAGAAGAGATAGAAAGCTGATACAAAAAAAGAAGCCCTAACCAAAGAAAGAACATAAAGCTGAAGAAGAAGAAGAACAACCAATCCAAATCAAGAGTCTTCTTCTATCTTCTACCAGGACTCTTCAAAGAATAACAAATTTTCTATCAGTCAAGAAGTTCCTGGAGTTCATCTGGTTAAAGCAACAGTTTGAAGGCCTATCACCCTGAAGCAAAGCTCCATCTTTCCTGAACCATTCAATATCTCAGGGGGAGCCTTTGCTAACATCAAATCCACAAAAGTCTTCTCAGTTGTTTTAAGAAAGAGAAGACATAATCAATCTCTCATCCCCCTACTGTAAAAAGGGTTCTTAATTCCCTTCAAAAGTTATTCCTAATTGCAAGTCACCTGACCAAAAGACTTGAGGTTTGGTTTTTGAGCTCTTGATCAAAAGCTCATTGGTGTTAGGCACCTGATCAAAAATCTGAGTGAATTCCTACCAGGGTGGTAGAAGTGGATGTACTCAGGTTGGGGAACCACTATAAATTTCTTGTGTTGTCTGGTTGCTCTTCTCTTTTGTTTCTTGCTGTGGCTGTAATAGTTAGGATTGCTGTGTTTGTGCTTTAATTTAATTCCTACTGCACTAGGACTAGATTGTAGTAGTTAGAAAATTTTATAAAGACCCTAAATACTCTATTCACCACCCTTCTAGAGTATTCCAGATCTAACCCCTCACTTTCAATTGGTATCAGAGTCTGGATTCCTTTTGTTGTACAAGCTAACCCTTGAACCAAAGATCCTGAGTTAGATCTGTCCTTTCATTTCTATTAGATATTCACACATAGCATGGCACAGAACAAAGACTATGCAAGAACCAGACCTCCAGTTTGTAACCAAAATAGGTTTGCCATCTGGAAGGCAAGAATCAAGTTATATATGAACTCTATTGATGAGGATATTTTCAATTCCATTGTGACAGGTCCTCCTCAAGCATCTACCTCTACAGCAACCTCCAGCAACAATACAGTTCCACCACTTGAGTGGACTGAGGCCCAGAAGAAGGCAAAAGTTGCTGATGCCAAGTCCATGAATATTCTGTCCCAAACAATGTCAGATGATATTTTTCAAAAAGTGGCTGAATGCACATTAGCCAAAGCCATCTGGGATTCCCTCATTCAAATGGTGGCTGAATCTGCTGATGAAAGAATGGATAGGAGATCCAATCTCGTATCCCAATATGAGAATTTCAAGAAGGAGGAAGCTGAATCAGTAGCAGATATGTACAATAGATTGAGTTCAATCATCAATGAGATGAAAACCTTGGACAAGGACATCATCCTCATAGAGGTGAATGATAAAATCCTTATGTTCTTCCCAAGCTCATAGGATTCAAGGATTTGTCCCATCAAGGAGGCTAGGAGCCTGAATGAGATTTTCACTAAATCTCTATTAGGAAAGCTTATGTCCTATGAGCAGCTTATCAAATCCAGAGAAGCAGCTGAGCAAAGAACACCTCCACCAGCAAGGAAGGAGCACAACATTGCATTCAAAGCTGCTGAGGAGGCAGAGACTCTAATAATGAATGAAGAACTGATGTCTCTCTTTGCCAAGAGATTCTACAAGATGACAAGGAAAGACTTCAGAAGAAAGTCATCCAGACAGGATGACAAGCCAAGGTATGACAAAACCCCCACTAAAGAAGTGGTGTGCTTTGGCTGCAGGAAACCTGGACACTTTCTCTTAGAGTGTCCAGAGACTCAGAAGAAGGAGAAGAGAAGAGAGAAGGATACAAGAAGACAACACAGCTCAAGACCTTCCTCCAGCATATACAAGAAGAAGGAGAAAGAATTTGTAGCTGAATCCTGGAGTGAAACTGAAGATGAATCAACATCTTCCAGCTCCAGTGAAGAAGAAGAAGAGGCAAGGGCCAAAGAAGTCTATCTCATGGCAATTGATGCTTCCAGAACTCATTCAGATGAAGAAGAGTCAGATAGTGAAGAAGCTTCAGAATCTGAAGCTGACCAGGTATTTTCCTCTTTTGATTATAACTCTGATTCATTCAAATCTGAATTTAAAATCATGTGCATAGATCTAATAAATTCAGAAAAAGAAATTAAGACACTTAGGGAAAAACTAGGAAACCAAGAAAATGTTATTTCTAAAAATAATAGGTTAAAGGATGAATTAAATTTAGCTAATGAACAGATTATCCTGTTAAAGACTGAGTTAAGTGAGGCTAAACAACTTGAGGAAACTCTCAATGGGAGAAGCCTCAAGCTGATGGACATTACAAGAACTGTCAATGCCAGACTAAATGACAAGCTGGGCATGGGTTCTTCATCAAGTTTGCCCCCCATTCTCAAGAAAAATATTTTGACAACCCCCATCAAATTTGTTTCAAATAAGGGGAAAGAAACAATAAACCATAAACAAACTATAGAAGAAATTCTCAAATCAAAAGGTCAAAATAACAAAAATCAGAAAACCTTAGGTAAAAACAAAGTTTAGCAGATTTCGTCGAACTCAGATCGATGAAATGTGGCCAAATTGTCGAACTCTAGGAGACGAACTCTGAACTCAAACTTAAGCTATAATTATTCGTCTAACTGCGATCGACGAACTTTGTATGGTTCGTCGAGCAGAGATCGATGAACGTGGGGCACAAAAAATGACTATGTTCATTCTCTGGGCAGAGATCAACGATCTCATCCCAATTTGTCGAACTCTGGTCGACAAACTCACAACATTTCATCGAACCCAGAAACACTTAACAAAAATTATAACTATAACAGCAACCCTACTAAACCTAGAAAACCATTTAATCCATTAGCTGATTGGGTAATTCCACCAAGAAGATATCATCCTTTAGGATACAAGTCTCAACCAGAATTCTCTGTAATATCTAGTTTTTCTTATCAACAATATAAAGGACCCAAGGTAACCTGTGTCAAGAACAACTAACTATTTTTAATGTAGGAAAAGGGCTGTCTAGTGATTAATCAAACCTGGTACCTGGACAGTGGATGCTCCAAACACATGACTGGCAATAAGGACAATTTAATCAACTACAAGTCCAAGCTGGGGCCAAAGGTAAACTTTGGTGATTCAAAGTGTGGCCAGTCAGAATGTTATGGAGAAGTGAAAATTGGAGCTGTCACCTTCAAGAAAGTGACATATGTCAGAGAACTCAAACATAACCTCATCTCCATAAGTCAATTATGTGATGAAGGTTATCAGGTACACTTTAACTCAACCTCCTGCACTATCTCTAATAAAGAAAAATACATTATTTTAATTGGAAATAGATAAGGAAATATATATTTAGTTGACTTCTATTCTGCCAATTCAGACATTTATTTGCTTAATATTATTTGCAATCAAAATGAACTTTGGCATAAAAGGCTAGGTCATGTTAACATGAAAAACATTGCTAGGTTATCTAAAGACAGTCTTGTAAGAGGCTTACCTTCTGGTCCCTACAAGAAGGAAGGCCTTTGCAGGGCTTGTCAACTAGGCAAGCAAACTAAAACTAGCTTTAAGTCAGTTAATAAAAGCGATTTGCCTAGGATTTTGTATTTGCTACACATGGATCTCTTTGGACCCATTGCTGTGCAAAGCCTAGGAGGGAAATCCTACACTTTAGTTATTGTAGATGACTTCTCAAGGTTCACTTTGGTGTCCTTTCTGAGATCTAAGTCAGATACCTTTAAAGTTCTTACAGATTTTCTCAGGACCATACAGATTGAGTACTCTACTCATGTTACATTGATCAGAAGTGATCATAGTACAGAGTTTGAGTCTCTTATTATGCATGACTTCTGTGAGAAGGAAGGTATCAGGCATTGTTTCTCAGATCCTAGAACTCCCCAACAAAATGGGGTAGCTGAAAGGAAAAATAGGACCCTAATTGAAGCTGCATGCACATTACTTGCAGATGCTTACATGCCACTAACCTTTTGTGCAGAGGCTGTAAGTACAACAAACTATGTCCTGGACAGGAGCTTGATACATAAACTGAAGAATAGGACTCCCTATGAATTACTTAAAGGGAAGAAACCTAAAATCAACTATTTTAAAGTATTTGGATGTATATGTTATATACATAACAACAACAAGAAATACATTAGAAAGTTTGAAGCTAAGGCTGAAGAGAGAATTTTTCTAGGATACTCCCAAGTAAGCAAAGCTTATAGGGTATTTAATCCTCCTTGAAAATTAAAGAATCTATTCATGTTACTTTTGATGAGGCTAACATGTCTTACAAGGAGAAATATATTTCTACCAATAATACTTTCCAGGTACCTCACTTGTGTGAGAATTTGGATGGACTAAGCCTCACCCAAGAGGTTCCAACAAATCCTTCTCCACAAGTTAATGAAGAAAGTGAAGAAGAAAGCACTGAGGAAGTTGAACCTCATCCAACAACAAACTCAATTCCACAAGAGGAATTAATTCAAAATGTTATTGTTGAACCAACTCCACCAACTAACTTTGTCACACTCATGTATAACCCCAGATCCCAAGTAATTGGAGACATGTCAGCAGATGTACAAACAAGGCATCAACTAAACCAAGACTTGATGCATGCATGTTTTCTCACTCAGGTTGAACCTCAATCCATAAAAGATGCTGAGCAGGATCCCCACTGGATCATTGTAATGCAAGAGGAACTTAACCAATTTGAGAGATGTAGAGTTTCAGATTTGGTTCCAAGACCTCAAGACTACCCAGTCATTGGAACCAAATGGGTATATAGAAATAAATTAGATGCCCAAGGTACAATTATGAGGAACAAGGCTAGGCTTGTTGCTCAAGGATACATGCAAGAAGAAGACATAGATTATGATCAAACCTTTGCACCAGTTGCAAGGTTAGAGGCCATCAGAATTTTTCTGGCCTATAATGCCTACAAGAAATTCAAGGTGTATCAGATGGATGTGAAGAGTGCATTACTGAATGGAGTACTTAACGAAGAGGTTTATGTTGAACAACCTCCAGGTCTTGTCTCTCCAACTCATCCTTATCATGTATTTAAATTGCATAAAGCTCTTTATGGTCTAAAGCAAGCTCCAAGAGCTTGGTATGAGACTCTAACTAATGTTTTGATAGAGCATAAATTCATTAGAGGCATAGTAGATAAAACATTTTTCACTAGACATCATAAGGATCAAACCTTGTTAGTACAAATATATGTGGATGACATTATATTTGGGTCTACTGATTCCAAATTATGCAAGAGGTTCTCTGACCTCATGCATTCAAAATTTGAAATGTGTAGCATGGGTGAGCTCTCCTACTTCATTGGTCTCCAAGTGAAGCAGCTCCCTGATGACATCTTCATCTCTCAAGCTAAATATGTTAAAGAGCTTATAAGGAAGTTTGGGATGGCTGATGGCTCAGTAAAGAAAACACCCATGGCTATATATATTGTAATAGACTCTGATGCATATGGGAAACCTGTGGATCAGAAACTATATAGGGGCATTGTTGGGTCCCTACTATACCTTACAACAAGCAGACCTGAAATTATGTTTGTCATATGCCTTTGTGCTAGGTTCCAGGTGAACCCTAAAGAATATCACCTAATTTTCTTAAAAAGAATTTTGAGATATATAAAGAGTTGTCCTAGTCTAGGCCTATGGTATCCTACTGAGTCAGAATTTGAGTTAACTGGGTACTCAGATGCTGACTTTGCAGGATGTGGGGTGGACAAAAAAAGCACCTCAGGAACTTGCCAGTTCCTTGGGATGAGATTAGTGTTTTGGTTTTGTAAGAAACAATCATCTGTGTCCACTTCAACTACTGAAGCAGAGTACATTGCAGCTGGCAACTGCTATTCACAGATGTTGTGGATTCAGAATCAACTACTAGACTATGGTATCAACTTAAATAATTCAACTCTACTCTATGATAACACAAGTGTTATAGCCATAACACAAAATCTAGTCTATCATAGTAGGACTAAACATATAGACATTAGACATCATTTCATTAGAGAGTGTGTAGATAAAAACAAAATTAAACTTGTCTATATCTACAATGATTTACAAAGAGCTGATATTTTAACCAAACCTCTGGATGAAAGAAACCACCTGTTCTTTATAAATCAGCTTGGAATGATCAATGGAGAAGACTTAGTTTAGTTTCTGTCTGCACTCGACGAATTTGCCAAAGTTCGTCGAACGGAGTTCGACGAACTGGGGAGAGTTCTTGAGATATTTGTCGAACGGAGTTTGATGAATTCTCTATGAGTGAAGTTGTTTTCGTCGAACGGAGATCGATGAATCTACTTCAGAAAACTTTCGTCGAACGGAGCTCGATGAAATATCTTCAAATCTTCAGACTGAGCTTGACGAATTGTTTAACTCTAAATTATTTCGTCGATCTCAGGTCAAAGAATTTCTTAATTTTCGTGGAACAGAGTTTGTCGATTCATATTCTCGAAACCTTATATCTAGGTTTTCTTCGACCCCCGTCCCACGCTTTCAGTTCCTTTGCACTTGATCTTCGTTTTTCTCTTGTAGGTGCTCTAATGGCGATTGCAGCAGGAACTCTGGCTGCAATGAAATTTGATACTGGATTCGATGTGGATTTCGACTCCTTCCAACATTTCGACCCCATCTTCCTGGGAGTACTGCAACTACTTGAAGACCAACAACTGAAAAGTCTGCTGTCGACTAGAATCAAGATATCTGCCACAGAAATCAGGGAATGGGTGTACACCTATGCCATAACAGATGACAATACCATGACCGGTACTATAGAGGGTAATACTATTTCCCTCACTCCCGCTGTTCTCACTAAAATTTTTGGATTAAACAATGGTGAAGAGGATTTAGAAATGGATACTTAAGGGTATGATGAGATGTTAAGTTTTATGGGTTATTCTGGACAAACACCCAATAAGTTGCTGAGGAAACATCTCTTTGCTGAATTTAAATTCTTAGTAGATATAGTGTGAAAAGTGCTGCTAGGCGAGCACACATCCCATGACTACATAACCAGGCACCAATTCCTGGTTATGTGTGTTATGGTTAACTAGAAGAAAGTAAACTGGGCTCAGATCCTGTTTGATCTGATAAAGAAAAAGAATAATAAAAAAGAAGACTGTCTTGGAAGAATCTTGGGGATCTTCCTCAAAGAGAAGGCTGCTGAATAACTGGTCTTCCAAACCATATTCATAAATACCAGCAAGAGGCTAACTTGTGCGTTTTTTGGCAAGTGGGAGAGGACAATCACAAATCCCTCCAAGGCTTCCTCTTCCACAAGAGCTTCTTAAAGTATAAGGGCTAATCCAGTCGCTTCCCACCCTTCTGAAGAGATCCCCCCTCCACCTCCATCACCTCCAGTCATACAAACCTCTTCCCCTCAACATCAGATGATAAAACAACCCTCTTCCACCATCCCTGCTCTTCAACAACCACAACAACAACCACAACAACCTGTTCATATCCCTACTCCAGCTACATCTCCTGCCACTTCTCCACCACTAGATCTTACTAACATCCCCTCTTACCCTATTCAGGAATATCATCAACCCTCTCCTTCACAATCCCCATAACCAACCCCACCTCAGCCCCCCCATGATACCCACATTCCTTCACCACCCTCATCTCCCTTACCTCCCCATCTAGCCAACATCCCAACATTCAATCTACTCTCCTCCCCTCTCAACACTCCTTCTGCACAAGATACAAACATGCAAGATGCTATCACTCCTACTCCACCATCAACTTCCATTCCTCCATTTGTTTCCCCTCAAACACCTTCCATTCCACCATCTGCAAATCTTCCCTTGGAACCCTCCACCATTTCATCTCTTATTGCACTGCTTACTCCTCTGCTCAAGAATCTTATAGTAGAGGCCATTATACCTCTTGCTACTTCTATATCCTCCCTTGCTGCTCAAATAACTGCCCTCTCTACTGCCCCCTCTTTAGTAAGGGGCCTGGCTCCAGTTTGCACTGAAACTAGGCATGGAGAGATACTTGATGAAGAAGCAACAGCAATAGCAATAGAAGCAATAGTATCCCCAGCAGTAGTAACAACAGCAACAGTAGTACCAGCAGCAGCAACAGCAAAATTAGCAGCAGCAGATGCTGATTTAGATTTATCTGATTTATATGATTTTATTGATTTCATTGATACTAAAATGGATGTGGATGAGATTGCCACAGAAGAAATAAGTATTGGTGGTGATTATATCATTAATCCCACAGTTTATTTGTCAAGTCTATTAAGAAGTTTTGATACAACTTATTTGAGCTTTCCTCCAGAAGATAGTATTAAGCCATCTTTGGTTATAATCCCATACACCACACCAATAAGCCCCAAAGTTGCCAAGCAACTCAAGGTAATTTTTTCTACTCCAGAGTCTCTAGCCATCTCATCTCCACATAAGGCTGACTCAGTCATCATTTCATCCCCTCCAGAAACCATTTCTACTCCATTTTTAAAATGGATGATTCACCCATGCCTGATCTGGATGAACTGATCATGGCTGATATACAAGAGGAAAATAAGGCAGTTGCTGAAAGCACTGAAGTATACAGCTCTCCAGCTCCTGCTCCTACTCCAGCCCCAGTCCCAGCTGATCCTCCAGCTACTACTCAGGCTGAAAAGTAAATTGACAAATCAGTACTAAAGGCCATTGATGCCTTATATGATGCTCCTCCAGATTCTGATGATGATGATGATGATGATGAAGATGAGGACTCAGATGAAGAACCTAAGAAAAAGAAAGCTTCTAAGAAGAGGAAAGCTCCTCCACCTCCTGTTCTAAAGCCCAACCCAACAAATGATACACCCTATTACATACTCCAGAAGATCACTCCTTACAAGGGCATGCCAGCTTGGATGTGGCTGTCCAAAAATGAACAGAAAGAAAGGAAAAGAAGCAAAAGACATTCTCCACCTCCACAAAGATGCAGGAAGGATCCTCCTCCACATCCTCCTCCAGCTGCTGGTGCTTCAGGCACAACATCTCAAAGGTCTACCCACTTTCAAACATACCAAAGACATCAGAGTAGATCTTCATCTCTAGGAAGCAGCCAGCAGATACATTATTCATCTAACAAGCAGCACAAATAACAACAGCAGCAACATCAACAACAAAAATAGCAACAACTCCCTTAACATCAAAAAGATGAAAGCTCTAACAGACCTGCTTCCCCTATACCATTTGAAGATCCTAAAACAGCTACAACAACAAGGATGGCCAGGTTCCAGGAACTGGTTGGCCTTTCCATGATCAACAAAGCTAGAGCTGAAGGGAAGGATACATCTGAATACACAATAATGTCCAAGTACAGGAAGGAAGAGTTGAACAGGTTTGCTAAAGCTAATAAATTTTTCAATGTTGATGACTATATGAAATTGCATCCAGAAGCAGTAGTGCCTAGGGCTACATCACTAAAAATCATAGGGACTACTAACATGACTATGACAAAGATGCAAGCTGCTGATCCCAACAGGGAAATTATATTCACACAGTCTGGAGAGAAAGGAAAAGAGGAGAAGAAAAAGGAGAAAAAGCAAAAGAAATAATACTTGAACTATCCTTAATATTTCTGAGTTAGTTTGAAAACTATTTTTATATTTCCTGATACAAAGCTTATTGTATATATATCTACTGCATATACTAATTTTTCCTGCCAGATATATGTTTTCCTGCCTTGTAAATTTTTGTTTCATTATGAGTCTGTAATTAGTGACCTCACCCAAATAGGGGGAGATTGTTGGATCTCTAGTTTGATTTGGGCTAGGTTCACTAAGTTAGGATC
Source organism: Platanthera guangdongensis (assembly GCA_039583875.1). Taxonomy (NCBI): domain Eukaryota; kingdom Viridiplantae; phylum Streptophyta; class Magnoliopsida; order Asparagales; family Orchidaceae; genus Platanthera; species Platanthera guangdongensis. Next base: position 77,319,006 of record CM077147.1, read on the forward strand.
ATCTGACCCAACATGTATATCCTAGGTCATGGTTATGTCTTAGAGTATAGGACAAGTCCTTAGAATTAATACTACATGGACCAGCCATCAGCAGACTGCATAAAGACTCAAGACTTAGAGAAATTTCAGAGACTCAGAAAATGAGTTTGACGTTTGTCGAACTCAGGTCGACGAAAGCCGTGATCAGCTTGACGATCTCAGAGAGAATTCTCTGAGCTGAGCTCGACGAACTTGGGACTCAGGTCGATGATTTATGGACACTACTTCAACATTTAAAGTCCAGAATTTCTCTGAACTCCACTCGGCGAACTTGGTATTCAGGTCAACGATCTATGGGCATTCTACTTCAACAACTTATTCCAGAAACAAGAAAATATTCTAAGTCCAGTATCATACTCCAGTCGACGAATTCACCTTCTCAGCTCGACGAACTGAGACCACATTCCTGGCAAGACTTATCTAGCAGTTAGAAGTTCTCAGGTCGAAGAATCTAGTTCTCAGGTCGACGAATCTAGTTCTCAGGTCGACGATTTCTGGCAACTCCACTTCAACACTTCATTCCAGAGACATCTAAAATATTCTAGGTCCAGAAGCACTTTGCTGAACTCCAGTCGATGAACTTAGACTATTAGCTCGACAAACTTCATGCACAGAATTGACAAGGTTTTGGAGAAAGCAGTTGTCTATTCTGCGGTCGATGATCTTGGATCTCAGCTTGACGAACAACTATTATCAGATCGATGAACTTAATTTCTCAGCTCTACAAACTGTGGACTCAGCTCGACGAATTCTGTGAAGAACCAGACTTAGTTATTTTCATCCATCTGTCCTTATTCTATGACAAGAATTCCTGAGTAATCAATGCTAAGATATTCTCTGAATATTACCGTTAGAAGTAAGCATTGACTACGGTCTTCATCAAGATTATTGGTTGGTGTTTTTCAATGGGACGGTTGGGGAAATCATTCAATGCAAAATATTCTCCAGGCCATCAACAATGAATGCAAAAGAATTTCAAATTTCAAAAGGAAGATAATATGGAAAATACAAAAAAAGTGATATTCCATCTCCTTCTCACACACACACACACACAGACAGTCAGTTTGTTAATCAAGCATCAAGAATCTTCTGCTGCTCTCTCTCGACAGCACTCTGAGACAAGAAGAGATAGAAAGCTGATACAGAAAAAGAAGCCCTAACCAGAGAACAAACATAAAGCTGAAGAAGAAGAAGAACAGCCAATCCAAATTAAGAGTCTTCTTCTGTCTTCTGCCAGGACTCTTCAAAGGTCAACATATTTTCTATCAGTCAAGAAGTTCCTGGAGTTCATCTGGTTAAAGCAATAATTTGAAGGCCTATCACCCTGAAGCAAAGCTCCATCTTTCCTGAACCATTCAATATCTCAGGGAATCCTTTGCTAACATCAAATCCACAAAGGTTTCTCAGTTGTTTTAAGAAAGATAAGCCATAATCAATCTCTCATCCCCCCACTGTAAAAAGGGTTCTTAACTCCCTTCAAAAGTTATTCCTAGTTGCAAGTCACCTGACCAAAAGACTTGAGGTTTGGTTTTTGAGCACCTGATCAAAAGCTCATTGGTGTCAGACACCTGATCAAAAATCTGAGTGGATTCCTACCAGGGTGGTAGAAGAGTGGATGTACCCAGGTTGGGGAACCACTATAAATTTCTTGTGTTGTCTGGTTGCTCTTCTCTTTTATTTCTTGTTGTGGCTGTGATAGTTAGGATTGCTGTGTTTGTGCTTTAATTTAATTCCTGCTGCATTAGGACTAGATTGTAGTAGTTAGAAAATTTTATAAAGACCCTAAATACTCTATTCACCCCCCTCTAGAGTATTCCAGATCTAGTCCCTCACTTTCATATATATATATATATATATATATATATATATATATATATATATATATATATATATATATATATATATATATATCTGTGTGTGTATAATAAGAAGAATCACAACACACAAAAGTAAAAAAGTAAAATAATCACATGCGACACAAGGAAATATAGTGGTTCCCCAATAAATCTGGGTACATCCACTCTCTACCACCTTGGTAGGAATCCACTACAGGTTTTTAATCAGGTGCCCTACCACCAGAAGATCTATTGTCCAAGGGAGATCTAGCAACCCTTTGAGCTTTTGATCATGTGCCCAAAACCAATCTAAGTCTTTTGATTAGGTGACTTAAAAACCAAGGGATTAACTTTTGAATAGAGTTATAACCATGTACATAGTTTATGAAATAAACTAAAAAGTTGATGATGTCTTCTCTTTCAAGATTCTCTGAGAAGACTAGTGGATTGATTTTGAAGAAAAAAGCTCCCCCTATGTTGAGTAGAATTTGTGATCAAGGGAGAAGCTTTCCAGTAGGGTGTAGGCCTTCAAGAATTTTTATTTCTCTCCAATAGCAATTTCAGACTGATGTAGAATTTTTGTTGTCTCTTGGAGAGTCAGAAGCAAGTAATCAAAAATCTCTGTGTTTGTATGTGTATGTATGGGTGTATCTGTCTCTTGTCTGAATATGCAATAATTTTCTAAATGTATATATATTCTCTGAGAAGAATTCAACAATTTGAATTTTAAAAACATTCCTTAAATAGTCTAAAGAATCTCTGAGAATTTTTAACGGCTGTATTCAAAGATTTAGAATAAAATCATTCCCTAACTGCCCTGGTGATTAATTAGAATAATAACTGTATGATAATTCCATATTTAATGCTCCCAAAAATGACAATATTCATTAAGAATATTTAGCATTAAATACCAGAGTATAACTGATTGAAATTAATCTATTTAAAAATTATTCTACTTCTGAATATAAAACTGCCTGGACCACTGCAAAGAATTAGTCGAACTCAATAAGAATTTCATCATCCTGAGCCTGAAGTTCGTCAAACTGAATCTTCTTATTTGTCGACCTAAGCTCAAAGTTCATCGAGCTGAGCTTGACTTTTATTGAGCTGAGTTTCTGAGTAGAGATCGGAGTTTATCGACCAGAGCTCAAAGTTCGTCGAGCTAAACTCAGAGTTAAGACTCTGTTTCGTCGAACTGAGATCGCCATTCGTCGAACACAGCTCTGTTATCGTCGAATTGAATTCTGCTATCATCGATCTGCATTTCTGCTAGAATTCTTCTATGGAAATAACCATGGAAATAAACCTATGACCTTAGACTATACAAAATGGGTCAAACTAAACATCCTAATTGTAATCCTAGCCCAAATCAGTAATAGGGTTCCAATAATCTCCCCATATTTGGGTGAGGATACTATTTATAATAGAAAAGCTCAAAGCAAAAATAATCTGACAGAAAAACTTTTTGCAGATATAAAATAAAGTGCTTTGAGAGTTCAAAACATAAACATAGTTTAAAGATATAAAATCAGAAATCAAGTGTCTTTCTTAGGAGTGTCAGAGGAAGATTCTGAAGAAGGTTTAATGAAGATTAACTTCCTGTTGGGGTCTTCAGGTTCTTTTTGAGTCATCTTTAAATCTTGAGATCCAATAATCTTCAAAGAAGTAGTCCTAGGCACCACTGCCTCTGCATGCAAGCTCATGTACTTGTCCACATTGAACAAGTTCTTTACTTGATATTTGTCAAGCTCCTTCTTTCTGTAAGAGGACATGGTGGAGAATTGAGAGGTGACCTTTCCTTCAGCTCTGGCTTTCTTAATTTGTGAAAGAGCAATAAGCTCATTAAACGTAGCAATTCTGAAATTTGGATCCAATTTTGGATCATATGTTAGTGAGGGAGGCCTCTCTTCATCTGATTTATGTGAACTGCTTTGATATGTTTGCTGCTTCTGACTTGACTTATGTTGTTGACTGCTTTGAGATCCTGACCTTGAAGGTCAATCTTTTTTGTCTTGAGTGGATCTTGAATATTGAGTAGTAGTAGGCTTTTGAGAAGAAAAATTACTTGTTGCACCTGCTGCTGGAGGAGGAGGCGGTCCTCTCCAAGATCTTAGAGGTGAAGAATACCTCTTCATTTTCTTCCTGTTCTTCATTTAATTTTTGTAATATCTCATCCAGTGAGGTAGGTCTGGATTGAGAGGGATTCCATACAGAACATAATAAGGAATATCTGTAGTTGCTGAAGGTTTAGGAGGAACTTTTACTGGAGCCTTCTTCTTCCTGAATTTCCTTTTCTTAGATTTTGAATCTTCTGAGTCATCTGACTCTTCATCATCATCAGATTCTTCTGCAGGGAGATCATATAAGGCATCTGACTGCTTAATCAAATCAGTCTGATCAACAAGCTGAGCTTCTGGCTATACAGTTATAATATCTTCTTCCTGCTCCATTTATTCATTAAGAAGATCACCAAGGTTGGTCATTGGGGTTTCATCCCACGCAAAAGTAGGAGGGGAAGAAATTTATTCTATAGTATCCATTATATTGTCAGTAGTTATTGCAGGATGAGAAGCTGGAGTAATGCAAGAAGAAATAACTACAAGGTTGGTCCTTAGTTGTTCTAAAACTGAAGGACTAATAGGAGCAGTATAACATATTATAGCTTTAGAAAGATCATTATCAAAAAGTTGAGAATGACTGTACAGAGTATCAAGAACTGATAGCAAAGTATTCAGGTTAACTGTGGGATTAATAAAAATATCACCAACAGTTATTATTTCACTTAGTACTACTGCTTCTTCTTCTTCAACTGAACAAATCATATCTGTATCCTGTGGACTGTCTGGAGAGACTACTGCTGCTGCAACTTCAACTACTGGAGCTTCTTCATCAAACATCCCCCCTGCCTAAATCCAAGAAGACCTGAATCTAGGCCCCCAGGAGAATTGACAAGGAAGGAAGAGGATAACTGAGAAGATAGGACAAAGATAGAAGCAGAAATAGGATCTATAGCTTCATCTATCAGCTTTTTGAGAGTTGAAGTAATGAATTCAATGATGTTTGAAGCAATAGAGGAATAATCTACATATAAAGACTCAGGAGGAGCCTGAGTAGATGTAGAAGCATATGGAATGGAAGTAGAAGAAGAGGGGATGAAGGTGTTTTCACAGTTGGAGCAGAGATAGAAGGATTGAGGAATGGATGATGGAGGGATGACAGAGGGAATGTCATCAGGAGTAATTTCTTGCACATGTGAGTGGGGTGGAGATATTTGAGGTGGAGATGAATGCGGTGGAGATATGTTTAGAAGTGAGAAGTGTGTAGGAGAAGAAAGTAGTGGAGATTGAGGTGGTGACTGATGAATAGAATCTAGTTGATGTGGAGATAATTACTATAGAGTGGAAGATTTTGGATGGAAAGAAGTGGATGGAATATCATCGATGAGGTGTAGTGGTGACTGAGAAAGTGGTGAATCCACATGTGCAGTGGAAGAAGGAACTTGTTCAGGTAGTTTTAGAGAAGGTGGAGTGGAGGGTCTAGGGGATTGGTGTGGAGATGGCAGAGGAGAAGACTGAGGAGCATAAACTTCTGCTTGGGTTGGGAGAGTGGTTGTAACAGCCCTTGTATTTTTAGAAGCTATCCTGGAGGAGGTATCCCTGGATGTCTTAGGGATTACCCTCTCCCATCTTCCAAACAAGGCAGAAGTAAGCCTCTTGGATGCATTGATGTGAATGGTCTGGGAGACTAATAGTTTAGGACACTTGGCCTGTAGGAAAATTCTTAATATCCTGCATACCCTCCAGATTTACTGGTAATCTTTTTCTTAATAGAATCAAATATGATTGATCCCCAGTTTATCCTTTTTTGATTAACCAAAGCACTAATCAAGTTAAACTGGTGCCTGGTTATATAGTCATGGGCAGAGTGCTTGCCCAACAAAACTTTACAAACAATATCTGCTAAAAATTTGTACTCAATAGAAAAGTTTTTATTTAATAGGTGATTAGGGTTTTCCTGGGAGTGACCCAACCTATCTAGCATTTCATTAAATTCAAAACTGGACAAATCTATATCATCTTCTCCGTTAACAAAACCAAAAAATTCAATTAAAATTTCAAGAGATAAAGGAACCTGGTTTCCTGAGATTGGTCCTATAATAACTGGGTTATCTTGAAGCTTTGATGTATGCATCCATTCTTTGATCTCAGATATTCGGAGTTTGATCCTTGTGGACATGAAATACTACAATTTTTGAGCTTCAAACAGATGTAAGATGTTCTAGAATATTTGGTCTGAATGGCTGAATGACTCCATGTAAAGGTTAAATCCAGCATCAAACTTCATTGCTGAAAGGATTGCTTGAGAGATCATCGCATTCCTGCAAAATAGAAAGATCAATTGAAGAGAAAATTGAGAAATCACGGGATGGAGTTCAATGAAAACCTAGTTATAAGTTTTCAGAAGTCAAAAAGGCGAACTCCGTTCGACGCAAGATAAAACATCGAACCCGGTTCGATGAAAAATTCTCAAAAGTAATGTGTTTCATCGATCTCCGGTCGACGAAAGTTTTGAGAAAGAAATATATTTTGTCGAGCTCCGTTCGATGAAAAATACTTGAAACAAATTCGTCGGTCTCCGTTCGACAAAAGTTTCTTAGAGAAAGTTTGTCGATCTCCGTTCGATGAAAATTCCATGAAATGTTCATAGTTCGTCGAGATCTGTTCGATGAAAGGTGGACAATTCGTGGATATCAAAATAAAAGTTAATTTAGTGATTCTTCATTTATCATTCCTAATTGATTTAAGAATAAAATGTGTTTCTTTGCATCTAAAGGTTTAGTGAATATATCTGTTTTTTGAAAATCAGTAGGAATAAATTCTAGTTTAATCTTATTCTTGTATACATTATCTTATAGAAAATGATGTCTTATTTCAATATGCTTAGTTCTATTATGATGGACTGGACTTTGTACAATAGATATTGCACTTATGTTATTTGTACAACCCCGTGTTCGTCGAACGGGCCCCACCAAGAAGATCGAGCGGACCCAGTCCCGCGACCCGCACCCAAGCGACAAGCAGACATGCGGCAAGGGGCTAGTCCGCACCTGCTCACCTCAGGCGAGACGACTCCCCTGTCCCTCCCGCTCGCTCAGAGAATCGTCGACCGGAGAGGTGGCGCCGATCGTTGAGCCAGTACTCGCGGATGGGCTCGGCGACCCGTGATCTGCGAGCCGTTCGAGGGTCATAATGGCCGCCTGACCTCCACCTACACTCGACCTGGTCACCTATTCGCCTCGGCAGAGGACTGGCGGGTCGCGGCAGTCCGGCTTGCGTTCGCCCGAGAAGCATAGGCGAGCCGCTAGAACCAGGTCGCGCTCGCATCTCGCGGAGAGGGATGGAATGCGGGCTGACCCCCCCCCATGGGTGCGAATAGCCTCTCAGAACAGCGGAGCCACGCTGTTGGCAGACCAGGTTGGACTGCGCATAGCTTCTCAGAACAGCGGAGCTTGGCTGTTGGCAGACCCGATCAAGGGCTTTTTGGTATTTTCAGGTCAGTCCTTTTGGTTATTGGCAGTTCGGATTCCAAAAACTATAAATAAGACCCAAGGGGTACATCAGCAGGCACGCTTTTAGTGCCTCCTTGCTCCAGTTTTCAAGAGCTTCCCGAGGGTACCTTAGCTCGGCATCTGGCTAAGGAGGGGAAGCGCTCTGAGATCTTCCGGGTGTGTGGTGGGACCTCCCTGCCGAACCCTTGGGTATTTTCTCCTTGTCTTCTTTGTTGTTTTTCTTGCAGGAGCGGAGTAGGCGCGAGACCACCCCTTCCCCGAGGGTCGAACTCCACAGGAGACCGGATTCCGGTTTCAACATTTTGGTGCGGTGAGCGTGGAGTGTGGTCAGTGAAGAAAAGCTTCAGCGAGTTGGATGATAGGAGGACAGGTATCAGACAGGCCGAACTCGTCGCCCCCCCCCCCCCCCCCCCCCCCCCCCCCCCCCCCCCCCCCCCGCCGCCTCTCGCCATGGTGGGGATGTTGGAAGACTTCAGGAACGAGGTGTTGAGCCACATCAAATTCGCACTCGGCACGCGGGCCGAGTGCTCGACCCCGACAGCCCAGATCGCGGCTGCCCCCTCTTTGGGCGAGGACGCTCCCGACAGGCGAGCTGGGAAGGAGGTGGCCGAGGAAGGCCGGGGGTGCGAACTCCCCGGGCACGAGCTTTTCCCCGGCTCGGCAGGCCGAGGCCGGTTCGGTGAGCTGGGCTCGCGAGACTCGCCCAGTGGGGGGAGGCAGTCCTTTCAGCGAGCTGGTCTCCTCAGCTCCAGTTCCAGACGGGTTCAGGGAGCCCGAGATGTCCTACTACACCGGGAAGGGAGACCCGGTCCAGCATGTCCAATGGTTCGAGGATGTGGTTTCCATCCGTCAGATGTCGGACGGATTCAAATGCCAACTTTTCGCCATCACCCTCCGGGAGAAGGCAAGGGAGTGGTTCCACCAGCTCCAGGCCAGCTCCATCTACTGCTTCGAGGACCTCCGTCGAGGGTTCATGCTGAGATTCACCACCTCAAAGAAGAGGAAGAAGGATTCCGAGTCTTTGTTCCACATTAAGCAGGGGGTGAACGAGACGTTGGGGAGCTCTGTGGATCGATTCCAGGAGGAAGTTACTCAGGTCCAGGAGATGCCGGGCCATAGTCTGATGATGGCCTTTACCGTGGGCCTGCAACAGGGTTTCTTCTGAATGGAGCTGAAGAGAGTTCCACCCCTCTCCTACGTGGAGTTGATGGAGAGGGAGGCGAGAGAGGTCGACGGGGAGGCGTCGAACCCGGAGTTTGCAAGGAAGCTAGCTAGGTGGGCCACGGAGCAAGAGAAGGAGACGAGAGGAGGAAGAGGACAAGAGGAGAGAAGAGGAGAGCCTCGATAGAGGGAGCAAAGGTAGCTCCAGTGGCAGCAGCAGCCGGGGTGGGGGCGTCAGGAGCCCGACTGTCGACTGGGCTGGAGACCTGAGTGGCAGCGGCAGGGGACACAACGGGGATACCACGGAAGGGGTCACCACCAGGGGAGGCAAGATCAGTTCCACCCTCCGGGCTGGAGGCAGGGCCAGAGGCCCCGGCTCCCCGATCAGGAGGATGCCATGGCCATAGCCTTAGGATCAAGGAGGGGGATCATGAGGAGGAGGAGAAGGGAGGTCAGGGTAGAGCTGCCCTATTACGACTTCCATCAGGAAGAGGAGCACGCCACGGCCACCTGCCTAGAGTTCCTCGAAATGAGAGGGAATAAGGAGCAGCAGCAGCATCAGCAGCAAGGGCGGCAGGAAGTGAGGATTGAGGAGGTCCTGCCTCGGGCGGAGGAGGATCGTTGCGAAGACCGGGTGGATGTGGGGACCCGAGGAGGGATCAGAGTGATCCATGGGGGAGTGGGGATCGAGGCTTCCCGCAAGGCAAGTCTCCACACCATGTACCGGCGGAGCGTCGCCTCTACATCCCAGACCCCGCCACCGGAGGAGAGGATCACCTTCTCCAGGAGTGATATTCCAGACCACGAGGATCCGTTCTGTGATGCGCTGGTCATCATGGCGGCCATCGAGAATTTCACCGTCTCTCGGATCCTCGTGGACAACGGGAGTTCCGTCAACGTCGTCTTCAAAAAGGCGTTCGACGCGATGAAGGTGGAGTCAAAGAGGGTGCTGGCCTCAGATGTCCCCTTGTTCGGGTTTTCAGGAGAAAGGAAGGAAGTGGAGGGAGGAGTTGGTCTCCATGTCACCTTGGGGGGGCAGTCCCGAAACTGCAAGTTCGTCATTGTGGACGCCCCCAGCAGCTACAGCGCCATCTTCGGGAGGCCCCTGATCAGCGCCTTCCGCTGCGTCCCCTCATCTTTCCATCGGTGCTTGAAGTTCAACGCTGAGGGGGTCCAGCTCAGGGTCAGGGGGGACCCAAAGGTGGCACGAGAGTGTTATGTCACTGCGGTGAACACCATCTCCTGCCAGGAGGGAGCCGAGGAGATGGGGCAAAGGATGGAGGGGGTCGATCAGGAAGCAGGAGAGGAGGAGCTGGAAGTGAAGGACTGCACAGAAGATGCGGCATGAGGAGATCTGGAGGAGGTGGCCGAAGTGAGGGGCATGGGAGAGGAATTGGAGGCAGAGGTCCCCGTTCCAGAGGAGGGGGATGCCGAGGGATGGGGGGAGCAAGCCAGGCTGGAGGCAGCAGAGGAAGTGGTGGAGCTGGAAGTGTTCACCAGAGGAGGCAGGATGGAGAAGATCCGCGTCAGCGGGGGGCTGACCCCGGAGGACCAAGGCAGGATGCTAGAGTGCATCCAGAAGAACGTGGACGTCTTTGCTTGGAACGCCGCGGAGATGCCGGGGGTTGACGCGGACGTGGCTTGCCACCGCCTCAACCTGGACCCGGGAACACGCCCCGTTCAGCAGAAGAAGAGGTCCACTGCGGACAAGCTGGCGGAGCCCATCAGGGAGGAGGTGGCGAAACTCCTCAAAGCCGGCTTCGTGTCTGAGATTCAGTACCCCGGCTGGGTCTCCAACGTGGTTATGGTTAAAAAAGGAGACGGTCGGTGGAGGATGTGTATCGATTTTTCCTTTGTAGAAACCGAACAGAAAACAAACCAAAATGGTTTTAACTGAAATTTTATTATCCGAAAAAGGTATCTATTATAAAGGTATGCCCTCCTTTATATAGAATGGAGGAGAGATGAGAGAATACAAATAAGAGATGTGAGACTAAAAATTTACAGGACTAAGCGGACTATACAAAACAAACCGCACAAGCCGCGCGGTTAGACAGCAGGGCTAACCGCACGGCTACCACCAGAGAGGAAGAGAAACTACTAGGGTAGGCCGCCAGACCGCCCGGTCTCCAAGCCGGCTGAGACAAACCGCCAGACCGTGCGGTCTTCAACCCACCAAGACAAACCGCCAGACCGCCCGGTCACCAACTTCAACACTCCCCCTCAAGCTGGAGCATATATATCGATCATGCCCAGCTTGTCGCAGATGTGGAAAAAGGAAGCGGACACCGGCTTGGTGAAGACATCTGCCAACTCGTTGTCGGAAGTGACAAATGGAGTGCAAATCTGTTTCTTCAATATTTCTTCCCGAATAAAATGACAGTCGACTTCTATGTGTTTTGTTCTCTCATGAAAGACCGGATTTTTGGAAATGTGTATCGCGGCCTTATTGTCACAGAACATAGGAAGAGGATAGTTATAAACCTCTCCTAAGTCAAGCATGAGAGCCCGCAACCACTTCAACTCACATGTAGTCGATGCCACGCTGCGATATTCTGCCTCTGCACTAGACCTGGAAACGACAGACTATTTCTTGCTCTTCCAACTCACAATATTGCCTCCAACAAATGTGCAGAAACCTGAAGTCGATTTGCGGTCCCCTTTGTCATCCGCATAGCTTGAATCAGAGTACGCTTCAACCCTAAGGTGACCATTTTTCTGGAATAGGAGTCCTTTCCCTGGAGCAGCTTTAATATACTCTAATATCCTCAGAGCAGATTGTAGATGACACTCCCTCGGAGCTTGCATGAACTGGCTCACCTTGCCAACAGCATAAGAGATGTCGGGTCTGGTTACCGTGAGATATATGAGCTTGCCCACCAGACGTCGGTATCTCGTAAGATCGGAGAGAAGAGGTGAGGCATCTGTCCAAGTTTTTTCTTCTCCAACAGCCATAGGACAACGTGCAGGTTTAGCACCAGTCAGTCCTGCCTCCTTTAAAAGATCAAGAGCATACTTCCGTTGTGAAAGGACCATGGAGTTGGGCTTTCTAGAGATTTCAATCCCCAGAAAGTATTTCGGGGAGCCCATATCCTTTGTGACCAGATGTTGACGAAGGTGTTTCTTGGTCATCAATACCCCATCCTGGTCATCGCCAGTAAGAAGAATGTCATCAACATAAACCGCAAGAACAACAAGACCAGAGGCGGTTTTCCGAACAAACAAGGAGTGATCTGCTGAGCTTCTTGTAAAACCAATGGCCGCAACAATGCCACTGAACTTGTCAAACCAGGCACGAGGACTCTGCTTGAGGCCATAGATAGCCTTCTTTAGCCGGCATACCCGTGTCTCCCCCTGAGCAACATACCCAGGAGGTTGCTCCATGTAAACATCCTCCTGCAGATCACCATAGAGGAAGGCATTCTTAACATCTAGTTGCGAGATGGGCCAATCCCTGTTGACAGCCACAGAGAGAAGAACCCGAATAGTGCTGAGACGAGCCACGGGAGAGAAAGTGTCAAATTAATCAAGCCCATAAGTTTGGGTAAAACCCTTGGCAACCAGGCGAGCCTTATAACGATCCACACTGCCATCCGGAGAAACTTCACCACGAAGACCCAGCGACAACCAACAACATCTGTGCCGAAAGGAGGAGGAACAAGAGTCCAGGTACCCCGTTCAGTGAGAGTAGCAATCTCCTCATCCATGGCAACTTTCCAATGAGGAATAGCAAGGGCCTCCTGGTAGGAACGGGGGGTGGCATTGGCCGAGATAGCCAGTGCAAAAGCTCTGCGAGCAGGGGTAAGACGATCGTAGGAAACAACTACAGCAAGAGGGTGTTGGGTACAGGCCCGAACCCCTTTGCGAAAAGCAATCGGGAGATCCAGGTCAGGAGGTGACTCAGTATCCGGAGTATCCGTGGTGGAGAGAGCTGGCCCGGGAGTAGAGAGAGATGGCAGCGGAGTGGAGGGAGAAAGCGGAGTAGAGGGTAGAGATGATGAGGATGAGGAAGACGGTGGAGTGGGTGGAGGGGGCGGAACATCAGTGGGAGCAGAGGGAATGGATGGGTTGGTATGAGAAGTAGGATCAGGAGGAGTAGAAGAGGAAGCGGGAGAGAAGTAAGAGGCATTGGCAAAGAAGGTGACATCCACAGAGACAAATTGCTTGCGGGTAACAGGGTCAAAGCAGCAATATCCTTTCTGAGTGGGAGTGTAGCCCAGAAAGATACATTTGGTGGCACGTGGTGAGAGTTTATCACGGGTGGCAGCGGGAGAGTGCACAAAAGCGGTGCACCCAAAGATGTGCAGAGGAAGAGGAAAGGGATCCTTGTCCGAATAAAGAATGGAGAAGGGGGTAGCACTGTGGAGAACATTGGAGGGAAGGCGATTGATGAGATAGCAGGAGAGGAGGACAGCATAGCCCCAATAGGAGCGAGGAACATGCATTTGAGTCATCATAGTGCGAGCGACATCAAGGAGGTGACGGTTTTTGCGTTCCGCCACCCCATTTTGTTGTGAGGTGTAGACACAACTTGTTTGACGAATAACACCATGGTGAATACAAAAGGAGGAGAAGTCGTGGCTAAGATACTCCTTAGCATTGTCAGAACGAAGGAGTTTAATAGACGTATCAAACTGAGTCTTAACCATAGAATAAAAGGATGTCCAAACAGAGAACAGCTCGGAGCGATCTTTGAGAAGATATACCCACGTACATCGAGAGAAATCATCAATGAAGGTAACAAAATAGGAACTACCCCGACCGATGGTGAGGTTAGGAGAGGGACCCCATATGTCAGAGTGAACGAGGTCAAACAGACGGGAAGAGCCCCGACTTTGCGTTGGTGTGAAGGATGAGCGGTGATGTTTGCCAAGTTGACATGCATCACAGTTTAGAGGAGGATGATGAGGAGGGAGGTGCGGCAGGAGCTGGCGGAGAATTCGGGGAGGAGCATGTCCAAGGCGAAGATGCCATTGGAGAAGATCTGTAGAGGAGGAGGAGAAGGCGGATAGAGCAGAAACGTTGTCGAGGAAGTAGAGACCACCACTCTCAGTCCCGGTAGCAATCGTCCGTTGGGAGTCCGGATCCTGAAAAGCACAAGAGCTAGGGGTGAATATGACAGAACACCGTAGTTGCTTGCATAAAGAAGTAACTGATAATAAATTGCACGGAAACTTGGGCACATAGAGGGTATCAGCCAGGCAGAGAGATGGAGTGACTTGAACCATGCCTGTCCCATGGACCGGGGAGGGAGATCCATTAGCAACCATGACCGGGGGCAACTGAGCATGTGTGTCAAGAAGAGAGAAACATTGAGGATTGCCTGTCATATGATTGGTTGCACCAGAGTCGATTAGCCATCTTCCGTGAGTAACAACATGAGCATTACCAGAAGAGGTGACCATGGAGGCGGACAGGCTGGACGAGGGGAAAGCCATAGAAGCAAGAGAGGAGCAAGCCGCGACGATAAGAACAAGACGCGAGAAGAGAAAAGTGCACCAAGCCGGGCGAACAGAAAATAGGTCGTGCGGCTAGGAAGGCCGCTACCAAGAAACATAGCAAAGCAGAGGGAAAGAAGTCGCACGGCTTGAAAAAGTCGGGCGAATAGAGGAGAACAGGTCGCACGGCAAAAGATGAGGCCGGCGCGACTAGCAAGCAGGAGCGGGTAGAAGGCAACAACAAGAGAGCGCGGCGACAACGAGACAGGTCGCGGCGACGAATAGCAGCAGGAGAAGAGAACCAAAGAGAAGCAAGCCGCGCGAACAGGGCAGCGGACAGAAACAAGTCGTGCGAACAGGGCGGCGGACAGATGAGAGTGCAAGCCGCAAGACAGGTCGCGGAGAGCGGAAAACAAGCCGCGAGAATCAGAGAGCGCACACAATCAGGAGGAAACGACCGTGTCCTCTGATACCATGTAGAAACCGAGCAGAAAACAAACCAAAATGGTTTTAACTGAAATTTTATTATCCGAAAAAGGTATCTATTACAAAGGTATGCCCTCCTTTATATAGAATGGAGGAGAGATGAGAGAATACAAATAAGAGATGTGGGACTAAAAATTTACAGGACTAAGCGGACTATACAAAACAAACAGCACAAGCCGCGCGGTTAGACAGCAGGGCTAACCGCACGGCTACCACCAGAGAGGAAGAGAAACTGCCAGGGTAGACCGCCAGACCGCCCGGTCTCCAAGCCGGCTGAGACAAACTGCCAGACCGCGCGGTCTTCAACCCGCCAAGACAAACCGCCAGACCGCCCGGTCACCAACTTCAACATCCTTACTTAATAAAGCTTGTCCTAAGGACTGTTATCCTTTGCCTCGAATCAACGCGCTGGTTGACTCAGCCGTCGGTTATTCTGTAATGAGTTTCTTAGATGCTTTTTCAGGTTATCATCAAATCAGGATGCACCCCCCAGACATCAAGGATGTCTCATTCATCACAGGGGACGCATGTTACTGCTACAAGATGATGCCCTTCGGGCTGAAGAATGCTGGGGCAACGTACCAAAAGATGATGGATAGGGTCTTCAAGGAGCAGAGGGGGAGGAATTTGGAGGTGTATGTAGATGACCTCATGATCAAAAGTCGGGATGTGGACTCCCACCTCCGGGACCTGGAGGAGACCTTCACTACCCTGCGCAAATACAAGATGCGGTTGAATCCCCTGAAATGTGTCTTCGGGGCTAGCAGGGGAAAGTTCTTGGGGCACCTCCTCACCCCCGCAGGGGTCGAGCCCAATCCAGACAAGGTCAGGGCTATCTTGGAGCTGGGGTCCCCGCGGAATGCGAAGGAGGTCCAACGGCTGACAGGGAAGCTAGCAGGGCTGAGTCGCTTCCTTTCTCGGGCAGGGGAGAAGTGCTCCCCCTTCTTTAAAATGATAAGGGGTGGTCAGAGGTTTGAATGGACCAAGGAGTGCGAGGGGGCATTCCAGGCCATCAAGGCGCAGTTGACGCAGGCTCCGCTGCTCCAAGGGCCAAAGGAGGGGGAGGACCTGTTCTTATATCTGGGGGTCAGGGCGGAGGCCTTGAGCTCGGTTTTGGTTCGTGAAGAGGGGAAGAGGCAGCTCCCTATTTATTACGTGAGCCGGGTCCTGAGGAAGGCCGAGCTCCGGTATCCGATTTTGGAGAAACTAGCCTTCGCGCTGATCATCTCGGCTCGGAGACTGCGACCTTACTTCCAAGCACACTCAATCCGAGTGGTGACCGACCATTCTCTCCGAAACATCTTCGAGGGGGTGGAGCATTCAGGCAGGCTGGCTAAGTGGTCGGTGGAGTTGAGCGAGTTCGACGTCTCCTTCGTTCCGCGGCTCTCGATCAAAGCTCAGGCGATGGCCGACTTCCTGGCCGACTATGTGGTTGAAGTGGCGGAAGAAGAGCTCACCCGCCCGACTCCATGGAAGGTGAGGGTGGATGGCACCTCGGGAAGGCATTCCCTAGGGGTAGGGGTGATCCTGGAAAGCCCTCAGGGGACTCGAATTGAGCAGACGGTGGTGGTGCACTTTCCCGTTACCAACAACCAGGCCGAGTACGAGGCCATGATAGCGGGGTTACGCCTGGCCAGGGAGCTGGGGGTGTCAGATGTGGAGGTCCTTACTGACTCCATGGTGGTAGCTTCCCAGATCAACGGGGAGTTCGAGGCGAGGGAGCCCACCCTGCGATCGTACTTGGCCAAGGTAAAGGGGGTCATTGGCACTTTTCAAACTTTCACCATCCGACACGTGCCCAGGGAAGAGAATGAACAAGCAGATCAGCTAGCGAAGCATGGTCCCCAGGTGGGAAGCACCATCACCGACCTGTTCCTCCCCTCCATCGAAGAGGGAGAGCTCATGGAAATCGATCAACAAGCTTCGTGGATGGATCCAGTTGTGATTTTCCTCTCCATGGGAGAGTACCCGGAGGGGGTAGACAAGAAGAAACTAAGGCACAAGTCAGCATATTACCTCCTCTAGGATGGGAAGCTATACAGGAAGACCCTCTCAGGGATGTTGGCTCGCTGCGTGGCCGAGGGTGAAGTACAGAGGATCTTGGAGGAAGTCCACTCCGGGGAATGTGGGAGTCACTCCGGGAGTCGGACCCTGGAGGGAAGGATAGTCAGGCAAGGGTATTTCTGGCCCACCCTGGGCCGAGACGCTGTAGAGTTTGCAAGAAGATGTCATAAGTGCCAGTTATTCGCCCCTCTCCAGCTACAGCCAGCCCAGCGACTCAGAAGTATCACGGCCCCATGGCCTTTCGCAATTTGGGGAATGGATTTGGTTGGGCCATTCCCCCAAGCCAGCGGTCAGAGAAGGTTCCTCCTAGTAATGATTGACTACTTCTCAAAGTGGATGGAGGTGAAAGCGTTGGCCAAGGTGACCTCCCAGGTGATCAGGAACTTTGTTTGGGGGGAGATCATTTGTCGTCATGGGCTGCCCCAGGCCATCGTCACGGACAACGGGCCCCAGTTCGCCAGTGCCGAGTTCACCAGCTTCTGCGAGCAGCTTGGAATCGACCTCAGGTTCGCCTCGGTCCATCACCCCAGGAGTAACGGGCAGGTGGAGGCCGCAAACAAGATCATCGTCAACCTCCTCAAAACGAAGGTGGAGAATTTGAAGGGGAGCTGGGTGGAGCAGCTTCCTGTAGTTCTTTGGGCCCTAAGGATCACCCCCAATATGGCTACGGGGGAGACCCCCTTCAAACTCTCCCATGGATGCGAGGCAGTGCTCCCCGTAGAATTCGAAGTCCAAACACCGCGAGTCATGGCAGCAAAAGAAGGCCGTGAGGAATGGAAAGCGGAGAATGAGGAGGAACTGAGGCTCTCCCTTGACATGGTGGAAGAGGTGAGGGACCTTTCCGCTATCCGGTAGGAGGAGGTGAAAAGAAGAATGGCCAAGTACTTTGACAAGCATGTCAGGGTCAAGCAGTTCGTGGAAGGGGACTTGGTGCTGAAGAAAGTGGATGCAGCAGGGAGGTCAGCATCCGTAGGGAAGCTCAATCCCAGCTGGGAGGGACCATTTTTTGTAAAGGAAGCTCTAAAGTCAGGAGTCTATCGACTCCAAAATGTAGAGGGCGAGACCCTGAGTCACACCTGGAGCGGTGACGACTTGAAGCGTTTTTTCCCCTAAAGAATGTAAGCGACACTTTCCTTATAATGAATTTCTTCAATGCTCTAGTACTGTCATAGCCAGCCTGCATGGAGGAATGGGATGTGTTTGGACCCCGAGAAGATCCCGCTGCCAGGCTCTCACCCAGCTGGCAGGGTCGGAAGTCACTCGGTGTCATCCTTGGCCTCGAGAAGATCCCACTGCCAGGCTCTCACCTAGCTGGCAGGGCCGGAAGTCACTCGATGGAATGTGTTTGGACCCCGAGAAGATCCCGTTGTCAGGCTCTCACCTAGCTGGCAGGGCCGGAAGTCACTCGGTGTCATCCTTGGCCTCGAGAAGATCCCGCTGCTAGGCTCTCACCTAGCTGGCAGGGCCGGAAGTCACTCGATGGTATGTGTTTGGACCCCGAGAAGATCCCGCTGCCAGGCTCTCACCTAGCTGGCAGGGCCGGAAGTCACTCGGTCTCATCCTTGGCCTCGAGAAGATCCTGCTGCCAGGCTCTCACCTGGCTGGCAGGGCCGGAAGTCACTCGATGGAATGTGTTTGGACCCTGAGAAGATCCTGCTGCCAGGCTCTCACCTAGCTGGCAAGGCCGGAAGTCACTCGGTGTCATCCTTGGCCTCGAGAAGATCCCGCTGCCAGGCTCTCACCTAGCTGGCAGGGCCGGAAGACACTCGATGGAATGTGTTTGGACCCCGAGAAGATCCCGCTGCCAGGCTCTCACCTAGCTGGCAGGGCCGGAAGTCACTCAGTGTCATCCTTGGCCTCGAGAAGCTCCCGCTGCCAGGCTCTCACCTAGCTGGCAGGGCCGGAAGTCACTCGATGGAATGTGTTTGGACCCCGAGAAGATCCCACTGCCAGGCTCTCACCTAGCTGGCAGGGTCGGAAGTCACTCGGTTTCATCCGTAGGCCTCGAGCAGATCCCGCTGTCAGGCTCTCACCTAGCTGGCAGGGCCGGCGGTCACTCAATGGCAGTAGTTCGCGACCCAGAGCGAATTACGCTGCCGGGCTCCCACCTAGCCGGCAGGGCCGGAAACTACTCAAATGGTGTTAATAATGGATTGGAATCGCGAAGATTAACCGAGAGGGGGAGGATCTAGCGTAACCACCCAGCCCCCAGATCGGCGACCGAAAGGAGGCGAGAACCCGGGTTGCGCCGCAAAGTGGTCAACCCGCAAGAATCTGATATCCCGGGCAAACAGCGAGCTGCCTCGCCTCGTCTGGTCAGCAAGTAGCCTCGGCAGCGGAGGCCGCGCCGCTGATACAGGTCACCCACAGCGGGACGACCTTCCGGGCCTCCTATGACTCCTAAGCCGAATCCGTAGGCATACGACCTCGTCGACGCAACGCGAGGTGAGCGGCAGCGAGCGCGAAAACGGGAAAATTACATCGCGCAATGACAGCAGACGGGCGTAAGTAACGAGTGGGGAAGCATTTATAAGAGCATTAATGGACAAAAATCAGAAAGTATAGGCGCGGCCCGCGCTTACATCCCAAACGGCAAAAAGTACATAGCGTATACACCTAATAAACGAATGTCAAAGAAGCGGGGACGACGCGAGATCCGGGGTGAGAAGTCCTAAATACGCTGGAAGGACTTATCCCCGGGGTTCGGCACGGGAAGGAACAGCGCCGGCACCACGTCGCCCGCCGAGAGTTCCGCCGCCTCGCTCTTGAGGAGATCCGCGCGTCGCAGCATCTGCATCATGTACTTCGCGGCACTGGCGGCGTTCTTTTGCATCAGCACCTCCAACTCGTGATCAGAGTGGTGTTCGAGCGGGCAACCCCTGTTATCTGGAGGAGGGACAGCGGCAGCAGCCTCCAACTCGCGTACCCGCGCCTCCAGCACCGATTTGTCCTGACCAAGGGTGGCGATCTCGGCACCCATCTGACTCGACGTCGCCGCGTCCTAGGGGAAGGAGAGAGAATCGTAAGGAGGATTCGCGAGAAGGGGCAGTTATTGAGGGTGAACACGTACCACCCAACCCAGGTACTGCGCGAGGGTCTCCTCATCCGCGTCGGCCCGTCTCCTCTGAAGATCCGCGTCCTCCTGAGCAAGCTTTCGGGCCTCCTCCCTCTCGTCCGCCAACTTCTTGAGGGAGGTGGCGTTCCGCTCCAGCTGGGTGTAGTACCTCCCAACCATGTGGGCTAGCTCCAGGCCGCGTAGCTGAGCCCGCGCCCTCTCGTGGACCAGTACTCGCGTCGCCTCCTTGTCGTAGATAGCGGCGTCCTCTCGCGAGTAGAGGCCGAACGAGAAGTTATAGGGCTCCCCGCCGATGGTGTCCTGCTCCAGCCAACTCGGCAATAGGGTTGAGACCACCGCGCGATTCGAGTCCTTGTCCCATGACAGAAGCGGACCGCCAAGCTCGTACAAATACTTCTCGCCGTAACCGAAGTTGTGGTGCCCTCTCGGCACCGGTTTCGTAGCAGCTTGCGACCCGTCCGGCGGTGCAGAAGTGCCCGCCGCCCCGCCCGGGGTGTCGCTGGTCGAGGCGACCAAGGAGGGGAGACCCTCGGCGGGCTGATCCGCCGGAGCCTTGCCTTTTCTCTTGCCCCCGGCGAGTCGCTGCCCCACAGTCTTCGCCATCTTGGGCGGGGGAGCGGGCTGTACACCGCCCGGCCGCTTTTTAGCAGGGACCGACAAGGCGTCGTGCTGAGTGGCGTCTGCGGCCTGGGCGCGGGCAAGGACCCCGGGGCGATCCGAGCGCTCTCGTAGGGGTGATGAAGGGGAACGTCCCGCTCGCCTGCCAAGAAGAGGGGGTGAGACCAAGAAGAAAATGGTAAGGCAGAGCAAAATCGAGTAACAAACCTCCCCCAGGCAGGACGGCAGCAAGGTCATCAAGGTTGCAGCGCAAGTATGCGACCTCGAAGTTTTTCCCGTCGAAGAACCCACACAGGTCGGCCTCGTGGCCCCCGAGGCTGGGCGGGCGGTAGCTCGCCTCGCTGAGCTGCACAGGCGAGAAGGTGACGTTGCCTAAATCCCCCTTGACGAACAGGAACTTCGTGAGCCAGTTGTGACTCTTATTGACGGTCTCCCGCACCTTGAGGTGGGCGCTGGAGAAGTAGGCGGTCCCATCCCGGTTCGCACGGAAGGAGAAAAGCTTGTGGAAAACTGCGAGACTGAACTCGACTCGCTCCTCCCGCAGAAAGCAGGCGAACCCCACCATAATAGCTATGGAGTTCAGGGTCATCTGACCCAGGACGACCCCGAAGTACTTCAGGACTTGTCGTACCTCGGGCCACAGGGGAAGCCGCAGACCAACCTCAAAGTGAGCCAGGGGTATGGCGAGCTCGTCCCTGGATAGATCATTGATCTTCTCTCCTTCCCCGGGCCGTCACGCTGAAAATCCCGGCAGGACGTGGTCGCCTAGGGCATCTAGGTACTCGCGCTCTGAGATGACGGCATGGGGAAAGTCGTGCTCTGAGAAGGTCCAAGTGCATTTGCTTCGTCCGTCTGTATCGCTGCCGCCGCCGCCCATTCCGCCGAACCGTCGTCGTTTGAGCGAGAGAGATCCAGAAGGCGCGCGCGAGCCGTGCTTAGCGAGGAGTAGGAAACGGGGGAGTGTCTTGAAGTAGTGGGAGGATAAGAACCGGCAAGGCCTATTTATAGGGAGAAAGAAAGGGCGGGAGATTTCCCGCCGAATGGAGAGGTGCGTGTAGCAAAAATCAGGCCCGACGGTTCGACTTCCCGATGCGCGGCTGCACCGTCAAGGCCGATCAGGCGCAAGTCCCGCCCAATCGCATCCGCGCAAGAATTGAGCGGGCGAGTCTCGGCCCGCACCCGCCAGGGATTTCGAGCGAGTCGGGTAGACTACTGGCTTGCGAGTCCCTCGGCTCGCCCCTGCCCCGATCGGCAGGGCGGGTAGAGCGAATCCATTCCCTGACCTCCTCCCCCGCCCCAAGGGGAGGGCGAGCAAAGTACGTGAGTACCCTCGAGCCCGCCCCGCGGATAATAAAAGCAACAACGTGGTATTTTCAACATACATCAGCGGCAGAAAATTAGGCCCATAGGCGGGCAAAGAGAGTTGCAAATCGTTACACATACAGGATAACTTCGAGATACTAACAACCTAGCGATATCCCGCGGGCGGGGAGACGGAAGGGTGGATCAGTACTAGATCCACTTCCACCTGCCCCGCCATTGCGTTCCGGATCGCGGCGGCACGCGAGGATAGTGATAGTCGCGCACCGCCACCAGCTCCTGCTGAGCCAGGCCGACTTGCTCCGAGGCATTCCTTAGGCGCTCCTCGGCCCGCGTGATGTGCACACAAGGCGAAGTGACCTCGCCACCTTCTGCAGCGCGCGGGGCCCCCTCCAGGGTCGCGAGCCGAGCCTCGGTGTCGGCCTTGTCTTGGTCGACCCTCTTCACGAGCTCCTGGAGCAGCAGAGTATGTTTCTGGAACAGCCACATCACCTGCCTTTTCATCCCCGCCGCATCGTTCGGGTCGCCCAGGTAATCTGAAACACCCTCCACGTCAGGCGGAGGCGAGTACCCTTCGCTCATCTCAGTTTCGGAGGAGACCATGTTGTAGCCTGCAGAAGGGCAATTCAGAGGGAGCGAGCGAGAACAAGGCAGGTGTTGGGTAAGAGCTTACCAGGGGTTGGCACGTCATCCATACCGATGGAAGGGCGGGAGGAGTCCGGCCGACCCTGCTTCTCCCTCGTAGGCCGCAAGAGATTTCCCTAGCCCGGGGGGAACCGGCGAACGAGGGGTATTCGGGGGCGGGCGGTCTAGATCTGAGGGGCTAGCAGCCCTCTCGGACGACAAGGGAGGGGGTGATCCTCCCCCCGGTCCTCCTCGCCTTCACGATGCAGTGCCTGCAAGACGAGGGGTCTGAAACGTAGCAACAAGCCGAGGAGGAAGGTCACGTACCTCAGAAGCGACCTCATCACCAGCCGCCGAGCTGGAACCCGGGAAGTTATTCGTCGGGGACCGCCTCACGATCTTCCCCTTCACCGGCCTAAAGAGAGGGTCGGGAGACCCACGCGCTAACCAGGGGGCGGCCTCGAGGGCCTCCTCCCGAGTCTTCTGGCCCGCAACCGCAAGGCGATCTCGCACTTCTTCGCTGACCGGCATCGAGAAAAATGAGAGGGTCTGGGGAGACCCCCCTGGGCTTAGTGGAATATTTATAGCCGAATAGTGGGGCCCCACCAGAAGATTCCCTGCCAGCTCAGCACAGTACTCGCCGAACACGCGGGTTGGATGATTCTTTCCGAGCTTGAATCAAGCTCAGAAAGAGTGGGGATTGTGTACAACCCCGTGTTCATCGAACGGCCCCCACCAGGAAGATCGAGCGGACCCAGTCCCGCGACCCGCACCCAAGCGACAAGCAGACATGCGTCAAGGGGCTGGTCTGCTCCCGCTCACCTCAGGCGAGCGAGCCAGGCGAGATGGCTCCCCTATCCCTCTCGCTCGCTCAGAGAATCGTCGACCGAAGCGAGGGCGCCGATCGTTGAGCCAGTACTCGCGGATGGGCTCGGAGACCCGTGATCTGCGAGCCGTTCGAGGGTCATAATGGCCGCCTGACCTCCCCCTACACGCGACCTGGTCTCCTATTTTCCTCGGTAGAGGACTGGCGGGTCGCGGCAGTCCAGCTCGCGTTCGACCGAGAAGCGTAGGCGAGCCGCTAGAACCAGGTCGTGCCCACCTCTCGCGGAGAGGGATGGAATGTGGGGTGACCCCCCCCCTGGGTGCGAATAGCCTCTCAGAACAGCGGAGCCACGCTGTTGGCAGACCAGGTTGGACTGCGCATAGCTTCTCAGAACAGCGGAGCTTGGCGGTTGGCAGACCCGATCAAGGGCTTTTTGGTATTTTCAGGTCAGTCCTTTTGGTTATTGGCAGTTCGGATTCCAAAAACTATAAATAAGACCCAAGGGGTACCTCAGCAGGCACGCTTTCAGTGCCTCCTTGCTCCAGTTTTCAAGAGCTTCCTGAGGGTACCTTAGCTCGGCATCTGGCTAAGGAGGGGAAGCGCTCTAAGATCTTCCGGGTGTGTGGTGGGACCTCCCTGCCGAGCCCTTGGGTCTGTTTCTCCTTGTCTTCTTTGTTGTTTTTCTTGCAGGAGCGGAGTAGGCGCGAGACCACCCCTTCCCCGAGGGTCGAACTCCACAGGAGACCGGATTCCAGTTTCAACATTATCACAAAATATAGTTGAATTATTTAAGTTGTATCAAAAATCTAGTAGCTGATTTTGAATCCACAAAATCTGTGAACAATAGCTGCCAGTTGCAATGTATTCTGCTTTAGCAGTTGAATTAGACACAGAAGTTTGCTTCTTGCAAAACCATGACACAAGCTTATCACCATGGAAATGACAAGTTCCTGATGTGCTTTTTCTGTCAACTCTGCATCCAACATAGTTAGCATCTGAGAATCCAGTTAATTTAAATTCTGACTTTGTTGGATACCAAAGTCCTTATATATCTTAAAATCCTTTTTACCAAAATTAGATGAGATTGTTTAGGATTTACTTGAAACCTAGCATAAATACAGGTATCAAACATTATGTCTGGTCTACTAGTGTTAAGTATAATAAGGACCTAACAATAGTCCTATATATTTTCTGATCAACAGGCTTGCCATGTTCATCAGTATCGACAACAACATTTGTAGGCTTATGTGTTTTCATGGATGAGGCATCTGACATCCCAAATCTTTTGATAAGCTCTTTAACATACTTGGATTGGGATATGAAAATGCCATCAGGAGTCTGCTTCACTTGTAAACCAAGGAAGTAAGATAGCTCACCCATGCTACTCATTTCAAACTTGGAATGCATTAGGTCAGAGAACCTTTTGTATAGTTTGGAATCAGTAGATCCAAATATTATGTCATCTACATATATTTGAAGTAGAAAAATTTTAGATTTATGATTTCTAATAAATAAGGTATTATCTATTATGCCCCTACTAAATTTATTTTCAAGAAGAAAACAAGCAAGGGTCTCATACCCAGCTCTTGGAGCTTGTTTAAAACCACAAAGAGCTTTGTTAAGTCTAAAAACATGATTAGAATGAGTTGGAGAGATAAAACCTAGTGGTTGTTCTACAAAAACCTCCTCTTTGAGCTCTCCATTTAGAAAGGCACTCTTGACATCCATTTGATATACCTTGAATCTCTTGAATGCTGCAAATGCAAGAAAGATTCTGATAGCCTCCAATCTTGCAACAAGAGCAAATGTCTGATCATAGTCTATGCCTTCCTCCTGTGAATATCCTTGAGCTATCAATCTTGCCTGGTTTCTAATAATGATTCCCTGAGCATCTAGCTTATTCCTAAAGACCCACTTAGTTCCAATGACTGGATAATCTTTAGGTCTAGGAACTATATCCCAAACTCTACATCTCTCAAACTAATTGGGTTCCTCTTGTATAGTAATGATCCAGTGGGGATCTTGTTCTGCATCTTTGATGGATTGAGGTACAATCTGAGAAATAAAACAAGCATGCATCTGATCTTGATTCAATTGATGCCTTGTTTGAACACCAACTGATATGTCTCCAATCACTTGAGATCTAGGGTGATCTCTAAGTGTGACAAAATAAGCAGGTAGAGTTGGTTCTTCAACTGTTTGTGGAGCTAATTCCTCTTGTGGAATTTAATTAGCCATAGTATTTTCAGCATAAGTTTCTGAATTTTCTTCATCACTGTCTTCAGCAATCCGTTGAGAAGGATGTAATGTATCCTCTTGTGTTAGGATTAAATCATGCAGTTTCTCACACAGATTTGGCACCTAAAAAGATTCTACGATAAAAATCTCTCTCTCCTTGTAAAACATATTAGTCTCATCAAAAGAAACATGTACAGATTCTTCCATTTTAAGGGTAGATTTATTAAAGACCCTATTAACCTTGCTGACTTGAGAATATCCTAGAAAAATTCCTTCTGCAGCTTTGGCTTCAAATTTCCTTAAATATTTCTTGTCATTATTGTAAATATAACATTTACATCCAAAAACTTTAAAATAGTCTACTTTAGGTTTCTTATTCTTAAGTAATTCATAGGGAGTCTTGCCCTTTAGTTTATGAATCAAACACATGTTAAGAATATAGTTTGTTGTGCTTACTGCCTCTACCCAAAAGGATAGGGGCAATTGAGCATCTACAAGTAATGTTCCAGCAGATTTAATTAGAGTTCTATTTTTTCCTTTCAGCTACCCCATTTTATTGAGGAGTTCTAGGAGAAAAAAAATAATGTCTGATACCTTTCTTCTCATAGAATTCTTTCATCATAAGAGATTCAAACTCAGTGCCATGATCACTTCTGATCAATGCAATCTGAGTAGAGTACTCAATCTTAATGTTCCTAAGAAAGTTGGTAAGAACTTTAAAGTTATCTAACTTGTTTCTCAAAAAGAACATCCAAGTGAATCTAGAGAAATCATCAATAATTACTAAAGTATAAGACTTTCCTCCCAAGCTGTGTACTGCAATAGGTCCAAAAAGGTCCATATATAGCAAATACAAAATCCTTTGTGAATCACTTTTAGAGATGGATTTAAAGCTATTTTTAGTTTGTTTGCCTAATTGACAAGCCCTACAAAGTCCTTCCTTCTTGTAAGAACCAGAAGACAGTCCTCTACTAAGGTTGTCCTTAGATAGCTTAGTAATAACCCTAAAGTTTATTTGTCCTAATCTCCTATTCCAAAGTTCATTTGTTTTACTAATTTGATTAAACAGTCAAATTTCTATTTTAGCAGAGTTAAAATTAACCAAGTATATATTAAGCTGTCTAGTCCCAGTTAATATAATTATGTTGGAACTAGATGTAATGGAACATAATGATTTACTATAAGATACTTGATAACCTTCATCACATAATTGACTTATGGATATAAGGATATGTTTGAGACCTTTCACATAAGCTACCTCCGTGAAGATAATTTCTCCAACTTTGACATTCCCATAGGACTTTGTCTGGCCACAGTTGGAGTCTCCAAAAATGACTTTAGGTCCAAGCTTAGCTTTGAAGTCATTTAAATTTTCTTTTCTGCCTGCCGTATGTTTTGAGTGACCACTATCCAGATACCACTGTTCCTCTGTGGTAGGATAGTTCTTTTCCTGCATAAAAAAAATTAGGTGTTTTGACCCAGGTTACCTTGGGTCCTAGTTTCTTGCATAACAATAATTTGAAATATAAGAACACATAGGTTGATCCTCATATCCAAGTGGATGATTTCTCCTAGGAGGAATAATCCACTAAGTATAAGGATTTATAAATTCTACTGTTTGATTATATTGATGAAAATAATTAAAATTTCTGTTAGAAAAATTTGGGTTCGACGAATTAAATTGAGTTCGTCGATATGAGTTCGTTGAATGGAAGTGAGTTCATCGAACTCCATTCATAGAACAATATTGTTGATGTTCTGTGTTCCACGTTCGTCAATCGCAGTTCGATGAATCATATTGTTTTCGTCAAACACCATTTCCTGTGTTCATAGTTCATCATTCTCTGTTTGACGAAAAGTAATTATTTCGTCGAGCTCGGTTCGATGAATTATTTTGAACATAATTTTTATGAACATTTTTATTTTGTTTAGGTTTTTGTACAACTTCTGTGGTTTTATCTAAGTCTTCTAATTTTCCTTTACCTTTAGCAGAGGTGAATTTTGTAGGTGTGGATAAAATATTTTTCTATAAAATATAAGGCTGACTAGATGAAGCCCCCAAGCCTAGTTTGCCATTTAGTCTGGTATTAACTGTGCTTGTGATATCCATCAGTTTGATGCTTCTCCCATTAAGGGATTCTTCAAACTTTTTAGCCTCAGACAATTTGTTTTCTAAAGATACTATTTGTTCAGAAGCAATTTTCAAATCATCTTTAAGTTTTATGTTTTTCGAAGATAGATTATCTAATTCAGTTAATTTCTCTCTGAGAAATTTTATTTCCTTCTCAAAGTTTATCAAATCATTACATAGTAACTAAAAATCTATTTTAAACTGATCTGAAGTAAAATCAAGTGATGAGATTACCTGCACTTCTTCTGATTCTGATTCAGACTCAGAATTGTTGCATGATGTATTGATTGCCATCAAGCAGACTTCCTTAGACTTGGCCTCTTCTTCATCTTCACTTGTGCTAGATGAAGGCTCATCATCTAATTCACTCCAGGTTTCAGCAACAAAATCTCTCTCCTTCTTCTTATATTTACTGGAAGAAGGTCCATTGGAATGCTTCTTCGAGTCTTTCTCCTTCTTCTTATCCTTCTTCTGATTCTCAGGACATTCTGGAAGAATATGTCCTGGTTTCCTGCACCCAAAACACACAATTTTTTAGTGGGTGTCTTGTCATGCCTTGGTTTGTCATTACTTCTGGAAGATCTTCTCCTGAAGTCTTTTCTTGCCATCTTGTAGAATCTCTTAGCCAAGAGACCTATAAGATCTTCATTCTGTGGAAGAGCTTCTACTTCTTCAGTGGCTTGGAAAGCCATGCTCTTTACTTTCCTTACTGCAGGTGGAGTCCTTTGTTCAGCTTCCCTTGTTCTGATGAGCTACTCATAAGATTTGAGCTTGCCCAACAAGGTCTCAGTTGAAATCTCATTTAAACTTCTGGCTTCTTTGATTGGTCAGATACTTGAATCCAATGTGCTAGGGAAACACATGAGGATCTTATCATTGACTTCTATCAGTGTGATGTCCTTCTCCAAGCTCATTAATGATGAGACTGATTCTTTTGTATATTTCTGCTACAGATTCAGATTCTTCCCTTTTTAAGTTCTTATATTGAGAGATAAGGTGTGATCTTCTGTCCTTTCTCTCATCAATAGATCCAACCAAAATTGTATTGAGGGAGTCCCTGATGGCTTTTGTTGAAGTGCACTCAACATCCTTTTGGAAGATGTCATCTGACATAGTTTGAGATAAGATGTCCATAGCTCTGGCATCAGCCATTTTGGCTTTCTTCTGTGCTTCTGTCCATTCTGGTCGTGGTACAACACTGGTGCTAGTTGTTGCCAATGGTTGAGCTGGATATGTTAAAATAGAATTATAAATGTCTTTGTCAATAGAATTTATGTAAATTCCAATCCTTGTTTTGCACAATGCAAACTTATTTAGATTACATATAGGAGGTCTATTGCTTGCATACTCTTTATTTTGTGCCATGATTGAAAAAATAAACTAGAAAAAATGAGATTTATCAGGATCTTTGTTAGTTCAGGTGTTAGCCTGTAAAACTAAAGAACCAGCCCTCTGATACCAATTGAAAGTGAGGGATAGATCTGATTTACACTAGAGGGGGTGAATAGTGTATATTAAAAATTTAAGTTTTTTTATAGCGGATTTAAAGTATGTGATGTATATATATATATATATATATATATATATATATATATATATATATATATATATATAATAATATAAGAAGAAGAAGAATCACAACACGCAAAAATGAAAAGTAAAATAATCATAGACGATACAAGAAAATATAGTGGTTCCCCAATAAATCTGGGCACATCCACTCTTCTACCACCCTGGTAGGAATCCACTACAGGTTTTTGATCAGGTGCCCTACCACCAGAAGATCTATTTTCCAAGGGAGATCTAGCAACCCTTTGAGCTTTTGATCAGGTGGCCAAAAAACAATCTAAGTCTTTTGATCAGGTGTCTTAAAAACCAAGGGATTAACTTTTGAAGAGAGTTATAACCCTGTATACAGATTATGAAATAAACTAAAAAGTTGATGATGTCTTCTCTTTCAAGATTCTTTGAGGAGACTAGTGGATTGATGTTGAAGCAAAAAGCTCCCCCTGTGTTGAGTAGAATTTGTGATCAAGAGAGAAGCTTTTCTTCAGGGTGTAGGCCTTCAAGAATTTTTGTTTCTCTCCACTAGCAATTTTAGACTGATGTAGAATTTTTGTTGTCTCTTGGAGAGTCAGAACCAAGTAATCAAGAATCTCCATGTCTGTCTGTGTATGTCTGTGTATGTCTGTTTGTATTTGTCTCTTGTTTGAATAGGCAGCAATTTTCTGAATGTATATATATTCTCTAAGAAGAATTCAACAATTTGAATTTTAAAAACATTCCTTGAATAGTCTGAAGAATCTCTGAGAATTTTTAATGGCTGTATTCAAAGATTTAGAATAAAATCATTCCTTAACTGCCCTAGAGATTAATTAGAATAATAACTCGGTGATAATTCCATATTTAATGCTGCTAGAAACGACTATATTCATTAGGAATATTTAGCATTAAATACTAGAGTATAACTGACTGAAATTGATCTATTTAAAAATTATTCTACTTCTGAATATAAAACTGCCTGGACCAATGCAAAGAATTAGTTGAACTCAACAAGCATTTCGTCGTCCTGATCCCGGAGTTCGTCGAACTGAATGTAACGCCCCGAAACTCAAAAGAGCGATGGGAGGCATTTCGGGCCAAATCTGGTATTTGGCAGGGGGCACACGGCCTGGGACACGGGCGTTTCCTAGAGTGTGTCAGGCTCGAGTCGACGAGTTGGCCGCGAGGTCGATGAAATTTCGAGTCGACGATCATCGAGCAGTGAACACGGCCTGAGACACGGGCGTGTCGAGCCCGAGGAGTCGACATCTTCGCTCGATGATGTGTCGAGACAAGGCACACGGCCTAAGACACGGGCGTGTCAAAGGCCGTGCCATGTGGTCGACGAACTTTGCTCGACGAAGTGTCGAGACCGTGAACACGGCCTGGAGCCCAGGTGTGTTCGGGTGTGACACAGGCGTGTCACATTGGACACGGGCGTGTCCAGGACCCGTGTGAGTCTCGGGTTGTTTTCGGTGCTGTGTCGATGGGGGCACACGACCAACCACACGGCCGTGTCAGTTGGGACACGGGCATGTCAGGTCAAACACGGGTGTGTCGAATGCCCGTGTGTTTTTCCAAACACGTCGATTTTGATGGCGAATGAGGGACACGGCCCTGGACACGGGCGTGTCACAGGCCGTGTCCGGCCCAGATTATGCATTTTAGATCTGGATCGTGGACGTTCGTTTCTTTAATGCGGGATTGGACCCTTGAAACCCTCATTTCACTTGAGAGGTTATCTTTCTAAAGTATAAAGAGAGAGAAGAGCATAGGAGGAAGAAGAAGCTTAGATCTTGTAACGTCCCGAATCGCTCTAGGCCCCTAGTGTGTGTGTTTTTGAGTCAGGAGGGTTGACTCGAGTCCTGAGAAGTGCAGGGAATTGGACTGCACTTGTGGAGAAGTGGAGAAATCAGTGTAAAAAGACACGGGTAGTGACACGGGTAGTGACACGGGTAGTGACACGGGTAGTGACACGGGTAATGACACGGGTAGTGACACGGGTAGTGATACGGGTAGTGACACGGGTAGCGACACGGGTAGCGACACGGGCGTGTCCCTACCCGTGTGCGTCGAGTTGAGCTCGACGAGCCGTGTCGAGACTGACGAGCTGTGTCGACACCAAGTGACACGGGTAGTGACACGGTCGTGTCCCTACCCGTGTGCGTCGAGTTGAGCTCGACGAGGCGTGTCGAGATCGTCGAACTGTGTCGACACTAAGTGACACGTATAGTGACACGGCCGTGTCCCTACCCGTGTGCGTCGAGTTGAGCTCGACGAGGCGTGTCGAGATCGTCGAGATGTGTCGACACCAAGTGACACGGGTAGTGACACGGGCATGTCCCTACCCGTGTGCGTCGAGTTGAGCTCGACGAGAAGTGTCGAGATGCAACCCGAGATGTACACGGCCAATGACACGGCCATGCACACGGCCGTGTCATGGGGACACGGGTCGGGACACGGGCGTGTCCCTACCCGTGTCAAACATTGAACCGACATGGAAATCGCCACGGCCGTTTCACGGAAGCAGGACACGGGTACGGACACGGCCGTGTCCCTACCCGTGTCACATTTTATATATAAGGGGGACAAAAAACCCTAGCCGTTTTCATGCTCATTTCATCCCCTGATTCCTGTGATAACTCCTGGTGAGAGGAAAAACTGCTGGAGCAAGTTCTACCGGAGGAGATCCGCCATCGCCGTGAAAGAGAAGATGCCGCCAAGGAGAACTACGAGATCCATGGCCGGAAATGGTGGTACCGCTGGAGCCAATGTAAGTTTCCTACCCTCTCCCTTGGTGCTAGATCTATAGTTATGTCTTAGGAGAGACATCGACTCAAGAGAGTCTTGATGGAGAGGAGAAGATTTCTAGGTTAGGCCATGTTAGAACTTGTGTTCTAGACTTTAGATCTCTTCAACCCTTCCCCTTTTCTTCAATATGACGATGGGTGGATGGTCTCGTGAGGAGTTTATGACCTTTGAGGTTGAATAAGGGAGGAGAATATTTCTGGAAAATTTAAGAACGATCGCCTTGAGGAGGAAGACGAACCGATGCCGTTCATTTTCCTTTAAGATGCGCGCAGAATCTGTATTCTGCGCGCAGCAATCTTCTAGACCATTTTCCCGATGGATATGGCCAGATCTGGGCTTTAGGCTAAACACTAACGTTGTAGCCCTTAGAAATACCTTTCCAACGAGTGGTCGCACGACTCCAGGCGAAGTCGGTAGCCACGGGAAAGTCTAAACGAAATTGGTGTTCAACAAATCCCGTATGCAGAAACTGTGTTCTGTCCGCAGCAGACTTCAAGTCCGATTTCAGATAGGATAACGTCAAATCTGGGTTGAGGTCTGAATACGAGAGTTGTAGACCTCGGAAATACCTTTCCATCGAGGGGTTACACGACTTCATCGGATTCCTGTAGCCTCGGGAATCTCCGGTTGAAGTTGCTGTCTAGACTATTCCTGCACTTAAAAATCTGGGTTTATAACATTTGGATTTGGATTCGGAGAAACTAATATTACAGGTAACCCTGAGGCTTGGATAAACTCTTATGAATAATTAATTCAGTTGCATAAATGATGAAGATTATTAATCGGATTCCATGTGATAGAATTGTAAGATAGTATACTTGAATGATTTGACTTGTTAGAAGTTAGTAGATTTTTATACATGTGCATCTTGATATATTGTGTTGAAATCACCTGATATGACATATAGAAGGATAACTCATGGCCATGTGAATGTTGAATAGTGGATTGAATTTGGTAGTCCAATACTTAGAGCGTCGCCTTCCTATGGGTAGTATTGTGTAAGTTTGTAAGTGCGGTGTTGACCGCCACTTGTTTTGGTTGTGTTGAGATAAGGTGTGGATGGATGGTAGGGCTGTGCCCTCGTGTTTGCTTCTGAGACCCCTTCCATGTTATGTTGATGTGGTATTTGCATGTGGTGTGAGTCGACACGCGGTGTCGCAATCCCGGGTTAAGGATAGTGTGGCAGGTCTACGGGCTCGCCAGTCGTCACACCGACGGGAGTTGGCAGTTAGACTTGGTCGGTTTGGGCTGTGTCCTCGGTGTTCACGTCTCGAGGCCCCTCCGACCATGTGAACGGTTGGGCTGTGTCCTCGTGCTTCTTCCGAGGCCCCTTTCGGGTCACGCAAGGCCAGTTCGGGTTGTGTTCTTGGTGCACATCTACCCAAGACCCCGCTGGGCCATAGTACGCAGGGGCTCCGCTGTTGTGTTCTTAGCATTGAGGCGTACGGAGGCCTAGGTGAAGTAGTGTGATACCCGCCTAGTAGTAGAAGTGCCCGTTCTACTGTCACCGCCTGGCCACGGCGGCTGATGCCTGAGAGGTTAGCTACCTGCTCGAAAAGTGGGAACTATAGTCTGTGTCGACATAGCAATTGCATGAGTGAGTCATTGCATAGCATTCATAGCATTTCATAACATTGCACAACAAGATCCTCATCGTATAAGTTTGTATGGGCACCCTTATACGATGAGTTACTTTTATGTAACCCGATCCTTAACTTATAAGTTTGTATGGGCATTCTTATAAGTTAAGTTACTTCCTGCTCTTACTTATACCTGCTAGTTTAGTTGTAGCTCTTATATAAATGCTGATTATGATACTGTTACTCTTACACTACTGTCACCTGCTTGTACTTCCCTTACTTGCATATTTGTTATATACTATACTCTTGTTCCTTTTCTCCGCCCGGTGCTGAGGAGTCGTCGGGGGAGCGGATGTGAAACCACTTAGTCGTTTCGACTAACGGTTGCTACGTCTTCCTTTTTAGGAGGTCACACCGCAGGTGGAGCAGCCGCAGATTACGCAGCAGGACAGCCAGGCCAGGATGACAGGGCCTGAAGTGACGGTGTCATCGATACCGTTAGTTACTGATGTTAGTATTTGATACTCTGATGTAGCCCGTTTGGGCAATGTTTAGCTGTACTCTGATATATAGTAGAAGCATGTTTTAGCTTCTCTTTATTGATGTATTGGGACATTATAACTTAGTGTTGATTTGACTTCTGGTTGTTTATTTATTTGGTTGGGTTGGCATGTTATATTGATATTGTTGTAGCCGGCGGAATAGGCGTCTTGTGGTACAGGTTAGCCCGTGTGCTAATGCTACCGCAAGGCGGCTGTTCCGGGCATAAGACTTCCCCTTCGTGCCTTTTTTTTGGGATCCGGGTAGGGGGAGTTTTACAGATCTGGTCTTTGGAGGAGCTTCGGAGCTCCAAATCGCGAACCGACTTCGGATCTATGGAGGCAAAGAGAGCGCGGTGCTTTTCATCCGCTTACATTTCTATGGCGCCAAGGAAGAATGCTAGGGTAACGATTCTCTACTTGAGCATGTGAAGCTCTACTTCTTTTTCATAGGAAGCCCGCTCTCGCGAGTCTGCGGTGAGTTGGAGGCGTTCCTTCAGGTAGATATGTAAAGTCCCCGTTATTTAGAGTCCTTAATCCAGAATGGATATAGGCATGATGTGTGAAGTCTATCCGGACATGTTGGTCTGGATCGGTGATGTTGCATTGCATAAATGCCGGAGAAGACTCCGTGTGAATGTTTGTTTTCGGGTTTTTTTTCTACGTGGTAGATTGCAATAGGGAGCCTTGGGGACTAACCCAAAGGTGCACCCGGAAAACTCGGCAGATGCGTGTTTCTGCCAAACTTGTAGGCCTGGGAGCCAATTTGAACATAACTGGGTTATGTGTTGGGTGTAAACGATTTGGGACTCGGGAAAGTTTGACCCGCGCATATATTTTGAATTAACATTGCAGTGTGAGCAATGGGTCAGGGGGAACCGTACCCGCTCTATGTCGTTCGCTTAAAGAGACCTAAAGTTACTTGGCACTTACCGTTGGCATAGATTGAGGGTCATAGGCAGTGGCCAGAAAGACCAAATGCTCACGAGAGATTGCCGTCCCGGGGACGGTGGTGAGTCGGCAGACTTAGACTGTGATCACTGAGAATGTGCCCTGAGAGCACGGGGCGTGTGGTCGTGCGTGTCAACGCCTGTGATGCAATGTATTTATTTACTGCTTGGTTGTGCTAATAAAATGCAGGGAAGGAGCATCGCCGCCCCGAGTTGGGGGAGGGATCGTTATAATTTGGTCAGCATTGCTGACCGTTACTTTTGTTTACCACCGCGCGGTGGATTGTGCTTGCATGTGCTGCCGGACCAAGCAGTCAATAGCGGGCTAAAGCCCAAATTGCGAAGCCGACCCTTGAAGGCCTAATTGGAGTGTTTTACTTGCTTTTGTTAATGTATGACCGGCCTGCGTGCCGTGGTATGGAAAATATGTAAAATGAGTAAACCTTTTGTAAGGCCTTAAGGACAGTACTTGTGTATGTACTTCAGTCCTATTTGGTGTATTAGTGGACATTCATGCTTGGTGCTGGGTTCTTTTAATTGCAACTTATAAAATTGCTTCCGCTAGAATGCTCTGTGTAGGATTTTGGATTGGTTGAATGGTTTCCATTGAGTAACCACCACCCGGTCTGTCTGTGGTATATGGCGCCGGGCCCCGGCCGGACCTACTTCTATATGCTATGCGACGGATAGGGGGTGTTACAATTTGGTATCAGACTACTGGTTTTGGTCGGGCTTAAGATGAATTCGTGGATGAATTCTTTTTAAGGGGTGGTGCGCACCTGTATGTGCGTCATCGTTATAACAACAAAAGAACCCATGAATGTCCACTTAGGAATGAAAATACACGTGTTTGGGGAACCTGCGTGTTCCTATAATTGCTGTTTGCAATTTTATTCGGTCACTTAACAGTGTTTTGTGCAACTATAGGTGACCGGAGGCGGTGCTGGGCCGCCAGAATGTCAAATTTCTGAGGAGTATAGTGCACCCGGTGAGGTGTTTGAGACCCCTCCTTCATATGAAACCATAAGAAGGATCGTTGAAGCAGTGTTCGCTGTGGCGAGTGCACAGCATGGAAGAAATGTACAACCCTGTGCCCCTATTGTGGCTTCAACGCCGGGTGGCGTGATGGAGCAGATGACTTTTGGTAGACCATCGGGGCAGCAGCTGAATATGCATTTAATGCAGGTAGCGCACATAGTTGATGAATAT
Source organism: Platanthera guangdongensis (assembly GCA_039583875.1). Taxonomy (NCBI): domain Eukaryota; kingdom Viridiplantae; phylum Streptophyta; class Magnoliopsida; order Asparagales; family Orchidaceae; genus Platanthera; species Platanthera guangdongensis. Next base: position 77,355,062 of record CM077147.1, read on the forward strand.
TTGCAAGCATTTCTTATGATAAGCCGCCACCCATGCTTCGAGTTCAATAATGAGCAAGCTACAGTCGATTGATTTTATAATGGCCTGCGAGCCGAGTTACGAGTTCTACTGCTAGGACCAAAGTTATTGGGATTCCGAGCCTTGGTGGAATCACCTAGATCTTTGGAGGCAGACTTGAGGAAGACTCACCCGATGCCAGCAACCATGGTATCGAACTATGCAAGCCCCATAGGAGCTGCATCCGGCAGAATGCTGAAGAAGGGGGCTACGACATCGAACAGCAAAGCTACTTCCACTTGTTATACTTGTGGAAAGAAAGGACACTTTGCCCGAAGGTGTTGGAATGGTGCTCAAAGGACTAAGAAAGCTATGTCAGGAGCAGTTGAGGGCGTTAGTGCAAAGGAAACGACATTCAAAATGTCGAACACCTCAAAGTCTGGATATCGTAGGTGGTATAAGAAGGCTAGGACTTTGGGTCTAGTCCCTCCTTTCGGTGCTTTGGGGGCATCTATAGGACAAACCCCGGGCGCATGTTATAACTGTGGGGAGTCGGGGCATTATGCCCGTGGGTGCCTAAAGCCCGGAAGAATGCACGCCGCCGTGAGGACATGTATGGTTTAAAGTTATAGCAGTTTAGCCTTAAATACTTGTCGCCCTTGTGTGTATTAACTTAGAACTACTTGTGCTAAGCTTTGTTCTGATTTTCGTTTATCCGGCGAGAGCACCGTTCGTGTAAACGAAGCTTCGCATTCCTTTATTTAGGAATTATATTACGCGTCGGAGCACCTCCTTCGATGGTAAGTGACAAATTGGATGCGCTTGGTCCAATGGTGCTCAATGCGCGCGGGTTGATTCTGTTGCGCTTAGGTGTGGTCAAGGAGCCAAGACTTTGACTTACAAGTGTCGTTACTACCATTAGGGTAGCTCGACGTGACTTTTGGCATGGACTGGCTCTCGGAGCAGCCAGCCTATATTGATTGCGGTCGTAAGGAAGTCAAGTTGGGAGCAAGTCGTGAGACAACTTTTACGGGCTTGAAGGGGTCAAGCAAGATGTTGGTGTCTGCTCTTCAGGTGGTGAAGGCGGTTCGTGCTGGTGCAGAGCTGTTCTTTACACTATTGGAGGTTGCAAAGCCGAAGCCTACGTTAGATAGTATTTCAGTGGTAGCTGAGTACCCTGATGTGTTCCCCGCCAATTTTCTCGGAGCCCCGCCTCAACGGGAGATAGATTTCATGATTGAGCTAGTACCAGGTGCAAAGCCTGTGTCACGCTCTCCATATCGGCTAGCGCCTAAGGAAATGGCGGAGCTGAAGGTGCAACTTCAAGAGTTGTTGGAGCAAGGGTATGTGCGTCCAAGTCCTTCGCCTTGGAGCGCACCAGTCCCCTTTGCTAAGAAGAAGGACGGGAGCTTGAGACTCTGTATTGATTATCGGGAGTTAAACAAGCTAACGGAAAAGAACAAGTACCCAATCGCAAGGATCGATGATCTTTTGATCAGTTGGTCGGGTCGACGGTGTACGCTAAATTGGATCTCAAGTCTGGTTAATATCACCTGAGGATAAGGGAGAATAATATCCCTAAGACATCGTTCAGTATGAGATACGGGCATTACAAGTTTACTGTCATGCCATTTGGGCTGACTAGTGCGCCGTCAGTGTTCATGGATTCGATGAACATGACATACAGGGAGTACTTGGACCATTTTGTGATCGTCTTCATTGATAATATTTTTGGTGTACTCGCAAAGTGAGGAGGATCACTTCAGGCGTCTTCATTTGGTGTTGGAGACGTTGAGGAGGAATCAACTATGCGCCAAGTTCTCCAAATGCGAGTTTTGGTTGTCCTTAGTGGAGTTCCTCGGTCTTATAGTGAGTGGGGAAGGTATTACGGTGGATCCGGCGAAGATTGTTACGATACGGGAGTGGCCTGAGATTTCTACGGTAGCAGAAGTCCGGAGCGTTCTGAGGCTTGACGGCTATTATAGGCGCTTCGTAGAGAACTTCTCACGGATAGCGTTACCTCTCACTACTTCGATGAGGAAGGAGCAGAAGTTCGTTGGGACGCCGGGGTGCGCGCGAGCTTTTGAGGAGTTGAAATGTCGGTTGACCACGGCACGTGTGTTGAGTTCGCCGAGTGGAACCAAAGGTTATGAGATTTATAGTGATGCTTCGGGCAGCGGTTTGGGTTGCGTGCTACTACAACATGGAAGTGTGATAGCTTATGGCTCGAGACAACTGAAAGTGCATGAGAGGGATTATCCGGCCTGTGACTTGGAGTTAGCGGCCGTGATTTTTGCCTTGAAGCTGTGGAGGCATTATCTGTACGGTGTGAAGATTGATATCTACACCAATCACAAGAGTATGAAATATTTGTTTGATCAGAAAGATCTGAATATGCGGCATCGTAGAGGGATGGAGTTCCTGGGGGACTATACATTCAAGATCCACTACGTGCCTGGTTGAGGTAATGCAATTGCGGACGCGTGGAGTCGTCGGGCCCCAGCTCAAGCCGATTGGCTGTCGATCCCTGGCGAGTGGTTGGTTCGGGAGTTGGAGGCGTTGGAGATTGTTTGTGTAGATAAGCAGTCAAGTGCTGAAGCACTCTTGAATTGGACTGAAGGTCAATATGACCTAGCTGATCGGATTCGGCAGGCTTTGGATTTGGATGACCATATGAAGCAGTTCATGGTAGAGGCTCTGGATGGCTCAAATTCCCAATTTGTTGTGGAGGACGGATTACTTTTGAAAGACGGTCGTCTTTGCGTCCCAAGCGTGGGAAGTCCGCGGGTGGATTTGTTGTACGAGGCGCACCAAACCAAGTACTCGATTCACCCGGGGAGCACAAAGATGTACCGTGACTTTAAGAAACTGTTTTGGTGGCCGGGTTTGAAGAAGGATGTGGCGCTCTACGTGGAGAAGTGCCAAACTTGCGCCTTGGTGAAGGCGGAGTGCCAAAACCCGGGAGGATTTCTGAAGTCCTTGCCTATTCCGGAGTGGAAATTTGACGACATCAATATGTACTTTGTGCACGGTTTGCCAAGGTCGCAAAAGGGGAACGACGCCATCTGGGTGGTCGTAGATCGGCTAACGAAGGTGTCGCATTTCATTCCGCATAGGAAGGATGATCCGGTGGAGAAGTTGCCAAACCTATATGTGGATAATATAGTGCGACTTCACGGTGTGCCCCGCAGCATTGTGAGTGACCGAGATGGGCGGTTCACGTCCAATGATTGGAGGCTAGTGCAGCAAATGTTGGGAACAAAGTGAAAATTCAGCACAGCCTTTCATCCGCAAACAGATGGACAGACCGAGAGGGTCAATAGGACTATGGAAGACATGCTCCGCATGTGTGTCTTGGACTTTGGAAAGCAATGGGAAGACCATCTTTATTTCGTGGAATTCGCGTACAACAATAGCTACCAGGCGAGTATTCAAATGACGCCCTTTGAGGCCCTTTATGGTAGAAGATGTCGCACGCTGTTGTCCTGGTTGGAAACGGGTGAGTCAAAGTTGTACAAGCGTCAAGAGGTGGAGGATGCTACTTCATTGGTGCGAACCATTCGGGAGAGGTTGCTAACCGCTCAGGACCGTCAGGCGAAGTACTATAATGCCAAGCACAGGAACGTGGCGTTCGCTGCGGGCGACTGGGTGTACTTAAAGATCAAGCCGTTCAAGGGTGTCTCGCGGGTGCGGCGATTGAAAAAGCTAAGGCCGAGGTACCTTAGGCCGTTTGAGGTTCTGGAGCGAGTTGGTGAAGCAGCCTATCGGCTAAAGCTTTCAGTGGAGCTTAGTGGTTTACATGGTATTCTGTATATCAGTGCTACAGAAGGCGATGCAAGAGCCTACACAAGTGATCGCGGTCGATCAAGTGCCGGTTGATAGTGGGTTGACGATGAAGGTCAAACCCGTGCGAATTGAGGACTCGGAGGTCAAGTGGCTACGCAATAAAGAGATCAGGATGGTCAATATCCGTTGGGACAATTGCGGCCGAGAGGAGCTCTCTTGGGAACGAGAGCAGACTATGCTTGAGGAGTACCCGGAGTTGTTTCACTCAGGTACCATTTAAGTTTTATGTTTCTTTCCTTTATGTAAATTTCGAGGACGAAATTCTTTTAAGAGGGGGAGAGTTGTAACGCCCCGAAACTCAAAAGAGTGACGAGACGCGTTTCAGGCCAAATCTGGTATTTGGTAGGGGGCACACGGCCTGGGACACGGGCGTGTCGTATGGCGTGTCAGGCTCGAGTCGACGAGTTGGCCGCGAGGTCGACGAAATTTGGAGTCGACGATGGTCGAGCAGTGAACACGACTTGAGACACGGGCATGTCTCAGGGCGTGTCGAGCCTGTGTCGACGATCGACCCGGGGAGTCGACGTCTTCGCTCGACGATGTGTCGAGACAAGGCACACGGCCTAGGATACGGGCGTGTCCAAGGCCGTGTCATGTGGTCGACGAACTTCGCTCGACAAAGTGTCGAGACCGTGAACACGGCCTGGAGCCCAGGCGTGTTCGGGTGTGACATGGGCGTGTTACATTGGACATGGGCGTGTCCAGGACCCGTGTGAGTCTCAGGTTGTTTTCGGGGCTGTATCGATGGGGGCACACGGCCAACCACACGGCCAACCACACGGCCATGTCAGTTGGAACACGGGCGTGTCAGGTCAAACACGGGCGTGTCGAATGCCCTTGTGTTTTTCCAGATGCGTCGATTTTGACGGCGAATGAGGGACACAACCCTGGACACGGGCGTGTCACAGGCCGTGTCCGGCCCAGATTCTGCATTTTAGATCTGGATCGTGGTCGTTCGTTTCTTTAATTCGGGATCTGACGGCTGGGGGCTGTTGGTGCTTGGATATACACGGGATTGGACCCTTGAAACCCTCATTTCACTTGAGAGGTTCTCTTTCTAAAGTATAGAGAGAGAGGAGAGCATAGGAGGAAGAAGAAGCTTAGATCTGGTCTTTGGAGGAGCCTCGGAGCTCCAAATCGCGAACCGACTTCGGATCTACGGAGGCAAAGAGAGCACGGTGCTTTTCATCCGCTTACATTTCCATGTTGTCAAGGAAGAACGCTAGGGTAACGATTCTCTACTTGAGCATGTGAAGCTCTACTTCTTTTGCATAGGAAGCCCGCTCTCGCGAGTCTGCGGTGAGTTGGAGGTGTTCCTTCGGGTAGATATGTAAAGTCCCCGCTGTTTAGAGTCCGTAATCGAGAACGAATATAGGAATGATGTGTGAAGCCTATCCGGACATGTTGGTCTGGATCGGTAATGTTGCATTGCATAAATGCCGGAGAAGACTCCGTGCGAATGTTTGTTTTCGGGTTTTTTTCTACGTGGTAGATTGCAAGAGGGAGCCTTGGGGATTAACCCAAAGGTGCACCCGGAAAACTCGGCAGATGCGTGTTTCTGCCAAACTTGTAGGCCTGGGAGCCAATTTGAACATAACTGGGTTATGTGTTAGGTGTAAACAATTTGGGACTAGGGAAAGTTTGACCCGCGCATATATTTTGAATTAACGTTGCAGTGTGATCAACGGGTCAGGCGGAACCATACCCGCTCTATGTCGTTCGGTTAAAGAGACCTAAAGTTACTTGGCACTTACCGTTGGCATAGATTGAGGGTCTTAGGCAGTGGCCAGTAAGACCAAATGCTCACGAGAGATTGTTGTCCCGGGGACGGTGGTGAGTCGGCAGACTTAGACTGTGATAACCGAGAATGTGCCCTGAGAGCACGGGGCGTGTGGCCGTGCGTGCCAACGCGTGTGATGCAATGTATTTATTTACTGCTTGGTTGTGCTAATAAAATGCAGGGAAGGAGCATCGCTGCCCCGAGTTGGGGGCGAGATTATTATAATTTGGTCAGCATTACTGAACATTAATTTAATTTACCACTGCGCGGTGGATTGTGCTTGCAGGTGCTGCCGGACCAAGCGGTCAATAGCGGGCTAAAGCCCAAATTACGAAGCCGGCCCTTGAAGGCCTAATTGGAGTGTTTACTTGCTTTTGTTCATGTATGACTGGCCTGCGTGCCGTGGTATGAAAAACATGTAAAATGAGTAAACCTTTTGTAAGACCTTAAGGCCAGTACTTGTGTATGTACTTCAGTCCTATTTGGTGTATTAGTGGACATTCATGCTTGGTGCTGGGTTCTTTTAATTGCAACTTATAAAATTACTTCCGCTAGAAGGCTCTGTGTAGGACGTTGGATTGGTTGAATGGTTTCCATTGAGTAACCACCACCCGGTTTGTCTGTGGTATATGGCGTCGGGCCCCGGCCGGACCTACTGCTATATGTTATGCGACGGATAGGGGGTGTTACACTGAATTTTCTTATTTGTTGACCTAACTCAGAGTTCGTCGAACTGAGCTTGACTTTCGTCGAGCTGAGTTTCTGAGTAGAGATTGGAGTTCGTCGATCGGAGCTCAAAGTTCGTCGAGCTAAACTCAAAGTTAAGACTATGATTCGTCGAACTGAGATCGTCGTATGTCGAACGCAGCTCTGCTATCATCGAACTGAATTCTGGTATCGTCGATCTACATTTCTGGTAGAATTCTTCTGAGGCAATAACCCTGGAAATAAACCTATGACCCTAGACTATACAAAATGGGTCAAACTAAACATCCTAATAGTAATCCTAGCCCAAATCAGTAATAGGGTACCAACATAATACATTTTATTTTTAGATCCTTCTCATTTTGAAGTCGCGTGCAAAGAGTTGAGAATTCTCTAAAGGTGTCAGATTTATTCGCAAGGAAGATCGTCCATAAATAGCGTGAATAGTCATCTATGATAATGAAGGTGTATTGTTTTCCACCTAGACTACGCGTACTAAGAGGTCCAAAAAAATCCATGTGAATGAGTTCGAGTGGTCTAGATGTGGAAACTTCAGTTTTTCTCTTGAAAGAGGTTTTGACAAATTTGCTTTTTTGACAAGGAGAACATAAGACATTTAAACTACCGCTTAAGTTGGGAAGTTCCGGAACAAGTTTATTTTTTGATAGTTTTACAATAAGCTTACTTCCAGAGTATCCTAGACTCATATGCCAAAGTTCTAGTTCCTCATTCTTAGTAACTAGGTATTTCAAATTAGATGCAAATATATCATCAAAACTAACAGTGTACACATTATGAGATCTATGTGCAACAAGTAAAACACTAGAAGTTTTGGCATCTAAAATTTTGCATGTATTTGTGGAAGATTCAAATATCACATTTAGACCTTTATCACACTTTGGTATCAGACTTCTGGTTACGGTCAGGCTTAAATGAATTCGTGGGCGAATTCTTTTAAGGGGTGGTGAGCACATGTGTGCGTCATCGTTATAACATAAAAAAGAACCCATGAATGTACACTTAGGAATGAAAATACACTTGTTTTGTGAAATTTGAGTGTTCCAATGATTGCTTTTAGCAATTTGTTTGTTGTCTAATCATGTGTCTTTGCTACTATAGGTAGCTAGGAGCGGTGCTTGTCGGTCAGAGCGTCCGCAATCAGCGGAAAGTAGTGCACCAAGGGACGTGCCAACTACACCTCCTTCAGCGGAAACCATCAGGATGGTGGCTGAAGCCGTGTTTGTAATGATAAATGCCCAACCTGCAGGGCAAATACATCGCGTACCTCCTACGAATGAGCAAGAACCGGTTAGGGCGGCAGAGCCGAGAGTGGTGGAGCGCGCGGCAGTTGATCTGGTAGAGCCGAGGAGAGCTACAGAGAAGCAGCTTAAGCATGTAATAGGCTTTAATCCTCCGAGGTTCGATGGGGTTGGAACGCCAGCTCAAGCTGAGGACTGCCTCTCTTCCATAAAGAGGGTTATGACAGTCACGTTAACTTAGGAGTGGCAGAAGACCACCATAGCGACTTTTCTTTTGGTGGGTGAAGCGAGGTTGTGGTGGGATGAGTTGGAGTTTCATCTCTTAGTGGGTAGGCAGCTTGCTGATGTGCCTATGGAGGAATTTTCAAGATTGTTCCAAGCCAGATTTGCACCATCTGCTCAGAAGTTGGAGATGGAGAATCAATTTCTTGGGTTGACTCAAGGATCCAGAAGCGTGGATGAGTATCTGCATGAGTTCACACAGTTGGGGCGTTATGCTGGTGCTACGTTTATGGAGGAAGAACGGAAGACCAACCGGTTTTATGAGTGTCTACGCGGCGATCTTCAGTTACTACTTGTTGGGCCTAAGGTGCAAGGCTTCCTAGCCTTGGTCAATTCGGCCCGATCATTGGAGAAGGTTGCTAGGAAAGTTCAAGAGAAGAAAGACCCAGGAGAAAAGAAGTCCGAGTTCAAAGTGCCTAGCTCTAAGTCAGGATTCCGCAGATGGAACAAGAAGCAGAGGACTTCGAACTCAGCCCCTCAGTCTAGTACGTCGGGGCAACTATAAGTCGAGTCCCAGTAGCTTGCTATAACTGTGGGAAGACGGAGCATTTTTCTCGTGAGTGTTGGAGCTGACATTCAAGGTCCGAGAGGAAGCCTGGAGCGACCTATGAGGAGAAAGGGAAGGCGATGGAGTCAACTGCGTCCCATCATGCTCCAGCCCAGCCTAGAGTCTACAACCTTGGTCTGCAAGAGGCCATAAAGCAAGCGGACGTGGTGACAGGTATGAGTTAAATTACAGTGGTTTAACTTTTATAGTTGTTACCTTCGTATTTGTTAGCTTACTTTTGTTGGTGCTAGGCTTTGTGTTGATCTTTGAGTCTCCGGCGAGAGCCCTGTTTGATACTGGAGCATCGCATTCATTCTTATCCGAAAAATTCATATCGCGCATCGGGGTTCCGTCTTCGGTGGCAAAAGACAGGTTGGATGTGTTGTTGCCCAATGGGTGCTCCATGCGTTTGGATAGGGTCTGCGTAGTGAAGATTCGGATTGAAGACCAGGAGTTTGTTTTGCGAGCGTTGGTTCTACCGTTAGTAGAGTTCGACGTAATATTCGGTATGGATTAGCTCTCGGAGCAGGGTGCATGCATTGATTGTAACCGTAAGGAAGTCAAGTTGGGTCTGGACACTGATCGGGAGACTACTTTTGCGGGCATGAAGGGGTCAGGGAAAGTTTTGATGTCGGCCCTTTAGGTGATCAAGGCAGTTCGGTCTGGTGAAGAGCTGTTTGTCTCTCTAGTGCAGACTTTGACGCCTAAGCCTAGTTTGGACAGCATCCCGGTTATGTCCGAGTTTCCCGATGTGTTTCCAGATGATCTCCCAGGAGCCCCTCCTCAGCGGGAGATTGATTTTACCATTGAGCTGGTACCGGGTGCCAAACCGGTGTCACGCTCTCCATATCGGATAGCGCCAAGAGAGATGGTGGAGTTGAAAGTGCAATTGCAAGAGTTGCTAGAGCAAGGTTATGTGCGTCCAAGTTCGTCGCCTTGGAGAGCACTAGTTCTCTTTGTTAAGAAGAAAGATGGGAGCTTGCGGCTTTGTATCGACTATCAGGAATTAAACAAGCTTACGGAAAATAATAAGTATCTGATTCCAAGGATTGACGATCTGTTTGATCAGTTGGTTGGGTCACCAGTATATTTGAAGTTAGATCTAAAGTCCGGTTACTATCAATTGAGGATAAGGGAGAGCGACATCCCAAAGACAGCATTCAGTACACGGTTTGGGAATTACGAGTTCACGGTCATGCCGTTTGGTTTGACCAATGCGCCATCCGTATTTATGGATCTGATGAACAGGACGTTCAGAGAGTACCTGGATCGTTTCGTGATAGTATTCATCGATGATATCCTGGTGTACTCGCAGTGCGAGGAGGATCACTACAATCATCTACACATGGTGTTGGAGACGTTGAGAAGGAATCAGTTTTATGCTAAGTTCTCCAAGTGTGAATTCTGGTTATCCTCGATAGCGTTCCTTGGTCATGTTGTCAGTGGAGAAGGGATAGCTGTGGATCCGACGAAGATAGTGGAGATACGAGAGTGGCCTACTTTGACTACAGTGGCAGAGGTCCGAAGTTTTTTGGGGCTTGCTGGCTACTACAGGCGCTTCGTAAAGAACTTCTCGCGGATAGCGCTACCGCTCACGACATTGACAAGGAAGGATCAGAAGTTTGTGTGGTCTCCGGAGTGCGAACAGGCTTTTGAAGAGTTGAAGAGGCGGTTGACCACAGCGCCTATTTTATGTTCACAGAGTGGAACCGAAGGGTTCAAGATCTATAGTGATGCTTCGGGCAGTGGTTTGGGCTGTGTTCTGCTACAGCATGGGAGAGTGATAGCCTATGGTTCACGACAACTGAAAGTTCATGAGAGGAATTATCCGGTCCATGACTTAGAGTTAGCGGCCGTGATATTTGCTCTAAATCTTTGGAGGCATTACCTGTACGGTGTGAGGGTCGATATTTACACCGATCATGTAACACCCCCTATCTGTCGCATAGCATATAGCAGTAGGTCCGGCCGGGGCCCGACGCCATATACCACAGACAGACCGGGTGGTTACTCATGGAAACCATCCAACCAATCATCACATTCTACACAGAGCATTCTAGCGGAAGCAGTTTAATAAGTTGCAATAAAGAACCCAGCACTAAATCATGAATGTCCACTAATACCAAATAGGAATGTTGTACATTCACAAGTACATGCCTTAAGGACTTACAAAATTGTTAACTTCATATTATATGTTTTACAAACCACGGCACGCAGGCCGGTCATACATGAATAAAAGCAGTAAACACTCCAATTAGGCCTTCGAGGGCTGGCTTCGCAAATTGGGCTTTAGCCCGCTATTGACCGCTTGATCCAGCAGCACCTGCAAGCAACAAACCACCGCACGGTGGCAAAACCAGGCAACGATCAGCAATGCTGACCAAATTATAACGATCCCGCCCCCAACTCGGGGCGGCGATGCTCCTTCCCTGCATTTCATTAGCATAAGCGAGCAATTTAACAATATTCATTTCATCACAGGCGTTGCCTCGCACGGCCACACGCCCCGTGCTCTCAGGGCACATTCTCGGTGAACCGATCGATGTCACGTCAATTAAAGCCGTAGACATTCCGAACTCACCACCGCCACTTTGACGGCCAAACATATGAGCAATTTGTCTTACCGGCATGGGTCACGACAATTCAAGCCATAGACCGCCGAAGACCCTCATCTATGCCAACGGCTCTAACCGAACGACATAGAAATGGGTACGGTTCCATCAAACCCGTGCTCACATCGCAACGGCAGTTTAAGCCATATGCGCGGGTCAAACTTCTCCCGAGTCCCATTTCCATCACAATTCACATAACTCGGTTATGTTCAAGTTGGCTCTCAGGCCTCCAAGTTGGCAGGATCACGCATCCGCCCAGTTTTCCGGGTGTACCTTTGGGTTAATCCCCAAGGCTCCCTGTTGCAATCTACCACGTAGAAAACCCGAAAAACAATCAATCGCACGGAGTCTTCTCCGGCATTTATGCAATGCAACATCACCGATCCAGACCAACATGTCCGGATAGGCTTCACACATCATGCCTATGTCCGTTCTCGCTTACGGACTCTACACAATGGGAACTTTACATATCTACCCAAAGGAACGCCTCCAACTCACGGCAAACTCGCGAGAGTGGGCTTCCTATGCAAAGAAGGAGAGCTTCACATGCTCAAGAAGAGAATCGTTACCCTAGCATTCTCCTTTGGCGCCATGGAAAAGTAAGCGGGTGAAAAGCACCGCACTCTCTTTGCCTCCGTGGATCCGGAGTCGGCTCGCGATTTGGAGCTTCGAAGCTCCTCCAATGGTCGGATCTAGCTTCTTCTTCCTTCCTTGGCTCTCCTCTCTCTATAAACTTTAGAAAGATAACCACTCAAGTAAAAGTGAGGGTTTCAAAGGTCCAATCCCGGGTATATCCCTTCAGGAACAACCCCCAACCGTCGGATCCCAAGTTAAAGAAACAAACGGCTTTGATTCGGGCCTGAAATGTACAATCTGGACCGAACACGGCCTGACACACGCCCGTATCCAGGTCCGTGTCGCTCATTCGCCGTCAAAATTGACGCGCCTGGAACAACACACGGGCATCGAACACGCCCGTGTTCGAGCTGACACGCCCGTGTTCCATCTGACACGGCCGTGTGGCCGGCCGTGTACCCCATCGATTTATCTCGAAAATAACCCGAGAACTACACGGGTTCTAGGACACGCCCGTGTCCTAACCCATGTCCACTCGAACACGCCTGGGCTCTAGGCCGTGTTAACGGTCTCGACACTTCGTCAAGTGAAGTTCGTCGACCTCATGACACGGCCTTGGACACGCCCGTGTCCTAGGCCGTGTGCCTTGTCTCGACACATCGTCGAGCAGAATTCGCCGAGTCCCCGGGATGAGTGTCGATACGGGCTCGACACGCCCTGAGACACGCCCGTGTCTCAGGCCGTGTGCCATGTCTCGACACTTCGTCGAGCCCAAAATTTCGACTTCGCGGGCTGAGTGTCGACACGGGCTCAATACGCCCTGAGACACGCCCGTGTCTCAGGCCGCGTGCCCTGTCTCGACTCAACGTCGAGCGCAAAATGTCGACTTCGCCGGCTGAGTGTCGACACAAGCCTAACACGCCCTGGGACACGCCCGTGTCTCAGGCCGTGTGCCTCCTGCCAGAACCCAAAACTGGCCCAAAACATCCCCCGTCGCTCTTTTGAGTTTCGGGGCGTTACAACTCTCCCCCACTTAAAAGAATTTCGTCCACGAAATTATATAAAGGAAAGACATGTACAAAACCAAAATTTGTACCTGAGCGGAACAACTCCGGATACTCGTCAAGCATAGTCTGCTCTCTTTCCCAAGAGAGCTCCTCACGACCGCAATTGTCCCATCGGACCTTGACCATCCTGATCTCTTTATTGTGTAGCCGCTTGACCTCCGAGTCGTCAATCCACACGGGCTTGACTTTTGTCGTCAGCCCACTATCCACCGGCACTTGATCAACCACGATCACTTGCGTAGGCTCTTGCACCGCCTTCGGAAGCACCGAAATATGGAATACATCATGTAAACCACTTAGCTCCACTCAAAGCTTCAACCGATAGGCTGCTTCACCGACCCGCTCCAGAACCTCAAACGGCCCAAGGTACCGCGGGCTTAGCTTTTTCAATTGCCGCACCCGTGAGACACCCTTGAACGGCTTGATCTTTAAGTACACCCAATCGCCCACAGCGAACTCCACGTTCCTGTGCTTGGCATTATAGTACTTCGTTTGCCGGTCCTGAGCGATAAGCAACCTCTCCCGAATGGTTCTCACCAAAGAAGTAGCATCCTCCACTTTTAATTGCTTATACAACTTTGACTCACCCGTTTCTAGCCAAGACAACGACGTGCGACATTTTCTACCATATAGGGCCTCGAAGGGCGCCATTTGAATACTCGCTTGGTAGATATTGTTGTACGCAAACTCCACCAAATAAAGATGGTCTTCCCATTGCTTTCCAAAATCCAAGACACACATGTGAAGCATCTCTTCCATAGTTCTATTGACCCTCTCGGTCTGCCCATCCGTTTGCGGATGAAAGGCTGTGCTGAATTTTAGCTTTGTTCCCAACATTTACTGCACAAGCCTCCAATCATTGGACGTGAACCGCCCATATCGGTCAATCACGATGCTGCGGGGCACACCGTGAAGCCGTACAATGTTATCCACATAAAGTTTTGCCAACCTCTCCACCGGATCATCCTTCCTATGCGGAATGAAATGCGAGACCTTCGTTAACCGATCTACGACCACCCAAATGGCGTTGTTCCCCTTTTGCGACCTTGGCAAACCGTGCACAAAGTCCATAGAGATGTCGTCGAATTTCCACTCCGGAATAGGCAAGGACTTAAGAAATCCTCCCGGCTTTTGGCACTTCGCCTTCACCAAGGCGCAAGTTTGACACTTCGCTACGTAGAGCGCCACATCTTTCTTCAAACCCGGCCACCAAAACAGTTTCTTTACATCGCGGTACATCTTTGTGCTCCCCGGGTGAATCGAGTACTTAGTATGGTGTTCCTCGTACAACAATTCCACCCACAGATTGCCCACACTTGGGACACATAGACGACCGTCTTTCCAAAGTAATCCGTCCTCCACGATGAATTGGGAATTTGACCCATCCAGAGCCTCTACCATGAACTGCTTCATATGGACATCCATATCCAAAGCCTGCCGAATCCGATCAGCCAGGTCGTATTGGACTTCAGTCCAATTCAGTACTGCTTCATCACTTGATTGCTTATCTAGACAAACAATCTCCAACTCCTCCAACTCCCGCACCAACCGCTCATCATGCATCGATAACCAATTGGCTTGAGCTGGGGCTCGGCAACTCAACGCATCTGCAACCGCATTCCCTTTACCAGGCACGTAGTGGATCTTGAATATATAGTCTCCCAAGAACTCCATCCATCTACGCTGCTGCATATTCAGATCTTTCTGATCAATCAGATACTTCAGGCTCTTATGATCGGTGTAGATATCAATCTTCACACCATACAAATAGTGTCTCCACAGCTTTAAGGCAAAAATCACGGCCGCTAACTCCAAGTCATGGACCGGATAATTCCTCTCGTGCACTTTTAGCTGTCTCGAGCCATAAGCTATTACACTTCCGTGTTGTAGTAGCACGCAACCCAAACCGCTGCCCGAAGCATCACTGTAAATCTCATAGCCTTCGGTCCCACATGGCGAACTCAGCACCGGCGTCGTGGTCAACCGACACTTCAACTCCTCAAAAGCTCGCGCGCACTCCGACGTCCAAATGAACTTCTGCTCCTTCCTCGTCAAAGTAGTGAGAGGTAACGCTATCCGCGAGAAGTTCTCTACGAAGCTCCTATAATAGCCGGCAAGCCCCAGAAAGCTCCGGACTTCCGCTACCGTAGCAAGCTCAGGCCACTCCCGTATCGCAACAATCTTCGCCGGATCCATAGCAATACCCTCTCCACTCACTATATGACCGAGGAACGCCACTGAGGATAACCAAAACTCACACTTCGAGAACTTGGCATACAGTTGATTCCTCCTTAGCGTCTCCAAAATCAAATGAAGATGCTTGAAGTGATTTCCTCACTTTGCGAGTACACCAAAATATCGTCGATGAAGACGATCACAAAATGGTCCAAGTACTCCCTGAAAGTCCTGTTCATCAAATCCATGAACACTGACGGCGCATTAGTTAGCCCAAACGGCATGACCGTAAACTCATAATGCTCGTACCTCGTACTAAACGCTGTCTTCGGGATATTACTCTCCCTTATTCGCAGCTGATAGTACCCGGACTTGAGATCCAACTTTGAGTACACCGTCGACCCGACCAACTGATCAAAAAGATCATCGATCCGGGGGATCGGGTACTTGTTCTTCTCCGTCAACTTGTTGAGCTCCCGATAATCAATACATAGCCTCAAGCTTCCGTCCTTCTTAACAAAGATGACCGGTGCGCTCCAAGGCGAAGAACTTGGGCGTACATACCCTTGCTCCAACAACTCTTGCAGTTGAACCTTCAGCTCCGCCATTTCCTTAGGCGCTAGCCAATATGGAGAGCGTGACACAGGCTTTGCACCTGGTACGAGCTCTATCGTGAAATCTATCTCCCGTTGAGGCGGGGCTCCAGGAAGATCTGCGTGGAACACATCATGGTATTCCGATACCACAGAAATACAATCCAATGCGGGCTTCGGCTTTGCAACCTCCACTAGTGTAAAGAACAGTTCTGCACCGGCACGAACTGCCTTCACAACCTGAAGAGCAGACATCAACAACTTGCTCGACCCCTTTAAGCCCGTAAAAGTCGTCTCACGACTTGCTCCCAACTTCACTTCCTTGAGACCGCAATCAATATAGGCATGCTGCTCCGAGAGCCAGTCCATGCCAAATATAACGTCGAACTCCACCAACGGAAGTAACGACGCTTGCAGATCGAACTCCAGATTCCCAATACCAATCTTAACATCGCAGATCCTATCCGCACGCATCAAACAACCATTGGGCAACAACACATCCAACTTATCCTTCGCCATCGAAGAAGGGACTCCGATGCGTGATATAAATCCTTCGGACAAGAAGGAGTGTGAAGCTCCCGTATTGAAGAGTGCTCTTGCCGGATTTTCACAAATCAAAACAAATCCTAAACAAGCAGTGGTAAGGTAACCTGTGCATAACAAGTATTTAAAGAAATCGACTTGCTATAAATTAAACCGTACCTGTCACCACATCAGCCTGTTTGATGGCCTCCTGTTGGCCAAGATTATACACCCTTGGTTGGGCCGGAGCATAGTGGGATGCGGTCGACTCCACCGCCTTGCCCTTCTCTTCGTAAGTAGCTCCCGGCTTCCTTTCGGACTTGTGACGTCCGCTCCAATAATCGCGGGCAAAGTGCCCCAACTTTCCACAAGTAAAACACGCGCCCGGGGTCCGACTCGTAGTCGCCCCAGAAGCCCCAGACGGAGCTGGACCCGAAGTCTTATGCTTCTTAAAGAACCTTCGATAGCCGGACTTTGAAGTAGTCGGCACTTTGAATTCAGACTTCTTGTCACCCAAGATTTTCTTTGCTTGTACGGTCTTCATGTCCTTCTTCAAGGACCGGGCCGTGTTGACCAAGGTCAAGAAACCCTGCATCATCGGCCCCGAGAGTAGTAACCTCAACTCATCTCTCAAGCCTTCGTAGAATCGATTCGTCTTGCGCTCCTCATCCGCGATGGTGGAGCTAGCATATCGACCCAATCGAGTAAACTCGTGGAGATATTCATCAACGCTCCTCTCACCCTGAACCAACTTCAGAAACTCGTTCTCCAACGCTATCCTCTGTGCCGAAGGGAGGTATCTAGCCAAGAACAATCTCGAGAACTCCTCCATCGAGACATCAACAAGTTTCCTACCTCTCAATAGGTGCAGCTCCAATCCTTCCCACCACATTCTTGCTTCACAGTCCAGAAGGAACGTAGCGATGGTGGTCATTTGCCACTCCTCCATCTCCGTTGCTGTCATGACACTCTTCACCCTGGAGAGCCAGTCTTTAGCTTGAGATGGGGTTCCCAACCCCGAGAATACCGTAGGACTAAAGCTCATGACATGCTTGAGCTGTCTCTTGGTTGCCCTCCTTGGCACCACCGGCTCCACTACCACTTGTTCCACTCTCCTCGGCTCAGCCTCTTGCAGCGATACCTGCTCCATCGCAGGAGCGGGCTGCTGCGTTTGCCTTGTAGATTGTGCATTAATCATGTCCAACACTGCTTCGGCCACCAATCGTATGGTCTCAGCCGATAGAGGTGTTGCAGGAGCTTCATTAGGTGCACTGCTAGCCTCAGAAACTCGACGTTCCGACGGCCCAGCACCACTTCTGATCGACGAATCCACTTCAGAAAACTTTCGTCGAACGAAGCTCGACAAAATGTCTTCAACTCTTCCAGCTGAGCTCGACGAATTATTTCACTATAAATTATTTTGTCGATCTCAGGTCGAAGAACTTCTTATTTTTCGTGGAACAGAGTTTGTTGATTCATATTCCAGAAAATCTTATAACTAGGTTATCTTCAACCTCCGTCCCACGCTTTCTGTTCCCTTTGCACTTGATCGCCGTTTCTCTCTCTTGCAGGTGATTTCATGGCGATTCCAGCAGGAGCCCTAGCCGTAATGAAGTTTGACACCGGATTTGACATTGACTTCGATTCTTTTCAACAATCAGATCCTATTTTTCTACATATTTAGGAACTTCTGGAAGAACAACAATTGAAAAATCTGATGACTAATCGAATCAAACTGTCTGTAACTGATATTATAGAATGGGTTTACACGTCATCTACATCAAAGGAGAAAACCATGACAGGAATAATTGCGGGTAATTCTGTGTCTTTATCTCCCGCCGTACTTATTGAAATTTTTGGATTGGTTAATGGAGAAGAACAATTATACATTGATTCTGAAGAATATGATAAGATATTAAGTTTGATGGGTTATATTGGAGATAAACCCAATAAGCTGTTGAAGAAACATCTATCTGCAGAATTTAAGTTCTTGGTAGATATTGTTGGGAAGGTTTTGCTGGGGAAGCACACTGCCCATGACTACATCATCAGGCATCAATTCCTGGTCATGTGTGTAGTGGTCAATAAGAAGAAAGTGGATTGGGCACAGATCATTTTTGATCTTATTAAGAAAAAGTGTAATAAGAAAGAAGTTTGCTTTGGAAGCATCCTAGGGATCTTCCTGAAGGAGAAGGCTACTGAATCCCTGGTCTCGCAGACCATATTCATTAATGCCAACAAGAGGCTCACATGCACCTTGTTTGGTAGGTGGGAGAGGACCATAACTAAGCCATCCAAGGCTTCAACCTCTTCCACCTCAGCTTCTAAAAGCATCAGGGCTGTAAGAGACACTCCCCACCCTACTAAAGAGATCATCCCCACACCTCCATCTCTTCCAACAACTCAACAACACTCACTGTTGGAACACCTTATTACTAATTTGGGTCAGGATCACTATGTCTCTAGGAACCTTTGTTTGATCTTCTGTATAGCTTAATAGGTCAATTAGAATTGAGTCTAAGGGTTAGAAGTCTAGGTTTGGAAGCTGCCCTGAAGACCAAGATTTTCTGTCTTGAGACTAAGTCTGATCGTCGAGCTCAGTACGACGATTCGTCGAACTCCGATCGACGATCGTCTAGCTCAACTTCGACAGATCGTCGAACTCCATTCGACGATCGCTGAGCTCAACTTCTTCATATCGTCGAACTCCATTCGACGATCGGTGAGCTCAGTTCGACGATTTTGACTCTGCTTTGGAATTTTATCTCTGAGCTCAGTTCGACGATCTTTGAGCTCAGATCGACGATATTTTGCTGCTGTATGTTTCCAGATCGCTGAGCTCAGCTCGACGATAGCAGAGCTCAGTTCGACGATTTCAGACAACTTTTAGGATATTTCTTAATTCGAATTCAAATCAGTTAGGAGTTATTCTGCAATTAATTCCGAGATTTCTTAGCCGTTATCATTCAATTCTGGACCAAGTTTCAAGGGATTTTTCAAGGAATATATTTGTGGACTTTCCTCCAGAAGAGATTATGCAATTAAGGATGCAATTAATGCAGGCCAACGGCTATACTTGACAGAGAATGTTATTCTATTCTATACCAGAGAATAAAAGACAGGATTTTTGAATCTCTCAAGAGAACACACATAATACAGAGAGAGGATACATATTACAGAGAAGCATTCAAAAATCTTCTGTCGCAAAAAGAATTCTGAAGAACACACATCCAAGGAGATCAAGTCTTCTCAAATCTTTAGATCTCCTTAGTCTTCAAAGTGTTCAAGGCCAACATATTTCCAGACTTCAGACACTCAACATTTCAGCTATTGCTGAAATCATCTATTGCTGGAGTTTAATGTTTGAAGGCCTATCACCCTCAGCAAAGCTTTTCTTCCTGAAGATCTCAAGGATTCAGGGGGAGCTTTGACATCAACAATCCACATAGTCTTCTCAGTTGTTTGAGAAAGAGAAGACTTCCATCATTCTCTCACCCCCACTCTGTAAAGGGTTTCTCAAACTCCCTTCAAAAGTTTGAGCTTGGTTTTTGAGCACCTTGTCAAAAGCTCATTGGTGGCAAGACACCTGATCAAAAAATCTGCTTTGCTTTTTGAGCACCTTATCAAAAGCTCATTGGTGCCCAGGACACCTGATCAACTCATCCTGCAGTGGATTCCTACCTAGGGTGGTATAAGAGTGGATGTACCCAAGTTTGGGGAACCACTATATTTCCTTGTGTCTTCTAGTTTTGCTTGTTTTCATTTTTGTTTTTGGCCTTGATTTTTCTGTGCTTAGCTTTTATTTTACCTAGTGCTGTGATTAGTTTTATTTACTGCTTCCATGCTCACTCTTATTACAACAATTGTTGTAAAAAGTTCTAAAGCTCCATATACTCTATTCACCCCCCTCTAGAGTATATCAGATCTAGCTCCTCTTTCAATTGGTATCAGAGCGAGGTTGGTTAAAAATACCACATCTTCCAGGTTGGTTAAACATACCATACCTGATTGGTTGTACAGGCTAACACCTGAACCCAAAGATCCCAAGCTAGATCTGCTTTTCTTTAATATTCTATTATTAGATTTTTGTTTTCTCAAATCATGGCCCAAAACAAAGATTATGCTAGCACCAGACCTCCAGTGTGCAATCTATCCAAGTTTGCACTTTGGAAGGCAAGGATTAGACTTTACATGAATTCTATTGACGAAGATATTTTTAATTCTGTTTTGACAGTATGTCCAAGACCCCCAGAGAATTCCAGTACAAATGCTGTTCCACCTCTATCAGGAACAGATGCTGATATCAAGAAATGGAAAGTAGCTGATGCTAAGGCCATGAATATCCTAGCCCAGACAATGTCAGATGATATATTTCAAAAGGTAGCTGAATGTAATTCAGCAAAAGAAATTTGGGATAAACTCTCAGAAATAGTCTCAGGCTCAGCTGATGAGAGAAAGGATAGAAGATCCCATCTCATTTCTCAATATGAGAATTTCAAGAAGGGAGAAACTGAGTCAGTGGGAGATATGTACAACAGACTAAGTCTAATTGTCAGTGAACTCAGGACATTAGACAAAGAGATCTCTCTAACTGAACTTAATGACAAGATCCTAATGTGCTTCCCCAGCACTTGGGATTCAAGAATCTGGCCAATTAAGGATGCCAGAAGTCTAAATGAGATCACCACTGAAGCTCTATTGGGTAAGCTCAAATCTTATGAGCTACTCATCAAAAATAGAGAGGAAGAACAGAAGGCTGCCTCACCAGCCACAAGAAAAGAGAAGACCATAGCCTTCAAGGCAACTGAGGATCTGCCTGAAGACAAAGCCACAGGCAATGATGAACTACTCAGCTTGCTGCCCAAAAGATTCTACAAAATGGCCAGAAAGGACTTCAGAAGAAGATCATACAAGGAGCAGGATAAGCCAAGGTATGACAAGTCCATTGGTAATAATAAAGACATTATTTGCTTTGGTTGCAGGAAACCAGGGCACATAGTTCCTGACTGTCCAGAGAACAAGAACAAGGACAGAAGGGACAGAAAAGAAAGAAGAAAGGAGAAAGACTCTAAAAGGAATGGCAATGGCAAACCTTCTTCAAGCAAAAACAAGCATACAAGAAAAGGGTTTGTTGCTGAATCCTGGAGTGAGACAGAAGAAGAGTCAGAAGCCTCATCCAGCTCCAGTGATGATGAGGATGATGCAGAAGAAAAGGAGTTCTGCATGATGGCAATCAATGCCTCACAGCACAATTCAGAGGAAGAGGAGTCAGAGTCAGACTCAGAGACTCAACCTGAAGAAGATCAGGTAATTGGTTCTTTTGATTTTAGTTCAGAAGATTTTAAATCTGAATTTAAAGCAATGTGTTTAGACCTGCTAAAGTCTGAGAAAGAGATTATCTCTCTCAGAAATCAATTATCTGAACACAATACTCTAAAGTCAGAAAACCTCAAACTCTCTCAGGAGTTGAAGTGCTGTAGGGAACAGATAACTTCACTGAAAAGTGAGCTCTCTGAGGCCAAGAAGCTTGAAGAATCCCTCAATGGGAGAAGCATCAAGCTGATGGACATCACAAGCACTGTGAACTCCAGATTCAACAGTATACTGGGCTTGGGTGCTTCATCCAGCCAACCTATAGTCCTAACAACTCCAATCAAATTCATTTCTGACAAAGGAAAGGGAGTTGTAGAGGTTGCTAGGAAAAATTCTGATCTGCCTCAGAAAACTAAGTCCCAGCAGAAATCGTCGAACGCAGATCGACGATCACCGAATGAAGATCGACGATCGCCGAACGCAGCTCGACGATCTCAGGCACAATCGTCGAACGCAGGTCGACGATCTCAAATACCTGACCTCAGCTATAGTCGACCGTCGAACGGAGCTCGACGATCTGACCCAAGATCGTCGAACGCAGCTCACAGATCGTCGAACAGAGGTCAGAGCTCTGGAAAACTTTTCAAAGGCAAATCAAAATTGAATCCTAAGGGTCCTACATCCCAAATCTTTAACCCCTATGCTGAATGGATTATACCTCCAAGGAGATATCATCCTGAAGGATATAAGAGTCAACCTGGGATGTCTTTCATTTCAGAATTTAAAGGTTATCAACCTAGGACCAAGGTAAACTGGGTCAAAAACAAATGAATTGTCTCATGTGCAGGTGAAGACCTATCCAGCATCTAACCAGCAATGGTACTTGGACAGTGGGTGCTCTAAGCACATGACAGGGAATAAGGAAAACCTCACATCCTTCAGAGCCAAGCTTGGACCCAAAGTTATCTTTGGTGATTCAAACTTTGGACAGACTAAAGGATATGGTGCAGTCCAGATTGGTTCAGTAACTTTCAAGAAGGTAGCTTATGTGGAAGGACTGAAGCACAACCTAATTAGCATCAGTCAGCTGTGTGATGAAGGCTACCAGGTGACCTTCAGCAAAGCCTTATGCAAAATCAAGTCAGAGGACAACACAACTGTGTTGACAGGTAAAAGGAAAGGTAACATCTACCTAGTAGATTTTATTTCAACTGATGTAGACATCTGCTTGTTCAATTCTGTCTGTAGACCCAATATTTTATGGCATAAGAGATTAAGACACCTAAACCTTAGAACTATTGCTAGGCTATCCAAAGACAACCTTGTTAGAGGTCTACCTTCTGGCCCCTACAAGAAGGAAGGACTCTGCAGGGCATGTCAATTAGGCAAGCAAACTAAAAACAGCTTTAAATCACTTAATAAGAGTGATTCACCTAGGATATTATATCTGTTACACATGGATCTTTTTGGACCCATCACAGTACAAAGCCTAGGAGGGAAATCCTACACTTTAGTAGTTGTAGATGACTTCTCTAGATTCACTTGGGTGTTCTTTCTAAGGAAGAAGTCTGATAACTTTAAGTGTCTGATAGAGTTTCTCAAATGTATACAGATTGAGTTCAATACTCACATTGCCCTGATCAGAAGTGATCATGGGACAGAGTTTGATTCTCTTCTTATGCAAGAGTTCTGTCAGAGTGAAGGGATCAGACATACTTTCTCAGCTCCTAGAACTCCTCAACAAAATGGGGTAGCTGAAAGGAAAAATAGAACCCTTATTGAATCTGCCACAACATTGTTGTCAGATGCTCATCTACCTCTATCCTTCTAGGCAGAGGCAGTGAAAACCTCCAACTATGTGTTGAACAGAAGTCTGATACATAAACTAAAGGGAAAGACTCCCTATGAATTACTCAAAGGGAAGAAACCTAAAGTTGACTATTTTAGAGTTTTTGGTTGTATTTGCTACATTCACAATAATGACAAGAGATATTTAGCAAAATTTCAAGCCAAAGCTGATGAAGGAGTGTTTCTGGGATACTCCATGATCAGCAAGGCCTATAGGGTCTATAATAAATCATCTTTGAAAATTGAGGAATCTGTTCACATTTCATTTGATGAAACTAACATGTCTTTCAAGGAGAAGAATTCTTCTACCATAGAACCCTTGCAGGAACATTCTCTAGTTGAAGACTTGAACAAGTTACAGGTCACTCAAAGGGATGAAAGCAGTGAAGATGAAGAAGATGCTCAACACATTGAAGCACAACTTGAAGAGCCAATTGTTGTACCACAAGAGGAAACAACAACACAGGTTGGTGAACAATCAACACCCCCTGTTGATTTAGTAACATCAAGAGACCATCCAATTTCCCAAATAATTGGAGAAATCTCAGCTGGTGTGCAAACCAAAAATCAGGTCAACCAAAACCTGTTGCACACCTGCTTCCTATCTCAAATTGAACCTCTATCCATTCAAGATGCAGAGCAAGATCCACACTGGATCATTGCAATGCAAGAGGAGTTGCATCAATTTGAGAGGAACAAAGTATGGGAACTAGTGCCAAAGCCTAAGGATCACTCCATTGTTGGAACAAAATGGGTATTCAGAAACAAACTGGATGATCAAGGAGTAATTATAAGGAACAAGGCAAGGCTAGTTGCTCAGGGATACTCTCAAGAATAAGGAATCGACTACGACCAGACTTTTGCACCTGTTGCAAGATTAGAAGCCATCAGAATTTTTCTAGCTTATGCAGCTCACAAAGGCTTCAAAGTATATCAGATGGATGTCAAAAGTGCCTTCTTGAATGGAGACATCAAAGAGGAAGTTTATGTCACACAACCTCCAGGTTTTATCTCTCCAACTTATCTTGATCATGTTTTTAAACTGAACAAAGCATTATATGGTCTCAAGCAAGCTCTCAGAGCATGGTATGAGACCCTAGCATGCTTTCTCTTGGAAAATGGTTTTATAAGGGGTAGAGTAGACCAAACTCTTTTCATTAGAACCCATAAGTCCCATACCCTACTAGTACAAATTTATGTAGATGATATTATTTTTGGTTCTACTGACTCCAAATTGTGCAGAAGGTTTTCTAACCTGATGCATTCTAAATTTGAGATGAGTAGCATGGGTGAGCTATCCTTCTTCCTGGGATTGCAAGTCAAGCAACATGCTGAAGGCATCTTCATTTCTCAAACCAAGTATGCAAATGAATTGGTTAAGAAATTTGGTATGTCTGAGGCATCTTGTATGAAAACACCCAGGCCTCCTAATGCTGTATTGGATGCTGATGAACATGGAAAACCTGTTGATCAGACAACATATAGAGCAATGATTGGCTCTTTACTGTATCTTACAGCTAGTAGACCAGATATAATGTTTGCTACATGTATATGTGCTAGGTTCCAAGTAAGCCCTAGAGAGTCACACCTAACTTTAGTAAAGAGGATTCTCAGGTATGTTAAAAGTTGTCCAAATCTAGGTCTCTGGTATCCAAAGGATTCAGCATTTGATTTAACTAAATTCTCAGATGCTGATTATGCTGGATGCAGAATTGACAAGAAAAGCACCAGTGGAACTTGTCAGTTCCTTGGTGACAGACTTGTCTCTTGGTTTTGTAAGAAACAAACATCTGTGTCAACTTCAACTGCAGAATCTGAATATATGGCTGCAGGCAGTTGTTGCTCACAAATCTTGTGGATCCAAAACCAACTCCTAGACTATGGCTACAACTTAGAGAAGTCTAAAATCTTTTGTGACAATACTAGTGCTATTTCCATAGCTCAAAATCCAGTCCTCCATAGTAGAACAAAACATATAGAGATTAGGCATCATTTCTTAAGGGATAATGTTGAAAAGAATAAAATTGAATTACAATATATCCCAACTGATTTACAAAGGGGAGATATTTTCACCAAGCCCTTGGATGAAAATAAACACACCTTCTTCCTAAATCAGTTAGGAATGTTAGATGGAGGAAGTCTTAAATAATCTCCAAGATTTTGAAAGCTTAAAAGTTGACCAATACTAGGCAAACATTCTGATTTTTCTTAGTGTCTAGAATTTTTCTGATCTCTGAACTGCGCTCGACGATTTGCCCTAAGATCGTCGAACGGAGATCGACGATTTCCAAAAATCGTCGAACTGAGTTCAGCTCCTCTCAGATAGTGTGAACTATCTCTTCCGGTCAACGATCGTCGAACGGCGCTCGACGATTTTGTTCTCTGAACGATCGTCGAACGGAGCTCGACGCTTTCCAATATCGTCGAACGGAGATCGACGATGTTGAAGTCTCTTCAGATTCCTTTAGAAGCCTCGATCGTCGAACTGAGTTCAACGATCTTTCCATTTCTGCGTCGAACCCTAATATAAAACTCATTTTTCGCCGTCGTTCTCATTTGCGCTTTCGATTTCTCTGCAAGAATCTTCTTTCCCTCCAAACAGTTCTACTCTTGGTCGTTTTGTTTGTTGAGTTTTTGCAGGTACAATGGCCGTGTCAGTTGCTGTTCTTGCTGCAATGAAGTTTGATGCCGGTTTTGACATTGATATAGAATCCTTCAGCACGACTGATCAGATTTTTCAAGATATACTGGGTCTGTTCAAGGATCAGAATCTGACTGCTATAATGACCACCAGGATCAAGCTGGCTTCAGACGAGATCAAGGAGTGGGTTTATACTGCCCATAATCAAGATAACTCTACAATAGTTGGGTATATTGCTGGAACTCAGGTACCCTTGACCCCAACCATTCTCTCAAAAGTTTTTGAATTGAGAAATGGAGAAGATTCTGCTGAGCTATCTGGAGAGGAATATTCTGAACTGCTTGCCAGGATGGGTCATCCAGAGGGAAACCCTAGCAAGCTCTTCAAAAGGAACCTGTCTGTTGAATACAGGTTCATGGCAGATGTGGTGGGGAAAGTGCTACTGGCAAAGCACTCAGCCCATGATACAATATCCAGACATCAGCTCTATCTCATGGGAGCTCTTGTGGATAAGAAAAATCTGAACTGGGGAGAGGTTTTCTTTGACCTCATCAAAAAGAAAATAAACAAAAGTTTTGTTAACTTTGGGAGAATTCTTGGAGTATTTCTGCAACACAGGTGTCCTGCCTTGCTGGTCTCCTCTAGAGTTCATATCAATGCCTCCAAGAGACTGACCTGTGCCCTCTTTGGAAAGTGGGACAGGCAAATCAGCAAGCCTAGCAGGCCCTCCTCCAGTGCTCCTTCAGGCACAAGGACTCAAAGAGTCACTCCTCCACAGGTCTCTGCCCCTACAGATGACCTGGCTGCTGTTGCTGCCTCTCCTCCTCCTCCAATTCCATCCCTTCCCCTACCATCCACCATTCCATCTCCATCCACCATCACCATCTCCAGCCCATCTCCAACATCCACACCATCTCCAGTCCCTGTTCTTTCTACACCAGAAGAATAATTCCACCCACTGTTCTCCTACCCTCCACCTGTTGTCACCTCCTCACCCTCCATTCCATCCTTCACCCTACTGGATGACTCCTTTATGGATGATTCCCCATCATCTCCTCCTGAGCTACCCTCCTCCTCCACTTCATTTCAAGACCTCCTACACCAGATCATTGATCAACCAACTTTCATCCCATCCATATCCATTCCCTTATCCTCCATATCCACCCTACCAACACCTCAGCCATCCATTCCACAATTCTCCAGCCCTTCCCTTCCAGCATCCCCAGCTGCTTCCATACCTTCTACCTCTGCTCCAGCTCTTGAGAAAGTATACCTCTCAGCCCTTGCTGACAGGCTGTATGAGCTGCTTGCCCCCAGGCTCTCTCTATTGTTGGAGACCTCCTTGGCTCCTCTGCACCTGTCAGTGGCAGCCCTTTCTGCCAGGCTTTCTTCCCTCTTCCCTCACTCAGCACCTACAGCAGTGTGCCTTGATCCAGACCTGTCTGCATCTAGGCAGGGGGAGATGCCATATGAAGAGACTCTTCATGCTGCTGCTGCTGCTGTTTCTGCAAGCTCTCTGTTTGCTGTTGTTGTCAGTTCTGCTTCTTCTGCTGCTCCTTCTGTTGCTGTTGCTGTGCCTCCACAAAGTCAGAGTTCAACTGCAGTTCTTGTAATAGATCTCAGGTCTTTGCTATCAGCTTTTGATTCTGCCTTCTTCAGCTGTCTGCCAGAGGTCCATGCTATCCAGCCTCCAGAAGACTTATCCAAGGCACTTATGCCTTTCTCTTGCTGTGACCCTAGCATTATCACCTCTTTTGTACATTCAGTAATTGCTGCTGATGCTTCTTCTGAAGAAAGGACTGATTTTGCTTCTGAGAATGTTGATACTGCTGATGCTGAAGTTTCTGCTGTTTCTGATGAACCATCTTCCAAGGACATTCTGATGTCAGAGGCCACTGAATTTGAGCCTTCTGCAGTCCTTGATGTTTTTCCTTCTGCCTCTATTGCTGTTAGTGAAGTTTCTACTATTGTCAGTAAAGTTTCTGCTGATGTTACTGAGACAGTTGCTGCTGTTGTCACCTGTCCAGAGTCTACTGCTGTTGTTGTTGTTTCTGCTTCACCTTCTCCATCTACTGCTGTCTCTGCTGTTACCATCTCAACACCTGCTGCTGCTGTTGTTTCAAATTCTGCCTCATCTGCCTCTGTTCAGCTTAAGAAAGATTTAATGAAGAAAATAGATGCTCTCTATGAGGACCAGAGTTCTGAATCTGATGAATTTAAAACAGACTCTGATGATTCTTCTGCTACCATTGCCAGGAAAAGGAAGGCAAGGAGCAAGGCTATGAAGAGGGTACCTCCTGCTAAAGCTAAAGATAACAATGATATCCCTTACTACATTCTACATGATTGCCCAATCACTGAACACTGGATGCAATATTCAAAAAATCAGCTGAAAGCAATGAAGAAAAGGAGAAAATATGAGAAGGGTTCATCCCAATTCCAGCACTCTCATCCTCCTCCACCACCTCCTCCTGATGCAGGTGTAGGTGGAAGCTCTGCAAGTCAACCCCCAGTCAGAAGTCAGGCTCCCTATCAACCTCATACCAGATCTTACCACAGGGAAAGCCAATCCAGGGGTTCACATTCTAGGAGAGGAGGATATAGAGGTAATCAGAGAGATATTCAAGTCTATTCTAAAGGCTACTCCAGGCAGCACCCATATTCCAGGGAAAGACAAACTTCAACTGATACAACATCTGGCTCCTTCCCTTACAAGCTAAAAGAAACTGTGACTGCCAGTCCCTCTCAAGACAACGCCTCCAACAGGTATGAGCCACCTGTACCTTATGAGGACCCTGAAAATAATCCAGCTGCTTGGACTGCAAGGTTAAAGGAATTAGCTGCACTGGACCAAATTAAAAAGGCCAGAGAATAAGGATTAGATTCTTCCAACATTTCTACAATGTCTGAACAAAGACAAAAAGAACTAGAGAGATATGGTTCAAGTAAATTCTTTGATGCTGACAGATACATGGAATTACACCCTGAAGCAGTGGTTCCCAGGCTTAAACAGCAGACATCTTTAGGTGCAGCAGATGACACCAGATCTAAGAAGGAAGCCCTAAATCCTAACAGAGAAATTAAAATAGTTAAGGGCAAAGAGAAGAAATGATGTTGTAAGGTGACAATCTCTGCAATTTCTGATTATCTGTATGCCATATATATCTCTGTGATTATTCTGCAATGTCTAGCTGTTGTTTTTATGTTTTACTTATTGTATGTTGTTATTTAAGTTTTTCCAAAGTCTGTAAATAGTAATCCTAACCCAAATATGGGGAGATTGTTGGAACACCCTATTACTAATTTGGGTCAGGATCACTATGTCTCTAGGAACCTTTGCTTGACCTTCTGTATAGCTTAATAGGTCAATTAGAATTGAGTCTAAGGGTTAGAAGTCTAGGTTTGGAAGCTGCCCTGAAGACCAAGATTTTCTGTCTGGAGACTAAGTCTGATCGTCGAGCTCAGTACGACGATTCGTCGAACTCCGATCGACGATCGTCTAGCTCAACTTCGACAGATCGTCGAACTCCATTCGACGATCGCTGAGCTCAGCTTCTTCATATCGTCGAACTCCATTCGACGATTGGTGAGCTCAGTTCGACGATTTTGACTCTGCTTTGGAACTTTATCTCTGAGCTCAGTTCGACGATCTTTGAGCTCAGATCGACGATATTTTGCTGTTGTATGTTTCCAGATCGCTGAGCTCAGCTCGACAATAGCAGAGCTCAGTTCGACGATTTTAGACAACTTTCAGGATATTTCTTAATTCAAATTCAAATCAGTTAGGAGTTATTCTGCAATTAATTCCGAGATTTCCTAGCCGTTATCATTCAATTCTGGACCAAGTTTCAAGGGATTTTTCAAGGAATATATCTGTGGACTTTCCTCCAGAAGAGATTATGCAATTAAGGATGCAATTAATGCAGGCCAACGGCTATACTTGACAGAGAATGTTATTCTATTCTATACCAGAGAATAAAAGACAGGATTTTTGAATCTCTCAAGAGAACACACACAATACAGAGAGAGGATACATATTACAGAGAAGCATTCAAAAATCTTCTGTCACAAAAAGAATTCTGAAGAACACACATCCAAGTAGATCAAGCCTTCTCAAATCTTTAGATCTCCTTAGTCTTCAAAGTGTTCAAGGCCAACATATTTCCAGACTTCAGACACTCAACATTTCAGCTATTGCTGAAATCATCTATTGCTGGAGTTCAATGTTTGAAGGCCTATCACCCTCAGCAAAGCTTTTCTTCCTGAAGATCTCAAGGATTCAGGGGGAGCTTTGACATCAACAATCCACATAGACTTCTCAGTTGTTTGAGAAAGAGAAGACTTCCATCATTCTCTCACCCCCACTCTGTAAAGGGTTTCTCAAACTCCCTTCAAAAGTTTGAGCTTGGTTTTTGAGCACCTTGTCAAAAGCTCATTGGTGGCAAGACACCTGATCAAAAAATCTGCTTTGGTTTTTGAGCACTTTATCAAAAGCTCATTGGTGCCCAGGACACCTGATCAACTCATTCTGCAGTGGATTCCTACCTAGGGTGGTAGAAGAGTGGATGTACCCAAGTTTGGGGAACCACTATATTTCCTTGTGTCTTCTGGTTTTGCTTGTTTTCATTTTTGTTTTTGGCCTTGATTTTTCTGTGCTTAGCTTTTGTTTTACCTAGTGCTGTGATTAGTTTTATTTACTACTTCCCTGCTCACTCTTATTACAACAATTGTTGTAAAAAGTTCTAAAGCTCCATATACTCTATTCACACCCCCCCCCCCCTCTAGAGTATATCAGATCTAGCTCCTCTTTCACTCACCCTCCACAGTTCATACTCCCTCTCCTCAACCACATCCATAACTCCAACAACAACTCCACCAAGTTCATGTTCCTGCTACAGTTCCATCTTCTACCACCTCTCCACCCCTAGATTTTACCAACATCCCCTCATCTCCTATTCAGGAATACCATCAACCCACTCCACCTCAATCACCCCTATCCCCCAATGCTACACCAGATCCAACACCACCTTCATCTCCTCTTCCACCATACTTATCCTCCATACCATCCTTTAATCTCCAGACATCTCCTCCCAATTCTCCTCCTCCTCCACATTCATCCACTCAGGATGCCCCCATGACAGATGTCCCTCCTCCACCATCTCCAACATCTACCATCCCTCAAAATGTCTCCACCCAACATTCTACTGAACCATCTGCTACTCCACCTTTGGATCCCTTCACAATCTCCTCTGTAATTACTCTCATCACTGCTCTACTCAAATCTCTTATAGCAGAGACCATTATACCTTTTTCTACTTCTCTCTCCACCCTTTCTGATCAACTCTCTGCCCTCGCTGCTGCCCCCTCTTAATTAAGGTGCCTGGCTCCAGTTAACACTGAAACCAGGCAGGGGGAGATGCTTAATGAAGAAGTTGAAGTAGCTCCAACTGTAGCTCCAGTCTCAGTTTCTCCAGCTCCAGTAACAGCAGATACAGAGGCAGTAATAGTAGATACATAATTTATACCAGATGATACAGATTTAATTGATTTGATTCATTTCATTGAGACTGACATGGACTTTGATGAGTCAGTTACTGAAGAAATTCCTTCTGTTGGTGATACAGAGGCAGTAATAGCAGATATAGAATTTATACCAGATGATACAGATTTAATTGATTTGATTCATTTCATTGAGATTGACATGGACTTTGATGAGTCAGTTACTGAAGAAATTCCTTTTGTTGGTGATTTCATGTTAAATCCCACAATAAACTTAGTTCATTTATTGAAAGTATTTGATACTGCATTTTTGAAAGTTATTCCAGCAGTATACACTAAGCCATCCTTAGTTATTGTTCCATATACTTCCCCAATCTCTCCAAATGTTGCCAAGCAACTCAGGGATACTTTTGTTGTTTCAAATCCAGTAGTCATGCCATCTCCAGAAGAAGTCATCACTGCTCCAACTTTTGTAGTGGATGACTCTCCCATGCTAGCTCTAGATGACTTGATCCTGGCTGATATTGAAGAAGAAGAAAAGGCAGCTGCTGAAAGCACTATCAAAATCAATTCTCCAGCTTCTCCTGTGGCTTCTCCTCCAGCTCCTGTTGAAGTTCCTGCTCAAGCTCTATCTCTACCTCCAGCTCCTAAAAAGCATATCATTTCTGCTGAGGCTCTAAAAGCTCTAAATGACTTATATGATAACCCTCAGGGATCTGATAATGATGATGATGAGGATGAGGATGATGATTCTGATGATGAGCCCAAGAGGAAGCCAGTTTCCAAGAAAATAAAAGCTCCTCCTCCTCCTGCTCCAAAGCCAAATCCAAACAATGACACTCCCTATTATATTCTCCTAAAGATAACTCCATACAAAGGGATGCCATCTTGGATGTGGCTATCCAAAAATCAGTAGAAGGAGAGGAAGAAAAGCAGAAGATACTCTCCTCCTCCAGCTCAGAAGTATAAAAGAGATCCTCCTCCTCCACCTCCTCCAACTGCTGGTGCTTCAAGTACATCTTCTCAAAGATCTACCCCACTTCAAACATATCAAAGACACCAAGGGAGATCATATGAAAGCAGCCAGCACAAGCAGCATTCTTCAGGAAAGCAGCATCAACAGCAGCAACATCAACAACAACAGCAACAATTCACTGAACATCAACCAGCTGAAGGCTCTAAAAGACCATCCTCTCCTCCTGTTTCTTTTGAAGATCCTGAAACAGCTACTACTGCTAGAATGGCCAGGTTCCAGGAACAAGTGGGCCTTTCTATGATTAACAAAGCCAAAGCTGAAGGAAAGGATCCTTCTGAATATTCAACAATGTCAAAGTACAGGAAAGATGAACTTATGAGATTTGAAAAACTAACAAGATTTTCAATATGGATGACTACATGAAGTTTCACCCAGAAGCAGTTGTCCCCAGGGCTACATCTTTGAAGATTATAGGGGCTGCTGATATGACTATGACAAAAGTGCAAGCTTCAGATCCAAACAGAGAGATTGTGTTTACAAATCCTGGAGAGAAGAGCAAGCAAGAAATGCCAAAGTAAAAGAAACAGAAGAAGTAAATTTTGAACTCTTTTGTTTTCTACAATTATTTATAACTGCTCTATATTGTGAACAAAGCTTATGTATATATATATCTGTTGCATGTGTTATTGATCTCTGTCAGATATATACTTTTTCTGCTTTGTTTATTTTCAGTTTAATTTGAGTCTGTAACTAGTGACCTCATCCAAATAGGGGGAAATTGTTGGATCCCTTGTAAGATTTGGGCTAGGTTCACTAAGTTAGGAACATATGACCCATAATGTATAGCCAGGGTCATGGTTGTGTCCTAGAGTCTAGGCCAAGTCCTCAGTAGCAACATCACATGGACCAGCCATCATCAGACTGCCAGAGACTCAAAGACTTAGAGATTTTCCAGAGACCAAGTAAAATGAGTTCGACGTTCGTCGAACTCAGGTCGACGGTTATCATTCTCAGCTCGATGATCTCAGAGAAAATTCTCTGAGCTGAGCTCGACGAACTTGGTGCTCAGGTCGACGATCTTTGGACAAGACACTTCAGCACTTCAGAAAGGTCGTGTCGACACACAGAGGAATTGTGTCAACACACAAAATAACTATCGACGCCAATTGTGTCGACACCAGAAGTCAGTTGTGTCGACATACAGGACTTGTGTCGACACACTCAAGATCAACACCAGAAGTCAGCTGTGTCGACACACAGGACTTGTGTTGACACACTCAAGATCGACACCTGAAGCCAACTGTGTCGACACACAAGACTTGTGTCGACACACTCAAGACAGCTCGACGAACTTCATTTTCAGGTCGACGATCTTTGGACTCAACCTTCAGTATTCCAAGTTTAATTGTTCTCTAGACTCAGGTCGACGAACTTAGTTCTCTGGTCGACATTTTTTGGATCCTTTACTTCAACCAGAAGCTTCTCAATTTTTCTAAGTCCAGAATCATCTCCAGTCGACGAAGCCAGTTATCAGCTCGACGAACTTCAGACACAGAAAAGGCAGAGTTTCTGAAGCATACAGTTCTATTATCAGATCGACGATTTTGGAACTCAGCTCGACGAACAGAAGTTATCAGATCGACGAACACTGCAACTCAGCTCGACGAACTGTGAACTCAGCTCGATGACTTCTGTCATCTGTTCGACGATTCCAGACTTAGTATTTCTTTCCTCTGTCCTCATTCTATGGCAATAATTTCTGAATGATTAATGATAAAATATTCTCTGAATATTACCATTGGATGGTGCATTAATCACGGCTTTCATTAAAATTATTGTTTTTCATTTTTCCAAGGGACGGTTGGGGAAATAAATCAATGCAATTTATTCTCTAGGTCGTCAGCATTGATTGCAGTAGAGGAATTCAAATTTCGAAAGACAAATTCCTTCAAAAAATATAAAAGAGATTTTTCTCTTTTCCTGAAGATAGACAAGAACATAGCATACACAGAGACGCACAGACACATAGAGAATTACAGTCAGTCTGTCTTCAAGTGCCTCTCTGCTCCATCATTCTTTCACAGCTTTTTGATACAAAAAAGAAGCCCTAGGCCAGAGGCAGATTAGCTATTGAAGAAGAAGAACAATCAATTTAAATCAAGAGTCGTCTTTCTTCATCACTCCAGGAAACTTCAAAGGATAACAACTACTCCATCTGTCTAGAAGTTCCTGCAGATTTCTCTGATAAAGGCTTAAAGGCTGAAGGCCTATCACCCTGCAGCAAAGCTCTAGATTTCCCTGAACTATTCTACATCTCAGGGGGAGCTACTTGCTAATATCGTATCCACTTGTCTTCTCTCTGATTGTTGACAGAGAAGACACCATCATCTCTCACCCCTCTTTGTATAAAGGGTTGCCATCTCCCTTCAAAAGTGATTCTTGGTTACAAGTCACCTGACCAAAAGACTTGAGATTTGGTTTTTGAGCACCTGATCAAAAGCTCATTGGTGTCAGGCACCTGATCAAAAGCTCATTGGTGTCAGGCACCTGATCAAAAATCTAAGTGGATTCCTACCAGGGTGGTAGAAGAGTGGATGTACCCAGGTTGGGGAACCACTATAAATTTCTTGTGTCACCTGGTTGACCTTTCTTTTGTTTCTTGTTGTGGCTGTGATTGTTAGTTAGTTGTTTGCTGTATTTTATCTTTTAATCTATTTCTTACAGCACTAGAACTTGTCTGCAATAGCCAGAAAATTTTATAAGCTTTGAATACTCTATTCAACCCCCTCTAGAGTATTCTTGATCTAACAGCTCACTTTCAAACAGGTCAGTGATTGTACCCCCCCCCCCCACGCACCCGGGGACCATGCCTGGCTAGTTGATCAACATGCTCATTCTCTTTCCGTGGCACATATCGGAAGGAGAAGGTATGGAACATACTGATGACCCCCTTCACCTTTGGAAAGTATAACTGGAGGGTAGGTTACCTTGTCTTAAACTCCTCATTGATCTGGGAGGCCACCACCATGGAGTTAGTGAGGACCTCCACATCATGTGCCACCAGCTCCCTAGCAAGGCACAATCCTGCTATCACGGCCTGATACTCGGCCTGGTTGTTAGTGAAGGGAAAGTGCACCACCACCGTTTGCTTGATCCTCATTCCTTGGGGCTCTCCAAGATCACCCCCACCCCCAATGAAGGTCTTCCCGACGCGCCGTCTACCATCACCTTCCAGGGAACTGGGCGAGTGAGTTCTGCCTCCGCCACCTTGACCACATAATCAAATAGAAAGTCAGCCATAACTTGGGCCTTGATCGAGTGGTACGGGACAAAAGAGATATCGAACTCACTCAGCTCCACCGACCACTTTACCAACCTTTCTTAGTGCTCCACTCCCTCAAAGATATTGCGGAGGGGATGGTTAGTCACCACTCAGATGGAGTTTGCTTGGAAATAGGGTCGGAGCCTTCGAGCCGAGATAACCAGAGTAAAGGCCAACTTC
Source organism: Platanthera guangdongensis (assembly GCA_039583875.1). NCBI lineage: Eukaryota > Viridiplantae > Streptophyta > Magnoliopsida > Asparagales > Orchidaceae > Platanthera > Platanthera guangdongensis. Next base: position 77,390,802 of record CM077147.1, read on the forward strand.
TCTAGAGTTGGATATCGGAGCTCCGCCTTCCTCGAGGCCCTGCTTACGTAGTATATGGGCAGCTATTTCTTCCTTTCTTCCTGAACTAAGACGGAGCTCACTTCCTCTCCCCAGACACCAAGATATAGGGACAGATCTTCCCCTTCCTTCGGCCCTTGGAGCAAAAGGGTCTGAGTTAACTGCCTCTTCAAGGCTTAGAATGCCTCCTCGCATTCCTTAGTCCATTCAACTTCCCCCCCCCCCCCACTCGTAATGATTTGAAGAACGGAGAGGACTTCTCCCCTGCCTGAGAGAGAAACCTGCTTAGCCCTGCCAACTTCCTCGTTAGCCATTGCACCTCCTTAGCATTTTGAGGCGACCACAACTCCATAATTGTATTGACCTTATCAGGATTAGGTTCCACCCTTGTGGAGGGTGAGAAGATGGCCCAAGAACTTGCCCCTGCTGTCCCCAAAAACACATTTTAAGGTGTTCAACCTCATCTTGTATCTCCAAAGGGTGCCAAAGGTCTCCTCCAGATCCTAGAGGTGAAAGTCCACCTCCCGACTCTTGAACATCAGGTCATCCACATACACCTCGAGGTTCCTCCCCTTTTTCTCCCGGAAGACCCGATTCATCATATTTTGGTACGTTGCCACTGCATTTTTCAATGCAAAGGGCATCATCTTGTTACAGTAGCACCCATCCCCAGTGATGAAGGAGACATATTTTATATTGGGTGGGTGCATCCTGATCTGATGATAACCTGAAAAAGCATCTAATAAACTCGTTACAAGAAAATCGACGGCTGAGTCAACCAGTGTCACAACCCGCATTTTCTCAACGATAAAATCATATCAGAGCAAGAGAAAACATGTGTCGTGATGCCACGCCGTGCAGGGGATAACTGCACGCGCTCAGGCAAAACTCCAGACCTTAGGATCTAAGGAAAATCGTTGATTAATTATGAAAGAAAAGCAGTTATGTTGATTGGCCGTATCCCTCGGCACGGTGGATCAGCTAGTCCACAATTAAAAGTATAAGTATACGCAGCAGAAAATAGTTTGGTTCAATTAAGTTGACATCCTAGTGAGCATAAGTGTCCCCGAGGGACAACTCATGGTATGCATGACTCTAAAGTGAATATAATAGATATAAAAAAATGTAGTCTTTTTACGCTAAGGAAATATAGTGTCTTTGTTTGTAAATATGCTATGCATGAATTACATATAATAATGCTTTTAGAGTTTTAAAATATCTAACATGCATCCTAGCATAAATCCTTCCCAGAAGCAAGTAGACAACCACAAATAGGCAAAAACAGCAGTTTAAGTTCATACCCAGCATCGCAAGAAGCCACCAGTGGGCGCCAACAACCTGACACGAACCCACTGGTGAGTATGTATGTCTATACAGAAAAGTAAAGAACTACCTCACAGAATCGGGATCAGCTGTCTCAGCTACCCAAGAGGCCACAAACCAGCCCCTCCAAAAGAACTAGCCGCTGAACCGGCTACAACCTGGACCTGAGGCATTCAAGAAAAGAACACCTCAGCAAGGAAATAATCAAAAGAGTAAATAAAGCATTAGAGTTAAGAGCAAAAAAGAAGGGTTTATCAACCCGACAACAGGCTGCTATAAGCAAAAGAAAGGGCATGACAGTAAGAAAAGAGCACTGTCTAAAGTACAGCAAAGCACACCAGGTGCGAGCAATAAAAGCAACATGCTCAACGAGAGAGTCTAACATTCCTAATACGTGGGTAAGTGGCAGTGGTCAAAACATGGATCTGAATTCATAACCAGAATCAGATCCAAAAAGGGCTAAGGGGCCGCCAGTGGCAGCTTTAGGGTCCCACACCAACCCAAACCAGGGAAAACAGGTCATGGCCACAGCTCTCCACATCAATATCCACCCCTCTTAGAGGCCACTAAACATTGCACCACCTGCCACAACCCAAGAGTCGGCAAGCAAAAATTTGCCGAACACCCAATACCACCCCCTAAAGGAAGGGAAAAGTCACACTAACAATCCTAAGGTACACATGAACTCAAGACAGAAAATGTCGAGCCCACTCGACGCAGCGTTGAGTAAACTCCACTCACCTGACGCCTAAAAAAATACTTAGCCGCAAGTCCTATGCTGAGAGACGGCGTTGAGTGAGCTCGGCTCACTCGACGCTGTCCGCGCTTTCCACTTAGGGTATACGTAAGTCTTGCTAAAATCGCAGCATAAGCCCTCTCATGCGCGAAAACAGAGAGTTGGAGATTTAATCCCAACCCACCGTTCCGTCCTAACTACTCGGAGCTACCGCAACTAACCCTAAACTGTAACTAACAGCAACCTCACCCTAACTCTAGCTACCGAATGGACAGTAAACCTCCGACAAAAGAGAACATTGATTAAAATTCCAGAAAAAGAAATAAAGAATCATCACTTGATTAGAAGCTTGATAAGATGATTCAACCTGCTGCCCTAGGGAGGAAAAACAAGGAGAACAGAGCTTATGCACAAGAAATAAAAACAGATCATGGGTTAGAAATAAATTTGGCAAGGGCAAGGGGCCACTTGCCTCTACCTCTTCGGAAAATCAAACAACAGCCGCACCACGGCTTGGCTCCGGCGGCAAGATCGGCCACCTAGAAGACCAAAGCTGAAAATGGAAGGGAAGATCTAGCCGAGAGCAAGCCGAATCCGCTATCACACGAGAAAAACGGGCTCTAACCCTCCCGAAATCGCCGGCCAAAACAACCACCGCCTCCTCTCAAAACCCTTCCGCTGGAAACTCTCCAGACTCGGGAATGATGAAAAAAATGAGGAGGAAAAGCAGTTCACGGCAACAAAAGATGATTTCAGGAAAAAAGTACGGAACACGCCCAAGACACGCCCGTGACACGGCCCGACACGCCCATGTCACGGGGCGTGTACTCACACACTCGACGAACATCGATCTCTACTCGACGAAAACACGGGACACGCCCCCCAGACACGCCCGTGACACGGCCCGACACGCCCGTGTCACGGGGCGTGTACTCACGCACCTACCCACTCGACGAAAGTCGATCTCCGCTCGACGAAGCAAGGGACACGCCCTGTGACACGCCCGTGTCACAGGCCGTGTACCAACTCGAACACCGCCCGACGATCGTGGAGCGCCGATCGTCGAACAGAGAGACACGCCCCAATGTCACGCCTGTGTTCGACACGACACGCCCGTGACAGGGCCGTGTTCTCACTAAATACCGCCTGACGACCATCGAGCGCAGCTCGACGAACCGAAGGGGGACACGCCCGTGACACGCCCGTGTCACGGCCGTGTTCCAACAAAAACCCCGTCGACCAAAAATTCGTCGACCGGAGAAACGGGAGCTCTACCCGAGCACGACACGCCCTCGGTCACGGGCGTGACCCAGGCCGTGTCCCCCAAACTTACACAGAAAAAGAAACCTGCTAATACCTAGCCAACAAGAGACAAGGCACCTGCCTACAAGCTCAGCCACAACGGCCACACACAGCACAGCAAACATTACAAACAAGCAGCTAACAAAACAACGCTGAAACGACGCGAAGGCAAACGATCTCGGATTTCGACCAAAACTCGCACCGTAGCTAAACAACCAAGCCACGAAAACAACGGCGAGGTCGAAAACAACATCCGACGATCGAATACTCGGCTAACACCTCCCGAAGCCAAAACGCAAGCATTTCCCTAAGAGGCCCAACCGAGTCACCAAAACAGACTCCGGCTAGCTGGGGAAACTTGCCAACTGGCTACAACCAGGCTACACAAGGAACCTACAGAGCTAGGACCGCGCTCTACAACGGCGAAGGGCCGGAAAAACGTCATCGTAACGCCAATCCAAAATCAAACAAAACATAGAAAAACCGGGGGCGTTACAGCCACTCCCCCTAAAAGAAAGTTTCGCCTCGAAACTTTACTCACAACACTCCTATGAAGAAGGAGAGAGAAAGAGCCAGGAAAGGACTACATAATCATAAATAAAACAAAACATACCAGGCACAAGCTCAGGGAAACAGGTGAGGGTGAGCCTCCCTCATAGCCGACTCCAACTCCCAAGTCGCGCTTTCTACATCCTGATTCCTCCATAAAACTTTAACCATCGGAATAAACTTCTTCCGCAGCGCACGAACATGAGAATCCAGAATGCGGATAGGCACCTCCACATAAGAAAGATTCGGCTCCAACTGAGGCACAGAATCCAAAACCTGCCTGCCATTCGATACACATTTCCGCAGCTGACTGGCGTGGAAGACATTATGCACTCCAGGGAAGTTTGCGGGCAACGCCAGCCTATAAGCTGATATCCCAATCCGCTCAACAATCGGAAACGGCCCCACGAACCTCGGGTCCAACTTCCTGTTCTTGCCAAAACGCTTGACTCCGATCAACGGGGAGACCTTTAAGAACACTGAGTCCCCCACCAAAAATTCCAAATCCGATCTACGCCGATTGGCATTTTTCTCATATCTCTCCTGGGCTATCCGAAGCTTTTCCCGAATAAGCTTCACAGCAGTTTCCATCTCCTCGAGTGCTTCTGGACCCAACAAAGGTCTCTCGCCAACCTCAGCCCAAAACAAGGGAGTCCTGCAGCGCCTCCCATACAAAGCTTCAAAAGGAGCCATTTGCAAGCTTTCTTGATAACTGTTGTTATACGCAAATTCCATAAGCCGCAAGCGCTCATCCCACGCTCCTCCGTGCTCCAGAACATAGCATCGGATCATATCTTCCACAATCTTATTTACTCGCTCCGTCTGACCATTGGTCTGGGGATGATAGGCTGTGGAATATCTCAAATCTGTACCCAACCCTTCTTGAAGGCTCTTCCAAAAACGAGACGTAAACCTGGAGTCTCGATCCGATATGATACTCACGGGTACACCATGCAATCTAATAACCTCATCCAAATACAGCTCGGCTATCTTCCTCATCGGATAATCGATCTTAAATGGTACGAAGTGAGCATTCTTCGTCAATCTGTCTACGATCACCCAAACTGAATCATGCCCTTTAGGAGACCTCGGTAAGCCTGTAATGAAATCCATCGAGATACTCTCCCACTTCTACATCGGAATCTCTAAGGGAGTTAGCTTGCCACCAGGCCTCCCATGGTCGGCCTTCACACGCCTGCAAGAGAAGCACTCAGAAACAAATCTGGCTATGTCCTTCTTCATCCCATACCACCAGGCAATCTGCTTTAAATCATGGTACATTTTGGTAGACCCTAGATGGTAGGCAACACTAGATCCGTGGGCTTCTCTGCACACCATATCCCGAATATCTCCAACTGCGGGAATGCAAAACCTGCCGCAATCCATGAAGGTTCTGCCACTACCAAGCTACTCTGCGAATCGCCGCTTCCCACCGAAATGTCCATCAAAAGGAACTCTTCCGCTAGACGCTCGGCGGAGAGATTGAAAATCTTTCCTGACTTCCGACTTAGGGCATCGGCCACCACATTCGCCTTACCCGGATGATACTGGATTTCAACATCATAGTCGGCCACGTACTCCAACCACCGCCGCTGGCGCAGATTCAACTCTTTCTGAGTGAAGACATACTTCAAGCTCTTATGATCCGTGAAAATCTTGCACTGCACGCCATACAGCAAATGCCTCCACAATTTCAACGCATAGATCACAGCTGCAAACTCCAGGTCATGCGTAGGGTAATTCCTCTCATGAGTCTTTAGCTGCCTCGACCCGTACGCAATCACCTTCCCGCCCTGCATCAAAACGCAGCCCAGTCCGACGTGCGACGCGTCCACATATATATCATACTCACTATCTTCAGTAGGCAAAGACAAAACTGGAGCTGAACATAACCTTCTTTTTAATTCCTCAAAAGCCTCCTCACACTTGCCATCCCATATGAAGGCTGCATTCTTCTGCGTCAACCTGGTCAACGGAGCAGACAAAGTAGAGAATCCCTCTACAAATCTTCTATAATATCCAGCCAAGCCCAAGAAGCTTCTGATCTCTTTGGGAGTAACAGGCCTCGCCCATTCCATAACAGCAGCGATCTTTTCTGGGTCCACCGATATTCCCTCCTTATTCACCACGTGGCCGAGAAAAGAAACTTGAGGCAACCAAAATTCGCACTTGTTCAGCTTGGCGTATAGCTTATGGTCTCTCAGAGTCGCCAAGACCAGACGCAAATGCCGATCATGCTCCTCCGCATCTTTAGAATACACCAAAACATCGTCTATAAAGACAATCACAAACTTATCCAGAAAATCCTTGAAAACTCTATTCATCAGATCCATAAAAGCTGAGGGCGCATTAGTCAAACCAAATGACATAACTAAAAACTCAAAATGCCCATGACGCGAGCGGAACGCCGTCCGCGGAACATCTGACTCCCGAATCCTCAACTGGTGATAGCCCGATCGAAGATCTATCTTGGAAAACACGGCACTACCACGCAGTTGGTCAAACAGATCATCAATCCGAGGCAAAGGGTACCTGTTCTTAATAGTAACCTTGTTCAGTTCTCTATAGTCGATGCATAGCCTCATCGACCCATCCTTCTTTTTAACGAACAGCACAGGTGCACCCCATGGTGAAGAACTCGGCCTAATGAACCCTTTTGCCAACATCTCATCCAGCTGAATTCGCAACTCTTCCAGCTCTCGCGGGGCCATCCGGTACGGCGCCTTGGCAATAGGACGCGTGTCTGGCTCCAAATCTATAGCAAACTCGACATCTCGATCGGGTGGAAGACCGGGAAGATCATCAGGAAACACATCGGAGAAGTCACACACCACAGGGATCTCTTGCAAACACGGCACTCTAACAACAGCCCCTACCAGAGAGACCACACAGGCAGAACAACCAGAATCAAGCAACTTCCGAGCACGCACCGCAGAAATAACTGGAGACTCCTGGAGAGAATACCCATAAACGCTCCCTGGCTGACCGTTGTCCTTGACGAAGTCCAAGCGCTTACCCTTACACTGGATCACAGCATCGTACCTTGACAACCAGTCCATGCCCAAGATAACATCGAAGTCCTCCAGGTCAATCACCTTCAGATCTGCCTTGGCTAGAAAATCCCCCAACAAAATCGGACAATCCAGGACACCCAGGTCCAAAACCACAGAGTCACCAGAGGGGAACTTAACGCAAAAGGCACCACCAACACGATCTAGGCCCAGACCGAACCGCTCCACGAAGGCTCTAGCCACAAGCGAGTGGGTAGCGCCTGAATCGAAGAGAACGCGCGCCCAGCGGTTCTTTACCTTAAATCGTCCTACTAATAGCGCGCGCATCTAAGGTAACAAACGCTAAAATGAAAACTATAACCACAAAGGGATCATAACGAAACGACTGAGGAGAAGTCAAACCTGAGATAACCTAGGTCGAAGTCTGCGCTTCGTCTGCCGAAAGCACGTTCAGCTTCTCCTTTCCTCTATCCAAATGCTGAGGCGGTGGCAAGGCTTGGAGGAGTACTGGCTGCATAATAGGCTGGGACTGCGGGCACTTTGCCTTGAGATGACCCTTCTGCCCACACTGAAAACAGACCTTATATTTTAACCAGCAACGGGTAGCCTCATGCCCCTTCCTACCACAAAAGGCACACACCAAGTCTCCTTTGGGGGCACGCTGAATCGTGTGCACCTGTTCCTTTTTTTGTGCTCCCGACCTTTTGAAACACCTCTCCAAGGGGTGGCCTGGACGGCCACAGAAACTACAACCCCCTTTGTTCTTCTTTCTCGAGACAACATCAGGTTCCTGAGGGATCTTCCCTTTACTGGACTTCAGCTTATCCTTCCCCAACCGTTGGCCTCTATTCTTGGCATTCTCAAAGGCCTCAACTCTCAAGGCAGCTTCAACCACGCTGGCATAACTGATTGCTCCGCAAGCATTTGCTAACTGCTGAATGTCGCTTCTTAGTCCACCCAGAAATTGCTTAACTCGATCTGCTTCAACACTCCCCAAACCAGGAGCAAACTGACTCAACTTATTAGACTCAATCTCATGCTCATCACCTGTAAGTTCCCTCTGCTTCAAATGAAGGAAGTCATTCATCAGCCGGTCCCTCTCGACTGAAGGCAGAAACTTACTCAACAGCATCGACTTAAATGACTCCTAGGAGCATCCTGCCATCACTGTCACAAGAGATTGAATCTGAGCCTGCATAGCCACCACCTGCCTCGATAAGGTCTCATTACTCTGCCGCAGGTTTTCTACCAACGCCTCGCTCTGCGCTCCTGACGTCTCACCCTCGGATTGGGCGGTCGATCTCGTCGCGGGGCGTCTCGCCATCCTATAATCGCACAAGCTTTAGACAAAACCTAGCCCAACTTAGACAAAACCTAGCCCAACAGCTAGAACAAGACTACCTGGTACAGACAAACACACTTAAATATGAACTTCAACTGCTAAACTTGCTCCGGGAGTTGTTTTTACCATGATGATGTTATGCTTAACCTAAGATGGTTCACCACCATCACACTAACTCAGGTGCCTAAACCATGAATGCATGTATTTGTATTTTTCTTTTGACTCAAAACCATGTGTGTACATATGTCATCTTGCAAATCTTTAGCTTAACACGTTGTGCTTATGAAATGTTATGATATGCATGATGTGCTATGCATTCTAAAAAAAAGCCTTAATGCATGCCATGGGCGGCGTACACATGAAAATGTTATGCATCCCATACTACATAACATTCCCATGCAACGAAAAAAGAAAACGTGCTAGCCGCATTCATGTGGTGAGGTTATGCATCCCATACTACATAACCCTCACATGTTGCCTCCTATGGTGGATCCATATACAAACACATATTATGCATCCCATACTACATAATATGCCCCGTATACTTCTTTATGCTCATGAGTGTAGTGTTCGTGCTTTAGCCAAGACGTGCTGATGACATATCGGTGTGTGTATGGTATGACGCTAACCACTAATGCAAACAAGGGAAAGGTTGCCCGACCATTTGTCAAGCAACCTCCCTCTGATACCAACTGTCGCAACCCGCATTTTCTCAACGATAAAATCGTATCAGAGCAAGAGAAAACACGTGCCGTGATGCCACGCCATGCAGGGGATAACTGCACGTGCTCAGGCAAAACTCCAGACCTTAGGATCTAAGGAAAATCGTTGATTAATTATGAAAGAAAAGCAGTTATGTTGATTGGCCGTATCCCTCGACACGGTGGATCAGCTAGTCCACAATTAAAAGTATAAGTATACGCAACAAAAAATAGTTTGGTTCAATTAAGTTGACATCCTAGTGAGCATAAGTATCCCCGAGGGACAACTCATGGTATGCACGACTCTAAAGTGAATATAATAGATATAAAAAAATGTAGTCTTTTTACGCTAAGGAAATATAGTGTCTTTGTTTGTAAATATGCTATGCATGAATTACATATAATAATGCTTTTAGAGTTTTAAAATATCTAACATGCATCCTAGCATAAATCCTTCCCAGAAGCAAGTAGACAACCACAAATAGGCAAAAACAGCAGTTTAAGTTCATACCCAGCATCGCAAGAAGCCACCAGTGGGCGCCAACAACCTGACACGAACCCACTGGTGAGTATGTATGTCTATACAGAAAAGTAAAGAACTACCTCACAGAATCGGGATCAGCTGTCTCAGCTACCCAAGAGGCCACAAACCAGCCCCTCCAAAAGAACTAGCCGCTGAACCGGCTACAACCTGGACCTGAGGCATTCAAGAAAAGAACACCTCAGCAAGGAAATAATCAAAAGAGTAAATAAAGCATTAGAGTTAAGAGCAAAAAAGAAGGGTTTATCAACCCGACAACAGGCTGCTATAAGCAAAAGAAAGGGCATGACAGTAAGAAAAGAGCACTGTCTAAAGCACAGCAAAGCACACCAGGTGCGAGCAATAAAAGCAACATGCTCAACGAGAGAGTCTAACATTCCTAATACGTGGGTAAGTGGCAGTGGTGAAAACATGGATCTGAATTCATAACCAGAATCAGATCCAAAAAGGGCTAAGGGGCCGCCAGTGGCAGCTTTAGGGTCCCACACCAACCCAAACCAGGGCAAACAGGTCGTGGCCACAGCTCTCCACATCAATATCCACCCCTCTTAGAGGCCACTAAACATTGCACCACCTGCCACAACCCAAGAGTCGGCAAGCAAAAATTTGCCGAACACCCAATACCACCCCCTAAAGGAAGGGAAAAGTCACACTAACAATCCTAAGGTACACATGAACTCAAGACAGAAAATGTCGAGCCCACTCGACGCAGCGTTGAGTAAACTCCACTCACCTGACGCCTAAAAAAAATACTTAGCCACAAGTCCTATGATGAGAGACGGCGTGGAGTGAGCTCGGCTCACTCGACGCTGTCCGCGCTTTCCACTTAGGGTATCCGTAAGTCTTGCTAAAATCGCAGCATAAGCCCTCTCATGCGCGAAAACAGAGAGTTGGAGATTTAATCCCAACCCACCGTTCTGTCCTAACTACTCGGAGCTACCGCAACTAACCCTAAATTGTAACTAACAGCAACCTCACCCTAACTCTAGCTACCCACTGGACACTAAACCTCCGACAAAAGAGAACATTGATTAAAATTCCAGAAAAAGAAATAAAGAATCATCACTTGATTAGAAGCTTGATGAGATGATTCAACCTGCTGCCCTAGGGAGGAAAAACAAGGAGAACAGAGCTTATGCACAAGAAATAAAAACAGATCATGGGTTAGAAATAAATTTGGCAAGGGCAAGGGGCCACTTGCCTCTACCTCTTCGGAAAATCAAACAACAGCCGCACCACGGCTTGGCTCCGGCGGCAAGATCGGCCACCTAGAAGACCAAAGCTGAAAATGGAAGGGAAGATCTAGCCGAGAGCAAGCCGAATCCGCTATCACACGAGAAAAACGGGCTCTAACCCTCCCGAAATCGCCAGCCAAAACAACCACCGCCTCCTCTCAAAACCCTTCCGTTGGAAACTCTCCAGACTCGGGAATGATGAAAAAAATGAGGAGGAAAAGCAGTTCACGGCAACAAAAGATGATTTCAGGAAAAAAGTACGGAACACGCCCAAGACACGCCCGTGACACGGCCCGACACGCCCGTGTAACGGGGCGTGTACTCACACACTCGACGAACGTCGATCTCTACTCGACGAAAACACGGGACACGCCCCCCAGACACGCCCGTGACACGGCCCGACACGCCCGTGTCACGGGGCGTGTACTCACGCACCTACCCACTCGACGAAAGTCGATCTCCGCTCAACGAAGCAAGGGACATGCCCTATGACACGCCCGTGTCACAGGCCGTGTACCAACTCGAACACCGCCCGACGATCGTGGAGCGCCGATCGTCGAACAGAGAGACACGCCCCAATGTCATGCCCGTGTTCGACATGACACGCCCGTGACAGGGCCGTGTTCTCACTAAACACCGCCTGACGACCATCGAGCGCAGCTCGACGAACCGAAGGGGGACACGCCCGTGACACGCCCGTGTCACGGCCGTGTTCCAACAAAAACCCCGTCGACCAAAAATTCGTCGACCGGAGAAACGGGAGCTCTACCCGAGCACGACACGCCCTCGGTCACGGGCGTGACCCAGGCCGTGTCCCCCAAACTTACACAGAAAAAGAAACCTGCTAATACCTAGCCAACAAGAGACAAGGCACCTGCCTACAAGCTCAGCCACAACGGCCACACACAGCACAGCAAACATTACAAACAAGCAGCTAACAAAACAACGCCGAAACGACGCGAAGGCAAACGATCTCGGATTTCGACCAAAACTCGCACCGTAGCTAAACAACCAAGCCACGAAAACAACGACGAGGTCAAAAACAACATCCGACGATCGAATACTCGGCTAACACCTCCCGAAGCCAAAACGCAAGCATTTCCCTAAGAGGCCCAACCGAGTCACCAAAACAGACTCCGACTAGCTGGGGAAACTTGCCAACTGGCTACAACCAGGCTACACAAGGAACCTACAGAGCTAGGACCGCGCTCTACAACGGCGAAGGGCCGGAAAAACGTCATCGTAACGCCAATCCAAAATCAAACAAAACACAGAAAAACCGGGGGCGTTACAACTAGCGCGTCGATTCGAGGTAAGGGGTAACAATCTTTAGGACATGATTTATTTAGCAAAGAAAAATCAACACACATTCTCCACCGGCCGTATCCTTTTTTAACCATTACAACGTTGGAGACCCAGCTAGGGTATTGAATTTTAGATACAAAGACGGCCTTCGGGAGCTTGGCTACCTCCTAATCGATGGGCTTGGCTGGCTTATCCGTGATGGACCTCTTCTTTTGTTGGATTGGACGAGCTTCTGGATCCAGATTGAGGCGGTGGCAGGCGACATCTGCATCGATCTCTGGCATCTTTGGCGCATTCCAAGCGAAGATGTCCACGTTCTTCTGGATGCATGCCGACATCCTCTCCTAATCCACCGGGATAGCACCCGCTGATGCGCACCTTCTCCACCCTACCTCCGAGGGTGAGAACTTCCATGTCCACCACTTCCTCTGCATCCTTCAAACAAGACTGCTCTCCCCATTCTCCAACATCCCCCTCCCCTACAACAAGGACCTCCTCAGCTTACTCCACGACCATCACCTCAGCCGGCTCTTCCTGAACTCCCTCAGTCACCTCCACCTGGGTGCGGCTCTCCTCCACCTCCATCTCCACTCCACCTACTTCCTGCTCCGCCTCTTCCATCCTCCGCTCCATCTCTTCGGCTCCCTCCTGCCAAGAGATGGAGTTCACAGCGATGACATAGCACTCCCTTGGTACTTTAGGGTCCCCCTGGACCCGGACCTGGATCCAATCGATGTTGAATTTTAAGCACTGGTGGAAGGACTAGGGGATGCAACGGAAGGCGTTGATGAGAGGCCGTCTGAAGATTGTGTTGTAGCTGCTGGGGGCGTCTATGATAATGAACTTGTAATTTCGGGACTGCCCCCCCCCCCCAGAGTAACGTGGAGTCCCACTCCTCACTCCACCTTCTTCCTTTCTCCCGAGAATCCAAACAAAGGCCCATCTGAGGCCAACACCCTCTTAGCTCTTGTTGTCGATGAGGATCTAGGAAACATTGAAATTCTCGAACGCGGTCTGAATGACCAACGCGTCGCAGAAGGGATCCTCATGATCTGGCATGTCCTTCCTTGAGATGATGATCTTCTACTCTGGGGGTGGGGTCCACGATGTGGAGCCAATGCTCCTTCGGTATATGGTGTGGAGGCTTGCCTTCCAGGAAGCCTCAACTCCCACCCCCTGTAGATCACTCTAATCCTGCCTCGAGCTCCGACATCAGCCCTGTCCTCATACTTGTTCTCATCTGCCCGAGGCAGGATTTCCTCGATCTGCACCTCCCGGCAGTCCCGCTACTGCTGTTGTTCCATGTTTCCTCTCAACTTGAGGAACTCTGGGCATATGGCTGTAGAATGCCCCTCTTCCTGGTGGAAGTCACAATAGGGTAACTCCACACTGACTTCCGTCCTTCTCATCTGCTGACCCCTCCTACTCTGCATGGCTATCGTCATAGCCTGATATTGATTGGTGAGAGGAGGCCACTAGCCCTGCCTCCATCATGGGAGGTGGAACTGACCCTAGCCCCCCCTGGCGATTGTCTCCTCTGTGGAAACCTATCTGTTGGCCTTGGTCTTGCCACTCTGATTGCCTCCACCCGAGCTGGTTGTTCGGCTCCTAACACCCCACCTGGGCTGTTGCTATTGCTATTGTTGTTGTTGCTCTCCCTCTCATGGTTCAGATCTCCTCACCTCCTGACCTCGGCCACCGCCGACCCCTTCTCCTCTTTCATGGCACACTAAGCTAAGTTCTTTGCAAACTCGAGGTTTGACGCCTCCCCGTGTACTTCCCTCACCGCCATATCCATCAGCTCCATGTAGGAGGGCGTCGGCACCCTCTTTAGTTCCATCTTGAAGAAACTCTGCTGCAACCCCAACGTGAAGGCCATTATCAGGGTGTGCCCTGGCATCTCCTGGATCGGGTGACCTCCTCATGGAGTCGGTCCACATAGCTCCCCAACATCTCGTTCACCACTGTTTGATGTGGAACATGTTGGAGCATGCACATTCCACGCTTCTTTGGTTTGCTAATAAAAAATCTCTTTTGTATTTGATCTTTGGGTGTTTTTGATGTGCAGATATCACAGGTCTAGCTCTAATGGAATTTGGGTGTTATTTCGGGTTAGAATAGATGAGCTCAGGAGATATCGCCAGACGATATTGGGTATCGCCCGCAGGCAACAACGACGATCGACGAATCTGCAATGCCAAAATCAGGAGTTCGTGGGACACGTGGCAGCCGTTATCGATATTGACAGGTGGTGATACCCAGTGTTGTTAGGCAATAGTCCACGTTTGACGATCGACAGGTCTGCGATGTGAAAATGAAGAGTTCATGGGACATGTGACAGCAGTTACTGATATCACCAAGTGGCGATACCCAGTGTCGCCAGGCGATATCGCCAAAGTATAAAAGCAGTTCATTTTCTATGAGGATCATGAATTTCATTACGTGGAGTGCACCTTCTTGTTTAGACGAACCAGAGAGCTCCATATTCTAGATTTACGCCATACTCTCAAGAAGGCTAATGCGAAAAAGATCGACGGCACGTAAGTGGCATTAAAAACAACCCTGGCTATAATTCGTCGTCGTCTTCAGCGCATTGTTTGAAGGGAGTATTAATTCTAAGTTTTCAGTTTTTTTTGTTCTTATTTCTATTGTAATCCAATTATAATCAAGAGGGGAAATCGCCATCTTGTGCGTGGCATCTAAGTCCTTGCGTGGCTTAGGCGAAATCGCCGTCTTGTGCTTGGCGTCTAAGTCCTTGTGTGGCTTAGGGGAAAATCGCCATCTTGTGTGTGGCATCCAAATCCTTATGTGGCTTGGGGAGAAATCATTGCCTTGTGCGCAACATCTAGATCGTGGCAGATCTAGGGAGGCTAGTAGCAATATCTAGGGAGATATATGCTTTAGCCTGCCGGTTCTTGATAGAAGGACCGGCAAAACCAAAAGTAAATTGTATTTTTCATAAGTTGTTATCTCTAGCTCTATAGAGATACTTTGTATTCGCTTTTAACACATTTGAAATAAATTATTATTGCTTTTGTTTTTATATATTTCAGTGTGTTCAAGTTTGCTTATGAAAAATTAGTTTCTATTTCTCAATTTCATTATTTTTCATCAAGTAAACTTTGTTTAGTTAAAAATAATTAACCCTTATTCACCCCCCCCCCCTCTAAGGGCACCACATAATCCAACACTTGGTATCAGAGGCAGGTTAATCCGAAATCGGTTTCACCACCTGGAGTAATGGCGCAAAACACTCACGCGTTTTCTGAGGGGCAAGGTATAAGTAAACCTCCCTTATTTAAGGGCACTGACTACAACTATTGGAAAGCTTGAATGCGATGCTTTCTAATAGCTCTAGATATAGACGTTTGGGGCTTGGTGGAAACATGCTACACTTCTCCTATAACTGTAGTAGGAAATGTCACAATGGAAAAACCCAAGTATAAATGAGATGAAATTGATAAGCTTCGCTGTAAGAATAATACTAAGGCAATGGACACCTTATTCTAAGCTCTAGATAGGACTGGATTTAATCTTGTTTGTGCATGTGAAACTACGTATGATATATGGAATCTCCTTGAATTTACTCATGAAAATACATCACAGGTGAAAGACTCAAAACTTTTCC
Organism: Platanthera guangdongensis; assembly: GCA_039583875.1. Classification (NCBI taxonomy): domain Eukaryota; kingdom Viridiplantae; phylum Streptophyta; class Magnoliopsida; order Asparagales; family Orchidaceae; genus Platanthera; species Platanthera guangdongensis. The sequence goes on from CM077147.1 coordinate 77,406,493, forward strand.
AGTTAGAGTCAGAGTTTAAGAAGTTCAAGATAGAGGTTTATGAGGATGTAGACTCCATGTACACAAGGTTTAGCAAGATAGTGAACGACTCGAGGATTCTAGGAAAGACTTTCTCAAATGGAGATTTGGTGAGAAAGATACTTAGATCGCTTCCCTGAAATTTAATCCGAAGGTGACTGCCATCTCGGAGTCACACGATCTAAAGTCTCTCCAAATTGAGAATCTGATAAGCAATCTGAAAACCCATAAAGTAGAACTGAGGATTCAACAACAGGAGTATATCCTGAAGCCAAGAAAGAAAGCTTTGGCGTTGAAGTCCAAGAAGGAAGCGGAAAGTGAGTCTGATGAGAGTGACGATGGAGATGAAGAGAGTATGTTCGTAAATAAGTTCGGGAAGTTCATGAGAAATCCTGAAAGAATAAATTCGTTCAGGAAATTTTTCAAGAAGCAAGAGTCTGGGTATAGAAAAGGAAAAACCCAAGCTGATGGAGAGGATGATGAAGAGAGATCACAACCGGAGTTCTATCACTGCAGGAGAGTTGGCCACATTAAGAGCAAGTGCCCAAAATATTTGAAAGAGCAGAAGGAGAAGCGACACAAGAAGAAGGATAAGAAGAAAGTTCTGAAGGCTGAATGTAATGCCCCCGGTTTTTCTGTATTTTGTTTGATCTTTGATTGGCGTTACGATGACGCATTTCTGGCCTTTCTCCGTTGTAGAGTGTGGTCTTAGCTCTTTAGGTTCCTTGTGTAGCCTGGTTGTAGCCTGTTAGCAAGATTCCCCAGCAAGCCGGAGTCTGTTTTGGTGACTCGGTTGGGCCTCTTAGGGAATGCTTGTGTTTTGGCTTCGGTAGGTGTTGGCCAGAGTTTGCGATCGTCGGATGTTATTTTCGACCTCACAGTTGTTTTCGTAGCTTGGATGTTTGCTAAGGTGCGAGTTTTAGTCGAAGTCCGAGATCGTTTGTTTTTGCATCGTTTCAGCGTTTGTTTTGTTAGCTGTAATGTTTGTTGTGCTGTGCATGGCCTGGTGTGGCCGAGCTTGTTAGGCTGGTGTCTTGTTTCTTTTTAGCTAAGGAGCTAGCTATTTGTTTGTGTGTATGTTTGGGTGACAAGGCCTGGGTCACGGGCGTGACCCAGGGCGTGTCGAGCGCGGGTAGAGCTCTCGGTTGTGTGGTCGAGGAAATTCGGTCGATGGGTGTTTTTGGTTGGAACACGGCCTGTGACACGGGCGTGTCAAAGGGCGTGTCCCCTTTGGTTCGTCGAGCTGCGCTCGACGATAGTCGAGCGGTGTTTGAGTGAGTACACGGCCATGTCACGGGCGTGTCGTATGTGACACGGGCGTGACACGGGGCGTGTCTCTCTCTGTTCGACGATCGGCGTTTGACGATCGACGAGCGGTGTTTGAGTTGGTACACGGCCTGTGACACGGGCATGTCGCAGGGCATGTCCCCTGTTTCTTCATGCTGAGCTCGACGATCGTCGAGTGGGAAGGTGAGTGAGTACACGCCCCGTGACACGGGCATGTCGGACAATACACGGGCGTGTCACGGGCGTGTCTGGGGCGTGTTCCGTACTTTTTTCCTGAGTGCTTCTTTTTATGCTGTGATTCATTTTTCCTCCTCATTTCTTCGTTCCCGATTCTGGAGAAGCTTCCAGCGGAGGGTTTTGGGAGGCGGTGTTGTTGGGTTTTGGCCGGCGATTGCGGGAGGGAGCTCGTTTTTCTCGTTCGATAGCGGATTTGGCCTGCTCTCGTCTAGATCTTCCCTTTCATGTAAGTCACTCTTGATTTAGGGTTGATTCAACGAGTTAAACTTCCTTTGAATTCTTTTCTTCTTCTCTAAAATGTTGCTTTTGACCCGTAGGTGGCCGATCTTGCCGCCAAGGCCTGTTTCGTGTTGCAATCGCTGCATCTTGGTGGTAAGGAAAGTGGCTCCTTGCCCTTTCCTATTTGACCCTTTTTTACCTAATTACTTTGTTGTATATTGTTCTTAAATTTCAGCCATGTTCGATTTAGGTTGTGTAGGAATTTTGGCTAATCTCTTTCTTTTTATTATTCGCGGTTTGGTGTCCAGTGGGTAGCTACAGTTAGGGTAAGGCCGCGTTTAGTTGTAGTTTAGGTTTAGTTGCGGTAGCCCCGAGTAGATAGGATGGAAGGGAGGGTTGGAATTAAATTTCCAACTCTCTATTTTCGCGTGTTGATAGAGTTTAGGCTGCGGTTTTAACTAAAATTTACGTTTAACCTAAGTAGAAAGCGCCGACAGCGTTGAGTGAGCCGAGTTCACTCAACGTCGTCATCCAGCGTAGGTTTTGCGGCTAAGTTTTTTGGCGTCAAGTGAGTGGAGCTTACTCAACGCCGCGTCAAGTGGGCTCGATGTTTCTGCCTTGGGTTGTGTGTTTCCTCATGATTGTTAGTGTGACTTTCCCTTTTCCCTAGGGGGGTATTTGGTGTTCGGCTAGTTTTGCATGCTGACTCTTGGGTTGTGGCAGGTGGTGGAGTTTTGGTGCCTCTGGATGGGTGGTTTTATGTGGAGAGCTGTGGCCACCACCTTTTGCCCTGATTTGGGTTGGCGTGTGTGGGACCCTAGAGCTGCCACTATTTGACCCCTTAGCACTTTTTGGATCTGGTTTTGGTTATGTATTCAGATCCATGTTTTGACCCCTACCATTAACCCACAAGTTAGGACTGTTAGTTCCTTTCCTATTTTATGGCTATTTCTTTTGGCATATATGTATATGTCTTGTTGCTGTTGCAGGCTCTTTTGTAGGGCATGTTCCTTTTATTACTCACACTTGGTGTGCTTTGCTGTTCTTTAGACAGTGCTCTTTTCTTACTGTCATGTCCTTTCTTTTGCTGATAGCATTTTGTTGCCGGGTTGGTAAACCCTTCTTATTTGCTCATAAATCTAATGCTCTATTTACCTTTTGTTTATTTTCTTACTGAGGTGTTCTTTTCTTGAATGCCTCAGGTCCAGGTTGTAGCCAGTTCAGCGGCTAGTTCTTTTGGAGGGGCTTGCTTGTGGCCTCTTGGGTAGCTGAGATAGCTGATCCTCGATTTTTGTGAGGTAGTTATTTACCTTTCTGTATAGACATGCATACTCAACAGTGGGTTCTTGTCAGGTTGTTGACACCCACTAGTGGCTTCTTGCGATGCTGGGTATGAACTTAAACTGCTATTTTTGCCTATTTGTGGTGGTTTACTTGCTTCTGGGAATGTTTTATGCTAGGTTGCATGTTAGATATTTTTAAATCCTAAAAGTATTACTATATGTATCTCATGCATGTCATAAGACACTACTTTTACTTTAGCGTAAAAACTATATTTTTTTATATACTATACTAAACTTAGAGTGGTGCATACCATGAGTCGTCCCTCGGGGACACTTATGCTCTTTAGGATGTCAACTCAATTTAACCAAAAGTATTTTCCGCTGCGTACAAATATACTTTTAATTGTGGACTAGCTGATCCACCGTACCGAGGGATACGGCCATTAAATATAACTGGTTTTCTTTCATATTAATCTATAATTTCCCCTAAAATCTAAAGTCTGGAGTTTTGCCTGAACGTGTGTAGTTATCCCCTGCATGACGTGGCATCACAACAAGTATTTTCTCTTGCTCTGATACGATGTAATCGTAGAGAAAATGCTGGTTGTGACAGTTGGTATCAGAGGGAGGTTGCTTGGCAAATGGTCGGGCAACCTTTCTCTTGTTTGCATTAGTAGTTAGCGTCCATACCATACACACACCGATATGTCATCAGCACGTCTTGGCCAAAGCACGAACACTACACTCATGAGCATAAAGAAGTATACGGGGCATATTATGTAGTATGGGATGCATAATATGTGTTTGTATATGGATCCACCATAGGAGGCAACATGTGAGGGTTTTGTAGTATGGGATGCATAACCTCATCACATGAATGTGGCTAGCACGTTTTCTTTTTTCGTTGCATGGAAATGTTATGTAGTATGGGATGCATAACATTTTCATGTGTACGCCGCCCGTGACATGCATTAAGGCCTTTTTAGAATGCATAGCACATCATGCATAGCATAACATTTCATAAGCACGACGTGCCAAGCTAAAGATTTACATGATGACATATGTACACGCATGGTTTTGAGTCAAAAAGAATACAAATACATGCATTCATGGTTTAGGCACATGAGTTAGTGTGATGGTGGTGAACCATCTTAGGTTAAGCATAACATCATCATGGTAAAAACAAATCCCAGAGCAAGTTTAGCAGTTGAAGTTCATATTTAAGTGTGTTTGTCTGTACCGGATAGTTTTTTCTAGCTGTTAGGCTGGGTTTTGTCTAAAGCTTGTGCGATTATAGGATGACGAGACGTCCTGCGACGAGATCGACTCCCCAATCCGAGGGTGAGTCGTCGGGAGCGCAGAGCGAGGCGTTGATAGAAAGCCTGCGTCAGAGTAATGAGGCATTATCGAGACAGGTAGTGGATATGCAGGCTCAGATTCAATCTCTCGTAGCAGTGGTGGCGGGACAGACTCCGAGAGTTCAGGACCCCGCTGAGGGGGTAGCTGTTCCTGCCCCTCCCGTTCCTTTGGTTGTGGTGCCCCGGAGATGGCGTTCATATCCCAGTTTCAACGGCTTAGGCCCCCTACTTATGATGGGCAAGTAGATTTCATGATTTTGGATGACTGGCTGATTTCCATTGAGGAGATGTTCTCTTACTCTGGGATTGTGGACGATCAGAGAGTGATGCTCGCTGCCTACCAGCTCAAGGGCTTAGCAAAGAGTTGGTGGCTGAGGGAGAAAGAGAGCTATGTAGCAGGATGCTCTTGGGAGTCGTTTAAGGTGATGCTGTTATGTAAGTTTCTGCCTTCAGTTGAGCGGGACCGGCTAATGAATGACTTCCTTCATTTGAAGCAGAGGAAACTCACGGTTAGTGAGTATGAGATTGAGTTTAACAAGTTGAGTCGGTTTTCTCCTGGTTTGGTGAGTGTCGAAGCAGATCGAGTTAAACGGTTTCTGGGTGGACTAAGAAGCGACATTCAGCAGTTAGCGAATGCCTACAGGGCAGTCAGTTATGCCAGCATGGTTGAAGCTGACTTGAGGGTTGAGGCCATTGAGAATGCCAAGAATAGAGGTCAGCAGTTGAGGAAGGATAAGCGGAAGTCCGGTGGAGGGAAAACCCCTCAGGAGCCTGATGCTGTCTCGAGAAAGAAGATCAAAGAGGTTTGTAGTTTCTGTGGCCGACCAGGCCACCCCTTTGAGAAGTGTTTCAAAAGATTGGGAGTGCAGAAGAAGGAACAGGTGCATGCGATTAAGGGTGCTCCTAGAGGAGACATGGTGTGTGCCTTGTGTGGAAGGAAGGGGCATGATGTTGCCCGTTGCTGGTTAAAAGATAAAGTCTATTTTCAGTGTGGGCAGAAGGGGCATCTCAAGACAAGGTGCCCACAGATCCAGCCTGTTCTTCAGCCAGTTCCCCTCCAGGCTTTGCCACCGCCTCAGCAATTGGATAAAGGAAAGGGGAAGCTAAATGTGCTTTCGGCAGATGAAGCGCAGACTTCGACCCAGGTTATCTCAGGTTCGACTCCTCCCCAGTCTTTTTGTCATGTTCCCTTTTGGTTGTAGTTTTCGTTTTAGCGTTTGTTGCCTTAGATGCATGCGCAATTTGTAGGATGATTTAAGGTAAAGAACCGTTAGGCGCACGTTCTCTTCGACTCCGGCGCTACCCACTCGTTTGTGGCTAGAGCCTTCGTGCAACGGTTCAGTTTGGGTCTAGATCGTGTTGGTGGTGCCTTCTGCGTTAAGTTCACCTCCGGTGACTCTGTGGTTATGGACCTGGGTGTCCTTGATTGTCCGATTTTGTTGGGGGATTTTCTAACAAAGGCAGATCTGAAGGTGATTGACCTGGAGGACTTCGATTTAATTTTGGGCATGGACTGGTTGTCAAGGTACGATGCAGTTATCCAGTGCAAGGGTAAGCGCTTGGACTTTGTCAAAGACAACGGTCAGCCAGGGAGCGTTTATGGGTATGCTCTCCAGGAGTCTCCAGTCATTTCTGCGGTGTGTATTCTGAAGTTGCTTGATTCTGGTTGTTTTGCATGTGTGGTCTCTCTGGTAGGGACAGTTGTTAGCGTGCCGCTTTTGGAAGAGATTCCTGTGGTGTGTGACTTCTCTGATGTGTTTCCTAACGATCTTCCCGGTCTTCCACCCGATCGAGATGTCGAGTTTGTTATAGATTTGGAGCCAGGCACGCATCCTATTGCAAAGGCATCGTACTGGATGGCCCCGCGAGAGCTAGAAGAGTTGCGAATCCAGCTGGATGAGATGTTGGCAAAAGGTTTCATAAGGCCGAGTTCTTCACCTTGGGGTGCGCCAGTGTTGTTCATTAAAAAGAAAGATGGGTCGATGAAGCTATGCATCGACTATAGAGAGCTGAACAAGGTTACTATTAATAACAGGTACCCTCTACCTCGGATTGATGATTTATTTGACCAACTGCGTGGTAGTGCCGTGTGTTACAAGATTGATCTTCGTTCGGGCTATCACCAGTTGAGGATTCGGGAGTCAGATGTTCCGCGGACGGCTTTCCGCTCTCGTCATGGGCATTTTGAGTTTTTGGTTATGTCATTTGGTTTGACTAATGCGCTCTCAGCTTTTATGAATTTGATGAACAGAGTTTTCAAGGATTTTCTAGATAAGTTTGTGATTGTCTTTATAGACGATGTTTTGGTGTACTCTAAAGATGCGGAGGAGCATGATCGACATTTGCGACTGGTCTTGGCGAGTCTGAGAGACCATAAGCTTATACGCCAAGTTGAGCAAATGCGAATTTTGGTTGCCTCAAGTTTCTTTTCTGGGCCACGTGGTTAATAAGGAGGGAATATCGGTGGACCCAGAAAAGATCGCTGCTGTTATGGAATGGGCGAGACCGGTTACTCCCAGAGAGATCAGAAGCTTCTTGGGTTTGGTTGGCTATTATAGAAGATTTGTAAAGGGATTCTCTACCTTGTCTACGTCGTTGACCAAGTTGACGCAGAAGAATATAGCCTTCATATGGGATGGCAAGTGTGAGGAGGCTTTTGAGGAACTAAAAAGAAGGTTGTGTTCAGCACCAATTTTGTCTTTGCCTACTGAAGGTAGTGAGTATGATATATATATGGATGCATCCCATGTCGTACTGGGCTGCGTATTGATGCAGGGCAGGAAAGTGATTGCGTACGGGTCGAGACAGTTAAAGACTCACGAGAGGAATTACCCTACGCACGACCTGGAGTTTGCAGCTGTGCTCTATGCGCTGAAATTGTGGAGGCATTTGCTGTATGGAGCGCAGTGCAAGATTTTTACTGATCACAAGAGTTTAAAGTATGTCTTCACCCAGAAGGAATTGAATCTGCGCCAGCGGCGATGGTTTGAGTATGTGGCCGACTATGAAGTTGAAATCCAGTACCATCTGGGCAAAGCTAATGTGGTGGCCGACGGCCTGAGTCGGAAGTCAGGGAAGATTTTCAATCTCTCTGCCGAGCGTCTAGTGGAAGAGTTCCTTTTGATGGACATTTCTGTGGGAAGCTGCGATTCGCAGAGTAGTTTGGTAGTGGCAGAACCATCGTGGATTGCGCTTACGAGACTACATTAGAAGGATGATCCTGATCTTCTGCATTTGTATCTTCGAGCTGAAAAAGGTGAACTACCAGATTTTTCTATAGATGATGCGGGTACCTTGAAGTATCGTGGCAGGTTTTGCATCCCCACTATTGGAGATATCCGGGATATGGCGTGCAGAGAAGCCCACGGATCTAGTGTTGCCTACCATCCAGGGTCTACCAAGATGTATCATGATTTAAATCAGATTGCCTAGTGGTATGGTATGAAGAGAGACATAGCCAGATTTGTTTCTGAGTGTCACACTTGCAGGCATGTGAAAGCCGACCATGGGAGGTCTGGTGGCAAGCTGACTCCCTTGGAGATTCCGACGTGGAAGTGGGAGAGTATCTCGATGGATTTCATTACAGGCATACCGAGATCTCCTAAGGGGCATGATTCAGTTTGGGTGATCATAGACAGATTGATGAAGTGTGCTCACTTCGTACCATTCAAGATCGATTATCCGATGAGGAAGATAGCCGAGCTGTATTTGGAGGAGGTTATCAGATTGGATGGTGTACCCGTAAGTATCATATCGGATCGAGACTCCAGGTTCACGTCTCGTTTTTGGAAGAGCCTTCAAGAGGGGTTAGGTACAGATTTGAGATATTCCACAGCTTATCATCCGCAGACCAATGGTCAGACGGAGCGAGTAAATCAGATTGTGGAAGATATGATCCGATGCTATATTCTGGACCACGGAAGAGCGTGGGACGAGCGCTTGCGGCTTATGGAATTTGCGTATGACAATAGTTATCAAGAAAGCTTGCAAATGGCTCCTTTTGAAGCTTTATATGGGAGGCGCTGCAGGACTCCCTTGTTTTGGGTTGAGGTTGGCGAGAGACCTTTATTGGGTCCAGAAGCGCTCGAGGAAATGGAAACCCTGTGAAGCTTATTCGAGAAAAGCTTCGGATAGCCCAGGAGAGGTATGAGAAGAACGCCAACCGGCGTAGATCGAACTTGGAATTTGTTGTGGGGGACTCAGTGTTCTTAAAGGTCTCCCCGTTGATCGGAGTCAAGCGGTTTGGCAAGAACAGGAAGTTGGACCCGAGGTATGTGGGGCCGTTTTTGATTGTTGAGCGGATTGGGTTATCAGCTTATAGGCTGGCTTTGCCCGCAAATTTTCCTGGCGTGCATGATGTCTTTCACGTCAGTCAGCTGTGGAAATGTGTGATGAATGGCAGGCAGGTTTTGGATTCTGTGCCTCAGTTGGAGCCGAATCTTTCTTATGTGGAGGTGCCTGTCCTCATTTTGGATTCTCAGGTTCGTGCGTCGCGAAAGAAGACTATTCCTATGGTTAAAGTTTTGTGGAGGAATCAGGATGTAGAAAGCGTGACTTGGGAATTGGAGTCGGCTATGAGGGAGGCTCACCCTCATCTGTTTCCCTGATCTTGTGCCTGGTATGTTTTGTGCTCTTTTTTTATATATCCCCTTCTTGGCTATTTCTCTCTCCTTCTTGGTAGGAGTGTTGTGAGTAAAGTTTCGAGGCGAAACTTTCTTTTAGGGGGAGTGGTTGTAACGCCCCCGGTTTTTCTGTGTTTTGTTTGATCTTTGATTGATGTTACGATGACACATTTCCGGCCTTTCGCCGTTGTTGAGCGTGGTCTTAGCTCTTTAGGTTCCTTGTGTAGCCTGGTTGTAGCCTGTTAGCAAGATTCCCCAGCTAGCCGGAGTTTGTTTTGGTGACTCGGTTGGGACTCTTAGGGAATGCTTGTGTTTTGGCTTCGGGAGGTGTTGGCCCGAGTGTGCGATCGTCGGATGTTGTTTTCGATCTCACTGTTGTTTTCGTAGCTTGGGTGTTTAGCTACGATGTGAGTTTTGGTCGAAGTCCGAGATCGTTTGTTGTCGCGTCGTTTCGGCATTTGTTTTGTTAGCTGTAATGTTTGTTGTGCTGTGCATGGCCTGGTGTGGCCGAGCTTGTTAGGCTGGTGCCTTATTTCTTTTTAGCTAATGAGCTAGCTGTTTGTTTGTGTGTATGTTTAGGTGACACGACCTGGGTCACGGGCGTGACCCAGGGCGTGTCAAGCCCGGGTAGAGCTCTCGGTTATGTGGTCGACGAAATTCGGTCGACATGTGTTTTTTGTTGGAACACGGCCTGTGACACGGGCGTGTCATAGGGCGTGTCCCCTTTGGTTCATCGAGCTGCGCTCGACGATATTCGAGCAATGTTTGAGTGAGTACACGGCTGTGTCACGGGCGTGTCGTATGTGACACGCCCGTGACACGGGGCGTGTCTCTCTCTGTTCGACGATCGACGTTCGACGGTCGACGAGCGGTGTTTGAGTGGGTACACGGCCTGTGACACTGGCGTGTCGCAGGGCGTGTCCCCTATTTCTTCGTGTTGAGCTCGACGATCGTCGAGTGGGCAGGTGAGTGAGTATATGCCCCGTGACACGGGCGTGTCGGACAGGACACGGGCGTGTCACGGGCGTGTCACGGGCGTGTCTGGGGCGTGTTCCGTACTTTTTTCTTGAGTGCTTCTTTTTATGCCGTGATTCGTTTTTCCTCCTCATTTCTTCGTTCCCGATTCTGGAGAAGCTTCCAGCGGAGGGTTTTGGGAGGAGGTGGGGTTGGGTTTTGGCCGGCGATTGCGGGAGGGAGCTCGTTTTTCCCGTGCGATAGCGGATTTGGCTTGCTCTCGTCTAGATCTTCCCTTTCATGTAAGTCACTCTTGATTTATGGTTGATTCAATGAGTTAAACTTCCTTTGAATTCTTTTCTTCTTCTCTAAATCGTTGCTTTTGACCCGTAGGTGGCCGATCTTGCCGCCAAGGCCTGTTTCGTGGTAAGGCAAGTGGCTCCTTGCCCTTGCCTATTTGACCCCTTTTTACCTAATTACTTTGTTGTATATTGTTCTTAAATTTCAGCCATGTTCGATTTAGGTTGTGTAGGAATTTTGGCTAATCTCTTTCTTTTTATTATTCGCGGTTTGGTGTCCACTGGGTAGCTAGAGTTAGGGTAAGGCCGCGTTTAGTTGTAGTTTAGGTTTAGTTGCGGTAGCCCCGAGTAGATAGAATGGAATGGAGGGTTGGAATTAATTTCCAAATCTATATTTTCTCCTGTTGAGAGAGTTTAGGCTGCGGTTTTAACTAAAATTTACGTTTAACCTAAGTAGAAAGCGTCGACAGCATTGAGTGAGCCGAGTTCACTCAACGCCGTCATCCAGCGTAGGTTTTGCGGCTAAGTTTTTTGGCGTCAAGTGAGTGGAGCTTACTCAACGTCGCGTCGAGTGGGCTCGACGTTTCTGCCTTGGGTTGTGTGTTTCCTTAGGATTGTTAGTGTGACTTTCCCTTTTCCCTAGGGGGGGTATTTGGTGTTCGGCTAGTTTTGCATGTCGACTCTTGGGTTGTGGCATGTGGTGGAGTTTTGGTGCCTCCGGAGGGTTGGTTTTATGTGGAGAGCTGTGGCCACCGCATTTTTCCCCTGTTTGGGTTGGCGTGTGTGGGACCCTAGAGCTGCCACTGTTTGACCCCCTTAGCCCTTTTTGGATCTGGTTTTGGTTATGTATTCAGATCCATGTTTTGACTCATTCCATTAACCCACAAGTTAGGACTCTTAGTTCCTTTCCTATTTTATGGCTATTTCTTTTGGCATATATGTATATGTCTTGTTGCTGTTGCAGGCTCTTTTGTAGGGCATGTTGCTTTTATTACTCATACTTTGTGTGCTTTGCTATTCTTTAGATAGTGCTCTTTTTTTACTGTCATGTCCTTTCTTTTGCTGATAGCATTTTGTTGCCGGGTTGGTAAACCCTTCTTATTTGCTCATAAATCTAATGCTCTATTTACCTTTTGTTTATTTTCTTGCTGAGGTGTTCTTTTCTTAAATGCCTCAGGTGCAGGTTGTAGCGAGTTCAGCGGCTAGTTCTTTTGGAGGGGCTTGCTTGTGGCCTCTTGGGTAGCTGAGATAGCTGATCCTCGATTTTTGTGAGGTTGTTCTTTACCTTTCTGTATAGACATGCATACTCACCAGTGGGTTCGTGTCAGGTTGTTGACGCCCACTGGTGGCTTCTTGCGATGCTGGGTATGAACTTAAACTGCTATTTTTGCCTATTTGTGGTGGTTTACTTGCTTCTGGGAATGTTTTATGCTAGGTTGCATGTTAGATATTTTTAAACCCTAAAAGTATTACTATATGTATCTCATGCATGTCATAAGACACTACTTTTCCTTTAGCGTAAAAACTACATTTTTTATATATTATACTAAACTTAGAGTCGTGCATACCATGAGTCGTCCTTCGGGGACACTTATGCTCTTTAGGATGTCAACTCAATTTAACCAAAAGTATTTTCCGCTGCATACAAATATACTTTTAATTGTGGACTAGCTGATCCATCGTGCCGAGGGATACGGCCATTAAATATAACTGGTTTTCTTTCATATTAATCTATAATTTCCACTAAAATCTAAAGTCTGGAGTTTTGCCTGAACGTGTGCAGTTATCCCTTGCCGGCAAGTATTTTCTCTTGCTCTGATACGATGTAATCGTAGAGAAAATGCGGGTTGTGACACGCATTTTGGGTTCCCAGTAGCATAATTCAATTGTTCAACCATCACATATTCTTTTCTATATACATAAGTACTAGTGTTTTTATAAATGTGAAATTATTTTCGCATGCCTCTAAGTATGAGAAATATTTTAGTTATGATAATGTTTTACCATAACCATTAGAATTACATGCTACCGCCAACGCTTTATCCAAGTTTATTCTTTGCATCGTTCATATTTGAATATCTTATATACTCACAAGTGAATTCAGACTCCTTTGTCATGCCAAACAAAAATGTTCAAAAAATGTTCAAAAAGTTCAAAAATATTAACACCTTTGTTGATGTCATTCAAAATTAAAATAAAAGGGGCTGACAAGGAACCTCCACCAAACACTACTTACCCTCCTGCTATATTTTAATGAGCATTGTGAGGTTGAGCATCTTGACAAGAATTGTAAAGTATCTTGTTCAACTCTATATCTGGATATTCGTTTTATATCTGCTCTGAATTCTTGGGTACAAGCACAGCTCATCATGTATACCTCTATATTATGTTGTTTTTTCATATTCCATGTGTTCATATATATGTAAGGCATCTGCATATGTGTTTTTCATCAAATTATCAAATGTACACAACATTATCTTATCTAAAATTTCTTCTTATAAGAATTGGACCGAAAATGTTTCCACCTTCGTCTTCACTAGTGTATGTGTCAATGATATACATGGATGAACGTTGCCAATGTTCATGTTTACTCATTTTCTTCTTTACTATACATTGATTCTCATGTTCTATCCTTAATTTCTCCATTGTGTTTTTCCTCTTTAGCTTCTGCACCACTCTGCTATCTCTTTTGACAATACCAAAGGGGGAGAATTTACTAAGAAAATCATTCATACTCATGGTTTACTACTGAATTTTACATTAAATAAATACACCACAAGTTCTATATGCTTAGATTTAGGGGGAGTACACCTGTATGGGGAGTGTTTCATCCAAGAGAAGTTCGTACACATACAAATGCTTAGTCTTGATACTCATAGTTTCTAACACTTCTTAGATCATTCATGATTTCTTTCTCAGTGGATTTGTTATTATCAAAAGGGGGAGATTATTGGAGCATGCATTCCACGCTTTTTGGTTTGCTAATAACAAATATCATTTGTATTTGATCTTTGGGTGTTTATGATGTGCAGATATCATAGGTCTAGCTCTAATGGCATTTGGGTGTTGTTTCAGGTCAGAACAGATGAGCTCATGAGATATCGCTAGGCGATATTGGGTATCGCCCACAGGCGACAGCGACGATTGACGAATCTGCGATCGACGATCGACGAATCTACAATGCGAAAATCAGGAGTTCGTGGGACACGTGGAAGCCATTATCGATATCGCCAGGTGGCGATACCCAGTGTCGCCAGGCGACAGTCCATGTTCGACGATCGACGGATCAACGATGCGAAAATGAGGAGTTCGTGGGACACGTAGTAGCAGTTATCGATATCGCTAGGTGGCGATACCCGGTATCGCCAGGCGATATCGCCAAAGTATAAATGCCAGTTCATTTTCTGTAGGGATCACGAATTTTATTACCTTGAGTGCACCTTCCTGTTTAGACAAACCAGTGAGATCCAGATTCCAGAATTACTCCATACTCTCAAGAAGGCCAAAGAGAAAAAGATTGATGGCACGTATGCGACATTCAAAGCAACCCTAGCTAGGATTCGTCGTCATCTTCAGCGCATGATTTGAAGGGCGTTTTAATTCTAAGTTTTCAGTTTTTTTTATTCTTATTCCTATTATAATCCAATTATAAACAAGAGGGGAAATCGCCGCCTTGTGTGTGGCGTCTAAATCCTTGTGTGGCTTAGGGGAAATCCCCGCCTTGTGCGTGGAGTCTAAGTCCTCATGTGGCTTCGGGGAAAATCACCTCCTTGTGCGTGGCGTCCAAGTCCTTGCGTGGCTTAGGGAGAAATCGTTGCCTTGTGAGCAGCTGTTGTGTACATTGGAAAATGTATACCAGATTTGGAGAAGCCTCACCTAACTCAATGATATTCATCAATGTGTATTTGATGTTGTTTTGAGTTTGAATGTGCAGGTTAAGGAAATGAAGAAAAAGTTTCTAAGTATAAGTGTCGACACTAGAGAAGAATTGTGTCGACACATGGGAAAGGTTGTGTCGACACCAGGAGCGAGATTGTGTCGACACACAGGACTTGTGTCGACACACAGAAAATCTGTCGACAATAATTATGTCGGTACCAGGAGCCAGATTGTGTCGACACACAGAACTTGTGTCGACACACAGACAATCTGTCGACAACAATTGTGTCGACACACAGGACTTGTGTCGACACATTCCAGAATTTTGTCGACAACACTTGTGTCGACACACAGGACTTGTGTCAACACACTCTAGAATTCTGTCAACACCAACTTTGACGAGACTAGAAGTTATTGTGACGACACACAGGACTTGTGTCGACATATGCCACAGAATTTGTGTCAAGAATAAAAAGAAGAGCTGTGTCGACACACAGGACTTGTGTCGACAAATGTCACTGAAGCTGTGTCAACAAGTTAAAGAGAAGTTATGTCGATATTGTGAGAGCTGTGTCGACATCATCAAGAGTTGTGTTGACACATGATCCATTTGTGTTGACACATTTGAAGTATTGTCCCGACACTTTGCTGCTGAGACAAAGTACAATGAAGTAACTAGAGACTTGACAGCTGTCATAACCAACAAAGCTGTTGCATCTGTCAGAGTTGTCAGAAGGCCGTTATGAACTGGATCTGCCGGTAACCTTGGATGAAGCCTATATAAAGACATGTTCTATCATCAGATAGTTGTATTCAGTGCTGGAAGAAATCCAAGGATTGAACAAGAAGAGACAAATAACAACTAAGAGGAAGAAGAGAAGTCTTCATCCAGAAAGAAACAAGTCTCTAAGGGCAGATCCTGAACAAGTTTTCCAGAAGAATTCAGAGTCATATCTGAAAAGTAGAGAGTGCTGGAAGTATCCAAGAGAGAGGAACAAGAAGAGACAAACAACAACTAAGAGGAAGAAGAAAAGTTTTCATCCAGAAATCAACAAGCCTCTAAGGGCAGATCTTGAACAAGTCTGCCAGAAGAATTCAGAGCCACATCTGAATAGAAGAAGGGAGCTGATTGAAGATCATCTCCAAGAAGATCAACCTTACTTTGTTCAAATTCAAGCAGCTTTGAAGAAGCTAAGACAGGTTGCATCTAAAGTAATCAGATCTATCAAGAACTGATCAAGAAACCTTCAACCTATTCTCTCTCAACCTGGGTGAAGGATTTATATTTTTTGTAATCAATTTCTCTGTAGGATCTTTTAAAATATCTGAGTGTAGGAGAGTAAACTCTCTGAGTTTAAGCTTATATTTATAAAGGCTGAGGTATGGCTGAGTGCCTGAGTGTAGGAGAGTTATCTCTCTGAGTTGTAAGCCTAAATCTATAAAGACTGAGGTAGGGCTGAGTGCCTGAGGTAGGAGAGTTTTCTCTCTAAGTGTTAGGCCTTTGGAAGAGTCTGAGGCAGGGCTTGATTGCCTGAGTTGTAGGCCTTGTGGAAGAGGCTGAGGTACGGCTTGATTGCTTGAGTTGTAGGTCTGGTGAAAGAGGCTGAGGTAAGGCTTAATTGCCTGAGTTGTAGGAGTGTGGACTCACTCTGAGGTAGGATTCTCTGGGAGGATCTGAGCTGTAGGACTTGCTGAAGTCTGAGCTGTAGGGACCTTTCAAGGTTCTGAGTTATAAGATCTGCGGATCTGAGAAGAAAGAAGGGAGTTAGGCCAAATCTAGTATACTGCTAGATAGGCGAAGGGGGAAAGTGGATGTACCCATGACTTGGGGAACCACTATAAATTTGTGTGTCTTCTGTGTTGCTATTTTATTTAAATCTGGGCTGTGAACTGTGCTGTGTTAATTGCTGAATAAGTTGTTTAATCAGTAAATATACTATCTGTCTTAAGGAAAAAGAATTGAACCTATTCCCCCCCCCCCCCCCTCTATGTGTTTTAGGATATCTTGAAACACATTCTATCAAGTGTATTAGAGGGGGGTTACCCAAGATAGACTTAACGGTCTGAGTTGATCTATAAGGCAGTTATTAGTTAGGCAATGGGTTCAGGTGAGAATTAGAAGGAACTTGGATCCATGAAGCTTCCTATCTGTAGGAAAGAAAATTTTGGCATATGGAAAGAGAGGGTCAGATTGTTCATGGAAGCATTTTATCCAAGAATTTATATCACAGTACTAGAAGGGTCATTTGTTCCTATGAAAATATCAGTTCTTGATGCTAATCTCAAGACTCCTAAAAGTTATTCAGAAATGACTAAGAAAGAGATCATCCTAGCAACCTTGTACAAGAGGGCACAGAACATAATTGTGAGTGTCATAGATGACTCTACATTCCATAATCTGGTTCATTGCAAAACCTCCAAGGAGATGTGTGACACTTTGATTGTCTACATGGAGGGAACAGAAGAAGTGATAGAGGATAGGAAGTCCATGTTAAATCAAGAATATGAAAGCTTTAGACAAGCTAAGTCAGATAGCATAGTTGAGTGCTATAAGAAATTCTTTATAATTATCAATGAGCCAATGACCTATGAAAGAGTCTTTAGCACTTGTGAATTAAATAACAAGTTTCTTAGATCCCTAACCAAGGATTGGGATACTAAAATATGTGCCATCAGAGAGGTGGCCAAGCTTGCAAATACACCTCCACCAACCTTATTTGGAAAACTGTTATCCTATGAGATGCAGCTCACTGCTAGAAAGGAGGAGGAGAAAAGCAATAAGTCTAAATACAGAGAAACGTCAGTTGCCTTTAAGGCTGAAGTTACAAGAAAGGGCAGGAGAAAGTCACCATCTCCTCCCAGGAGAATGACTGAAGTTGAATCAGAAAATATTGACATCAACACTTCAGACAGTCATAATTCTGATGAAAATTTTACTGCCTTCACAAGGCAGTTGCAAAGGCCAGGGCATGTCATAGCTGATTGTCCTGATAAAAGAAAGGAATTTAGAGATAAAAAGAAGCAGCAAAATAAGGGCAAGAAGGAGAGATCCTTGGTTGCAAAGAAGCAGAAAAGCTGGATTGATTCCTTATCATCAGATTCAGGAGAAGAGACAGAAGATGAAGCATATGTAGGATTGTTTACTACTGAAGAGGATTCAGTAGAATTTGAGTTCTTGCAAATGCCGGACTCAATGAATGGGACTGAAGATCATCACTACAGAGGGCTGATGGCTTTGACTGAGGAAGATCAATACCAGGATCACCCTGGTCCCAGCAAGGTAAACAGCCTATCTACAGTTTCTGTTAATTATACTGCATCATAATCAGAAGCATCAGCATCAAGAGATGGGGATGGTTCTGAATCTGAAGGGGATGTTCATCACCTTATTGATGAGTATGGTGATCTGTTGCAAGCATTTAAGAGAAGCAGAAACCTTGTAAAAAACCAGGCTAAGGAAATTGCATCCCTTAAACTGGCTGCATCAGATTCAGAAAAGATGCTGGATCTAAAAATGAATGAAGTTTCCAAACTGAAAAACATAACTGTTATTCAGATGGGTACAATTACATTCAAAAATGATCAAATCAAGAGTCTGGAAGCCAGACTTCAAAAAGAGAGGGAACTTGTGGCTAAATTCTCAAAGCCAAAGTCAGTCTTACCCTTGATTGATGACTTCACTCTCCAAAAGGGTAAGACAAGATTAGGATTCAAGGGAAGAACTAGGGCAGCTAATTTCAAAATAAAAGGCAATGCCCCAGTTCAGGCACTAGCCTTCAAACCCCTTATTGTTTTTAGGAAAGTGATGCAGCCCACTAACAAGTATGACCATGACATGACACATGGACACAGTAAGCCTGCTAATCTGAATGACAAGGGTGTAATTGCCAATAGGGGAGCCCATGTACAAACAAATTATGATCATCAAGAATCATTAATGTTTGATGCATCAGCCCCAGCACTCAAGAAAAGGACTACTGTACCTACAGTTTTAAGGTCTGCTGACAGCAATACTGTTAAGCCAATATCTAAGAGAAGATACAATAGATATGAGTGCTGGTGTTGTGACAAAGTGGGTCATTATGCCTTAGATTGTTGGCACAACACTACTATCAGGAAGAATGCCAGCTTACCTATCAGAAAGGTTGCAGGCAAATTGTCAAGTTTCAGACTAACCAGAACCTAGAACCCAATACTTATTGGGGTTCTAAGGTTAAGTAATTTTATTTGATGTAGGTGAGTCCAAGTGGCCATACCCCAATATGGTACTTGGACAGGGGATTTTCCAGGCACATGACTGGAACAAGAAGGTCTGAAGGAAAAGTTGGAGAAGCTAACCATTAGTGAAGATCAACCTGCAAGGGAGGATGAAGAAAATGATGGATGTTGTCCAAGGGGAGTATAAGACCCACAAGCTGATGATGAAGAAAATGTAGTACAACTTGATGGGGAGATTGGAGAAAATCAAGGTGTATATAGATTGCCTCCAGTAACAAGACATCTAAAGGATCATCCAGCACACCACATTCTTGGTGATCCAAGACATGGTGTCCATACATGGAGCAAGAACTTGAACACAGTTCTTTGCTCAGGTTTCCTGTCCCAGATGAAACCCAAGAAATTTGAAGAAGCCATTAGTGTCATAGGGCAGTAAAAAGCAGACAAGTGTGGCTATTTCCACTGCTGAGTCTGAATATGTTGCTGCAGGCAGCTGCTGTGCTCAGCTATTATGGATTCAACATCAACTTGAAGATTATGGAATCCAGGTAAGTAGAACTTCATTATTTTGTGATTCTACTAGTGTCATTTATATTGCTAGAAATCATATTTCTCATAGCAGAACTAAGTACATAGAAATAAGATTTCATTTCCTTAGAGTTCATGCTGAAAAGGAAGATATAAGTTTAGAATTTGTCAATTCAAATTTTTCAAATTGCTGACATGTTCACCAAACCACTGGATGAAACTAAATTAAATTATTTTAAAATTGAATTAGGCATGCTGAACTTAGAATAAGAATGATAAATTTGACTAAGTAAATTTATGTCGACACATAAAGACATCTGTGTCGACACTTAGTAGATGGTGTCGACACATAAGAAAAATTCTGTCGACACATCCAGAAGATTGTGTCGACACTCAGAATTTGGTATCGACACATAGCTATCCTGACACTTAAATGTTGGTGTCGACACATACATTCGTCTATGTCGACACGCAGAGCTTAGTGTAAGCTCCTAAGATTATTTGTGTCGACATATCGCAATTGGTGTCGACACATAGAATAGTAATTCTCTACCGAGACTTTAGTAGTCTGTGTCGACACAATCCCAACAGTGTCGACACAATATGTTTATTTCAACCCGCCTTTTGACCTTCTTTGTTTAGAAACATATAAATAGGTGGAAGTAAAACCCTGTCGACTATGCTCTCAACATTCACGAGACCTAATCCTTTGTGTCGACAGACCTTCATCTCTCTTCTTCTCTCTCTCTCATCCTGAATGACGCCAAAGCTGGAAGAAAACATTAACGAGGGCTATGAACTAGTTCGCGATGCGTTTGCGAAGTGGATCTAGAGAAATCAAAGTTCTGATTACCCTAATCACAGAGAATGGCTTACAATACTTGGTCTCAGAACCTGCCAAGATTTGGAAGAAGGGGGTTCTTGAATTCTACATAGCAGCAACACTGGATTCAACGGGCCTGAAAATTAAGTCATCCGTTCAAGGAACCAAGGTCAAAGTCACCCTGAAGATTTTGAGGAAGACACTACAACTGCCAAGGGTTCAAGAAGAAGATGAAGTCGTATCTTCCATGACCAGAGAAGCTCTCCAATGGTGTGGACTGGATCTCACCACCAAGATTGGATCTTCCATGCACAGAAAGGGAATGAACTCCCAGGGAAAATTTCTTTCTGAAATTATAGGAAAAGTAATTCTGTGCAAAACAGGAGCACATGATAGGATATCTGCCTATATGTTCAATCTAATGACCAGAGTCATCTTCAAGGTCAAAACTAACTGGTCTGCTGTGATATTTGACAAGATCAAAGAAAGCTTCAAGAAACCAAATCTGGGAAGGATACTAAGCCTATATCTTGCTGAGAATATTCCTGAAGTAATGAATCAGATTGCAGGATCTAAGATCAATCATATGAGAAGAATGGATTTGAGAATACTATCCATATGGGAAAGGGTCTTGACCAAGGATGTTTATACACCACAGAAACAAACAAAACAGATACAGCCAAAGAAGAAACCAACCCACAAGACAGCTGAATCTTCCAGTGATTCAGAAGAAGAAGTGGTCTTCAGCTCAGATGAAGAAAGACCAGAGAATGCTAGGAAATCACCTGCTCCAGAGACTGTAGATGATAGTCAGGTGCAGTGGGAGCAGATTCTAGAAAGCAACATCCACCTGGATCAAATCCAGGAGTGCCTCGTCAAGGGGGAGCCAATGAGCTTTCTACAGTTTCAGCTCAACAAGAGGCATTACCCTCAGGGGGAGATCATGAACAAGAGCCAACTGTTCAAACAGCTGAATTAGATAGTGAAGCAGCAACTCAATCAATACTTGAGGTAGTTCAAGACATCAATCAAACTGCTCTAGATACTGAGAATGATGCACTGGATATGCTCCTGACTGATGTTGATAAAAATATCCAAGACCATGTCCCAGATCAGGACATTACCATGGAATACACTGTTGACTTTGAAGGAGGAGAATCTACTGAGAAAGAGCAAGCTATTTCTCTTGTTCAAATAAACCAAGAGGTAACTCTAGAAGAGTTACTTCCTGACATACAAGATGCAAGGACTGAGGGGGAGCAGTCAAGGACTGAGAAGGAGTTGCCCTCTAGTCCAAAAGACACTGTGGACATAGCAAGTTCCTCAAAAACTTCAGAAGATGAAGCAGTCTCTAGGGCCAAGAAGAGAAAGCTTGTGGAACTCAAGAAGAGGAGCTCTGGCTATAAGAAAGCCTTGCAAGCTGTTCCATAAACTCCAACACTTGTAGTAGACTTCAGTTCACTTCTAGTGCAACTACAAGTAAAATTGGATGAACAAAGAGCAGCTCTTGAGAAATATGTAGATGAGAGCCATAAAGAACTGCAATCTACATTGGCCCAAGATATCAAATCTATCAGATTTGAGGTCAATCTGCATAAAATGCAAATGACTGAGTGCTTTCAAAAAGGAGGACATGTTGTTGTCTACCTGGCCAAACAATAATAAGAGGCCAAAACTCAAATAGATGATATAGCAGTGAAACAAGGCTATGTTTTCGAAAATCAAATAAGAATGAATGACAATCTAACAGAATCTCACAATGTTATTGTCACAGAACTTAAGAATACAACAACTACTTTCACTACAAACATTGCTAAAGAAAAGTCTGAGTTTAATAAACAACTCAAAGCAAATTTGACTGATATTAGCACTGCTATTCAAGACTCTCAAAAGGTCATTGCAGATCAGCTGCTGAAGTTCAAATCATTCTACAAAGAAGGAACAAATTATCTAGCTAATCAGATAAGGTTTCAAAAGGATGATCTAAGAGACCATGTTGAACGAGAAGTCATAAAGGGGGAGTAAGTGTTAGTCAATGCAGGCTCTGAACATGCTAAATGGATAACTAATGCTATCAAAGCCACTCTTGGTTATCCACCCCTGTGTGATGATGATAGCACTGCTGAGTCAGGAATTCAACCTGCCCACAATGAAGGGGTTTAGCAGGAAGTAGCTCAAATTATTTATCCACCTCCTGATTTTGATGACATTCACTCTACAGTACAACAAATGTACAGTCCTCCACAGGAGGTTCAAAACGTAATTATTGAAAAGGTAGAAATGTCTGAAGCAACTTTGAAAAGAGAGCAAGAAGCTTAACTTTCTAAGAAAAGGTTTAGAGAGCAGGCTGAATTGAAACCTGATTTTGAAAGATGGAGTCCCACCTCCAGAAACATTATTCTCACTGCCTGGCAAGCTGTCAAAGACAACATGCATGATAGAGGCAAGTGGTACTCTGAATAAGAATGGAGCAAGTCTCAAAAATGACAAGATGTCATTTATCAGTTTAGAAGAGACATCAAAGCTGGGAAGATACCTGCTACTTCTGTGGAGCCAAGCAAGTACTTTCCAAAGCCTTTTCATTATTTTGAAAGGCAAAAGGTCAAGGCTGAAGAGCTCAAGAAAAAGGATCTTAAAGGAAAGAAGCCAGCTGAAGACACTGAAACTAATGTACAAGCAAGGATTCAGTCTAGCAAAGGCAGTATTATCAAGGAGCCTGATCAGTCCTAGAATAGATTGACTAGATTTTAGAACTATGTAATCTTGTGTTTTAAAATCTATGAATCTATTGTTCAGAAACCTCTTGTAGTTCAACAAAACATTGATTCATGTTCATTATATTTTATCATATTTTATGATAATATAATATGCTGATTTGTCTATGTGTTACCCTGCCAAATAATGTTTTTTATACATCATATTCTGTGTTTTATTATAAAGTGATGTATATCATTGACTAAGGGTTATAACTTCTCCAAATAGGGGGAGATTTTTGGGTATATTGGAAAATGTCTACCAGATTTAGAGAAGCCTCACCTAATTTAATGATATTCATCAATGTGTATTTGATGTTGTTTTGAATTTGAATGTGCAGGTTAAGGAAATGAAGAAAAAGTTTCTAAATACAAGTGTCGACACTAGAGAAGAATTGTATCGACACATGGTAAAGGCTGTGTCGACACCAGGAGACAGATTGTGTCGACACAAAGGACTTGTGTCGACACACAGAAAATCTGACGACAATAACTGTGCCGACACCAGGAGCCAGATTGTGTTGACACAGAACTTATGTCGACACATAGAAAATCTGTCGACACACAAGACTTGTGTCGACACATTCCAGAATTCTGTCGACAACACTTGTGTCGACACATAGGACTTCTATCGACACGCTCCAGAATTCTGTCAACACCAACTTTGTCGAGACTAGAAGTTATTGTGTCGACACACAGGACTTATGTCGATACATGCCACAGAAGCTGTGTCAATAAGAAAAGAAGAGTTGTGTCGACACACAGGACTTGTGTCGACACATGCCACTGAAGCTGTGTCAAGAACTTAAAGAGAAGCTGTGTCGACATTGTTAGAGCTGTGTCGACATCATCAAGAGTTGTGTCGACACGTGATCTATTTGTGTCGACACATTTGAAGTATTGTTCGGACACTTTGTTGTTGAGACAAAGTACAATGAAGTAACTGGAGACTTGACAGTTGTCATAACCAACAAAGTTGTTGCATCTGTCAAAGCTGTCAGAAGGTCGTTATGAACCGGATCAGCCGGTAACCTCGGATGAAGCCTATATAAAGACATGTTCTATCATCAGATAAATGTATCCAGTGCTGGAAGAAATCCAAGGATTGAACAAGAAGAGACAAACAACAACTAAGAGGAAGAAGAAAAGTCTTCATCCAAAAAGAAACAAGTCTCTAAGGGCAGATCCTGAACAAGTCTGCCAGAAGAATTCCGATTCACATCTGAAAAGGAGAGAGTGCTGGAAGTATCCAAGAGAGAGGAACAAGAAGAGACACACAACAGCTAAGAGGAAGAAGAGAAGTCTTCATCCAGAAATCAACAAGTCTCTAAGGGCAGATCTTGAACAAGTGTAACAACCACATTCGTTCATATAATATATACTAGAAGGTCCGGCCGAGGCCCCACAGCATATACCACAAAACAGACGATGAAGCTACGGAGTGATACCAGAGTAGTGCAGCGCACCTAACACATTTCATTCTAGCGGAAGCCTACAACACTACACTTGAACTCCACTCTAGAATGTCCAACATATGAAAACTCCACGTTTTATATATCATAGGAATGTCTTACAAAACACATAAAGAGTTGGCCTTATGGCCTTACAAGGTTTTCAACCAGTGGCCCAAACATTAGCCCACAGGCCGGGCACATCAAAATAAAACATAACATTTATCCACATTAGCCTTCGAGGGCTAACAGCGGCAGTAGCAAAAACAGTAGGGACTTCAACCCTTATGCATCCCGCTCGGCTCTCCAGCACCTGCATAAGGACATTCCACCCAAGGGTGGAAAACAGAGGCAACGGTCAGCATTCAGCTGACCAAATTATAACGACCCTACCCATTTCTCGGGGCAGCGGAAATCTTCCCTGCAGGCATAGCATATCACAATCATGTATATATCATATAATGTGCTTTCACACACACATGCCATCACAACCATCAAGCACCCGGCCCAACGGTCCGTGCACTCAGGGCACATTCTTGGTGTACTGGAAAATCAGTTGCCCACCACCGTATCAGGTTCACAGCCCAACGACAACTCACTTGATCATTTACTCCATGGCATGCAGCCGGAGTTTTATAGTCTTAGTTAACCGGGATGGCGCGTAGCCCCCCATTGTATCACGACACGTAGGCCTAAGACTCTTGCTATGCGCTCCAACAGACCGCACCTTCTGGTCTCACATTGGATGGACATAACGCAGGTCGGATCCTCCACCCCCTATTGCTCAAATCGCCTTGCCATCACCGAGTACGGCGTACTCGCGGCTAAATAAAGACGCGGGTAGGTCTCACCGATCCTGTTCTGGCATTCAAGCCTGGGTATTTCTATTACACTCATTCATCTCATAACATTAGCGGGTCTTTCCTGGGCACACTAGTACTTCCTGCTACTCTCTTCGCAGGTAGACACCGTAAATATCACAAATGTCAGGGGTCTTTCCTGGCTACCATGCCAGTACTTCCTGTTACTCTCTTTACAGGTGGACTCCCTATGAACATTAAGCATTACAAAGGGTATTTCCTGGAATTCCAATCCAGTACTTCCTGTTACTTCCGTTCACAGGTCGAACCCAATATCACAAGCAACACAATCATTATACGGGTATTTGCCTGGACTACCACTCCAGTACTTCCTGCTACTCTCTTTCACAGGTCCAACTCGGTGACTCCTAAACAACGCGTTTATCACGGAGTCTTCTCCGGTCCGTATATGCAACATCACCAATCCAGACCAACCTGTCCAGATGAGCTTCACACAGCATGCCTATTCCGTACTTCATTTCCGGATCTATATGCCAACAAAGGGGATTCCATGAATCAACCCAAAGACTCCCAAAACCAGCCACCTTTTGGTGGGGGAATCACAGACATATGCCAAAAAGGAAGCCTTCACATGGCTAGGAAGAAAGGTCATTACCCTTGAAGTCCTCTTTGGTGCCATGAGCTCTAAGCTGGCTCGAACGACTCACAAGAGCTTTTCCTCCGCAACATCGGCCTCGGATCTCTCGTCGGTAAACCGCAGCACCACCGGTGATCATCCCCCTCTCCTCCTCCTCCTTATTCCTCTCTCTTTCTCTCTCTAGAAGTGTAGTAAGAGAAAGTCAAAAGCCAAATGAGTTTCCCCAACCCATTCTCGGCCTTAAGAAGACAGGGAGGCCTCTCAGCCCTTGGATCCAGGCTGAAGGTATGGATGGCCACGATTTCACCAAAAATCATAAATTTTACCTGACACGGCCTGTGACACGCCCGTGTCCATGGCCGTGTTTCCTAAGAGGTGCTCAACCGACTTATCCAACCCAGTGACATGCTCATGTGACATGCTCATGTGACATGCCCATATCACGGGCCGTGTCACCCAACACGCCTTCAGACACGCCCATGTCTGTGGCCGTGTTCATCAGGCTGAAAAATCTCAAAATCACCCGAGACTCACACGGCCTATGACACGCCCGTGTCCCAGGCCGTGTGCCCATACACGGCACTCGACATACCCCAGCTCAAATTCATCGGGCTGCGTTCGTCGACCGCGCTGACACGACCTGTGGCACGCCCGTGTCATAGGCCGTGTCCTAAGCACTCGACGATCGTCGACCAAATCTTGTCGACCAGTCGTCGACTGTTCACCCAGGAAGGACACGTCCTGGGACACGCCCGTGTCCCAGGCCGTGTCACTCGAAAAACTTTGGCTGCTGAAAATGGGCTGTTACAACAAGTCTGCCAGAAGAATTTAGAGCCACATCTGAATAGAAGAAGGGAGCTGATTGAAGATCATCTCCAAGAAGATCAACCTTACTTTGTTCAAATTCAAGAAGCTTTGAAGAAGCTAAGACAGGTTGGATCTAAAGTAATCAGATCTATCAAGAACTGATCAAGAAACCTTCAACCCATTCTCTCTCAAACTGGGTGAAGGATTTATATTTTTTGTAATTAATTTCTCTGTAGGATCTTTTAAAAGATCTGAGTGTAGGAGAGTAAACTCTCTGAGTTGTAAGCCTATATTTATAAAGGCTGAGGTAGGGCTGAGTGCCTGAGTGTAGGAGAGTTATCTCTCTGATTTATAAGCCTAAATCTATAAAGGCCGAGGTAGGGCTGAGTGCCTGAGGTAAGAGAGTTTTCTCTCTGAGTGGTAGGCCTTGTGGAAGAGGCTGAGATAGGGCTTGATTGCCTGAGTTGTAGGCCTTGTGGAAGAGGCTGAGGTAGGGCTTTATTGCCTGAGTTGTAGGCCTGGTGAAAGAGGCTGAGGTAGGGCTTAATTGCCTAAGTTGTAGGAGTGTGGACTCACTATGAGGTAGGAATCTCTCTGAGTGGTAGGCCTTGTGGAAGAGGCTGAGGTAGGGCTTGATTGCCTGAGTTGTATTCCTTATGGAAGAGGCTGAGGTAGGGCTTGATTGCTTGAGTTGTAGGCCTGGTGAAAGAGGCTGAGGTAGGGCTTGATTGTCCGAGTTGTAGGACTTGCTGAAGTCTGAGCTATAGGGAACTTTCAAGGTTCTGAGTTGTAAGATCTGCGGATCAGAGAAGAAAGAAGGGAGTTAGGTCGAATCTAGTATGCTGCTAGATAGGCGACGGGGTAAAGTGGATGTACCCATGACTTGGGGAACCAATATAAATTTGTGTGTCTTTTGTGTTGCTATTTTATTTAAATATGGGTAGTGAACTGTGTTGTGTTAATTGCTGAATAAGTTGTCTAATCAGTAAATATATTGTCTGCCTTAAGGAAAAAGAATTGAACCTATTCACCCCCCCCCCCCTTCTAGGAGTTTTAGGATATCTTGAAATCAATTATTTCAGCAGCATCTAGATCGTGGTAGATCTAGGGGAGGCTAGTAGAAAGATCTAGGGAGAGATATGCGTTAGCCTGCTAGTTCTTGGTAGAAGGACAGCCGAAATCAAAAGTAAATTGTATTTTTCATATGCCTTTGTATCAAGCTCTATAGAGATACTTCGTATTCACTTTTAGCATATTTGAAATAAATAATTATTGCTTTTGTTTTTATATATTTCAGTGTGTTCAAGTCTGCTTATGAAAAATTAGTTTTTATTTCTTAATTTCATTATTTTTGTTCATCAAGTAAACTTTGTTTAGTTAAAAATAATTAACCCTTATCACCCCGACTCTAACGATGCCACACGATCCAATAGAATGGGGTTTCCAACTCCTTCTTCCTTTTCCTATGTTGAAGTTGGTGACCGGGCGGTCTGGCGGTCTGGCTTGGCGGGTTGATGACCGTACAGTTTTGCAGTTACCCTTCAGCGGTTTGGTTGCTGTGTGTTTCTGTCTGAGGTCCAAGCGGTCTAGCGGTTTGTCTCTGACGACTTGGAGACCGGGCGATCTAGCGGTCTCCCATGGCGATCTCTCCCTCTCTGGTAGTAGCCGAGCGGTTAGCCCTTCTGTCTAACCACGCGGCTTGTGCGGTTTGTATCTGTATAGTCCGCTCGTGTCCTGTAAATTTTTAGTCTCACATCTATTATTTGTATTCTCTCTTCTCTCCTCCATTCTATATAATGGAGGTCATACCTTTGTAATAGATACCTTTTTGGAATAATAAAGTTTACATTACTCCACTTTCCGGTTTATATTTTTCTGTTCGAACATGGTATCAGAGGACTCGGTCCTTTCCTCCTAATTGTGTGCGCGCTCTTTGCTCTCGCGGATTGTTTCTTCAGCCCGCGACCTGTCTTCGCGGCCTGGATCCTTCTCTGACCTTTGCACTATTCGCGCGGCTTGTCCCTTTCCGTGCCCTGTTCTCACGGCTTGATTCTGCTTTCCGCTACCTGTTTTCGCGGTTTGTATTCTCTTCTAACCGCTACCCTGTTCGCGCGGCTTGTTGCTCTCCTTCCCTAGCCGCTCATCTTCTTAGTCGCTGCGACCTGTTCTTAGTCATCGCGCCCTTGTTTCCTCGACTACTTCTTTGGCGTTGAGACATGTTTCCTTCTTGCCGCTCCTGCTTGCTAGTCGCCACGGCCTAATCTTTTGTCGTACGACTTGTTCCTCTCCTACACGCGCGGTCTTCCTCGGGCCGCTCGACTTCCTTCCCTTCTTTGCTCCGCTTCTTGGTCGTGGCCGCAGGAGTGTTGTCACCGGGACCGCTGCAAATCTGTTCTCTGACTGCTGCGGCCTTCCTCGCTGCGCGCCTGCCTCTGTCCGCCCGGCTTGTGACTTGTGTTAGCCGTCGTGGCTTGCTGTTCTCTCGCCGTCTCTCTTCAATGGATTCCACTTCCTCCTAGCCATCCGCCTCGGTGGTCCTCTCTTCTGGTAGTTCCCACACTATTACTCGCGGAAGATGGTTGATCGATTCTGGTGCTACAGCTCATATGACAGGCAATCCTCACTGTTTCTCTCTCATATAGACACACATGATCGGTTGCCCCCTGTCCTAGTTGCGGATGGTTCTTCCTCCCCGGTCAATGGGACGGGCATGGTTCAAGTCACTCCGTCTCTCTGCCTTGCAGATACCCTCTATGTGCCCCAGTTTCCTTGCAATTTATTATCGGTTACCTCTTTATGCAAGCAACTACAGTGCTCCGTCACCTTCACTCCTACCTCTTGTTCTTTTCAGGATTCGGCCTCCCAACGGACGATTGCTACTAGGACTGAGAGCGGCGGCCTCTACTACCTCGACAACGTCTCTGCTCTATTTGCCTTCTCCTCCTCCTCTACAGATCTTCTCCAATGGCATCTTCTCCTTGGTCATGCCCCCCCCCCCCCCCCTCGCCTTCTTCGCCAACTTCTCCCCCACCTCCCTTCCCAACATCCTCCTCTTAATTGTGACGCATGTCAACTTGGCAAGCATCACCGCTCTTCCTTTCCTCCCAAGCAAGATCGTGGATCTACCCGTCCGTTTGATCTTGTTCACTCTGACATATGGGGTCCTACTCCTACCCTTACCGTTGGGCGGGGTAGTACTTACTTTGTTACGTTCATTGATGACTTTTCTCGCTGTACTTGGGTCTATCTCTTATGAGACCGTTCTGAACTTTTTGATGTATGGACATCCTTTTATCATTCAATTCAAACTCAGTTTGAAGTTTCCATTAAAATCTTACGCTCGGATAACGCAAAAGAATATCTTAGTCAGGCTTTTTCCTCTTTCTGTACGCAACATGAGATTATTCATCAAACCAGTTGCGTTTACTCTTCCCAACAAAATGGAGTGGCGGAACGCAAAAATCGTCACCTCCTTGATGTCGCACGCACTCTGCTTACGCAAATGCATGTCCCTCGCTCCTACAGGGGCTATGCTGTTCTCATCTCTTGCTATCTCATCGATCGCATTACCTCCACCGTTCTCCATGGTCAAACTCCTTTCTCTATTCTCTATCCGGGCAAAGAACCCTTTCCTCTTCCTCTATGTATCTTTGGCTACACAACCTTTGTGCATGCTCCCTCTACCACCCGCGACAAACTCTCCCCTCGGTCCACCAAATGTATCTTTCTGGGGTACTCTCCGACTCAGAAGGGTTATTGTTGCTTTGACCCCGTCACCCGCAAACAATTTGTCTCTGCGGATGTTACCTTCTTTGAAAATGCATCTTACTTCTCTTCTGCTTCTTCCTCTACTCCTGCTAATCCTCCTTCTCTCACCAACCCCACTATTCCCTCCCCTCCTGCTAATGTTCCGCCACCTCCACCATCTCCACTATCTCCACTATCTCCACCATCTTACCCCGCTCCTTCTCCTCCACCTTCCTCCTCTTCGCTGTCGTCGCTCTCTTCTCCCGGACCAGCTTTCTCCACCACGGATGCTCAGGATACTGAGGTACCTGCTGACCTGGACCTTCCCATTTTCCTTCGCAAAGGGGTTCGGGCTTGTACCCAGCATCCTCTTGCTGATGTTGTTTCTTATGCTCGTCTGACGTGTAGGGACTTTGCTCTGGCTATCTCTTCTACTTCAACCCCTCGTTCCTATCAGGAAGCTCTTACTCTTCCGCATTGGAAGGCTGCCATGGATGATAAGATCGCTACTCTTACTGAATGGGGTACCTGGACTCTTGTTCCTCCTCCTGTTGGCACAAATGTTGTGGGCTGTCGCTGGGTTTTTGTTGTGAAATTCCTCCCCGATGGCCGTGTGGATCGCTACAAAGCCCGCCTGGTGGCCTTGGACACGCCCTTGTCCTAGGTCGTGTACCCCTATACAGGCACCAAAAACCCCTTTTTTCGCGACCGACTCAAATAAGATTTTTGGGGCGTTACAAATCTACCCCACTTAAGGAATTTCGTCCCGAAATTAGGCAAAGGTACACAAATCTAAATAATACCTAAGTGGAATAACTCGGGGTATTCCTCCAACATAGCTTGCTCTCGCTCCCAAGAAAGCTCCTCACGTTCGCAATTATCCCATCGGACTTTCACCACACGGATATCCTTGTTGCGGAGTCGCTTGACTGTAACATCTTCAATTCATACTGGCTTGACCCTTGTTGTTAATTCATAATCAACCGGTACCTGATTGTCCGCAATGATCTGCGAAGGCTCTTGCACTGCCTTACGTAACAAAGAATACGTGGAACACGTCATGCAGCCGACTCAATTTCGCTGACAGCTTCAATCTATACACTGCCTCGCCAACACGCTCCAGGATTTCAAATGGTCCAAGGTATCTCAGACTCAGCTTCTTCAAGCTTCGAACCCGCGATACACCCTTGAACGGCTTGATTTTTAGATACACCATGTCGCCAACATTGAACTTCACATTCCTATGTTTGCTGTTGTAATACTTTGACTATCTATCCTGAGCGATCTTTAACCTTTCCTGAATTGTCTGTATCATTGAAGTGGCGTCTTCCACCGCTTGACATTTATACAACTTCGATTCGCCTGCCTCCAACCAAGACAACAGCGTACGACACTTCCTCCCGTACAAGGCTTCGAAAGGGGTCATACCAATACTCGCCTGAAAGTTGTTGTTATACGCAAACTCCACCATATACTTGTGATCCTCCCAATGCTTCCCGAAATCTAGGACGCACATGTGAAGCATGTCCTCCATAGTCCTGTTGACCCTCTCGGTTTGGCCATCCGTCTGCGGGTGAAAGGCTGTGCTGAACTTTAGCTTAGTACCCAACAGACTATTCACCAACCTCCAGTCATTCGACGTGAAGCGTCCATCTCGATCACTAACAATACTGCGGGGCACACCATGCAATCGTATAATATTCTCCACGTAGAGTTTGGCTAACGTTTCCACCAGATCTTCCTTCCTGTTCGGAATAAAGTGTGACACCTTTGTCAACCTATCTACGACCACCCAAATGGCGTCGTTTCCCTTCTGTGACCTCGGCAAACCATGTACAAAATCCATAGATATGTCATCGAATTTCCATTATGGGATAGGTAGGGGCTTCAAGAAACCTCCGGGATTCTGGCATTCAGCCTTCACCAACGCACAAGTACGGCACTTGGCCACATAAAGCGCTACATCCTTCTTCAATCCCGGCCACCAGAACAACTTCTTCATGTCTCTATACATCTTCGTGCTTCCCGGGTGGATTGAGTACTTGGTATGATGAGCCTCATACATCAATTCCTCCCGAAGATTATCCGCACTAGTAATGCATAGGCGACCGTCCTTCCTTAGCAACCCATCTTCAACAGCATACTGGGAATTTGACCCTTCCAAAGATTCATCCAAGATCTGCTTCATGCTGCTATCCTGAACCAAAGCCCGCCGAACTCTATCCGCTAGGTCACATTGTACCTCTGTCCAAAACAGTTTCGCCTCGGCACTA
Organism: Platanthera guangdongensis; assembly: GCA_039583875.1. NCBI lineage: Eukaryota > Viridiplantae > Streptophyta > Magnoliopsida > Asparagales > Orchidaceae > Platanthera > Platanthera guangdongensis. The sequence goes on from CM077147.1 coordinate 77,438,707, forward strand.
GACTGCTTGTCGATGCAAGATATCTCCAAAGCCTCCAACTCATGAACCAACCTCTCATCATGTACCGATAACCAGTTGGCTTGTGCGGGAACCTTACGACTCAATGCATCCGCCACTGCATTTCCCTTCCCAGGCACATAGTGAATCTTGAAGGTGTAGTCCCCTAAGAAGCCCATCCACCTCCGCTGCCTCATGTTCAAATCCTTTTGATCCAACAGGTACTTCAAGCTCTTATGATCGGTGTAAATATCGACCTTCACACCGTACAGATAATGCCTCCAAAGCTTTAGAGCAAATATCACGGCCGCCAAATCAAAGTCGTGTACCGGATAATTCCTCTCATGGACCTTTAGTTGTCGTGAGCCATAGGCTATCACTCTCCCATGCTGTAATAGAACACAGCCCAAACCATTACCTGAAGCATCATTATAGATCTCACTACTAGAAAACAGACCTTTGGCCAGGGCAACTTGCCCTGGCAAAAAGTCCAAAACCGTGGCTAAAAAGCTTTAGCCACGGTCTAGCCACGGAAAAAATCCGTGGCTAAAGTCAGCGTGGCTAAACATTTTAAGCCACGGATTGGCCGTAGCTAATAGTATTAGCCACGAAAAACAATTGCCGTGGCTAATAGCTTTACCTTTAGCCACGGTTTTAATCCCTGGCAAAAACGGTTTCATGAGTTAAAATAAACCATTTGCCACGATTATTGTCCGTGGCAAATAAGCCAACTATTAGCCACGGTATGAAGCCCTGGCTAAAGACAAACTCATCATTTTTTAAAAACCTATTTGCCACGGTTTTAAGCCGTGGCAAATACTAATTTATGTTTTTTTTAAAAAAAAACCATATTCAAAATAATGTAATGCTAAACCAGCTGAGAGGTTGCAACTAGTTGTTGAGGAGTTGCTAAACCAGCAGAGAATTAGCTACATATGCAGAAATTATCATTAAAATTAGCTACATATATTTGTTTCCTGCATGCTTCAAGAAGGATGCAACAATGAATGACATAATGGAGAAATAAGTCATCACAGATCAGTTGATATTCCTGGGACCCCTCACCTACATGAACATACAACAACAAGAACAACACTCAAGCCTTTATCCCACTATAGTGGGGTCGGCTATATGAATCATGTCGTCATTGTGCCCTATATTGTGTCAATCTCACCTCATGAACATAATAAAAATTACAGTAATCATCCATTCATGGGTCTGTTTGTTTCTGAGTTTTTGCCAGCTCCTTTAAAATTGTTTGGTAAACTTCCATTCCTACAGCCAACACTCAAAAAATTCAATTTTGGACCTTTTTAGAGACCGCAAACACCGCCCAAACAAGCAGACCCGAAACATCAAAAGCATGACAACCGAACGAGCCAACCATGTCGAGGCAGAGGAAAATTAAACACCCAAATTTAAAACAAATCTCGGCTTAAAGAACCGTATAAGAACATAGTTTATGAAAAACAGAACATGACAACATAATCAAAAATCAAAGGTTCACTAACATGGCAAAGAAACCATAATGCTTAAAATGTTTCAGAAAGGATCCAGTAAGAACTCCGAATAGAAGCAGATTGATTACTGATCCTCTGAAACTGTTCCCTTCTCACTCACATAAATACCATCCAGAAATTTTCTTATGTCCTTCTTCTTCACATTTCAGTAATACACTTGAATCTTTTAATATTTATCAAAAATAATTTATTAAGAAGCACAAGAAATAGAAGAAATGTCCTCATCTCAATATGAATTGACCAGAGAATGGAAAATAGCTTGCAACATTCATCTTATATTCTTCTGCTCTAAATAACCCTATTGTGAGGTTTGTTTGCTTGTAGGTGAAGCCGGCTTAGTACTACTGAACGATGTTCACCACTCTCCCAAACATTCACCTAAGATTGTGCTACTGGATTAGGGTCGGTAGCCTTACTGATATGACCATTGTACTAGCTTCCAATATGAATTCCATAGCATTTTCCTACTGTATTATAAACATAGAAGAGAGGGAGTACATGTACCAAACTGAAATTCAGACCTGAGGAAACTGGTAATTCCGGAGTCTTGAGACATCGGCTATTCGTTTAACAGTGCGGCTACCCAAGTTAGATGAAAATTCCTGTAACATAATGCAGTTCATTTTTTTCAAGCATTCAATATTGTGAACAAACATTACAAATGAAAGGATAATAATCTGAAGAGGTTATAACCTGATCCCTGAAGACAGTCAGGCCTTCTTTAAGACTTAGCTGGAACCAGTCACGGCATGTTACTCTAGAGCAGACAAAACAATTTTAAAAAATATGTTTATCCTGTGCAGATGCATACCCATTTGAATGGATGTGTAAGCAAAGAATTTTATGCGCGAACATAATTCAAACATTAAATAGTTAAAAAACTTCAAGGTGATTCAAAGAATTATTTTTATCATCTCTATACTGCAATCAGTAGTAACAATCAAGAAAATGAAGTGAGTCACCCATTAAAAAAAATAGAAAAAATATGTTATCTAACAAAGGATTATATATATGTAAAATGCTTGTCGAGAAAAAGATACCTGTTGCCAGTCCAGTTGTGGAAATACTGCATATAAACATGACTAGGTCAATAAATTTCCCTTATAGATGAGCAGATCTCACATGCTGATAAAAATACTACATATATACATGAGCAGATCAAGAAAAGGCATACCTCATGACCAATTACACCCAAAATTGCAGCATAGTCTCCATCAGAAGCAGTTTCAGGAGATGCCAATACAAGCCTTGAGTTGAAAATCTAGGAGACCCATAACTGGACGTAATTGGCTGGGGTGGGGAGAAGTTTGGGAAGGGGGTTGGCACTAGAGTTGGAGGAGAATAGGTCAGGGAAGGTTCCAATTGGTTAGTATTGAAATTCCAGAAATCTGTTTCAATCCAAAATGCAGTTCTAAACTGAAAATAGGAAGAAAACTGGTGGCCAGCAGGTAGTGCCACCAGTCTAGGGCGGAACTGTCCAAGTGGTTGGGGGCTATTTGGACATGGTTTGGAGGAATTTGATGGAATCAAGGCAAATGTGGCAGGTGGTGACCGGAGAGTGGTCGGTGATAGTCTGTGGTTGGTGGTGGCCGGAGTGTGAACAGTGATGATCTGTTGTTGGTTTGTGTTATCAGGGGTCAAAGCTGATGGTGGAGGATGCTGCAGGTTTAGGCATTGTACGATGGTGGAGGATGCTGCAGGTTTAGGCATTGTACCGCTGGATAGGCGTAGTGAGGTGGGCTCAATGAATGTTGTGACAACCCATGTTCTATGTAACAAGTGACCCCAGTATACTGAATTCGATCCTAAAATTATGACCAAAAGAAAAAATGCTTTAAGTGATGGATACTACAGAATTTAAGACCCGGGTGTGATGAAATGAACTTATTGCAAATAATAATACGGTAGAACAAGATCAATTCTTAAGAGGGATAAACATATATAGAGAGAGAGACACATACATATATATGCGTGTGAGAGAGAGATAGGAAGCAGAGACCACAAATGTTTTGTTAAAAAGTGATTGTATGCAACATTATCCAGTAGGAGTGATCAGGCATAAAAAAAGGTGATTAATAGTAGTATTTCAACCCACAACGTTTCCAAATTACTTTAGCACGAGGCTACTATAGAAAGGTGGCATATTCTATGAAGTAGCGGAAAATAATATAAAGTGTCTATTCATCAAGTGGTCTAAATTATGGATACAGGAAAATTCTAACATAAAACCAGGCAATGTATATATATAATAACAGACCTTGATCCCTACAATACCAAGCAAAACCAAATCATTGTCAGGTAATGCCCAGCTGGAGAGAACCTACTGGAGCATATATGCAGTCAGCAATATGAGGAGAGAACCTCTTAAAGTTGTCCAAGCATTTTTCACTATTCCGTGCCTCAAGCAAGAAATCCAACTCCTGGAAATATAATGTAGTTGGATAAATAACTGCAGTATAATATAAGCTACAAACCTTTCAAAACATGAACAATTATGTTACTGAGATAAATAAGAATGTTGTCTTTTCCGAAAAACAAGCTCTCAGGTGAATTGATCAACTGATTGATATAAAGCGTCCCATCTTGAAATAACAAAATACAAACTGAACATTAAATACCACTCTACTTAGACAGAGTCTCTAACATATGATTAACTGAACATTAAAATTGAGTGCTTTTATTGTTTAGTTTTGTAAGAGGTGAAATTGTCCAACAAATCTAATAATCATCACAACATAATGAATATAAATACACATGTGCTGCATACTACATAATTTATAAATTATTGTGATGGATCACTCATCCTGAAAGCTCCTCAAAGGAGTAACAGCTTCGATTCTTGAAAGGAAGACAATATATATTTCAAAACAACACAAACCTGATTGAAGCACTGTATCCCCATCCCTTAAAAATTTTAAAGAATGTTTAGAATAGAAATGAAAGCAAAACAAAATCATCAGATTAATATGATATGAATTGTACAAAAATGCATCATAAATTTCCGCGTTGTTTGCAACAAGAACACGTTCCCAAAATATATCTCAAAACATCATGGAAATAAACATAAGTTCACCAAAATCTATCTCAAAACATCGAGTTGATATGATTTTTTTCCATATTAGTAGATCAACACTAAAGCTTTTAATTTGGGTAGTGCATCATCCGTTGAAATGCTGCATCTTCCTGAGCGCTATTTTCATCACCAACCTAAAAAAATATATACATTATGGATATGTTAAACATGTTAATAATTGAGTAATAAACAATACTACTTACTTGACCAGTGCTAGAAGGTATCGAAGGATTCACCCGACTTCTAGAAGTGGTTGTTGTTGGTGTCAATGGGCAGCTAACAAGCTCCAAATGAGCTCGCAACTCTTGTTGTAGGCATGCCATCTTTTCTTCCATTTGTGCCTCCACTTGTGCCTTCATTTCGGCAATTTGAATATCAAATTGTGATTGCATTTCTTCTCGAAGTTGAGTACGGATTGACTCAACTGCTTCTTGACTAGGTTGTAAATTAATATCTTTTTTTCTCATTAAGCCCCATGTACGCAAACGCCCATGTCCATCCTCTCCCATTACCCGAGAGAAGCAAGAATCTCTATATTCTACGGTGCGCTCCTCCTCAGGAACATTTTCAAGAAGAGTGTTCATATCTTCCTATGATATGAAGATATAAAAATAAGAAATGTTGTCAATATTATATGTATTATTTTGAAATTAGCTATGGGTGAAAGAAATCAAAACATACAATGGCCTCCTGAGCTTCAAAATCAATTCTACCCTTCTTATCTGTCTGTGTTCTTATAAAAACATTAATTCTATCTACCTGATTGTTACCTTGTTTCTCCATCTAAAACAACAACAAAAAATAAATTGTCATTGCATATATGTATTATATAAAGATGTTGGATGTTTTACCTCCGATCGAACAGAGCGAAATGAGGACCTCCCCATTTTATGGTATCCTCCAAGATGTTCACGGTTGATTGAGTTTTGCTTTGATACAACTTTAACAGCTTCTTGCCCCCAATATTGAACAAGAGTTCTCCATTGCCCGGCAATAACTCGATCTGGGACAATGGCAAGACGCTCCTCATCGGTTGTATATATATCATAATTATCACGCTTAACATGATATTTCCATTCCCTCCACCGCAATCCAACTGAATGCAAGCATCTACCTTGATAATTTAGAGGGACATCTGTATTCTCCTACAATTATTCAATGAAATAAAATTGAATTTATTTTAAGAGTGGTGTTCATTAATGTAACAAAAGCATAAAGTACAATACCTGCACCTCTCTCCATATCGCATCAAGCATGTCATTGGGTATATCCGTCCATCGTGGATATGTGAGTGGTAGTTTAAACCCATTTCTAGCTAGAACCCCAAGTTGGCTAACAAATGGTTGTTCGCACTTACCGGTAGGGTACCCATATCTATCAAAATCAACATGAAATCGCTCACCTGTCCCCCACGTTGGGATGCCTTGAGCAGGGCCTCGACCTCTCTTTTTATTAATAGTTTCACGATTGTTTGAAAGATCTGCATTAAAAATGTCAATAACTTATATATGTTATTATAGTGCACAAGCAAAAAACTTATGATTCCTAATACCTGCATTGTCTCGTGAATGTGATGTGTCAATGGGTTGGGAGATTGGTGTAGCATGTGCAGTAGCTTGGGAAACTGAATGTAGAGTGGTGATGGGTTGAGATATTGGTGAAGGATTAATATTAGGTTGGAAGATTGAATGTGCGGCGACGGATTGAGAGAGTTGCAACTTTTCAGTCATAGTTTGTCCTCGTGTTTTTTTCTTCCCCATGCCTGCAAGAAGATCATATAACAAACTATATTGGTGAATCAAATGTAATTTAAAATGACCAAATATAGTAATTTGTCAAGCAAAAAAATTATGATTTCAAATACCTGCATTGTCTAGTGAATGTGATGTGTCAATGGGTTGGGAGTTTGGTGTAGCATGTGCAGTAGCTTGGGAAACTGAATGTAGAGTGGTGATGGGTTGAGATATTGGTGAAGGATTAATATTAGGTTGGGAGATTGAATGCGCGGCGACGGATTGAGAGAGTTGCAACTTTTCAGTCATAGTTTGTCCTCGTGTTTTTTTCTTCCCCATGCCTGCAAGAAGATCATATAACAAACTATATTGGTGAATCAAATGTAATTTAAAATGACCAAATATAGTAATTTGTCAAGCAAAAAAATTATGATTTCAAATACCTGCATTGTCTAGTGAATGTGATGTGTCAATGGGTTGGGAGTTTGGTGTAGCATGTGCAGTAGCTTGGGAAACTGAATGTAGAGTGGTGATGGGTTGAGATATTGGTGAAGGATTAATATTAGGTTGGGAGATTGAATGTGCGGCGACGGATTGAGAGAGTTGCAACTTTTCAGTCATAGTTTGTCCTCATGTTTTTTTCTTCCCCATGCCTGCAAGAAGATCATATAACAAACTATATTAATTCAAAACACATCACAACTACATTATAAATCAAAATATATTAATTTAAAAAGACAAAATATTGCAATTTGGCAAGCACAAAATTATGATAACATACAATATTAATGTTCATTAGTTATTTCATCGTCGACATCTAAAGGAATATCATCAACAACATCACCATCAACTCCTTCCCTAACCCAATTAGTATCATCATCACGTACACATATTGTTTCATCCAAATATTGTTGATTGAGTGGTTCAACTTGAGGTTCAACATCAAATGATTCCCGAGCTGTCAACTTCATAACGACTTCCCAATCTGGATCTAGAGGATCTTTGACGTAACAAACCTGCTCTGCTTGAGTGGCTAATATAAAAGGCTCATCTATCATTTTATTTTGTCTATACAACAAATGATTGAAGTTCACAAGCGTGAAACTAAATTCATCCTGTTTTTTTCCAACTTGAGGGTCAACCCAATCACACTTAAACAGGATGAATTTAAAATCATTACCATAGTGAATCTCAAAAATGTCCCTTAACCTTCCATAGTAGGTGACACCCCCTACACGTGGATTCTTATCTTTGGAGCTAGCATAACTAGTTGTACTTGCTTTGAGCAGCACACCACTATTTTGGGTAGTTCTTTTTCGATCTTTGTACTTTGTGCGATAACGAAATCCATTAATAAAATATCCATCATATCTCCATGCCCAATTATCTGGACCTTCACTGAGACGCTTAACTTCTTCGGATAGATTGTTATCAATACATCTAACCTGTAGAGATAATCAAACCATGGATGAAATTAATGAAATGATTCATTAAAAAGTTGATCTTCATTACTATATTGAAGAACTTACATAATGTTTAAACCATAAATGAAAGGATTCATTATGAGCTTTATCAATTTGATGTTCGGACATACGAGGGATTGTATTTTTGAGTTCTTCGATGTGTTTCCTATATAAAAACACATTTCGATATTGTAAAAAAGAAACACCAAATTAAATTGATGGGAGAAAATATGACAACTCACGTTAGAAAAGGTGTGATTGCATCTATGTTGAAAAGAACATGACGATGCATTTGTATCCAAGAAATCTCATCAAGTTCTATCTTTTTCCCTTTTTAAACGGGCGACCAATGTCATGTCCTCCATCATAATTTCTATTTTGTCGATTATATTTTGTTTCAATGCCAACAAGATATCGTTCGCAAAAGTTCATGCATTCCTCCATTAGATATCCTTTCACAATAGAACCTTCCGGATGAGCACGATTACGAACATATCTCTTCAAGGTAAGTAGATACCTAATTTCAATATATATAATAAGTTAATACCAACAATATTATATAAATAAATATATAAACTCAAATATATGAAATGTTCATTACCTTTCAATAGGATACATCCATCGAAATTGCACCGGACCGCCAACATAGGCCTCTTCAGCTAAATGTATTGTTAGATGCTCCATAATATCAAAAAAAGAAGGTGGAAATATCTTTTCAAGATGACAAAGTGTTAGAACTATGCGTTCTTGCATAATCTTCAAGTCCACATGCTTAATAGTCTTTGAGCACAATTGTCTATAGAAATTAGATAGCTCGATAACAACTTTCACAACATCTGGTGGCAATACTTTCCTTATAGCTATTGGAAGGAATTGTTGCATAAGAATGTGCATATCATGACTTTTAAGACCCCAAATATTTCTCTCTTTCAAATGTACACATCGAGAAATATTAGATGCATAACCATCCGGCACTTTGATATTTTTTAACACTTGTAGAAAAACATCTTGATGAACTTTGTTCATTGAAAAACGGGCTGGAGATAAGAAGGCCTTACCGGATGCAAGTTGTTGTGGGTGCAATTTTGTTCGAATACCCATTTCTTTTAAATCTCGTCTTGCTTTTAAGCCATCTTTTGTTTTTCCTATAATACCCAATATTGTATAAAGCAAATTTTCACCCATATTCTTCTCTTGGTGCATTACATCAATGAAATGACGTATTTGAAAATGCTCCCAATATGGCAATTCAAAGAATATGCTTTTTTTTTCTTCCAACCATGTTTCTGACCAACATTCTTAACCCTACAATTATCTTCCCTCTTCCTCTTTTTAAGATCATCTTTCTTGTATTCAGTAAGTACATCATTCAGTTGTGTTGTGATAGTACTTCCCTTTAACATTAGAGGTTTAGCTTCAAATTCACGACATCCATTAAAAGCTGCCTTATCTCTTCGAAACCTGTGCCCACTGGGTAACCATCGACGATGTCCCAAATAGCAAAATTTTCTACAATTTCTTAGCCACTGTGATTTAGTTTGCAAATTACAATTTGCACAAGCATACTGGCCTTTTGTACTCCATCCTGATAAGTTTGCATATGCTGGATAGTCATTAATTGTCCAAAATAATGCGGCACGTAGAGTGAACATCTGATTTTTTGATGCATCATATGTAGCCACACCATCATTCCATAATTCTTTTAACTCTTCAATCAATGGTTGAAGGTAAACATCAATTTTATTGCCAGGCCCCTTCGGTCCATCAATTAGTACAGTAAGAAAGAGAAAAGATTGCGTCATGCACATCCATGGCGGCAAATTATAAGGAATTAAAACAACTGGCCACGTGCTATGAGCAATGGACATGGTTCTATATGGATTAAACCCATCAGAGGCCAAACCAAGTCTAATATTGCGACACTCTGCAGCAAATTGAGGATAATCTTTATCAAACTTTTTCCAAGTTAGAGAGTCAGCTGGGTGCCTCATATTATCATCTTTAGTACGTTCCTCTGCGTGCCATCGCATATAACTTGCAGTTTTTGATGACATGAATAACCTTTTCAATCTCGGTGTCAAAGGAAAATATCTTACTTGTTTTGCTGGAATTTTTGAAATTGTATTTTGCATGTTATTTCCATTGTCATTTAGTTGTTTGTATCGTGACTCCCCGCAAATCTCACAATTTTCAAGTGAAATATCATTTCCTTTAAAAATCATGCAATTATTGGGGCATGCATCCCAAGTCTCGTAAGAAAATCCCAAATCTTTTGTAATCTTTTGAGATTCATAATAAGACTTGGGTATTTTTATGTCCGGAAAAGCATCAATAAGGCACTCCAATAGCCATGTGAACGAGATATCTGTCCATCCATGCATGACTTTACCTTGCAGTAATCTAACTATGAAAGACAAGGATGTATACTTGACACAATTAGGGTACAATGGACACTCTGCATCTTCAACAAGTTTTATAAATTTGGCATCTTCTTCGCTAGGACCATCTACTCTTGGACTGGTTAATGATGGTGGATTCTCATACAAACTAGCACCAATAGGTGGAATTCCAATTGCTTCATGTATCATCTCCATCATATCATCTCTAAAATCAGAACGTTGTTCATTCCCACTGTAAGATGTAGAAGAATATGATTCCCCGTGAAGGGTCCATATCTTATACTTGGATAAAAATCCATTTATAATTATATGTTCACGAGCAATGACCCTCTCCACCAAATAAGTATTACAACATTTTTTGCAAGGACAATAAATCCGAGTCTCAAAACTATATGTTTTATTTTGATATGCATATTCTAGAAACTTGTCAACACCATGGATGTATTCAGATGAAGCTCTATTTTGCAAATCAATCCAACTTTTATCCATATTTAATGACAGAGAAATCTACATAAATTAAAAAAATTAGGGTTATACAAATAGAGGTCGGACAATGAAAATATATTAGTTTGAGTTTAAATAATCTTTGACAAATAAAAACAAACACACACATACACACATACAAAATCAAAAATACAAACACATACACAATAAAACACACACACACACACACACACAATACTCATTTTTCTAGTAGTGCAACCATCTAAATGTTTTGGTTAAGTGCAGTCTGCATGCCCAAATAGATGGCTGATCTCGGAAGGAAGTGGCAACCGAAATCGCCTCCTATTATTTGCACTTTTCACTAGCCGGAGGGGGAAAGTTAATGAATGAATGGATTCTTGATCTCCATGGACAAATCAAATAAAAATTGTAGAGTGGACAAACGGATTCACTAACTTTGACACTAAAGTCATTTTGATTTCTTTGGGGATGGACGGGTACCTTTCTAGGGCTTGTTAGTTGTTACTAATATTTAGAAACTTTTTCCTAAGGAATGAAGAACTCAAGAGTCCATGAGTTCCTAAATGATTCCCTTGCTACCTTTTCATGTATTATGATAGAAGCCCCCAAGGTGTAATGTGAAACTCCAAGTCAACCTCATTAGATCCTAATCCTACATCAAACCAATCAAGATCAATGTAAGATGGATGCAATCTTACAAAGATGAAAGAAAATATCCATGAATCTATGAATTTGTTGTTTGAAAATTGTGTTGCACAAAGTTCTGATATACAATTAACCTCGTATGTAATAATCTTAATAAACATGTAGCAGAACAGAAAGGAAGAGAAAAGATCATCGCAATTGAGAAGCTCTAATTGTCTGAAGGACAAACAAACCTCAACAATTCGTTTGCTCAGAAAATTTGAAGTAACTTCCTTAAAAACTAGTTTCACATCAACTTCTGAGAACTGCAAAAGGAAATTTGATCACCGTTGAAATTTTCTATAGAAGAAAAACGTTTTGAAACAGGAGAATAAAATATGTAGCAGAAAATTAGAATAATGTCGTACTAAATTAATACAACAACATCACCGAAGTTGGCCTCCTCCACCTCGACCAACCGGCGGCGAGCTCAAAGATGCCGACCAGCGATGATAACAACAGCTCACACCGGTGAGGAGGACGGTGGCGGCGCAGCAACACTCCGGCGCGTGGAAGCCCGAGCGTGGAAACAGCGCCGTCGTGAGAGGAGAAACCCTAGCCCGTGAGCTGCAGCACACGCACCCTCTTCCCGATTCTTCTTTTTATCTATCTAATAACTTTATATATATATATATATATATATATATATATATATATATATATATATATAAACTTATTCATATATATATATATATATATATTTAAATATATATCTATATCTATATATGTCTATATATATAAATAAATGTATCCCAAAAACAAGCCCCAGTGGTTACAGATAACCAAAATGTAAAATTGTGCAACTACAAATTCCTAACACTTATAAATCCCTAATAAATCTGTAAGATATAATCAAAAAGTCGAACACTTATAATACTACAAAAAAAGCAGTATGGTTTCATATTCCGTCCACAAAATATTTGGTTTTATAGCAATCAGCATACAATGACATGTATGGTTGTGAAGATATGTAGTTGTCCCAAATAGATGAAATAAAGAATAGAACACTTGTAATGCTACAAAAAGAACATGTCTGCAATGTTCCATCTAAAATATCTAGTTTTATAGCAATTTATGTACAACTACAAATTCCAAGAGAAACCATATAAATTTTCTGTACACAGTTGTCTATCTGCACCAAAAATATTATGTTTTAAGAGATCAACTCCACATCATGAAGTTTAAAGGGCATCCCGGTGCACCATCGCAGTTCCAAACAGATTGGTTTAGAAGCCTCCATAAAAGTACACCATCGTAGTGTTTTCAATGTGATAAAAAAAAGTAATTTAAACATTGTTGACAATTGGCATGTGCTTATTCATGTTGAGCAGCCTAGACATGAATCTTTTGACAATATATTGATCCAAACAGATTGGATTTTTCTCCAGAGAAGCACCAGTCCCATGATCCATTCAAGTAATGAATGAATCTGTGGATTTTTCTCCACAGATTGGCAAAAACCGTTTTATAGCAACATGAGGATGAGAGGTGAGTATAGCGTGGAGAAAATCACACACATTCAAGTAATGAATGACTCATTGTTAGCTATGCACGAATTAGCTTTAGCATAATCAGGCAAATATATAATTAGTTACAGATTCACAATATCAAAAATCTACTCACTTTCTTTTAATTTTTTTTAAATATATATAAAACGTAAAAAAGAAATCCATTTCATTCCCCTGAACTTGGATCATTTTTCTGGTTCTATATTGTTATAAGTAGGATGAATAATTTAAAAACTATTAAGTCGAGTGACTGACATTTCACCCTTCGAAGATTTGATCATCAAAAGGGTCAAACACTTAATCTCTTGCGAGTGATAGATATCAAATGATAAAATGAATAACCTGTGCATGGTCTGTTATCCCTATTTTGGCAGAAGTTCCATCAACATCAACCCACTCATGGGAGTCTGCATACTTCAAATGCTCTAAAACTGTGATGAATTGGTAAAATTAGTAGAATTAACATGAATTGAAATGAATCAACATCAAATTTACAATGGCAATTTATGTATACTAGCCAACAAAATCAATATAACAATGATCCAGATCAAAAATCTATTCTGAAAACATTGTCTATTATCTGTGCATGAATATCTCTAACACATTGTGAGAAAATACATATATCAAGGGTAAAGAGAAAATGACAAAGAAGATTATCCTTTCATATTTGTAAACATTTTTGCCATACACATTTTGATTTTATAAGCATATTTCCATGTGGAATACTTGGTCTTGAAGCTTTTTTTTGCTAGTGATACACAAACAGCAACCCTTATCATATTGTCTTCCTCTCCCACATGTTGGAGAAAAACCAAAAGCAAAAAAAAACCATCTCCGAACAAACTAAATACATTTCTGCCCCCAACAAAACAATTGTGGATAGCACATTGCCATCATTATGGGGTACGATGGCCTGAATTTAGCCCATCCAATCGGCTAATTCTCAAATCAATTGGGATTGACAACATCGATTCATTTCTATTTGATGCTTCAATCTCTAAAACAAACTGGAAATCAGATTTACGAACTAAAACTAACCAGGTTTCCAATCCAGCGTCTATTCTAATAAAAAATACCAAGTAAATTCATGAAAACCTAAGAAGAACGATACGTGGATCATCTTTAAACATTAAGAGGAAAATCATAGGAGAAAAAGGTGATCACATCTAAAACAAACCCTAAACTTAATAAAAGATACTTAAAAAAACTCGTCAAGTGATCGAATAAAGGTGCGAACACATGCTCGGTGACTAAAACAAACTCCGATTTTAGATCTTCACGAGAAAGACGGAAGGGTCGGCTCAAATTGCTTACAAATCGCGCAGATAGGATAAGAAATGAAGGGGGAAATAACATGGGAGAGCCACGTACCTCGAAGTAAATATTGACGACATAGATGGCGGTGGAGATACGTGGTTGATGATTGTCGGCTAGGGTTGTCTGTGCGGAAGTCGTGCGGGCTCGATGGCTGTCCTCCGGCCGTTGGCTCCACCGCCGGGATCAGAGTAAGAGGGGAAGTGATAGCCAGAAACAGACGTGGGGAAGGAGACCTAGGCACGTCTGGAGAAGGCGGACGCAGTAGCTTTTCTGCTGAAGGGGGAAGGTAAAAATGGTGTCCGAGTAAGAGATAAAAGGGTTAATTAAATATAATATTAAATTTTAGCCACACTTTTTTATTTTTCATGGCTAATACAAAAGTATTAGCCATGCTTTTTTATAGTTGTGGCTAAAACCTAAATATTAGCCACGGTTTTGCGATCATGGCTAATACTACTGTATTAGCCACGATTTTTGAACCCTGGCTAAAAGATGTGTAGCTAATACTCATTTTTCTAGTAGTGTCTCGAACCATTCGGTTCCAACGGGCGAACATAAAATAGGCGACGTGGTCAACCGCCTCTTCAATTCTTCAAAAGCCTGTTCGCACTCCGGAGACCACACAAACTTCTGATCCTTTCAAGTCAACGTCGTGAGTGGTAGCTCTATCCGCGAGAAGTTCTCTACGAAGCGCCTGTAGTAGCCAGCAAGCCCCAGAAAACTCCGGACCTCTGCCATTGTAGTCAAAGCTGGCCACTCTCGTATCGCCACTATCTTCGCCGGATCCACAGCTATCCCTTCTCCACTGACAACATGACCAAGGAACGCTATCGAGGATAACCAAAATTCACATTTGGAGAACTTAGCATACAACTGATTTCTCCTCAACGTCTCCAGCACCATGTGTAGATGATTATAGTGATCCTCCTCGCACTGTGAGTACACCAGGATATCATCGATAAATACTATCACGAACCGATCCAGGTACTCTCTGAACTTCCTATTCATCAAATTCATAAACACGGATGGCGCATTCGTCAACCCAAACGGCATGACCGTGAACTCGTAATGCCCAAACCGCGTACTGAATGTTGTCTTTGGAATGTCGCTCTCTCTTATCCTCAATTGGTAGTATCCAGATTTCAGATCTAACTTCGAATATACCGTTGACCCAACCAACTGATCAAACAGATCGTCAATCCTCGGAATCGGATACTTATTCTTTTCCGTAAGCTTGTTCAATTCCCGGTAGTCGATACAAAGCCGCAAGCTCCCATCTTTCTTCTTAACAAAAAGAACTGGTGCGCTCCAAGGCGATGAACTTGGACGCACATAGCCTTGCTCTAGCAACTCTTGCAATTGCACCTTCAACTCTGCCATCTCTCTTGGCGCTATCCGATATGGAGAGCGTGACACCGGTTTGACACCTGATACCAGCTCAATGGTAAAATCAATCTCCCGCTGAGGAGGGGCTCCTGGGAGATCATCTGGGAACACATCGGGATACTCGGACACAAATGGGATGCTGTCCAGACTAGGCTTAGGCGTCGAAGTCTGCACTAGAGTGACATACAGTTCTGCCCCAGACCGAACTGCCTTGATCACCTGAAGGGCCGACATCAAAACTTTCCCTGACCCCTTCATGCCCGCAAAAGTCATCTCCCGATCAGTGTTCTGACCCAACTTAACTTCCTTACAGTTGCAATCAATGCTTGCACCCTGCTCCGACAGCCAATCCATATCGAAGATTACGTCGAACTCTACTAACGGTAGAACCAACGCTCGCAAAACAAACTCCTGTTCTACAATCTGAATCTTCACTACACAGATCCTATCCGCACGCATTGAGCACCCATTGGGCAACAACACATCCAACTTGTTTTCTGCCATCGAGAACGGAACTCCAATGCGCGATATGAATTTTTCGAACAAGAAGGAATGCGATGCTCCCGTATCAAACAGGGATCTCGCCGGAAACTCAAAGATCGACACAAAGCCTAGCACCAACAAAAGTAAGCTAACAAACAAAAGAGGTAACAACTATGAAAGTTAAACCACTACAATTTAACTCATACCTGCCACCACGTCTGCTTGCTTCATGGCCTCTTGAAGACCAAGGTTGTAGACTCTAGGCTGGGCTGAGGCATGATGGGACGCAGTTGACTCCACCGCCTTCCCTTTCTCCTCATAGGTCGCTCCAGGTCCCCTTTCGGACTTTGCACGTCCGCTCCAACACTCACGAGCAAAATGTCCCGTCTTCCCGCAGTTGTAACAAGCACCTGAGACTCAACTTGTAGTTGCCCCCGACGCATCAGCCGAAGGGGCTGAGTTCGAAGTCCTCCGCTTCTTGCTCCACCTGCGGAAACTTGACTTATTATTTGGCACCTTGAACTCGGACTTCTTTTCTCCTGGGTCCTTCTTCTCTTGAACTTTCTTAGCGACCTTTTCCAATGATCAGGCCGAATTGACCAAGGCTAGGAAGCCTTGCGCCTTAGGTCCAGCAAGTAGTAACTGTAGGTCACCACGAAGACCCTCATAGAATCGGTTGGTCTTCCTCTCTTCTTCCGTAAACATAGCACCAGCATAACGACCCAACCGTGTGAACTCATGCAGATATTCATCCATGCTTCTGGATCCTTGAGTCAACCCAAGAAATTGATTCTCCATCTCCAACTTCTGAGCAGTGGGTATAAATCTGGCTAGGAACAATCTTGAAAATTCCTCCATCGGCACATCCGCAAGTTGCCTTACCACTAGAAGATGAAACTCCAACTCGTCCCACCACAGCCTCGTTTCACCTTCCAAAAGAAAAGTCACTATGGTGGTCTTCTGCCACTCCTCAGTTATTGTGGCTGTCAACACCCTCTTTATCGAAGAGAGCCAGTCCTCGGCTTGAGTTGGCGTTCCAACCCCATCGAACCTCGGAGGATTAAAGCCCATCACATGCTTTAGCTGCCTCTCCGTAGCTCTCCTCGGCTCTACCAAATCAACTGCTGCGTGCTCCACCACTCTCGGCTCTGCCGCCCTAACCGGTTCTTGCTCATTCGCAGGAGGTGCGCGATGCATTTGCCCTGCAGGTTGGGCATTAATCATTGCAAACACGGCTTCAGCCACCATCCTGATGGTTTCCGCCGAAGGAGGTGTTGTAGGCACGTCCCTTGGTGCACTACTTTCCGCTGATTGCGGATGCTCTGACTGACCAGCACCGCTCCTAGCTGCCTATAGTAGCAAAGACACACGATTAGACGACAAACAAATTGCTAAAAGCAATCATTGGAACACTCAAATTCCACAAAACAAGTGTATTTTCATTCCTAAGTGGACATTCATGGGTTCTTTTTGATGTTATAACGATGACGCACACATGTGCTCACCACCCCTTAAAATAATTCACCCACGAATTCATTTAAGTCTGACCGTAACCAGAAGTCTAATACCAAATTGTAACACCCCCATCTGTCACATGGCATATAACAGAAGGTCCAGCTGGAACCTGACGCCATATACCACAGACAGTCGGAAGGATTACCAAATGAATATACAAACCATCAAATCATGACTACCTGTCCTACACAGAGCATTCTAGCGGAAGTTTTTTAAAAGTTGCAAGAACCCAAATATTAAATCCAATAAGCATGAATGTCCACAACACACTACAGAAATGAAACCCAAAATACACTGAAAAGGGTACATGGCCTTATGGCCTTACAATAGTTCGCTTAATAAAAACATGTCTTACATACATCGGCTCGCAGGCCGGCCACACATGATAAAAATAGAAATAACTATTCTACGGCCTTTTAGGGCCAGCACAGCAATATGGGCTCCAGCCCGCTATTTGGCACTCGGCTCCGCAGCACCTGCAAGCACATACTACCGCACGGTGGCAAACAAAGCAACGGTCAGCCAAAAGCTGACCAAATTATAACGACCCCGCCACTTACTCGGGACGGCGGTGCTCTTTCCCTACATAACGTTAGCCCAACAAAATAGTTAAGCACAACTATACTATGTCACAGGTGTAGGCTCGCACGGCCAAACACCCCGTGCACTCAGGGCACATTCACGGTGAGTCCTGATATATCAGTATCTCCACCACCATCCCAAAGATGGCAAACAAGTGAGCATTTAGCCTATCTGACCACCGTCTAACGCTCCCGACTATGCCAACGGCCAGTGCCCTTTTCGGATTTCTCGCACCGTTCCACATAGCCTAGGTCCAATTCCACTTGCATGTTGCTCATGTCGCATATACAATTTAAGTCCTACGAGCGGGCCAAGCTTCTCTCGGATCCCAAAATTTTTCAAACAATCTCATAACCCAGTTATGATCAAGGCCGGTTCCCAGACCGCCAAGCTAGCAGAACATGTTTCCACTCAATTTTTCAGGTGCGCCTTGAAGCTAACCTCCAAGGATCTCTGCTGTAATCTACCGCGTAGAAAGCCGAAAAACCCAAAGCATAGAGTTTTCTCCGGCAAATCATATCAAATTCAACATCACCGATATAGACGATACACGTCCGGGTAGGCTTCACACACAATGCCTATGCCCGTACTTACGATTCCGGGCTCTATATGCAACACAAGGGGGACTATTCACATCAACCCTAAGGAACACCACGCACTCACCGCACACTCGCGGGAGTGGGGTTCCCTATGCAAAAAGAAAGAGTTTCACATGCTCAAATTGAGAATCGTTACCCTTGTAGTTCGTTTTGGCGCCATGGAAAAACTACGCAGATGGAAATCTTCGCAACGAACTTTCCTCCACGAATCCGCTCTCAGAATTCGAAATGGTGCTCTGATGCTCCGCCGGCGGCCGGAAACCTCCTCTTCGTCCTCTTCTCTCTAACACCTTGGAAAGAGAAAGCCTTGGAGAGAAATGAGGGATTAACTCTCCTATTCCCGGCCTTAACAGAGCAGGAAACCATCTGGGCCGTTGGATCTTAATTAAAGAAAACGAACGGCTCAGATCCGTTCAAAACTCTCCAGACCTGGGCCGAACACGGCTTGGCACACGGCCGTGTCCCAGGCCGTGTGCCTCGATCCAGGCACGATCGTCGAACTGAGAAAAGACACACGGGGAACGACACGCCCGTGTATAACCTGACACGCCCGTGTCGGGTCTGTCGACACGCCCGTGTTCGGGGGCGTGTCACGCATAACCGCCACGGCAACGTACACGACCCAAAACAACACGGGTAGGGACACAGGTATGCACACGCCCGTGTCACCTGAAAATCATCGAGCGACTATCCTCGATCGCCGAACGCAGAACACGGGTACAGACACGGGTAGGCACACGCACGTGTCAAAAGACACGCCCGTGTCTTCCAGCCGTGCTCCTGGTCGTGTCCTTCTCAGGATGAAAACGGCCAAAAACACCTGCCAGACACATCCTTGGACACACCCGTGTCCTAGGCCGTGTACCCCTATACAGGCACCAAAAACCCCTTTTTTCGCGACCGACTCAAATACGATTTTCGGGGCGTTACACATCGGCACGCAGGCCGGCCACACATGAAATCCAACCACGATTCACTTGGCCTTCAAGGGCCTTAGCAGCAAGCTTTCAATCCGCTCATTTCATTTCAAACCGCAGCACCTGCAAGTAGACATCCACCAAAGAGCGGCAAACAAATTAACGGTCAGCTACAGCTGACCAATTATAACGACCCTACCCCATGCCTGGGGCAGCGGTTCCTTCCCTGTATGCATTTGCAAGTATAATAGCTAACAATCACAATCACACACATCAAATCACAAATGCCGACCGCAGCCAGACGCTTCGTGCACTCAGGGCACCTTACGGTGTACCGGAAACCCGTGGTAACACAACCAACGAATGGTAATTAACTTGTTGGCTGGCCGGTCCTAGTCACCCAAACACGCATGCTGGTTGCATTCCGCCCAAACCAAGCAGAGGTCGGTACCGCATGGCAAACATGAGCATTCATCCATCAGATCGACCCGCTTTTATTTCGGTGTAGCAAGTCGGGCTATCGCACGCTCCCGAACACTGCCACCAATCGATCTCTCCAACATGCCCAGGTACAGGTTAGCCTTGCCCGTGCTTACATTGTCACTGGCGCACCATGACGCGAGTCGGCCTTCCCTTCCAGGGTAGCCGCAGCTTTCCGCTCTCGCAGAGCAAACGAGCACACGCAGCGCTCACATCACAAGGAGCTTACGCAAACCATCGAAGATCATATCCATGGCTAGCTCACGCATGAGCATACCATCCACACATAGTATTCATTCATCCAAGATACAAAGCATATATCTCTTTGCAAACCCACGGAGTCTTCTCCAGTTTACCCATGATCATCACCAATCCAGACTAACGGTCCAGATGGGCTTCACACAGCATGCCTATACCGTACTCCACAATTCCGGCTCTAGATGCAGACTCAACGACGAAATCACTTCACGAATCCACCTTTTGGTGGAGGATTCCACGCATATGCATAAAGAAAGGACTTCGATGTCCAAGAAGGAGATCGTTACCCTGGAAGATCGCTTAGGTGCCATGAAGGAGCCGGACGGAAGTCACCGCCTTGACTTAGCCTTCATGAATCCGCTCTCGGATCTTCGCTCCGCACTCCGCAGCTCCTCCAGCAGTTGGCTTCTCTTCCTCCTTCCTTCCCTTGCACTCCCCTCTTCTTTATCTCTCTTGAAATGAGAAGAAGAAGAAGAAGATGAAGAGGAAGGGTTTAAATCCCCTTTTCCCCGGCCTTAGCAACACATGGACAGAGCATAGCCATTGGATCCATAACCAGGGAATCGAATGGCTCAGAATTGTCCAGAAAAGCCTGAACACGGCCTGACACGTCCTGTGACACGCCCATGTCACAGGTCGTGTCCCTTAAGCGGCAATCAACCGACTTAAAGCCAGCTAGAACACGGCCGTGTGACATGCCTGTGTCACACCCTACACGCCCGTGTCATACCTGACACGCCCGTGTTGGACACCCGTGTTCATCAGGCTGCACAACCTCAAAATCACCCGAGACTCACACGACCTTGGGACACGCCCGTGTCTCAGGCCGTGTGCCCATGACACGGCACCAGACACGCCCCAGCTCAAAGTCGTCGGGCTGAGATCGTCGACCGCGCTGACACGCCCTGTGACACGGCCGTGTCACAGGTCGTGTCCTCCACGCTTGATACTTGACGATCGACAAGCAAAATCGTCGAACTCTCGACACAGCGGGACACGCCTTGTGACACGCCCGTGTCACAGGCCGTGTACCCCTACTCGACGATCGCCGCTCGACGATCGACGCTCGACGATCGCCGCTCGACGATCGCCGCTCGACGATCGCCGCTCGACGATCGACAAACAAAAATCGTCGAACCGAGGGGACACGCCCCCTTTCACGCCCGTGTTGCAGGGCGTGACCACCCAAACATTTCGTCGACCAAAAATTCGTCGACCTCGCGCCTCACGACGCAACCCAAGCGGGACACGCCCTGGGACACGCCCGTGTCCCAGGCCGTGTCACCCAACTTTTGCCAATTTCAGACTTTGGGTTGTTACATTAGGTCTCTTGAACTGAACAACATAGAGCGAGTACGGATCCACTCAACCCGTTGCTCACATCGCCATGTCAATTTAAGCCATTGGTGCGGGTCAAGCTTCCCTGAGGCTCATCGTATCGATCATACAATAGCACATAACCCGGTTATGCTCAAGGTCGGCTCTCAGGACACCAAGCTGGGCTCCCAGAGCACGTAGCCCCAAACACTAGCCCCCAGTTCCCCACGAGACAGGCCTCACAGAGCTACCGCCGGTTGTAACACTACCGCAACGCGGTACCTGGCAGATATGCATTTCTGCCCAGTTTTTCGGGTGCTCCTTGGGGTTAGTCCCCAAAGTTCCCTGCTGCAATCTACCGCGTAGAAACCCGAAAAACAAACGGCACAGAGTCTTCTCCAGCAATACATGCATAATGAAAACATCACCAATCCAGACCAACCTGTCCGGATGGGCTTCACACACCATGCCTATGTTCGTACTTCGATTCCGAACTCTAAATGCAAAACTACAGGGATAATCCCCGAAAGAATACCACACGCTCACCGCACACTCGCGGGAGAGGGTTTCCTATGCAAAAGGAAGAGGGTTGTACATGTCCAGGTAGAGAATCGTTACCCTTTGCGATTTCTTCTGTGCCATGCTCAAGATCTAGATGGATGGACGCGACCGCAACAACCTTGCCTCCACAAATCCAGACTCGGCTTGCGAATCGGAGCTTCGGAACTCCTGTGGCGGCGGGATCTCTTCCTTCTTCTTCCCTCTTCACTCTCCTTTCTCTCTGGAACTTAGAAAGAGAGAGTCAATGAAGAAATGAGTTGGGAAAACCTAACTCCTGGTTATATACCCACAGAGGTACGCACCAGCCGTCGGATCTCCAAAAAAATCCAGTGGACTGTCCTGATTCCTCCGAGAATTTAGTTTACGAGAGCAACTATCGTGCGGTAGCCCAATCATTCGGCTTCTCGAGGACGCAACCGCTTAGAAGCCCAATTGGGTGGTGACACGTGGACACGTTATAACTGCTATGCTACTACCACACGATAGAAAACTATCGCCACGCGGTAGTTTACGCGTTCGGAAGGAAACGACAAAACTACGCTACCGCCCGCGGTAGGGTTAATGCTGCGCGATAACAACCCGAGAGCTCTGTCAAAAAAATCGTCAGGCTACCGCCCCGTGCTACCGCTATCGTCGAGCGCTAGCGCTTCTCAAGAACGTCGAGCTCTGAGTGCCCCGACCCAGACGTCGAGCGGACTACCGCCGCGCGGTATGCATTATCGCCCGACGCTAGCATGCGCTGAGATGTCGAGAGCATCGAGAGCGTTGAGAGCGTCGAGAGAGGTGACCTACCGCCAGCGGTAGCTCTACAGCCGCACGGTACCTTCCAATAAGCGTTTCCGGAACCTGGGGCGTTACAAATCTCCCCCACTTAAAGAAATTTCATCCCGAAATTTAACGTTACAGGAAAACAAAAAAAGTAAACAATACTTCAGGTTACCTTAGGGAAAACGCTCGGGAAACTCCTCCCTCACATTTTGCTCGTGCTCCCAAGACAACTCTTCTCGGCCACAATTTTCCCAATGGACTTTTACCATCCTGATGGCTTTATTACGGAGTTGCTTGACATCCACATCCTCAATGCGAATGGGCTTGACGTTCGTCGTCAACCCACTGTCGACCGGCACTTGATTCACAGCTACCACTTGTGAAGGATCTTGGATAGCCTTCCATAACACTGAGATGTGAAATACATCATGCAAACTGCTCAACTCCGGCGAAAGAGCCAAACGATAGGCAGCCTCACCAATCCGCTCCAAGATTTCAAAAGGCCCAACATACCTCGGACTAAGCTTCGTTTATGCGTCGAATCCTTGATACGGCTTTAAATGGTTTTATCTTGAGATACACACAATCGCCCACCGCAAACTCTACGTTCTGGTGCTTGACATTAAAGTACTTGGCCTGCATATCTTGAACGTTCAGTAGCCGTTCTCGTATCAACCGTATCGTTTAAGTAGCATCTTCAACGTTCATTCGCTTGTACAGCTTCGATTCTCCCGTTTCTACCTAAGATAATGGCGTACGCCACCTCCATCTGTACAGAGCCTCAAAAGGCGTCAGTCATTTGAATGCTTGCTTGGTAGTTATTATTATAAGCAAACTCAATCATAAAAATATGATCCTCCCATCCTTTCCCAAAATCAAATGCACACATACGAAGCATATATTCCATTGTCCTATTCACCCTTTCACTTTGCCCATCTGTTTGTGGGTGAAAAGCCGTGCTGAAATGCAACTTGGTGTCCAACAACTGATCAATGAGCCTCCAGTCAATAGGCGTGAACCGACCATCTCAGTCACTTACTATTCTGGGGCATGCCGTGCAATCGGACGATGTTGTCCACATAAAGCCTTACCAACTTCTCCACTGAATCATCCTTCCTATTGGGTATAAAATATGACACCTTCGTTAAACGATCACCGACCACCCAAAAGGCGTCGTTCCGCTTGTGCAATCTCGGTAAACCGTGCACGAAATTCATGAAGATGTCATCAAATTTTCACTCCGGTATGGGCAAAGACTCCAAAAATCCTCCGGGCTTCTGTCACTCTGCCTTTACAAAGGCGCATGCCTGACACTTTGCCACATAAAGTGTTATGTCTTCCTTCAGTCCTGGCCACCAGAACAACTTTTTCACAACTCTATACAACGTTGAGCTCCCCGGGTAAACCGAGTACATAGTATGAGGAGCCTTATACATCAATTCCTCCTGTCGTTTGCACATACTTAAGACACACAAATGACTGTCTTTCCACAATAACCCATCATTGATGGTAAATTGGATGTTTGACTCATCCAAAGCCTCATCCATGAACCGCTTCATGCTGTCATCCAACTCCAAAGCCCGTCGAATCCGATCAGCCAAGGCATATAGCACTTCCGCTCGGCTCAACTGTGCTCCAGCACCAGACATCTTATCAACACAATAAATCTATAAGGATTTTAAATTTCAAATGAGACGGTCAACATGCATCGTTAACCAATTGGCCTACGCGGGAGCTCTGCGACTTAATGCATCCGCAACCACATTACCTTTCCCAGGTACATAGCGTATCTTGAAGGTGTAATTCCCAAGGACTTCTGTCCACCTTCACCAATGCATATTCAAATACTTTTGATCTGATAGGTACTTCAAGCTCTTATGGTTTGTGTAAATGTCGGCCTTCACACCATATATGTAGCACCTCAAAAGCTTCAGTGTGGATATCACGACCACCAATCACCAATCCATGGACCAGATAATTCCTCCAAAGCTTGAGAGCGAATACCACGTTCGCCAACTCCAAATCATGGACCGGGTAGTTCCTCTCATGCACCATTAACTGACGTCATCCATAGGCTATCACCGACCCATGCTGAAGCAGAACACGACCTAAACCACTCCCAGAGGCATCACTATAAACCACAAAGCCTTCTGAACCACAAGGCGAACATAAGACAGGTGTCGTGGTCAAGCGACACTTTAGATCTTCGAAAGCTTGTGCGCACGCTGGCGACCCAACAAATTTCTGATCCTTCCTCGTCAGGGTCGTGAGAGGCAATGCTCTCCGCGAGAAGCTCTCTACAAATCGTCTGTAGTAGCCGGCAAGCCACCGAGACCCCGAACTTCCGCTATAGCAAACCACACAGGCCACTCACGTATTACGGTAACCTTTGTTGGATCCTCCGCGATACCCTGACCACGACTATATGACCATGGAATGTCATAGAAGATAGTCAAAACTCACACTCAAAGAATTTGACATACTCTGATTACTTCTCTTGGTCTGCAGAACAATATGCAAGTGTTCCGCATGATCACTCATATTGGGAGTACACTAGGATATCATCAATGAACACAGTCACGAACCAATCCAAATACTCAACAAACGTTCTGTTAATTAGATTGATTACCACCGATGGCACATTCGTCAGCCCGAAAGGCAGGATAGTGAACTCATAATGCCCATAACGTGTGTTGAACGCCGTCTTTGGACATCACTCTCACTAATTCAAGGCTGAAAATAACCAGACTTCAAAACCAGCTTCGAACACACAGTCGATCCAAACTAGGTGAACGAACAAATTATCGATCCTCGGAATCAGGTACTTATTCCTCTCTATTAGCTTATTGACTTCCCGATAATCGATACACAGTCACAGACTACCGTCCATCTCCAAGAAGAGGACCTGGGCACTCCAAGGTGACAAACTTGGACGCACATGCCCTTGCTCTATCAATACTTGATGCTGCGCTTTCAACCTAGCCACTTCACTCGGTGCTAAGCGGTAAGGAGACCGCGATACGGGCTTGGCACCAGGAACCAACTCAATGGTGAACTAAATCTCTCTTTCTCAGGTGGAGCTCTTGGGAGAGCTTGGGGAACACTTCGGCAAATTTTGACACCACCGAAACACCGACCAACCCAGGCTAGGGGTTCTTAGTCTCTAGTAGAGTTAATAACAACTCCGCCACCCGTAAGGACTGCTAACTTGGTCTCACGTCCTGTGGGTTTTGCCCCAATGTTACCGCACTTCGAATTATAGCCAACCTATGCATGCTGCTCCGAGAATCAAACCATACCTAAGATCAAACCACTTAGAATCTTTAATGACCATGTTTCTGTTTGGTTTGAACACCCACAATCGGGAAATACTAGGACGAACCACATGAGCATCTTGGGTGCTAAGGAGTGAGAAGTCATGTAACAAACAGTACTCTCCACCACCAAAAGTGGGACAAAGTCCACTTACATAAATCATAAGCCAGTAACTAATCATGTCATGAGTACAAAATCTATAAGCTAAGTCGTACCTGTCATCTTGTCATATTGCTTATGGTCTTCTGTTTTTTTCCTTTTTCTTCGGAAATCTATCTCAACAGTCACGGGCCATATGTCCCGACTTGCCACAATTATAACAAGTAAGTGAGACTTGCCCTGCAGCTTCTCCTGACATAGCTTTCTTTGACTTTGGGGCATCAACACGACAATCACGGGCAAGGTGTCCTGACTTGCCACAAGTATGGCAAGCATAAGGAACTTGACCGGTAGAGGTTCTAGGCCTCTTATGCCACCTCCCGTGGTACTCAGACTTTGCAGAATCTGCAGAGTTCGGTACCCTGCACACTGACATTTGGTGGACTTTTCCCAAATCTACTTCCAACGATCTAGATGACTCCACCAATGCTCAGAATCTCAATAACTTTGATCCTACCAATAGGAGTCGTAAATCATCACACAGACCGTTATAAAACCTGTTTACCATAGTCTGCTCATCTTTCAACTCAACCCCTGGGTAGCGCCTTAACATGACAAATGCATGCACATACTCATCAACAGAGTGCGTCCCTTGCGCCAAAAGCATGTTCAACCGCCGATCAGATGAACTTCTAATTTTCACTTGCTCCAGAGAACCAACCGGCATTGGATCCACCTCGGGGATAGGGGGTTGCACATGCCTACTCTTTTGGGCATTCATCATAGCAAACACTACTTCCGCTACCATTCGGATGGTTTCCGCAGGAGGGGTCATAGGCACGTCGTTAAGCGCACTTCCCTCCACAGAGTGCTGACCTTATGACTGCACTACACCACTCCTATTCACCTAAAATCGGGAAAACGCTCAATTAGGTGACAAACAAATGCCAAAAAGCAATCATAGAAACACTCAGGTTCCTCAAACATGTGTATTTTCATTCCTAAGTGTGTGTTCATGGATTGTTTTCATGTTATAACGATGACGCACATGACTGTGCTCACCACCCCTTAAAAAGAATTTGACCACGAATTCTCCTAAGAAAGACCGACATCATAGTCTGATACCAAATTTTAACACCCTCATCCGTCACATGAGATATAACAGAAGGTCCCGCCGGAGCCTCACGCCATATTCCACAGACAGTTAGCGGAGTTACATATTAATACCAAAATACTATGAAACAATATCGAAACCTAACACAGACACTACTAGAAAACAGTCTTTTGGCAAGGGAAAATTGCCCTGACAAAAAGTCCAAAACCGTGGCTAAAAAACTTTAGCCACGGGAAAACTTTGTGGCTAAAGTCGGCGTGGCTAAAACTTTTAAGCCACGGATTGTCCATAGCAAATAGTATTAGTCATGCGGAAAAACTACCGCAGCAAATAGGCCAACTATTAGCCACGGTATGAAACCCTGGCTAAAAGTGAACTCATCATTTAAAAAAAAACTATTTGTCGCAGTTACAAGCCGTGACAAATACTAATTTATGTTTTTAAAAAAAAACACATTCAAAATACTATAATGCTAGACATGTGCTCCCCTCATTGTAATATAGTACTGCAAAAAGATCTATTGGCGTAGAAATTATCAAAAAAATTCTCCATGAAAAACTTTGTGAATTTCAAAGGCACAAAATAGAATATATACTAACTCACAATGACTAAAGATATGTAATACGATGACAAACAAACGCATTAACTCACAATGCCGTCAGGTGCTTCAAAAATTAAATAGGGAAAGAGTAATATTATTAGGCAATTTTATTTAATAAGAATAGTTTATTCTATGTTTGTGGTATCAGTATAGACGATAGGATTTTATTTGAATTTCAACATGTAATGAAAATAGAATTTGTTGCTAATGCACCACTAGATACAAAGAAAATGTAGTTCAAACACTTCGAGATGATCACGCAGACGATCTTTCTCCCTGGGGTATGAAATTAATGAAGTCAAGCAAATGTGAACAACAATATCAAGCACCAGTTCTCCTTCTTTGTGTTCACCAGAAAAATTAAGGAGAATCACTTTAGAAGACTGAGGCCCATGCATCTTCATACTATCATAAATCAACGCAATATGAATGTTGGTACCAACAACTGGCATCAAGTATGTATCAACCCATTGAGCAAGAAACCATATTACTGCCTGCAAGTTAAAACAAAAATAAGATTGTTAGCTTTTGCTTGGGATCAGTGTATGGCTCTATTGTTCACAATAGCACACAAAGAACTCTCCCCATCATTGACTACAATATACAGACGATGCAAGTGCAAAGGAAGAAAACTAAATAAACTAATGAAGAAATTTTTTAAAAAAACTGAACACTAGAAATCATAAATTCAGAATTGGTGTAGGCTAACAACTGTATAAGGCACAAATAGATTCATCTAGAAATTTAGCATCAAATAGGAAAACTTTTGCCAGAAAATAGCAAGTTGGATCACATGGTAGTGCAATTAGTGAGATTTTCCTGATGGTAATCATTGACAGGTTATCAGGTATGGAAATGTTTCCTAGCTAGAAGATGAAGCACAACAAAGCATGTAAGACTTACATTTTGGATACTGCTTAATGATAATAATACCATGTAACACAATGAAAAGAGGATTAAAATGAGGAAAATATTAAATCTATCATTTACTTCCATAATCCGTGGACTAAAGCATGATGTCCTTGTTTCTGGATCTAAGCACCGCCTCCAGTAATCTATTATTGACCTGAATAAATCCAAGATATAACAGTTTGGTCAAAAAGTTTGTTCACGTGATAAAAAACAAAACTCATTCTAGCATTAACACATCACTAACAAAATGCAATGAAACCCCGGCTAATCTTTACATAAATTTTAAAACATCTCAAAATAAAGCACAAATTTGATGCAATTTTATAAATTAACAATTTTCATTCCTTTATGGCAGATTAGGTCAACTCGTACCTAATCTTTTGACAATGAATTTATCTATCAGTATAATTTGACAAGCATGTCAATGCACAATAACTCTGTTTATATCTTAAAATAACTAAATTTATAGCCGCGTGCACTTAGAGAACATGCATCTTACTAGCTTAATACAATATCAAGTATCACTTCAATCATATTTTTAAGGTGAAGAAAGATATCAGTATCACATGACTTAAGGTAGGTATTTTGTATTTTCTCAAGCCTTGAGTGTCATATAGTTCTCAGCTAAACCTTATGAGAGTTCAAAACATTATCCCTTCAGATGTATCATAGAACATTAAGATGATTTTTTGTTTAAAAGAGAAAAAATATAAAAGATTTAAGAAAGTATTCATGTATTGTCATCCTCAAATATATATTTTTGAGACATAAAAATGGTCATATTCACCACCATAAATAAAAATAAATAAATTTCCTGGGTTTTTGACATTTTTATTGAAAGACAGCAAAAACAACTAACAGAAGGCTTTTAATCACAACAGTTTTCAGGAATAGCAATGATTGCTGACGACATTAAAAAAAATTTAGAACCTAGAATTGGCTTTCTTCCCTTTAATTTTCTTTCATTGTATTGCATTGTAGCAAAAGGGTCTGTTATAAATTTATAATCATAATACAAATTCCCAACTCTTACGATCAACAAGTTAAGAAAGGAAAAGGGTGGAAAATATTGTTGAAAATAACAATACCAGGAAAGTGCAACCACATGATGTGCTCCTTCTCCAGGAGATCTGGAAATCCATCTTCTAATGATTTTGGAATCTGGTATTGCAAGACTGAGTTAGATTCTTTGTAGCACGTTGTACTTTTCAGAACATCATACACTGTTCTTATGAATAAATGAAAATCCTCAAAAATTGGAAGACTTCTCAGTCTTTTGGAACCGTTGAAAGTATTTGATAAGTCTTGTAGAAGTGAAAGCCAAACCTTGTATATACTTCTTCTATCTCTCAATACAAGTATGAGTACAAATTTATAGGAGAGAAAAGAGAGAGACAACTATACAAAATTAAAACATTCAGAAAACATCGCCATTCAAATCAACGATTCGGAGCCAACACCGGCCTCAACCACCGAAATACGATGCAAAAGAACTCGAAAATTAGAGGAAGAGAAATCACACAAAAAGTGGAGAGATTCGTTACCCAAGTTCACTCAATGTTGTAGTGGAAAATCTCTCTCCACGAGATCCGCCGAAGTCACACCGGAACGGGAGGTAGGATGCTCGAGCCCACCGGAATCACAGCGGGGGAGAACGGCAGTAACACGGCTGTCGTCTCCGGGTGAGCAGGAGGAGGCCAATGGAGCTGGCGTCGGGCTGTTCGCACAAAGGGGGTGGCGGCTCCAGAGTCGGCCGAACCCTAGGGGAAGCTCTTCACGGGCTCTTTTTTTTTTCTTAAAGTCTGCTGTCATTTCTGTTCCATCCAAATTAATGTTTATAATGATTAATAAAAACTTTAAATTAAAACTAATAACTGCACTAAATTAAAACTACTGAAATTTAACTAAATTAAAACTACACTTATTTTACAAAAACTGCCTTTTGTATAGTCATCCACAAGCTATGCAGTCGCGCATGGCTGCGAGCGGAGGTTATAGAGATGTTTGCGGATGCGGCGGGCTTTCTCAAAATTGTACGGGGCGACTCCATCTTATCAATAAACATGAAATTAATCATTAAACAGAAATCATTAAACATTAACAGTAATCCTAAATTTGAAATCTCCATTAGATATGGCTATCCTCGAGCTTATGCGGCCGCACGTGGCCATGCACAGAGGTCTTCACGAACATGATCATAGCGGTGGAACTCTTCACGAACACAATCGTGCTGGTGGGAATCCTCAGGACCACGGTCGTGGCGGCAAAGCAGTCGCGAACGTAGGTGGTAGCGGTGGAGATCTTCACTATCATGACTGCGGCGGCGAATGTCTTCAAACATGGGCGGGTTGGCGCCATCACAAGGAAAGGAGAATGGTCGGCAAACTTGCAGCTGGGGGAATCTTCAGTTGGCCGACTACTACAGATAGGGACAAACTCGGCGAAGAGGGCCGATAAGGCAGGATTTGGAGCTCGTGTGTTGGTTATCCGTTGCCGGAAGTCGAAAGGGTTTCGAGACGGGAGGGAGGAAATTGCTGACAGGACCGGAGGGAGGAAATGCTGTTGGGACGGGAGGGAGAAAGAAATCAAAGAGGCGTGAGAGAGTAAGCACAGGATCGAGCGGGAAATGAAAAAATGTGACAAAATTTAGTTCAATAATCTTTTTTTGGCCAGGAATATTATTTTTCATGGCTAATACAACTGTATTAGCCACATTATTTATAACCTTGGCTATAAAATAACTATTAACCATGGTTTTTTCAACCGTGACTAATATCAGAGTATTAGCCACGATTTTTAGTCCCTGGCCAAAAAAAAGTGTAGTCATACTCACTTTTCTAATAATGAGAGCATTCTAGCGGAAGTTTTTAAGTAACTTAGAAGAACTCATAAACATAACATGAATGTCCACTACAACCACAAATGGAATGAAATAACATACACAAAAGTCTTGGCCTTATGGCCTTACAACATTCAACTTGAATTAAAGTGTTTTACATACATCGGCTTGTAGACCGGCCATACATGATAATATTAAAAGAAAAACACTTCGTCTTGTCCTTCAAGGGCCAGCACAGCAACAAGGGCTTTAGCCCGCTATTTGCCACTAGGATCACTTGTTCCTGCATAAGAACAATCCACCGCACAGTGGCAAAAAAAGAAACAGTCAGCTAAAGATGACCAAATTATAACGACCTCACCCCATACTCGGGACGGCGGTGCTCCTTCCCTGCAATTGTATTAGCAAAATCCAACATAGAAATGAAAGTACAATTTAAGTACACTTCACCACAGGCATAGACACGAACGACCACAAAACTCGTGCTCTCAGGGCACATTCTCAGTGACTCTGGTCCAATCTGAGTCGTCACCACTGCCCCCAGGATGGCAACATCGTGAGCATTTGAGTCTTTCCGGCCGAAGCCTAAGACTCGTCCTTCTATGCCAACGGTAAGTGTCACGTACCTTAGGCCTCTTGAACCGAACCACATAGAGCGGGTATGGATCCACTCAACCCGTTGCTCACATCGCCATGTCAATTTAAGCCATCGGCGCGGGTCAAGCTTCCCCGAGGCCCATTGTATCGATCATACAATAGTACATAACCCGGTTATGCACAAGGTCTACTCTCAGGCCACCAAGCTGGGCTCCTAGAGCACGCAGCCCCACACACTAGCACCCAGGTCCACGCGAGACAGGCCTCACAGAGCTACCATCGACGGTAATACTACCGCAGTGCGGTACCTAGCAGAAATGCGTTTCTGCTCAGTTTTTTGGGTGCTCCTTTGGGTCAGTCCCCAAAGTTCCTTGCTGCAATCTACCGCGTAGAAACCCGAAAAATAAACGGCACAGAGTATTCTCCGGTAATACATGCATAATGAAAACATCATCAATTCAGATCAACCTGTCTAGGTGGGCTTCACACACCATGCCTATGTCCATAATTTGATTCCGAACTCTATATGCAAAACTACCGGGATTATCCCCGAAGGAATATCACACGCTCACCGCACACTCGCGGGAGAGGGTTTCTTATGCAAAAGTAAGAGGACTTCACATGTCCAAATAGAGAATCGTTACACTTTGCAATTTATTCGGGGCCATGCCCAAGATCTAGATG
This sequence comes from Platanthera guangdongensis, assembly GCA_039583875.1. Classification (NCBI taxonomy): domain Eukaryota; kingdom Viridiplantae; phylum Streptophyta; class Magnoliopsida; order Asparagales; family Orchidaceae; genus Platanthera; species Platanthera guangdongensis. The sequence continues at coordinate 77,471,893 of CM077147.1, forward strand.
GATGGACGCGACCGCAACAACCTTGCCTCCACAAATCCGAACTCGGCTTGAGAATCGGAGCTTCGAAACTCCTAAGGCGGCAGGATCTCTTCCTTCTTCTTCCCTCTTCACTCTCCTTTCTCTCTAGAACTTAGAAAGAGAGACTCAATGAAGAAATGAGTTGGGAAAACCTAACTCCTAGTTATATACCCGCAGAGGCACGCACCGGTCATCGAATCTCCAAATAAAACCAGTGGACAGTCCTGATTCCTCCAAGAATTCAGTTTACGAGAGATACCGCCGCACGGTAGGAAGTTACCGCCGCGCGGTAGGCCAATCGTTCAGCTTCTCGAGGACGACACCGCTTAGAAGCCTAATTGGGTGGTGACATGTGGATATGTCATAACTACTATGCTACCGCCACGCGGTAGAAAACTATTGCTGCACGGTAGTTTACGTGTTTGGAAGAAAACGAAAAAACTATACTACTACCTGTGGTAGGGTTATCGCCGCGCGGTAACAACCCGAGAGCTCTGTCAAATAAAGTATCGGGCTACTGGCCCGCGCTACCACTACCGTCAAGAGCTAGCGCTTCTCGCGAACGTCGACCTCTGAGTGCCCCGACCCAAACATCGATCGGACTACCGCTGCGCAGTTTGAATTACCGCCCGGCGCTAGCATGCGCTGAGATACCGAGAGCGTCGAGAGCGTTGAGAGTGTCGAGAGAGGTGACCTACCACTAGCGGTAGCTTTACCGCCATGCGGTACCTTCCAATAAGTGTTTCCTGAACTTGGGGCGTTATAGTGCGGCTCGTGTGCAACCCATCAAAATCGATCTAGTTCCAGTTCTAGTTCCCGTAATGAGAAACCCTAAAATTCTTCTATTTATACCCAAAGGAATAAAATGAACACCCCATCACTATTCACAAACCCAGGACTTAGAATCCAGAAATTGGACCAGACAACCATTATCTCGACGATTCATCGAGTATCCATAACATATTAGACGAATCGTCGAGTATACAAACTATAATCGATGAATCGTCGAGTATCCATAAGATACATGATGAATTCAGTGCTAGACTCAATGAATCAGCCCTTGACTCGGTGAAGGCGTCGAGTGAACTCGACGCTCTCAACGCACTCAGTGCCAAACTCACTGAATCAACAGCTGACTTGACGAAGGCGTTGAGCGGACTCAACACAATCAATGCCTAAGTGCCAGATTCGTCGAGTCAACCTTTAACTCGACGAAGGTGTTGAGTGAACTCAACGCACTCAATGCCTGAGACTCAGACACATCGAATCAACTCCTTGACTCAATGAATCATCGAGTATACTCAACACACTCAACGCTTAAGTGCCATTCTCGTCGAATCAACACTTTGACTTGACAAATCGTTGAGTAAACTCAACACACTCAACTTCATCATTCGACGAGTCAACACTTGACTCGACAAAAGTGTTAAGTGGTCTCAACGCACTTGATGCTTCCAAAGCCTGGTTGAGCTAAGTCTTTTCAACTCATCATATGAGCATAATCAAACTATGCCAATCTCCCAATTTCTCCAAATGTTCTTATGTGTGACCCTGATAGGCTCATACTGCGTTGACAGTGAGACAACATACTTGATCACTTCTAGATCACAATGGTAATACCAACAGGCGGGCCGATGATCTTGGTTGGATGACCACTTAGGCGAGAGCGGGCCGGCGATCTGGCTTGCGCGGCTCACCTTCCTGTGTGGCGAAAGCGAGCTGGCTACCCTTTAGACTAGCCTGCCTACTGAACTGATGTGGTCTGGTTGCCTTGTCTTGCTCGCCCTCCTGGCTGATGCAGGCCGGCTCGCATTAAGGGCTGCTCTTCTGTCCCCCGCTCAGCGAACACTGAGTTATACACAATCCCCTCTCTATTTGAGCTTTCGCAAAGCTCGGAAAGAATATGTTGGATCCCTAGTTTGATTTAGGCTAGGTTCACTAACTTAGGATGATGTGACCAAACATGTATAGCAAGGGTCAAAGTTGTGTCCTAGAATCTAGGTCAAGTCCTAAGTATCAACATCACATGGACAAGCCAACATCAGACTGCCAGAGACTCAAGACATAAAGTTTTCCTCAAGATTCAAAGAATTCTCAAGAGACTAAGTAAAATGAGTTCGACGTTCGTCGAACTCAGGTCGACGATAGTCATTCTCAGCTCGACGATCTTAGAGAAATATTCTCTGAGCTGAGCTCGACGAACTTCAGTCCAGATCGACGATCCTTGGATTTCATCGTCTGAATTCTAAGTCCAGACTATTCTCTTGACTCAGGTCTACGAACCTTGTTCTCAGGTCGACGAACTCCATTCTTTGGTCGACGATCTCTGGACTCAATCTTCAGCATTTAAAGTTCAATTGATTCTCCTGACTTAGGTCAACGAACTTAGTTCTCTGGTCGACGATCACTGGACTCTCTACTTCACCTTTCTGATTCCAGAAGTTATTAATTTGTCTAAGTCCAGAATCATTCTCAGCTCGACAAATTCAAGGTTCTCCAGACTTAGCTCGACGAACACCATTCTTCGGTCGACGAATCTTTGGAGTATCACAACATTCTGTCGAGACCATGTTCTCCAGTCTCAGGTCGACGAACCCTGTTCTCTGCTCGATGGATTCTGGAAACAAAAGACTTATGTCGACACTAGAAGAACTTGTGTCGACACCAAGATCATCGGTCGACATTGTGGAAAGGCTATGTCGACATCACACAGAAGACTTATGTCGACACTAAAAGAACTTGTGTCGACACCAAGATCATCGGTCGACATTGTGGAAAGGCTATGTTGACATCACACAGAATACTTATGTCGACACTAGAAGAACTTGTGTCGACACCAAGATCATCGGTCGACATTATGGAAAGGCTATGTCGATATCACACAGAAGATTTGTGTTGACACACATGAGTAATTGTGTCGACAAAGGATATTTGACAACTCCAGAATAATTGCTGAACTCAAATCGACGAACATATTTACCAGCTCGACGATTAGGTAAAGATCAAAAGAGACGGCAATTCAGTTTTCAGTTCGACGATCATGGAGCTCAGCTCGACGAACAGAAGACGTCTGGTCCACGAATATGATGTCTCAGCTCGACGAACTGTGAACTCAGGTCGATGAATTCTGCTATCTGTTCGACGATTCCAGACTTAGTTATTTTCGGCCTTCTGTCCCCACTCTAATGCCATAATTCCTGGGTAATTAATGCTCTAACATTCTCTGAATGTATCCATTAGAATGAGCATTAATTATGGTCTTCTCCAGGATTATCGCATGTCGTTTTTCCACGGGACAGTTGGGGAAATAAATCAATGCCGATTATTCTCAAGGCTGTCAGCATTAATTACAGAGAAATTCAAATGTTTGAAAGATACAAAAGAAGAGAAAAACGGATACAGACAGATAGATAGACACACAGTGAATTAATCAAGAGACACAGAGAAAGCTTCACAGAGAATACTACTGACAAAGAAGCATACAATTATTTGAAGAAGAAGCAAGAAGAACACATTTTTCAAATCAAGAGTCTTCCTGCTCTTCTTCTCCAGGACCTTGCTAAAGACATTCAAGCACTATTAGTCTAAAGCTCCTGGATCAAGTCTCTCAAATTGAAGGCCTATCACCCTGTGCAAAGCTCCAGTTCTTCTGTACCCTTTTTCATCTCAGGGGGAACTTTTACAACATCATTGAATCCACATAGTCTTCTCATTGTGATTGAGAAAAGAAGACTTCCATCACTCTCTCACCTCCACCTCTATAAAGGGTTGTCATCTCCCTTCAAAAGTGATTTCTTGGTTGCAAGTCTCCTGATCAAAAGACTTGTGTTGGTTTTTGAGCACCTGATCAAAAGCTCATTGGTGTCAGACACCTGATCAAAAATCTGAGTGGATTCCTACCAAGGGTGGTAGAAGAGTGGATGTACCCAGGTTGGGGAACCATTATAAAATTCTTGTGTCGTCTGGTTGTCTCCTTTTCTTTTGTTCTTGCTGTGCTTGTGATTTAGATTTATTGTTTGCTAGGCTATTAATTTCTGCACTTTTGATTTACAATAAAAGCTGTAATAGTAGTTAAGAAATTTTAAGAATACTCAATTCACCCCCCCCCCTAGAGTATTTCTGATCTAACACTCACTTTCAATTGGTATCAGAGCAGGTTCCTTTGGTTGTACAAGTTAAATCTTGAACCAAAAGATCCTTTATTAGATCTACACAGTATTTTATCTTCATTTAAATTATAAACACAGCATGACACAAAACAAGGATTATGCAAGCATTAGACCTCCAGTTTGCAACCTTAATAAGTTTGTCATCTGGAAGGAAAGAATTAGGTTATATATGAATTCCATTGATGAAGACATCTATAATTCCATTTTGACAGGTCTCCCACATGCATCCATAGCTACAACATCTTCCAGCAACAATGCAGTCCCACCACCTGAGTGGAGTGAAGCTCAGAAGAAAGCAAAGATTACTGATGTCAAAGCCATGAATATATTGGCTCAGACTATATCAGATGACATCTTTCAGAAGGTGGCTGAGTGCACCTCTGCAAAAGCAATCTGGGATTCACTCAATCAAATGGTTGTTGGCTCAGCAGATGAGAGGAAAGATAGAAGATCACATCTCATCACACAATATGAAAACTTCAAGAAGGATGAGGCAGAGACAGTTGAAGTGATGTACAACAGGCTTAGCTCCATCATCAGTGAGCTAAAGACCTTAGATAAATAAATCACTTTGACTGAAGTTAATGATAAGATCCTAATGTGCTTCCCAAGCTCATGGGACACCAGGATCTGTCCCATCAAGGAGGCCAGATGCCTGAATGAGATTTCAACTGAATCTCTATTGGAAAAACTGAAGTCATATGAGCAGCTAATCAAGTCCAGAGAGGCGGTAGAACACAGGACTCCTCCCCCAGCAAGGAAATAACAATCCATTACATTCAAGGCTATTGAAGAAACTGAAGCCCCAATAGTTAATGAAGAGCTGATGAGTCTCTTTGCCAAGAGATTTTTCAAACTGGCAAGAAAAGACTTCAGAAGGAAGTCATCTAGAAATGACAGCCAGCCAAGGTATGACAAAATCCCTACAAAAGAGGTAGTGTGTTATGGGTGCAGGAAACCAGGACATTTCATGTCTGAATGTCCTGAAAATCAAAAGAAGGAAAGAAGAAAAGAGAAAGAATCGAGAAGCAAGCACTACAGCAAGCCCTCTTCCAGCAAGCACAAAAAGAAGGACAAAGGATTTGTGGCTGAAACATGGAGTGACACAGAAGATGAATCTACATCTTCCAGCTCCAGTGAAGAAGAAGAGGAGGCCAAGGCAAAGGAGGTGTGCCTCATGGCAATTGGTGCAAGCAGTAGCAGATCAGATACAGATGAATCTGATGATGAAGAAAATTTGTCAGCTGAAGATCAGGTAATAACATCTTATAATTTTGAATCTGATGAATTTAAATTTGAATTTAAAAACTTATGCTTAGATTTAATAAGCTCTGAGAAGGAAATCAAACTTCTCAGAGATAAATTGAATGACCTAGATAAAATCACCTCTGAAAATGCAACTCTATCTAATGAACTAAAATCTGCAAATGAACAAATCAGTTTTCTGAAATCAGATCTTAGCAAAGCTAAGATGTTAGAAGAATCATTAAATGGTAGAAGTTTGAAATTGCTAGATATAACCAGCACAGTTAATGCCAGAACAAATAACTGCAGATTAGGATTAGGAGCCACATCTAGTGAACCAACCCTAATCCAAAGGAACTATCTGTCAAAACCAATAAATTTCATCTCTGATAAAGGAAAGAAAAACACTGAACAAGTAAATAAATTTAATAAAATTCTGGAACAAATTGAAGCTAAGGATAAAATTAAAAATCAGAAGAATGATAAAAATAACAATGTTCAGCAGTTATCGTCGAACCCAGATCGACGATATAGGAACAGATCGTCGAACTCAGAACGACGATCTCTGAACGTAAACTACAATGATAATCATTCGTCTAACTACGATCGACGAACTTTGTATGGCTCGTTACGCAGAGGTCGATGAACGTGGGGCACAGAGAATGAACATGTTCATTCTCTGGGCAGAGATCGACGATCTCAACCCAATTCGTCGAACTCTGGTCGACGAACTTACAACAATTCGTCGAACCCAGGAAGACTTATTCAAAACTGTAACAGCAACTCACATGTTCCTAAGAAACCATTTAATCCACTAGCTGATTGGATCATCCTACCCAGGAGATATCACCCCTAGGATATAAGTCCCAACCTGAATTCTCTATCATTTCTAGTTTTTCTTATCAGTCATACAAAGGACCCAAGGTAACCTGGGTCAAAAACCATTAACTGTTTTTTATTGCAGGTGAAGAATTGTCCAGGGGTAAATCAAACTTTTTACCTGGACAGTGGCTGCTCCAAACACATGACTGGCAGCAAGGACATCTTAATCAACTACAAGTCCAAGCTGGGGCAAAAAGTTATCTTTAGTGACTCCAAATGTGGTCAGTCAAAAGGATTTGGAGAAGTGAGAATAAGAGTTGTCACATTCAAAAAGGTGACATATGTAAGTGGACTCAAGCATAACCTCATCTCCATAAGTCAGTTATGTGATGATGGTTATCAGGTACACTTTAACCCATCCATGTGTTCTATTATTGATAAAAACAACCAAATAGTTTTAACTGGAAGTAGACAAGACAACATATACTTAGTAAATTTTCTTTCTGCCAAAACTGATATCTGCTTACTTAACTTAACTAGTAATCAAAATGACTTATGGCATAAAAGACTAGGTCATGTAAATCTGAAAAACATTGCTAGGCTATCTAAGCACAACCTTGTTAGAGGTCTACCTTCTGGTCCCTACAAGAAGGAAGGTCTCTACAAGGCTTGTCAATTAGGAAAGCAAACTAAAACTAGTTTTAAATCTGTTAATAAGAGTGATTCACCTAGGATTCTGTACTTGCTACATTTGGATCTCTTTGGACCCATTGTTGTACAAAGCCTAGGAGAGAAATCCTACACTTTAGTTATAGTGGATGACTTCTCCAGGTTCAGTTGGGTATTCTTTCTGAGATCAAAGTCAGATACATTCAAGGTTCTTACAGATTTTCTCAGGATCATACAGATTGAGTTCTCTACTCATGTTGCATTGATCAGAAGTGATCATGACACAGAGTTTGAGTCTCTTCTTATGCATGAGTTCTGTGAGAAGGAAGGTATCAGACATTGCTTCTCAGCTCCTAGAACTCCCCAATAAAATGGGGTAGCTGAAAGGAAAAATAGGACACTCATTGAAGCAGCAGGTACATTGCTTGTAGATGCTTACATGCCCCTAACCTTTTAGGGCAGAGGCTATCAGCACAACAAACTATGTCCTGAATAAGAGCTTAATTCACAAACTAAAGAACATGACTCCATATGAATTGCTCAAAGGGAAGAAACCTAAAATAAACTATTTTAAAGTATTTGGTTGTACTTGTTATATACACCATAACAACAAGAAATACATTAGAAAGTTTGAGGCTAAGGCTGAAGAGGGAGTTTTTTAAGGATACTCCCAAGTAAGCAAGGCCTATAGGGTTTTTAACAAATCAACATTGAAAATTGAAGAGTCTATTCATGTTTTATTTGATGAGACTAATATGTATTGCAAGGAGAAAGAAGTTTCTACCAATAGCAACCTGCAGGTACCCCATTTGTGTGAGACCATGAATGGACTAAACCTCACCCAAGAGGTGCCAACTCATCCCTCTCCACAAGTCATTGAGGAAAGTGAAGAAGAAGAAATTGAAGATAATTAATCTCTACCAACAGCACATATAATTCCACAGGAGGAATTAATTCCAAATACTGCTGCACAACCAACTCCACCCATTGATTTTGTCACAATTAGGGATCACCCCAGATCTCAAATGATTGGAGACATATTAGTAGGTGTACATACAAGACATCAACTTACCCAAGATCTGATGCATGTCTGTTTTCTCTCTCAGGTTGAACGTCTTTCTATTCATGATGCTGAGCAGGATCCCCACTGGATCCTGGCAATGTAGGAGGAACTAAATCAATTTGAGAGATGTAGAGTTTGGGATTTGGTTCTAAGACCCCAAAACTACCCAATTATTGGAAACAAATGGGTTTACAAAAATAAGCTGGATGCCCAAGGAGTTATTGTGAGAAACGAGGCTAGGCTTGTTGCTTAAGGATACATGCAAGAAGAGGGAATTGATTATGATCAAACCTTTGCACCTGTTGCAAGGTTGGAAGCCATAAGAATATTCCTTGCATATGCAGTATACAAGAGGTTCAAGGTCTTTCAAATGGATGTGATTAGTGCTTTTCTGAATGGAGTACTACAAGAAGAGGTTTATGTAGAACAACCTCCAGGTTTTGTTTCTCCAACTTACCCTTCTCATGTTTTTAAATTGCATAAGGCTCTTTATGGTCTAAAACAAGCTCCAAGAGCTTGGTATGAGACCTTAGCAAGTTTTTTTATTATAGCATAAATTTACAAGAGCAACTGTAGATAAAACTCTTTTCACTAGACATCATAAGGACCAAATCTTGTTCGTACAAATCTATGTGGATGATATTATATTTGGCTCTACAGATTCCAAATTATGCAAGAGGTTCTCTGACCTCATGCATTCTAAATTTGAAATGAGTAGCATGGGTGAGCTTTCCTACTTCCTTGGTCTCCAAGTGAAGCAGCTTCTGATGGCATCTTCATCTATCAAGCAAAATATGCTAAGGAACTTCTAAAGAAGTTTGGGATGGCTAATGCCTCAACAAAGAAAACCCCCATGGCTACCAATGCTGTTGTGGACTCTGATATACAAGGGAAACCTGTGGATCAGAAACTTTATAGGGGCATTGTTGGGTCCCTATTATACCTCACAACAAGTAGGCCAGACATTATGTTTGCCACATGTCTTTGTGCTAGGTTCCAAGCGAACCCTAATGAATCTCATCTAATTTTGCTAAAAAGGATTTTGAGATATATAAAGAGTTGCACTAATCTAGGCCTATGGTATCCTACTGAATCAGAATTTGAGTTAACTGGATACTCTGATGCTGATTTTGCTGGATGCAGGGTATATAGAAAAAGTACTTCAGGAACTTGCCAGTTCCTGGGTATGAGATTAGTATCTTGGTTTTGTAAAAAACAAACATCAGTGTCAACCTCAACTGCTGAAGCAGAATATATTGCAGTAGACAGCTGTTGTTCACAGATGCTTTAGATACAAAATCAGCTACTAGATTATGGCTTCAACTTAAATAATTCAACTCTACTCTGAGATAATACAAGTGCTATAGCCATAGCCCAGAATCTAGTTCACCATAGTAGGACAAAGCATATTGATATAAGACATCATTTCATTAGGGAGTGTGTAGACAAAAATAAAATCAAGCTTGTCTATATATACACTGATTTATAAAGGGCTGATATATTTACCAAACCTCTGAATGAGAGAAATCATATGTTCTTTGTGAATCAACTTGGAATGATCAATGGAGAAGACTTTATTTGATTTCTGTCTGCAGTCGACGAATTTTCAAGAGTTCGTCGAACGGAGTTCGACGAACCGTGGAAAGTTTGGGAGACATTCGCAGAACAAAGATCGACGAACTCTCTGTGAGTGAAACAATATTCGTCGAACGGAGTTCGACGAACTTGCTTCAGAAGATATTCGCCAAACAGAGTTCGACAAACTATTTTCAATTTTCAGGACAAGATCGACGAATTATTTCAATCAAACTTACTTCGTCGATCTCAGCTCGAAGAATTAATTTCATTTTCGTGGAACGGAGTCTGTCGATTCATATTCTTGAAAACCTTATATCTAGGTTTTCTTCGACCTCCGTCCTGCGCTTTCTGTTCTCTTGCACTTGATCGCCGTTTCTCTCTTTTGCAAGTAATTCCATGGCGATTCCAGCAGGAGCTCTAGCCGCTATGAAGTTTGACACTGGCTTTGATGTCGACTTCGAATCGTTCCAGCACTCGGATCCAATCTTCCTGTATATTCTGGAACTTCTGGAAGAACAGAATCTAAAGAACCTGATGACTACACGGATAAAGCTGGCAGGAACAGAAATCAGGGAATGGGTTTATACTTCATCCACTTCTGAGGACAATACTATGACAGGAACAATCGCCGGTAACACTATCTCCTTAACCCACGCGGTTTTAACTGAAATCTTTGGTTTAACAAATGGCGAGGAGGACTTAGAAATTGATTCTGAAGAGTTTGATATGATGCTCAATCTGATGGGTTATGCTGGTGACAACCCAAATAAATTATCGAAGAAGCATTTGTCTGCAGCATACAAGTTCCTGGCAGACATTGTTGGAAAGGTCCTGCTTGGCACGCATACTGCCCATGACTACATCACAAGACATCAGTTCTTGGTCATGTGTGCAGTAATAAATAAGAGGCAAGTTGACTGGGCTCAGATCCTCTTTGATCTGATAAAGAAGAAAAATATCAAGAAAGAAGTGTGTTTTGGAAGGATCTTATGGATCTTCCTCAAGGAAAAAGCTGTTGAATCACTGGTCTCCCAGACCATATTCATCAATGCCAGTAAAAGGCTCACATGTGCCTTATTTGGCAGGTGGGAGAGGACAATCACAAAGACCACTAAGGCTTCTACCTCTTCCACCCCAGCTTCTAAAGGCACCAGGGCTGTTAAAGCCACTCCCCTACCTGCTGAAGAGCTTCATCCCACACCACCATCTCTTCCAGCTTCCCTTCCAGTAACACAAATTCCTTCCTCTCCCATTATCTCTTCAAAACCAGAACAACAACAACATCCTCATGTTCCTACTCCACCTCCATCTCCACTTGCTTCCCCAGCTTCATCTCCACTTATTGACCTCACTAACATTCCATCTTTCCCTCTTCAAGAAACACAACAACCAACATCTACTGATTCCCCCCATGACACTTACATTCCTACACCACCACAATCTCCTCTTCCCCTACATCTATCTTCCATACCATATTACCATCTACCAACAATAAACACCATCATGCCAGATGCCACCCATCCATCCCCATCCACATCTACCATCTCTCCAGATATTCAACTACCTGATGCTCCACTCTCTATCCCTCCCATAGTTCCCACTTTTACACCTTCTGCAACACAATCTACCATTCCATCATTGGATCCCTCCACCATATCTTCCATCCTTTTCATCATCACTCCCCTCCTCAAGTCCCTTATAGCAGAGGCCATTACACCTCTTGCTACCACCATATCTTCTCTCTCTAACAAAATCTCTGCTCTTACTGCTGCCCCCTCCTCAGTTAGGGGCATGGCTTCAGGCCTTACTGAAACCATGCAGGGGGAGATGCCTAATGATGAAGCAGCAGCTTCAGCTCCAGCTCCAACACCAGATGCCTCAGCTATAGCAACAGCAGCAGCTTCAGACACAGCAGCAGAATGTATAGAATACATAGATACAGATTTGATTGATAAAGATTTGATTAATTTTATTGAGACTGATATGGATTTTGAATCAGACTCTGAAGAACCTAAGACTATTGGTGATTTCATTCTTAATCCAACAGTTAATTTAGAACAATTATTGAGAATTTTTGATATTGTATATATGCATTATCTTCCAACTGAGATCACTAAGCCATCCTTGGCTATTATACCATATACTGCCCCCATCTCTTCAAAAGTTGTTAAGCAAATTAAGGACAGTCTTGCTATTGCACAGTCAGAAATCACTTCATCTCCAGAGGTAGTAGCTGTTCCCTCTTCCTCAATAGTATCTTCAGCACCAACTTTTGTAATGGATGACTCTCCAATGCCAGATCTAGATGAATTGATCTTGGTTGATATTATAGAAGAAAATAAGGCAGCAGCTGAAAGCTCTGTCCAAATTAGTTCTGATTTTTGTGTAGCTTCTCCTCCCACTTCTGTTGAAACTCCAGTTCTTGTTGCAACTCCTGCTCCTGCTCCTGAAAAACCTGTTATCTCCGCTAAAGCTTTAAAGGCTCTGGATGATCTATATGATAACCCTCAGGGTTCTGACAATGATGATGATGAAGATGAGGATGAAGATTCAGATGAGGAGGATACAAAGAAGAAGAAGCAAGCTTCAAAGAAAAGGAAAGCTCCTCCTCCTCCTGCTCCCAGGCCCAATCCAAACAATGACACCCCTTACTATATTCTTCAAAAGATAACTCCATACAAAGGGATGCTAGTATGGATGTGGCTCTCTAAGAATCAGCAGAAAGAAAGGAAGAAGAGTAGAAAGTACTCTCCTCCACCAGTTCAATGGTATAGGAAAGATCCACCACCTCCTCCTACTCCTGCAGCTGGTGCTTCTGGTTCTTGTTCTCAAAGATCTGCCCTTATGCAAACATATCAAATACATCAAGGGAGATCTCATCATGAAAGCAGCCAGCACAGGAACAATCTTCAGGAAAACAACATCAACAACAACAACATCAACAAGCTGAAAGTCCTAAAAGGCCACTCTCTCCTCCTGTTCCTTATGAAGATCCAGAAACAGCCAACACAGCTAAAATGGCCAGGTTCCAGGAACTGGTAGGACTCTCTATGATCAACAAGGCAAAGGCTGAAGGAAAGGATACTTCTGAATACACTACAATGTCCAAGTACAGGAGAGAAGAACTGAAAAGGTTTGATAAGGCTAACAAAATCTTTAATGTTGATGATTATATGAAATTGCATCCTGAAGCAGTGGTCCCTAGAGCTACATCTCTGAAGATTATAGGGGCTGCTGACATGACAATGACTATGGCACAAGCTTCAAATCCAAACAGGGAAATAGTCTTCACCAAGCCAGGAGACAAGGGAAAGAATATAAAGCATCCGGAGAAAAAGCAAAAGAAGTGAAATATGAACTATTTTATTTCTGTTTTTATATCTTAAACTATCTCTTATTGTCTGAATAAAGCTTTTATGTAAATATATCTGCTGCATGTGTTAATTATCCCTGCCAGATATTTCTTTTTCCTGCTTTGTTTGCTATATATTTTTATTTTGAGTCTATTAGTGACCTCACCCAAATAGGGGGAGATTGTTAGATCACTAGTTTGATTTGTGCTAGGTTCACTAACTTAGGATGATGTGACCCAACATGTATAGCAAGGGTCAAAGTTGTGTCCTAGAATCTAGGTCAAGTCCTAAGAGTCAACATCACATGGACAAGCCAACATCAGACTGCCAGAGACTCAAGACATAACGTTTTCCTCAAGATTCAGAGAATTCTCATGAGACTAAGTAAAATGAGTTCGATGTTCGTCGAACTCAGGTCGACGATGGTCATTCTCAGCTCGACGATCTTAGAGAAATATTCTCTGAGCTGAACTCGACGAACTTCAGTCCAGATCGACGATCCTTGGATTTCATCTTCAGAATTCTAAGTCCAGACTGTTCTCTTGACTCAGGTCGACGAACCTAGTTCTCAGGTCGACGAACTCCATTCTTTGATCGACGATCTCTGAACTCAGTCTTCAGCATTTCAAGTTCAATTGATTCTCCTGACTTAGGTCGACGAACTTAGTTCTCTGGTCGACGATCACTAGACTCTCTACTTCACCTTTCTGATTCCAGAAGTTAATAATTTTTCTAAGTCCAAAATCATTCTCAGCTCGACGAATTCAAGGTTCTCCAGACTTAGCTCGACGAACACCATTCTTCGGTCGACGAATCTTTGGAGTATCACAACATTCTGTCGAGACCATGTTCTCCAGTCTCAGGTCGACGAACCTTGTTCTCTGCTTGACGGATTCTAGAACCAGAAGACTTATGTCGACACTAGAAGAACTTGTGTCGACACCAAGATCATCAGTCGATATTGTGGAAAGGCTATGTCGACATCAGACAGAAGACTTATGTCGACACTAGAAGAACTTGTGTCGACACCAAGATCATCGGTCGATATTGTGGAAAGGCTATGTCGACATCATACAGAAGACTTATGTCGACACTAGAAGAACTTGTGTCGACACCAAGATCATCGGTTGACATTGTGGAAAGGCTATGTCGACATCACACAGAACATTTGTGTTGACACACAAGAGTAATTGTATCGACACAGGATATTTGACAATTCCAGAATAATTGTTGAACTCCAGTCGACGAACATATTTACCAGCTCGACGATTGGGCAAAGATCAAAAGAGACAGCAATTCAGTTTTCAGTTCGACGATCATGGAACTCAGCTCGACGAACAGAATACGTCTGGTCGACGAATACGATGTCTCATCTCGACGAACTGTGAACTCAGGTTGACGAATTCTGTTGTCTGTTCGACGATTCCAGACTTAGTTATTTCCAGCCTTCTGTCCCCACTCTAATGCTATAATTACTGGGTAATTAATGCTCTAACATTCTCTGAGTGTATCCATTAGAATGAGCATTAATTATGGTCTTCTCCAGGATTATCGCTTGCCGTTTTTCCACGGGACTGTTGGGGAAATAAATCAATGCCGATTATTCTCAAGGCCGTCAGCATTAATTATAGAGATATTCAAATGTTTGAAAGATACAGAAGAAGAGAATAACAGATACAGACAGATAGATAGACACACAGTGAATTAATCAAGAGACACAGAGAAAGCTTCACAGAGAATACTACTGCCAAAGAAGTATACAGTGATTTGAAGAAGAAGCAATAAGAACACATTTTTCAAATCAAGAGTCTTCCTGCTCTTCTTCTCTAGGACCTTGCTAAAGACATTCAAGCACTATTAGTCTAAAGCTCCTGGATCAAGTCTCTCAAATTGAAGGCCTATCACCCTGTGCAAAGCTCCAGTTCTCCTGTACCCTTTTTCATCTTAGGGGGAGCTTTGACAACATCATTAAATCCACATAGTCTTATCATTGTGATTGAGAAAATAAGACTTCCATCACTCTCTCACCCCCACCTCTGTAAGGGTTGTCATCTCCCTTCAAAAGTGATTCCTTGGTTGCAAGTCTCCTGATCAAAAGACTTGGGTTAGTTTTTGAGCACCTGATCAAAAGCTCATTGGTGTCAGGCACCTGATCAAAAATCTGAGTGGATTCCTACCAAGGGTGGTAGAAGAGTGGATGTACCCGGGTTGGGGAACCACTATAAAATTCTTGTGTCACCTGGTTTTCTCCTTTTCTTTTGTTCTTGCTGTGCTTGTGATTTAGATTTATTGTTTGCTAGGCTATTAATTTATGCACTTTTGATTTACAGTAGAAGCTGTAATAGTAGTTAAGAAATTTTAAGAATACTTTATTCACCCCTCCCCCCTCTAGAGTATTTCTGATCTAACACTCACTTTCAGAATCATCCAACACCACGTGTTCGATGTTGTCTGCTAAGCTGGAGGGAATCTTTTGGTGGGTCCCACCTTCTTGCTATATATATACCACCATGCTCATGGGAATTCCATGTTCTTCTGCTTCTCTTTTTTCTTCGCGAACTACTGTAGCTGAGCGATGCCCATATCAAAATAAATTCATGCTCACCTAGTGATCATGAGGGAGGGAATGCAGGTGTAGGTCATTGATGCTTCCCCTTGGCTGGTGCGAGGACCGCTCAGTCCCGTCTTCAGGAGGTCTCTGCCGGATGGTGTCCCAGCATCCAGTTTGGCAGCTAGTGTTAAGGCCACCCATGAGGTATGCGGGCTAGTTACCTGATGTTGTTGTTATTCCAATTTTGATTTCTCCTTCTTCGTAGGAGGCACCTCGCGAGGACAAAGGCAGGGGAACAGAGCCGAGGTACTCCTCCCCATGCGTGTCTGAGCGGGTTGCCAGCCCCTGAGCTATTGAGCATGCCCTTCCTGCGGTCCTGACTGCTCTTCTAACGACTGGTGAGTTCTTGACCCCTTGTATTCGCTTTCCAACAGATCTCCTCCTCACCGTCCGATTTTGATATTGCAGCCCCTACCCCAGGAGCCATCGACTGTGCCCAGCTAGTTCTGTGATCGCCGACCTGCTCTAGGTTGGGAAAATACTTTACGAATCTTGAAGGAGAGATCTTCCAGGGCCAGCCAGGGACTTCCCGCCCGCATGCCAGTGCGGGGGATGTGCCGATCCTGGGAGAGTTTGTGTGCTTGCTTGCTTGTTACTATCTGCCTACCTTTTCTGACACTTATTTCTACAGGCTTCAATGCCATCTCGTCATCTGACGTCGACATTAGCGAGGGGTATTCGCCTCCCCCTTCCGCGGACCGCATCTCAGAATATGTGGGCGACCCACAGGATGTCGCAGAGATGAAGAGGCGGGTGACCCTATTGTTCTAGAAGCACTCCTTGATGTTGCAAGAGGTCTGCGATAGGGTGGATGAAGATAAGGCGGATGTGGAGGAGTGCTTCGCTGTCCTGGATGGCATGAGGCATCCAGAAGATGACGATGGGATGACTTCACCGGGAGTACACATTATGCAAGCAGAGGAGAGACTCAGGCATGATATAGAATTGGTCGACCTGGCCCAAAGGGAAATACTGGTAGTTCACGAGTATTACTACCCTCACCTACCGCCTCATTCCGGGGTGCAAGGGCGGGGTAGATGGAAGTGGATTCAAAACTGATTCACCCACCCCTTCCTTGCTGTCGGCCTGCAGGCCTGAGTCGCATCTCTCTAGATCAGCTTGCGTGACAACTATGAACTGCTTTTTTATCTCGCTATTATAATTATTTGGACTGCTCGCCCGCTCACGGGCCTGTGCTTGTATATCGATTTTCCGTTGCTCGTTATTATTTAACCCTTCTCAGGTGGATGCAGATGATCTGCCTTGCTTGCCCGTCCCATTCTCAAGTGGGCGCGAACTGACTTGGCTTGTTCGCCACTTGGGCGGACGCAAGCCAGCATGGCTTGCTCGCCACTTTGGTGGACGCGAGCCAAGTTGGTTTTCTCGCCACTTGGTCGGACGCAAGCCAGCGTGGCTCACTCTCCACTTGGGCGGACGTGAGTCAATGTGGCTCGCTTCACCACTTCCCTGCTGCCGCTTAATTTATATAGGGCCATGCGGGCTCAGATGTCAAAGCGTTCGAGCACATTTTTTCTATCCGCACATTTTCTCGCCCTTTCGTTTTTCTATAAATAGGCCACGATCCTTCTCCCCACCTACCACATTTAAAACCTTTCGCGTCTTCTCCACTCATGCGATTCTCAGCCCACCTCTTCTCGCGATAACTTCGGCGTCCCGCCTGACTAACTGATTGCGAGATGGGAGGCAGTGGTGGCGATGCTAAGGGGAAGAGAAAGTACGCCTGGACTTTCTCCGATTACCTCTTCTTCTCCGCCACCTTCGTCGAGCGTGAGTTCCTCACAGTGGTCGGCGACTACGTCTCTCTCGGCTTTGAGGCGAGGCGACCTGGGGAGGAGGAGAAGATCAATAATTTATCAGAAGCGGAGCTCGCCATCCCCATCACTCACTTCGATGCGGGCCTTTGGCTTCCCCTATGGCCCGTGGTCCGCCAAATTTTGAAGTACTTTGGGGTCGTCCTCGGCCAGCTGAACCCCAAATTGGTAGCTGTCGTGGTCGGGTTCACCTGCTTATTGCGGGAAGAGCGGATCGAGTTCAGCCCCGCGATCTTCCGCAAGCTGTTCTCCTTTCGGGAAAACAAGGACGACACCACATACCTCTCCAACAACCACGTCAAGGTGCGGGAGACAGTAAACAAGAGCCACAACTCGCTCCAGAAGTTCGTCTTTGTCAAAGGTGACTTTGGCAACGTACCGTTCTCGCCGGTCCAACTCAGCGAGGCAAGCTACCGCCCCTAGCCTGGGGACCATGAAGACGAGCTCTGCGGATTCTTCTAATGGAAGAACTTTGAGGTCGCGTTCCTCCGAAGGAATGTCGACTCGCTCACCCCCGTCCTGCCCGGGGGAGGTAAGTTACTCACACTCGATCCTTTTTATTAAACCCCTTTTCTTTGTTGTTCTAACTCTCTTACTGTAGGTAAGCAGGACCTCCCCATGCACCCTCCCTATGAGAGTGCGCGAGTCGCTTCTGGCGAGCTCGCTCATGCCAAGGTGGCGGCTGCCGCAGATCGCGAAATACCGGCCCTCGCCTATGAAAAGCGGGTCACCCATAAACAGCCTCCTCAGCCGTAGCCATCCAAGATGTCGAATATTGCGGGCGGCGCACCTCCTACATCCCGGGCAAAAGACAAAGCTCTGACGAGCCAACAAGCTGAAGCGACCACCACCCTGGGTACTTCGACCGGAGGGCCTCCCGGCGAGGCAGTCGACACCTCCAAGCGTGAGATAAGGCATCCACCGACAAGCCCGTGCCGAGGGGGCACCACAACTTCAGCTATGGCCAGCAGTGTCTGGACGAGATCGACAAGCACCTCCTTTAATGGGACCAAGGGGTGAACCAGGCATCGATCTCCACCTTACTACCGTGCTGGCTGGAGCAGGACACCACCAGCGGGGAGGCCTACACCTTCTCCTTTAGCTTATATGCACGGGAGGACGCCGCGGTCTACGACCAGGAGGCCACACGGGCACTCATGCATGAGAGCGCTCGGGCCCAGCTACGCGGTCTGGAGCTGGCCCATATGGTGGGCCACCAGTGCATGTAGATGGAGCAGAATTCTGCCTCACTCCAGAAGCTCGCCGACGATAAGGAAGAGGCCCGCCGCCGCATGCTGGAGAAAGTGGAGCAGTAGCAGGAGCGGGTGGACGCGGCCAACACTGTTCTCACCAGATACTAGGGGGTGGTAAGTCTCAAGACTTTGAAACAAGATCCTTCTCACAAGATCCTTCTCACAAGATTGCCTCTAATGATATTTTACCTTTTCTCGCAGGATGCGGCGACGGGCAAGCACCTTGGCTTTCAAATCGCCACCCTCGAGAAGGAGAACTAGGCATTTTGGGTGCTTGTGTGGGAACTGGAAGCCGCAGCTCTTCCACCGCCCTCCAGCAGCAGCTACCGGCTCGCCCACTACTCCGAATATGAGCTGGAGGAGATGATGAAGAAGAACGCCACCAAAGCCGTGAATATCATGCTCTAGAGCATGCGGCGGGCCGGCCTCATGACGGGCGAGGGCTCAGGCCTCTCGGCGAGCAATGTGGTACCGGAGTTATTCCTTCCGGTATCAAAGCTGGGCGACGAGTCCTTCTAACCCCTTTAGCAGAGCTCGCCGCCTAAGAGCTCTCCTCGCTGAACCCCATGCGCCACACTTCTCCCTTTCTTTTTGGAATCTGTATTTTATTTTATTATTGTCATAATGTACATGTGGGCCGAGTCCCCTGCATTGTAATCTTTTGAGTTTAATACATATGTTTTTTTTTCTGAAATGATTTTGCTTTTGGTAATCTTTTTTCCTTTTCTCTGCATACTCGCGACCCAGCTCAGCGTTCCCTCTCTTCGCATCCGAACCTACACCTCGCTAGTGAAATTGCACGACTTTTATGGACTCAGCTTAGTAAATGTCGGGACCTTAGGTAGCCGGACCGCGAGTGGCGATCCGCCTCCATTATCCAAAGAGCTTCTCCTACGCCGCCCGTGAGATTTAGGAACTAGCCTGCCTCGACTTGCATCCTGGGAGTTTGGCTTCGTGCGAGCCAAGCTTCATGAGGGCACGGCACGACCTGAGGGTGAGTGCCTCACACTGATGAGTACTCGCAACCTTGGTCGCCTTGCGGGTGCCAAACTGGATTCGTGTGGAGTGGGCATCTGAGGTGTGAAATCCAGCTCGCTCATGATCCTTGCCACTTGGAGATATTTTCTTCTTTCAATTCTTTTTTAGCAATCTGTTAGGAATTTCCACCTCCCGCTTTTCCTTCTTCCTGTCAGTTGGTAGGAGTCAGATGGGGGGGGGATGAGTATCAACAGAACCTTCATTTTGGCCAAACACCAGGCGCTACCATTGACCCACTCAGCTAGATGAGAGCCTGACTCCGAGTGTTGAGCTTCAACCAAACTTTCACTTTGTCCAACCACCGGGCGCTACCACCGACTCGATCTTCCTTTGAGAGTGACGACGAAGAGCTGGAAATTAAAGGGCTCAGTCATTTGCCTGGTCGAGATTGTATATTCGAACCACTAAATATGCTGGGTCGGATCCCCTCTTCCGGTGTAGTAGGACATCTCTGGCTCGCAAAACCCCTCTAAGACAGGGGAATATGTGACCAGCTCGCTGAAGGGGCTCCCGCCACTCACGGGGCGGGACAAACGATCTCGTAAATCAATCTCTCCAGCTCTTGCCACACCTGCCGAGCCGGGGAAAAAGGCTCGCCCTGGGAGATCTCGCTCGCAGCCTTCCTCCACCACTCCCTTCCAAGGTCGCCTGACGATGGTGTTCTGTAATGTGTTTGTTTAGGATAGAGAGTGACCTAGAGGGGAGGGGGGAGGGTGAATAGGTCCAATTTAAATCTTAGTTACTTTAAGTCACGAAAATTTTTTAGTGTGTTTATTAACACAGCCATAGTATTCAATATCACAGTTGATCTACAAAATACAACACATATCTAATTTAACAATCACAGCACAAATCACAACACAACATACTGCAGTTTTATAGTGGTTCCTTAATTTATGGGTACATCCACTTCCCCTTCGCATATCTAGCAATGAACCAGATTCGTCCAAACTCCTCCTTAATTTTCCTCAGATCCTAAGATCTTACACCTCAGAGCCCAGCTGGCTCCTACAACTCAGACAAAATAATATCCTTCCTCTGATCCTCAAGATCCTATAACTCAGGTTCCTCTTCAAGAACCCTACCTCAGAGTGCACCTCCACTCCTACTCCTCAGGCAAACCCTTACCCTACAACCTCAGAACCTTCCAGTTCCTACAACTTAAAGAAATAGCCCCTTCTTCTACCTCAGGCTCATATCCATACCTCAGCCTTTATAATTTAGGCTTACAACTCAGTGAAATCAATTTCATACACCTTAGATCTACTAATAGATCTTACAAAATTATTATAACAGAAAGAATTTGAGTTTTGAAGTTTCACCCAGGAAGAAAGAGACCAATGACTTCTTCTTGATCAGATCTTGATGTGAAATCTTCTCGCTTAATCTTGGATGTTAAGAAAAAGGTTCAACCCTTTTTAGCTTTTTCAAAGCTTTTTGAAGGAGAAGGTAGGGTTGATCTTGATTGGAGAAGATTGAAGTTGATCCACGATCTGCCTCCTCTCCACCTTCAAAATTCTATTGAATTGTTCTGACAGATTTAGATGAGAGAAATAAGAATGATCGTTCTTTTATTTTTGTTGTGTTGGTCTCCTTATATAGGATCTGACAAGAGTGACCGGCTACCCCAGTTAATCCACTGACATCTGACAGTTCCGACAGTTGTCGGAACTTCAGGCTTCAAATTCTAGACTTAGAAGAATTTTTGTCTTGAGAGCTTCTGTATGAAGGTGTTGACACCAGTTCTGAGTATTGACACTTCTGTACTTAGATTCTATCGACACTAGTCCTGTGTGTCAACACTTCTCTTATAGGGATGTCGACAATAATTGAGTATGTCGACACTGCTAGCTTCTTATCTCAACACAACTTGTGTAAAATGTGTCGACACTAGTCCTGAGTGTTGACGCAGCTGGTTTCATGACTAACGGCGTCGACCCAAGTCCTGGGTGTCGACACAGCTTTCTTACAGTCTCGCCCATTACTTGTGTAAAATGTGTCGACACTAGTCCTGAGTATCGACACAGATGGTTTCTTGACTAATGATGTCGACCCAAGTCCTGGATGTCGACACAACTTGCTTCCAGTCTCGACATAACTTGTGTAAAATGTTTCGACACTAGTCCTGAGTGTCGACACAGCTTGCTTCCTGTCTCAGCACTACTTGAATAAGAGTGTCGTCACTAGTCCTGAGTGTCGACACAACTTGATTTCTTATCTCTGCACTGCTTTTACAAAGGTGTCGACACTTGTCTAACGTCTCGACACTTTTATACTTAGTTTATTTTTTTCTTCAACATAAAAACTGCACAAGTAAACTCAACATACATCAAATACGAATTTGTGTATATCATTGTGTTAAAATGGCTTCTCCAAATCAGGAACATAATTCCCAATGTACCCAACAATATCCCCATAGTTGGAGAAGTTATAACCTCAATTCAATGATATACACCATGATACCAAAATATGATGATAAAGATATATATTAAAAGTGATGAACAAAAATGTAAAGAACATAGGAATTAACACACAAATATAACCAAGTTCAAATAGACTTTTTTTTTCAATTTGTTATTAGTTTACACTTTTCTGTTTGTTATAAAGTTCTTAAAAATAAAATACAAATGTTCAAAAATATTTTAGGAAGGATCTGGCTTTTTGATGACAATGCCTTTTCCTGATTGTATCTTGGCTTTAACTTCAGGAACTTTGTCACCAGCTATCTTTTTACCTTTGTCATTCTTGGCTTTAGAGATCTTTTCCTCCTTAAGCCTCTGCCTTTCAAAATAGTGATATGTCTTGGGGAAGTATTTGTTGGGATCTATAGAATTTGCTGGGATCTTCCCTGCCTTCAGTTCTCTTCTGAACTTATAGATGACTTCCTGCTGTTTAGTATACTTCTCCCATTCTTGTTCTGAAAACCATTTTCCCATGTCAAATCTATTGGTATTAATAGTTTGCCATGCAGTGAGTATAATATTTCTGGAATTTGGACTCCACTGCTCAAAATCTGGCTTAGTCTCAGCTTGCTCCCTGAATCTTTTCTTGGATAATTGAGCTTCCCTCTCTTTGAGCAAGGCAGTATTAGTCATCTCAACCTCTTCACATACAACATTCTGAACTTGTTGTGGAGGACTGTACATTGCATGTATTGCATTATGAATGTCCTCAAACTGTGGTGGAGGAGGGTATATGGTCTGTACTGCTGCAAGTTGAATAGGCTCCAACTAAGCTGGTTGGCACCCAGACTCAGATGTTTGATCATTATCATTAATAAGAGGAAGTCCTAGAGTAGCCCTGATGCTGTTGGAGGTCCATACAACATGCTCAGAGCTAGCTTTTATCAATACTCTCTCCCCTTTATGACTTCTCTTTCAACATGATCTCTCAAGTCATTCTTTTGAAACCTAACTTGATCAACAACATGATGAAGCCCGAAAGTTAGATGGCTCTTCATCTTGAGCAAATTATCATTTATTTCTTTGCAAGAAGTCTTGATAGTTTGGTCCATAGAAGTAGAATGAGTTGAGATCTTAGTGTCAACAACAGTTGAGGTAGAATTTAGCTTTGCTTCCAGAGCTGTAGTTTGCTCTACTAGCTTTAACAATGTAGTATCATGTATAACTATCATATTCTCATTCATTCCAGTTTGATTTACTATGCCATAGACTTGTTTTACAGCTATATCATCTTCAGTTTTCTTTGTTTCCTCTTGTTGTTTAGCAAGGTACACTACTGCATGTGCACCACTCTGAAAGAAATCTGTCATGTTTGTCTTCAGTAGATTTAATTCAAATCAAATAGATTTGATATCCTGAGCCAGCTGGAATTGCAGGTCCTTTTTGCTTTCATCAACATATAGTTCCAGGGCTTTCCTTTGCTCATCTAGCATGATTTGCATTTAAATTAATAAATAGTTGAAATCTACAAGAGGAGCAGGTGTTGTTCCAGATTGAACTGTCTTCTTATAACTCCTAATCCTTTTCCTGATTTCTTCCAATTTTCTTTTCTTGAACAGAGTAGCTTCCTGCTCATCAGATTCTAAAGAACTGACAACCTTAACTGTTGGCTCTTGATCTCCTTCAGTGTGTGGCATCAGATCTACTTTC
The DNA here is from genome assembly GCA_039583875.1 of Platanthera guangdongensis. NCBI lineage: Eukaryota > Viridiplantae > Streptophyta > Magnoliopsida > Asparagales > Orchidaceae > Platanthera > Platanthera guangdongensis. Next base: position 77,495,656 of record CM077147.1, read on the forward strand.
TCCCCCTCAACCCTTGCATTATCTTCATCAAGGTTGGGTCCCATCCTGGGTTCATCCTCTTATTATGCTAAGACAGAAAAAATAAGAACCTTTGGGAGTATATCTTGCAACTTCCCTTGGATATCAGATTCCTTATTCATATAAATTTCTTCCTCAGTCTCCTTAGAGACTGTATTCTAATTCTCTTTCTCAGAAATCTGCAAATCTTGTGCAAGATCCTCAGCTTCTCCCACAACTATATTCAGTCCTTGCAGAACTTCCATCATAGTGTTAGTAACAATTTCACTTTCCAGGTCAGGAAGAACAGTGAAATTTTCCCCCTCAATGTGTTTCTTTTCTTGTACTGTATCCCCCTGCATCTTATCCCTAATACCAGGAGAGGGACTTGGAGAATTCTCTTGTTCTCCATCAACATTTTTATCTGAGCTGGAACTATCTTGTGCTTCAGAATTACTGGAAGAATCTTCTTCCTCAACTACTACTTTCTTCTTTTTTTGTCTTCTTCTCAAGTTCTGGTGTTTTCCTTATCAAAACTCTGTCCCATCTTGCTAAAATCCTCAAGTCCATCCTTCTCATGTAGTTAATCCTTGATCCAAGCTTAAGATTAAGACTATTAGGAATGCCTTGGACTCGGTAGAGACTTATAATTCTTCCCATATTAGGCTTCTTAATACTCTCTATTATTCTGTCAAAAACAATCTTGCTCCAGTTTGTCTTGACTTTGAATATAACTATTGTCATCATTTCAAACATTGAAGCAGAAATTCTGTCATGTGCTCCTATTTTGTAGAGCAGCACTTTACCAATTACTTCTAACAGAAATTTACCTTGGGTATTCATTCCTTTCCTTGCCAGTGTGCTTCCTATCTTTATGGTTGGGGCCAATCCACACCACACCAATGCCTCTGCATCTTGCCAGATTCTAGGTAATCTTCCTGATCAATTTTTGACAAGTGAAATACTTTGACTAGTCTTTGGGTGGTGATCTTGACCTTTGTTTCATTTACCTTAGACTTAATCTTCTCAGCATTAGAATTCAGATGGGCATTGGAGAGAATTCTTGAACTTCTCATTTCCAAATATTTGATGGCTCTGAAAGCAGCAATTCCAATCCAGCTTCCGTGATTAGGTATATTACCTCTTTAATTTCTTCAGTAGCTGAGAAGAATCTATTACGAACAAGTTCATATCCTTTGAAGATGTTAACGTCAGCCTTTTGAGCCATTGGAGTGTAGAAATTTAGAAAGAGATATGTCGACTAAAGGATTTCTAGGTCTAGACAATCAGGAATCAATCTCTCAAGATTTCAGGAAAGTGTGGTTGACTTCTACTTTCACACCCTATTTATAGTAGATGTCGCTGAAGTCGAAAATACGCGCTCTATTCAGCCTAATTCAAGTTTTAGGAAATGACCTAGTGTCGACATAGGAAAACTAGTCTGTCAAGATGTGTCAACTCAAGTCAACACAAGTATAATGTCTCTTGACAAATACCTTAGGGTCTCGACACAGTCTTAGATGTCTTGACATATTCTCTGGTGTCTCAACACTTCCTTATGGACTTAGCCAAATTTATTTTCTAATTGTCTAACAAATGACATTTGACCTTTTTACTGTCTTACTTGTTTATTTATTTAGGTAGACTTTGTTACTTAACTTATATAATTTGAACAGGGATTTTTTTAGGTACCGATGAAAATGGTTATTCTGATCCTAAATTCTTATGTACATAACAACAAGATTTACGCTATGTTTAACATTCCTAGTTCAAACTTGAAGAAATTGAACTTGTTTTCATCTAAGGTTTTTGTGAATATGTCAGCAATTTGATTTTCAGTTGGAGTATAATGTAAACAAATATTGCCTTTTTCAACATGTTCTCTAAGAAAGTGACATCTGATTTCTATGTGTTTGGTTCTACTATGAGAAACATGATTATTAGCAATTGAGATTGCACTAGTAGAATCACAATACATAACAGCTTTACTTAGTTATACACTATATTCTAGGAGTTGATGCTGAATCCATAATAACTGTGCACAGCATCTCCCAATTGATATATAATCAGACTCAGGTGTTGAAATAGCTACACTTGTTTGCTTCTTGTTGCTCAACTGATGAGTCTTCTCCCTAGAAATTGACAAGTTCCTAATGTACTCTTTTTGTCCTCTTTACATCCTGCAAAATCTGCATCTGTGTATCCATTTAGATCAAAACCATCATTCCTAGGTTACCAAAGCCCAAGATTGGGTGTATCCTTTAGATATCTCAGTATTCTTTTAACAACTATATAATGAGACTCTTTAGGGCATGCTTGGTACCTAGCATTGTCACATGTTGAGAACATGATATCTGGTCTACTAGCTGTCAAGTAAAGGGGTGATCCAATGATGCCTTTATACAAGGATTCATCCACTGGTTTCCCAGATTCATCCTTCTATAGTGATACTGAGGAACCCATTGGGGTTCTCATGATAGAAGAATTTTCCATACCATACTTCTTAATCAACTCCTTTGTGAACTTAGACTGATAGATGGATATACCATCTTCAGATTGTCTAACATGGAATCCTAAGAAGAACTTCAGCTCACCCATGCTACCCATTTCAAACTTGCTATGCATAAGCTTGGCAAATTTTCTATATAGCAGCTCATTAGTAGAACCAAAAATGATGTCATCTACATAAATCTGGACTAGGATGCTTGAACCTTTGATGTCCTTTAAGAATAGTGTCTTATCTATCTTCCCCCTATAGAACTTGTTCTCTATGAGAAAGGCATACATGGTCTCATACCAGGCTCTAGGTGCCTATTTTAACCCATACAATTCTTTATGTAATCTGAAGATATGAGAGCTAAGTTTAGGATTTACAAAACCTGGTGGTTGTTCTATATAGACCTCTTCCTTCAATGTACCATTTAGGAATGCAGATTTAACATCCATCTGGTAGACTTTATATCCTTTGTAAGATGCATGTGTTAAAAACAATCTAATGGCTTCTAGCCTAGCTATAGGTGCAAAGGTTTGGTCAAAGTCTATTCATTCCTCTTGTCTATATCCCTTAGCCATAAGGCTTGACTTGTTTTTTAACTATGACTGCATTCTCATCTAATTTACTCCTATGTATCCACTTAGTTCCTATAATATTGTGATTTTTATGTCTAGGAACTAGACTCCAGACCTTATATCTCTTAAATTGATTAAGCTATTCTTGCATTGCCATAATTTAGTTGGGGTCTGAATTTGCTTCTTCATACTTCTTAGGTTCCATCTCAGAGAGAAAGCTAGAGAATAGAACCTCATTATGATGTCTACTCCTAGTGGTCACTCCTAGCCTAACATCACCTATTATTTGATCAATAGGATGATCTCTAAGGTGTCTAACAGCTACATGCAGATTCCTACCATCATCTAGTTCTTTATGTAGAGAAGGATGGATCTCTTTCTCCCCATGGGCAGTGACTGTGTCTTCTATAGGAACTACAACATTATTTCTACCCTCTAATTCTATATAAGATGAATCTCCTATATTTAATTTTTTCATCTTAGAGTCAACATCTCTTAGACTAGAATTGTTAGATAGTATATTATATAAAATATAAGTTTCATCAAAAATAACATTAATTGATTCTTCTATCACTTGATGTTTCAAGTTGTAGATCATATATGCCTTGCTATGATTACTATAGTATATAAAAACACCTTCATATGACTTCTCTAAAAATTTAGTTAGATAAGTCTTCCCATTATCTAAGGTATAACAATTACTTCCAAAGATCTTGAAATAAGAAAGACTTGGTTTTCTGCCTTTCATTAGTTCATAGGTAGTCCTGTTGTGACTTTTGTTGATCAAGACCCTATTCTGAACATAACAAGCAGTGTTTACAGCCTCAACCTAGAAATATTCTGCGAGAGATGTGTCACTTAGCATAGTTCTAGCAACATCAATGAGAGTTCTATTTTTCCTCTCAGCAACCCCATTTTGCTGGGGAGTTCTAGGAGAGGAGAATTCCTGAAGGATCCCTAGTTCTTAATAGAAATTTGTCATTCTTTCAGATTGAAATTCTATGCCATGGTCACTTCTGAACTTGACCACAGAACAACCCTTTTCATTTTGAATTTGTTTAACAAAATCAACAAGAATGTCCAGAGTTTCATACTTTCTCCTTAGGATTAATACCCAAGCAAATCTAGAGTGATCATATACAATCACATAGGTGTAAGACTTCCTACCTAAACAAAGAATTTGTATAATACCAAATAGGTCCATATAAAGTAAGTACAGACACCTCTAAGTGTCATTGGACTGAATGCTCTTAAAGGAGGCTTTTGTTTGTTTGCATCTTTGACATGCTGAACACATCCCTTCTTTGGAGCATTTTAGCTGGGGTCCATTTCTAACTAAGTTCATAGAAAATAACTTGCTTATAGCTCTATAATTTAAGTGAGCTAGCCTCTTGTGCCATTGTACACACAAAGAGTCTTTCTCACTTGCTAATAGGCATATAGGAGAATCCTCATTTATACTTAAGAAATTTAGACACTAAATGTTGTCACTCCTAGTGCTTAACAAGATGATCTCTTGATCACTTGCATTCCTTATCAGACATTTATCATTGTGGAATATGATTTCAAAACCAATATCACAAAGCTGACTTATGCTTATCAGATTGTGGTTCAATCCTTCCACATAAGCCACTTTTGTGATAGTCACTAGATCATTAAAAATGTTACAATATCCCTTGGTGAGTCCTTTTTTTGAACCTCCAAAGATTACTTTTGGTCCATCCTTTACTGAAGTATAGTCCCTTAACAGACTTCTTGTTCCAGTCATGTGCCTTGAATACCCACTGTCCAAGTACCATATTGGCATTTCTGTGGTACTTGGATTCACTTACAATCACAAAAATAATTAACCTTAAGCACCCAAATAGTTTTGGGACCTTGGTTCCTATTAGACTTAGTTGTGTGAAGCACAACAGGATTTCTGAACAGATGAGTCTGTGACTTAAATAAGGGTGTTGTTGGATTGTACCAATAATTTAGGGAAAAATGCCCAACCTTCCAGCAACACCAACATTCAAATTTATTATATCTTCTTTTAGGCTGCACCTTTGAAGTTGTACTTCTGGGCAACATAGAGTTGACGTTCAGATTCTATGGTACAAGTGCAACATTGACACCCTTATCTTCCAGGTTTAAGTGTTGTGCACTGGGACCAGATCCAAGAATTCCTTTGCTCCTTGAATTGATCACACCTTGTGGTGGTCTGTAGGCCTTATAGCCATTAGATTTTTGTCCGTTCCAGCAAAGATCTTTATTAACCTTGCTAGTGGTGCACTCAGAACTCATGTGTCCAGGAACACATTGAAAGTTAGGGTATAGATCTTATTTACACTAATTAAATATATATGTTCTATAAAAGAGTAAGCACAACACAAAAAAATAAAGAAGCCAAAGCAAGCAATCCAGATGAAACAAGGATTATAGTGGTTCCCCTATAACCTGGGTACATCCACTCTTCTATCACCCTGATTGGAATCCACTACAGGTTTTTGATCAGGTGCCCTGCCACCAACAAGTTTTTGCTCAGGTGCCCTGTCACCGCAAGATCTATTTCAAGGGAGATCTCACAACCCTTTGAGCTTTTGATCAGGTGCCCAAAAACTAACATACATGTTTTTGATCAGGTGCCCTGCCACCAAGAGTTTATTTTTGAAGGGAGTAAAGACCCTGTACACACGAAAGGGAAAAGAAATGATGTTGTCTTCTCTGTCTCAAATCACTGAGAGAAGACTAGTGGATTTGATGATATCAAAGCTCCTCCTGAGATGTTGAATGGTTCAGGAAAGAAGGAAGCTTTGCTTCAGGGTGTAGGCCTTCAAAGTAATGTTGCTCTTCAGAAGCTTCTTAGACTGATTTTGAGTAGTTGTCCCTTGGAAGCCTGAAGCAAATGATGAAGAACTCTGTGTGTATGAATGCTGTGTTGTTCTTCACTGATTCACTGATTTGTTGTTGTTGTTTCTCTTTCTTCTCTCTCACTGCTTCATCATCTTCTGTACTGTATAAATATCTCTATATATTGTCTGAACATAATTCAAAACATTTTAATTTACTTTGACTGCAATGGCTAAAACATTCCCGAGAATGGTGATTGCTTTGGAAATCAATTAGCATTAAATCCTGATTTAATTCATAATTAATGCAGCCTCCAAAAGGCTATATTCATAAGAATATATAGCATTAAATCTGATAGCTGTAATCACCTTTAATTAAGCCTTAATTAATTCGGCCAGGTGTAAATAATTCTGTCTGAATACTGTAAAGAAATCGTCAAACTGAATTTTAAAGCTTTCTTCAAACTGGGCTCGGAGTTCGTTGATCTCAGCTCGGAGTACATTGAGCTCAGCTCGGACTTTGTCGAGCTGAGATCAGAGATTTTGAACTGCAAAATCGTTGAACTGAGTTTTAAAGCTTTCTTTGAGCTGAGCTCAGAATTCGTTGAACTGAGCTCAGAGTTCGTTGAACTGTACTTGGAGAATTTCTTTGAGCTGAATTTCTGAACTTCAAATATGAACTTCTCTGGAATTTTTCTGAAGGAGCAAACCTGGAGACAAACCTATGACCCATGACTATACATTTTTGGTCAATCTAATCATCCTAATAGTGATCCTTGCCCAAATCAGAACTAGGGTTCCAACAATCTCCCCCTATTTGGGTGAGGACATTATTTACACAAACAAATAAAATACAAAGAAAAATAATCCGCCTGAATTATAAATATTTCAGCAGATGTACAGGGGTGCTTTGAGAAATAACATAAATAAAACAAATCTACTACTGCAACCTCTTAAGCAATTTCTCATTTATAAAATAAACAATATCCCTCTATACAGTCACTGATGTATCCTCTCTATTGGCTGAGACTATAGCTATTGATTATTATTATCAAATACCACTGCTCCTTTGTGGTATGATAGGTCTTTTCCTGAAAAGAGATATTAGGAGTTATGGACCCAGATTACCTTGGGTCCTGGTTCTCTTTTATGATAATTAGAAATAAAATAATATTCAGGTTTATTCTTGTATCTAAGTGAATGATATTTCCTAAGAGGGATTATCCACTCAGTAAAAAAATTTATAAAATGTTGATTTTGATTTTGAAATTAGTTAAAATTTCTGCTCTGAAATTTTGGGTTCGACGAAAAATAATTTCGTCGATCTGAGTTCGACAAATGGTTTTGAGTTCGTCGATTTGAGTTCGACGAATGGTTTTGAGTTCGTCGAGCTCTATTCACAGAATGATAATAGTTGTTTTCTATGTTCCATTTTTGTCGATCTCGGTTTGACAAAGTGTATTCATTTCATTGAGCATAGATTCCTAAATAGTTAAAATCAAAATCTCTATTCATAGTTCGTCGATCTGAGTTCGACGAATAGTGTTGATTTAGTCGAGCTTGGTTCGACGAATTACTTTGAACAAACATTTTCTGAATATTTTTAGATTGATTTGATTTATTCTTTTGCAAATCTTCAGTAATTTTATCTATGTCCTCTAATTTTTCTTTTCCTTTAATTGATTCTAAAAAAATTATCTGTTCAAGAGCATTCTTTAAATCTTCTTTGAGTTTTATATTTTCAGAAGAAGAATTATTTAATTTTTCTCTGAGAAGTTTTATTTCCTTCCCAGATTGGATCAAATCTTTACAAATATTTTAAAAATCTTCTTTAAAATGATCTGAAGAAAAATCAAAGGAAGAGATTATCTGATCCTCTTCTGATTCAGATTCTGCTTCATAGTCTGATTGTTCATCTGAGTTGCTGCAAGAGACATTTATTGCCATTAGGCAAAATTCTCTTGCTCTTGACTCTTCTTCATCTTCAGTTGTACAGGATGAAGCTTCAGAGTCAGAGTCACTCCAAGTGTCAGCATCAAATATTCTTTTTTAAGCTGATTCAGTAACCATTTCTGTGAGGAAGTCCCAAATATCCTTTGCTGAAGAGCATTCAATAACTTTTTGAAAAATGTCATCAGACATTGATTGGGCTAGGATGTTCATTGCTTGTGCATCAGTAATCTTTAACTTATTCTGTGCTTTTGTCCATTGAAGTGATGGTACAACACTGGTGCTTGGAGTTTCCACTGATTGAGATGGACGTGTTAAAATGGAGTTGTAAATGGCTTCATCAATAGAGTTCATAAAAAGACTAATCCTTGCCTTCCATAGTGCAACCTTATCTATATTGCACATAGGAGGTCTGGTGCTTGAAAACTCTTCATTTTATGCCATGATAAACTCTTAAAAAAATAAAATATCTATCAGATCATTTTGGTTCAGGTGTTAGCCTATCCAACCAAAGAAATGACCCTCTGATACCAATTGAAAGCTAGGGGATAGATCTTATTTACTCTAATTAAATATATATGTTCTATAAAAGAGTAAGCACAACACAAAAAATAAAGAAGGCAAAGCAAGCAATCCAGAAGAAATAAGGATTATAGTGGTTCCCTCATAACTTGGGTACATCCACTCTTCTACCACCATGGTAGGAATCCACTACTGGTTTTTGATCAGGTTCCCTGCCACCAACAAGTTTTTGCTCTGGTGCCCTATCACCATAAGATCTATTTCAAGGGAGTTCTCACAACCCTTTGAGCTTTTGATAAGGTGCCCAAACACCAACACACAGGTTTTTGAACAGGTGCCCTGCCACCAAGAGTTAACTTTTAAAGGGAGTAAAAACCCTATACACAGGAAATGGAAGAGAAATGATGTTTTCTTCTCTATCTCAAATCACTGAGAGAAGACTAGTGGATTTGATGATATCAAAGCTCCCCCTAAGATGTTGAATGGTTCAGGAAAGAAGGAAGCTTTGCTTCAGGGTGTAGTCCTTCAAAGTGATGTTGCTCTTCAGAAGCTTCTTGAACTGATTTTGAGTAATTGTCCCTTGGAAGTCTTAAGCAAATGATGAAGAACTCTGTGTGTATGAAAGCTGTGTTGTTCTTCACTGATTCACTAATTTGTTGTTGTTGTTTCTCTTTCTTCTCTCTCACTGCTTCATCATCTTCTGTACTACATAAATATCTCTATATATTGTCTGAACATAATTCAAAACATTTTAATTTACTTTGACTGCAATGGCTAAAACATTCCCGAGAATGGTGATTGCTTTGGGAATAAATTAGCATTAAATCCTGATTTAATCCATAATTAATGTAGCCTCCAAACGGCTATATTCATAAGAATATATAGCATTAAATCTGATAGTTATAATCTCCTTTAATAAGCCTTAATTAATTCGGCCAGGTGTAAATAATTCTGTCTGAATACTGCAAAGAAATCGTCAAACTGAATTTTAAAGCTTTCTTGAAACTGGGCTCGGAGTTCGTTGATCTCAGCTCGGAGTTCGTTGAGCTCAGCTCGGAGTTCGTCGAGCTGAGCTCAGAAATTTTGAACTGCATAATCGTTGAACTGAGTTTTAAAGCTTTCTTTGAGCTGAGCTCAGAGTTAGTTGAACTGAGCTCAGAGTTTGTTGAACTAAGCTCGGAGAATTTCTTTGAGCTAAATTTCTGAACTTCAAATCTAAATTTCTCTGGAATTTTTCTGAAGGAGCAAACCTGGAAACAAACCTATGACCCATGACTATACATTTTATCTAATCATCCTAATAGTGATCTTTGCCCAAATCAGAACTAGGGGTCCAACACACATGATCACTTGTATTTGTTAGAAGTCAGATGCTTGTATGGTTGCTTAGTTGGACCCATTGGGGCATTACCCTTAGGCTCAGGTTTCTTATTGATCTTATTATCCTCAATATATCCTACACCACTTCTAAATGGTGTAAAAAATATATCAATAATAGGTAGTATAGACTTAGGTCTTGGGAACTGTTTTAGGAGCTGTCATTCCTAAAGAAGCTTTGCTTTCAAGTCCTTGATAGTCTTGGCTTGTTTTGCAATAGTCTCAGTTTGACTATCTATTTTATTGGTTAAGTCTGTGAGCTTCAGTTTTTGAAGGTCCAACTTAATGTTGGCCCTCTTCGACTGAAAAGGTACTGCTCTCAAAAATTCTAGTTCGTTCGCTTGTTTCTTAACTAGCTTTTTTTCTTGTAATCTAAGCCTTCAATAACTGCCCATATTTGTCGATGAATGTGTTGAAATCTGCTTCTGAATCTGAACGATGTTCACTATTATTGGAAGAGTGTGAACATGATTCATTCTCTGATGTTGATCTAGAGCCTGAGGCAAAACTAGTAGTAAGAGGTTTTACCATGCCAGAATTTGAACAATCATGATCTTCTTCTTCTGCTAGGGTCATCAACCCTTGATCTGTACAATGTTCATTATCACTGGAAGACAGTATGGTTCTTCTTCTATTTCTGTCCTCCTTAATGGCCATTAAACCCAAAAGTGTCTCCTCCTCATCTGATTCAGATGAATCTGTCTCACGGTCTGAAAGAGTGGACTGATTCTTGGCCAAGAGGCTTTTGTCAAACTTATTATGTTGTACAGTCTTCCAATTTTCAGACTTTTTCTACATCCTTTTTACTATGCAGTCAGCAATGGCATGCCCTTGCCTGTTATAGCATTAACAAACAAGATTAGTCTCAATGTGTTTATTCTGAAAAGAACCATACTTGTCCCCTGATATCGTTTTCCTGGATTTCTCTGAGTGATCTATCTTCTTGTGAGAAGAGTCTCCTGCTGGACCCTTCCAGCTGTCCTGCCTTCTTCTCCTCAACATTTTCTTGAATTTTCTTGAGAAGAGTGACAGTTCTTCTTCAGTCATGTCCGCTCCTGGTGAGGAAGATTCTGTGCAATCTAAGACTGCATCCTGTCTTTCTATGGGAGCAGTTTTCTCCCTGACTTTTTTGGATGTCTCAGGCTTTAGGGCCATAGAATTTTCTCTGTTGAGTGCTCTTGCTGAGTCTTCTTCAGACTTCCTGAGATTTAGTTGTAGCTCATGAGACAACAGCTTGCCAGATAGAGCCTGAGGGCCTATATTGGCTAAGTTGTCCATTTCTCTAATAGCACAAATCTTGATGTCCTATTCCTTATTCAGGGACCTCAAGAACTTGTCATTGAGTTCATAATTGCTGAAGCTCCTTCCAATGTTCTCATGTTCACTATTCTAAAAAATTTCTTAAAGCTCTCAGCTACCGTGTCTTTCTTGTCTTGCCTGAAGGCTTCATACTGCTGTTTTAATAGAGATTTTTTGTCATCTCTAACCTTATCAATGCCTTCCATATATACAATCAATGATTCCCATATTTCTTTGGATGTTTTGCAATGAATCAAGTTTTGGAATGTGGAGTCATCTACAACACTGGCAATTATGTTCTGAGCCCTCTTGTCCATAGAGGCCAGAATTTTCTCATCCTTATCCTTCTTCATATAGGTCTTAGGTGTCCTTATGTTGACATCAAGAATTGACACTTTCATAGGTATGAAAGGTCCTTCCAATATAGTGATGTATATTCTTGGATCTGCAGCTTTCATGAAGAGTCTAACCTTTTCCCTCCAAATCCCAAAGTTTTCTTTAAAGCAGGTTGGGAGTTTGATGGAATGGTTTTCTCTTTTAGCCATGATTTGATCTCAGTTAATCCTTAGGATTCTCACTAGGCTGTTATTCCTTCACAGTGAACCTCCCTCTGATACTAATTGTAAAGTGTTTGTTTATGATAGAGAGTGACCTAGAGGGGTGTGAATAGGTGCAATTTAAATCTTGGCTACTTTAAGTCACATAAATTTCTTAATGTGTTTATTAACACAGTCACAGTATTCAAGAACACATTTGATCTACTAAATACAGCACATATCTAATTTAACAATCACATCACAAATCATAACACTACACAAAGTAGTTTTATAGTGGTTCCCCAATTTATGGGTACATCCACTTTTCAACTTCTCCTATCTAGCAATGAACCAAATTCGGCCAAACTCCTCCTTACTTTTCCTCAGATCCTCAGATCTTACACCTCAGAGCCCAGCAGACCCCTACAGCTCAGACAAAACAATGCCAACCTCAGATCCTCAAGATCCTACAACTCAGGTTCCTCTTCAAGAACCCTACCTCAGAGTGCACCTCCACTCCTACTCCTCAGGCAAATCCTTGCCCTACAACCTCAGAACCTTCCAGTTCCTACAACTCAGAAAAATAGCCCCTTCTCCTACCTCAGGATCACAACCCTACCTCAGCCTTTATAATTTAGACTTACAACTCAAAGAAATTAATCTCCTACTACTAATAGATCTTACAAAATTATTATAATAGAAAGAATTTGAGTTTTGAAGTTTCACCCAGGAAGAAATAGATTGGTGACTTCTTCTTGATCATATCTTGATGTGAAATCTTCTCCTTAATCTTGGCTGTTAAGAAAATGGTTCAACCCCTCTTAGCTTTTTCAAAGCTTCTTGAAAGAGAAGGTAGGGATGATCTTGGCTGGAGAAGATTGAAGTTGATCCATGATTTGCCTACTCTCCACCTTCAGAATTCTATTGAATTGTTCTGACAGACTTAGATGAGAAGAATAAGAATGATCGCTCTTCTGTTTTTGTTGTGTTGGTCTCCTTATATAGGATTTAGCAAGAGTGACCAGCTGCCCCAGTTAATCCACTAACATCTGACAATTCTGACGGTTGTCAGAACTCCAGGCTTCAAATTCTAGACTTAGAAATTTTTTTGTCTTGAGAGCTTCTACATGAAGGTATTGACACCAGTTCTGAGTGTTGACACTTTTGTACTTAGATTCTGTCGACACCAGTCCTGGGTGTCGACACCTCTCTTATAGGGATGCCGACAACAATCGAGTGTGTCGACACTGCTAGCTTCTCGTCTTAACACAACTTATGTTAAATGTGTCGACACTAGTCCTGAGTGTCGACACAACTGGTTTCTTGACTAACGGTGTCGACCAAAGTCCTGAGTGTCGACACAGCTTGCTTTCAGTCTCGACATAACTTCTGTAAAATGTGTCGACACTAGTCTTGAATGTCGACACAGCTGGTTTCTTGACTAACGGTGTCGACCCAAGTCCTGGATGTCGACACAGCTTGCTTCCAATCTCGACATAACTTGTGTAAAATGTGTCGACACTAGTCCTGAGTGTTGACACAGCTTGTTTCCCATCTCAACACTACTTGAATAAGGGTGTCAAGACTAGTCCTGAGTGTTGACACAACTTAATTCCCTATCTCAGCACTACTTTTACAAAGTATCGACGCTTATCTAGTGTCGCGACACTTTTGTACTTAGTTTATTTTTTCTTCAAAATAGAAACTGCACAAGTAAACTAAACATAAATCAAATACGAATTTGTGTATATCATTGAGTTGAAAGGGATTCTCCAAATCAGGTACACAATTCCCAATGTACCCAACACGTTCTCTCTGAGAGTTGGGGCTGCGATAACTGGGACAGGTGTCGAGCACTCGCCATGCGTGCGAGTGCGAATGTTATGAGGTTCTGCATCTCCTGCCTGAAATCCTCGAACATCCTGAGTGTGGAGAGTGGAGGGGGAGGTGGCGAGTCGGCCCAATCAGATCCTTGCCCATCATCTCCAGTCATTGAACTCGCTAAGGTTTTCGGTGCTGGTCACTCGCCACGCTCACCGCACCAAAATGTTGAAACCGAGACTCAGCTTCTATGGAGTTCGAACCCTTGGGGAAGGGGTGACTGTCACAACCCGCATTTTCTCTGTATTAAATAATACGTTAGAGTAAGAGAAAATACACATCGTGATGCTACGTCGTACATGGGACAACTGCAGACGCTCAGACAAAAACCTAACTCCGTTACTTTTCATGAAAATCCATGAATTATAGTTTAAAAACATGATTTAATTAAGTTATTAACTGTGTCTCTCAGTTCAGTGGAACGACCAGTCCACAAGTACAAATGTGGTTAGAATTAAGGAGCGGAAAATACTTATTTTATTCACTTATTTTCCTATATGAACACGACAAACCAATGCAATTACATGATATGCAGACCTCTAGGTTTAGTATAAGTACGAAATGAGCTTGTTATGATCTTCAAAGTAGGGTGACGTTCCTTTTAAACGATGTTATGCAATGTTAGTATAAGTCTTTTTATATTCAAAATATCTAACATGCAACCCTAGCATAAAACTTCCCAGAGAGCAAGTAACTACGCAAAAATCAGCAAATGATAAACTTGCAGTTAGCAGAGTGCCTAACACTAGAAAACCCTATGGGTGTCAACAACCTGGCATAAACCCACATACCACAATAGTATGTCCGAACAAAGTGAACAAAATAATAAACGAAAATTACCTCACAACGGTTAGGGAGGGCATCTAGCTGCAACTGCAATGCTGCAAATCGCCAACTCAAGATCCACTATCTGCTACTACTCTGAACCTGAGGAATTCCAGAGACAGAACACCTTAGCAAGAAGGTACAAGTAGTGGCAAAAAATATGCAAAAGTAAACAAAGGTCAATAGGAGTACCAACCGAAGAACAATAGTACTGAAAGTAAAGTACGGAAAGAATAGTACATAATAAAAAAATATTTACTTGAATCGTCACTTGCACCAGACTACACCAAACGCACACAGCTATAAGGTGGAAACATGAATAAATCATAAGAAAATTTTTAGATAATTTATTAGCCACTTGTGAACACCGGACATGGCCGGTGACTATGGGGGAAGGCATTTCATCTAGCGCCCCCAAAGAAATCAAACACAACCAAGAACAAGGGGGAGGTGGTCTCACTTCCTAACACACCCCCACAGATAAATATTTGGCAACTGCGGTGGGAGATTGCTCTAACAGTACACCGACAAACACCCAAGCCAAAAACCGGGCAGAGTTCGACAAGGTACCAATTTAAAGAAAACGGGCACTACGGAGGTGGTCTAGTCCACTAACACCCACAACCTAAAAAAATCACGACTTATACCTTGATACTTGGCACATCGGACCCAACTAGACATTACGAGACTTAAAGAGCGAATTTAACCAAGGTAAACGTATCATGCCAAAGAAAAATCAACTCGACCCGCTGAACAATCTCGACACACAATCTTCGCTAAA